>CM055320.2:4999113-6199113 GCA_029255685.2 Silene conica
GCAAATTAACCCCGTAACTTCATCATATGGTGCAATTCAATTATATTATTAAACTTTTATAATTTAAAACATAAAAACTGAATTAACATGATTATTAATTTGTGAAAACCCAAATCTACCCTTCGTTTTATCACCTACCCTACGGCCCTACCTACAACCTACCACCACCATTGTACCACTACACCAAGCTCTTCAGCACCTATAACCACCACAAGCAAGAGATTATCTCAAATCCACAATCAACCACCACAACAAGTTTGACACACTCCACCTCCGACTGCCCTTGCTACTACTAAACTGACTAAGTTGCGTCATCGGTGTTGGATGACAAGTGCCTTAGGTCCACATCGCATGGGTCGCCAGTGAAAATGGGTTGTTTCCGTGTCGTGGGTTGAAGAAGGTGTCACGTGGTGGTGGTGGTTCACCGTTCACGTACTGGTGTCGGAGGTTCAAGTGAGAGAATATGTGTAGGGGTAGATTGGTCAATTAACTAAATTTTTCTTATAAAAATGAAAAAAACTAAAGAAGAAATAAATAAGAAAAGGGAGAAATCAAGTAAGTTAATTAAATAAGGCCAAATTGCACGAATCTATATATAAGTATATAAGAAGAACCGCTATACATTAATTGGACACGTGTCACTCTCACATTAAAAATTTTCCCGCCCAAATTCTCATGATGTGATTAAATTTTGGAAAAAATATTCTCACTTATTAATGTATACAAAATCTTGGAAGAAATATTCTCACATCACTAATAGATATAAGAAATATTGCAAATTATTCTCTGGATATCCTTTAATAATTAATCCATATAATACACTAAAAATCGACAACTAATCTGATAAATTTACTTTTCCTTTTCATTTATATTAACTTTGGAAATGAATATTTAGATAATTATTATTATAATATACACAGAAAAATACGACAACTAATCTGGTGAATTTCATTTTCATTCCAATCTATATTAAATACGGAAAAAATATTTCTATAATTATTAATAAACAATCAAAAAAATACACCTGGAAAAAAACGGCAATTAATCTTTAAATAATCAATCAAAGAAATATGCTCGAAAAAAAAGGGCAAATAATATTTAAATAAGCAATTAATAAAAGATAAGCAATCTTGAGTCAATCAAGTTATTGACGTGGAATTGCTTAAAAAATTTTGTAAATCGCATACATGCATACCAAAAAACAAAAATACTAGATTCAAAATGGAGTATATTGTATCATACAGCTATTCTAGGTATAGAATGCACTACGATGCACTACTACAAAAAAGGCATAAGACATCAATTATAAGACACCTGTTTTTTTTCTAACAGATTTCTTAACGTAAGACACCGGTGATTTAATATAAGAAGTTTGCAATGTTTAAATAAGAAACCTGTCCTTCAGAATCCGGTTTCCTATATTTTAATTTTCAATTTATTAATAACTAAGAAACCTGTCCTCCAAAATCTGGTTTCCTATATATTAATTTTCAATTTATTTAATAACTAAGAAACCTGTCCTCCAGAATCCGGTTTCCTATATATTAATTTTCAATTTATTTAATAACTAAGAAACCTGTCCTCCAGAATCCGGTTTCCTATATATTAATTTACAATTTATTTAATAACTAATAATAATAAATTATTCTTAAATAATATATTGTTTAATTAATTCTACTAGATTCACCGAGTAATACATGCTCTTAACTTACCACAATCCACCGCCTAACACATTCTTTAAATAATAATTATCAATATCTACTTAAATATATCAAAGACACCGGGTGTAAATGAGAGTGGTGACATATACAGGGGCGAACCCACCTTAGAGCAAGGGGTAGCAGCCGCTACCCCAAACTTAAAAAAAATTGGTTTAAAAGACGGTTTTTTTGTGACCCCAAATATTGATAAATAGTAGATAATTAAATGTTATCCCAATAAATCTACAGTAAATATCTTGTGGCTCAATGGTACAACCATTAAATATCCTCCTTGTGGTCGTGGGTTCGAATCCCATAGAATCCCATTGCCACCGGACATAATTGATAACAGGTATAAGTCAAAGACACCAGTTATTAATAAAAACAAATCTCTTTAATTGTTAGCTATACCAGTTCCAGGTTTCTTAACCAAAGATACCTATGACCTAGACACAAACAGGTATCTAAGGCCTTTTTCAACAGGTTTCTTTGGCCTTTTTTGTAGTAGTGATGAAATCCTTAAAAATATTGCAGTCGTATAAGCTGTTGTATTCTTATCATATTAAAGATATTGCAGCCGTAAAAAATACTATTTTACAATTGTATTCTTATCTTCAATATTGTACGTATGAAATATATTGTATCATACAATTATTGTAGATATAGAATGCAATATGATTCATATATAACGATAATAGATAAATCATTGGACACATGTCAGTCATTAGTTAAATAATTTTTCATCCATTAGTTATTTCGTTATTTATGGTAAAATTATTACTTAGTTTCAAATTAATATTAATTGTGATTATTATATTATAGTATTATTATATTTTCTCTTTTTAAAATTTTAGCTAATTATGTTATCTATATCCATTTAAAATGTATTTCTTTTTTATGATTTTATTATGTAGAATTTCTATTTATTTGATTTTACTTGAGTACTTAAATGTTTACGGACGGAGTATTACCCGGTCAATAATCTTTTATTTGTAAAGAAGTACAGAGCATTTGCTAATATAATTCAATAAATCAATCTTTTTTTGTACTTGCAAAAATTTAGAATTTAGATTTCCTGTTCAAGGTTTATAAATGATTATACTATGATATTAATTTCGTAGGACTTATTTTTCAAGTTTTTTTTGACACTATTTACAATAGGAAGACTTTGAAAAAGAACGGAAATATATTAAACGTTCCACGACAATATTCTACTAACATATTAATTTTGTATGACTTATTTTACGGCAAATAAAAGGAACATACTACTACGGTATTTTCCCACAAAACACATACTTTCCGTAAATGAAAACCGTACAAATTACGCACAATCCACCAATACGACAATATCAGTCCAAAACTATGACATGATGTATTTCCTTATTTACACCTTTTTTACTTTTGTACTCATTATTTTGTTATACTTTTTTCATACTATACTTGGTAAATGGGTCGAATCAAGTTCTGTCGGACCAATTTGGGCCGGGTAAGTTTAGTTCATCATTATTTCGGAATAATTCAGGTTGTGTCGGTCATTTTGGGTTTCAGATTTATTTTGATGTGTTGGTCAGTTTAAGAGGGTCGGGTCATTTTCAGGTTAATGATCAAGAGCGAAAATCATAATTTTGGTTCGGGGTGGTTTCAAATTGGTCACTTCGGATTGGATCAGTTATCAATCAAGATAATTTAGGTCATTTTAGGCCAGGTCGGATCAATTCGGATTTTGGGTCACATTCGGGTATTGTAGTTTGGGTCAATGTCGGATCTTAGGTCACCCTATTTTTGGATCCGTAACAATTTTCTCAAATACTTTGAAATATGACAATAATAAAAGGATAAACTGTGATAGTCGAGTAACTGAAAATAAGAGCTTATAAATGAAGATAAAAGGCGAGACCAAATAGTACTCCAAACCTCAAATTACAAATGACAAATGTGCTTGACTATTTTAACCTATTGACAACACTATTTTCTGATTTTTTTACACATTTTAAACATTCATCTATATAGAACTACGAACTATTCAACTATGCAATTCCGTGCAATTTGCACGGGTTCTAAACTAGTTGCTAAATATACGGGGTTAATTTGCACGTAATGAAAGTTGTGGGATTTATTTACACATAGGAGTAAATGTATGGGGCTTATTTGCCACTTTCCCGGATTTCATTTGCATGAGTTCACTTGTAGATATAAAACCGTTTGAATACAAATTTAAATCTAATTTCTTATACATGTTCACAAATCACATGGAATTCAAATTCAATTTCCAATTCAATGATGTTTTGGAGCATATGGAATTGAAATTGGGTATAGTACATTCGGGACGGATGGTCACAACTCACACTTATAACTAGGGATGACAGTGGATTCAAAACCCACTGTTATATATTGGTGTCCACGAAACAGAAATTGACAATAATGTTAACCATACCGAGTCAACTACACTTTTTTAATAGAATATTTCGACCCTTATTTAGTGTCCGGCTTACTTCGAAATTCCTATTGAGATAAGACGGTGTCCCTCTGTTTTTGACGTAAATTCAGAATTGTTTATGTAGTTTGTTTTTGTTTAGATGCAAAAGAAGATAAAGATTTTTCTGTAAAAATTCTTCATCAACTCTCTTCATATTATATCCCGGTTAGGTTTTGTAGACGACATTTTAGTAAACGTAGACGGCGTTTTTCAAAAAAAAGACGGAAACTACCCTTGGTCTCTCTCCTCCTCTCTCTCACGTTGAACACAACCAAACAACCCAAACAATATCTCAACATCCAAACAATCTCATACACCACCACCCACCACCACTGTGGCCCACCACTACCCTGACCCTTGACGACCGGCGCACAGCCACGGCCGGCGCACAGCCACCGTAAGTTTCTTTTTTTTTTCGAAATTTGTTGATTCAATGTTAAATTAATGTTTCAGAGGCCAAATTGATACTAAAATAAGTTTCTAAATGATATATTGATATGAATATATATGTGATTAGTAGCTTTAATTTTGTTACAAATGTGGTATTAATATGAGTTTTTGTGAAATTTGAATTAGGTAGTAATTTGTTTGATTTTTGTTGTAATTATATGTTTAGTTTATGAATTGTAGTGTTGTTAATTGTTGAATAGGTAGTAATTTATGAATGGTAGTGTTGTTAATTGTTGAATAGCTAGAAATTGTTGAATTTAATTTGGGCGAAAATCTGGGGCTGTAAAATCGAAATCTGGGCAAGGGCTGTAAATTCGAAAATGTGGGCTGTAATGCTCGAAAATTCTGGGCAGTAGAAATTTGGGTCGAAAATGGTAAATTTCTGGGCAAGGATGAAATTTGGGTCGAAATGTACAAGGATCAATGGTTGGACAGTGAGATTGGTAGTGAGAACCATGGGGGAACATTGATATTCAATGTGAGAACCATGGTGGAACATTGATATTCAATGTACGTCCATGGCTGCACATTAGAACTCATAGTCCTTCCCACGGCTGCACATTGAATATCAATGTCTGTCCATGGGTTGGACATGGATGTTCAACGTGTGGACCATTGGTGGACATTGATGTTCATTGTGTAGACCATGGGTTGGGGTTTAGGTTAGGGTTTAGGGTTAGGGTTAGGGTTTAGGTTAGGGTTTAGGGTTACAGTTTAGGGTTTAGATTAGGGTTACGGTTAAGGTTTAGATTAGGTTTACGGTTTAGGTGATGTTAGGGTTAAGGGTTTTGGTTAGGGTTAAGGGTTAAGGTTAGGGTTAGGGTTAGGGTTTAGGGTTTAGGTTTAGGGTTTATGAATTATTTTTTTTAATTTAAATTTTCATATTTTTGTTAATTTTCAATTTTCATTTTATTTGCCGTTTGAGGTTGTGAGAGGTTACTTTAAGTGGTATGACGACATCTCTCACCCGTACTTTTTCCCTAAGGACCGGAGATTTCAGGCGCTAGAGATTCCCATGCACGAGGAGTCGGAAGTCACCCTAACCGTTAGTCGGCATGTGAAGACTCTTTTCCATCAACCAACAGAGGAAGTGGTTATAGATCGTGTCCGGATTATGATGCGGGAGTTGACTCCGTATTTCGGCCGGGATGATGATGATGAGTGGTGTTTTAGTTAGCCTTTTTAATGTTTTTTAGTGGATTGTTGTAGTTTGTTGAATTTTTAGTTTAGCTTTAATACATGGTTTTAGTTTGTTAACTTTGTAGTTTTTTAGTTTGTTGAATTTAGTTTAATCGAATTGAGTAGTTTGTTGGATTTAGTTTAATTAAAACCATAGAAAATTTAAAACAACATAGTACTATTTAATTAAAACCATAGAAAACTTAAAACAACATAGTACAATTTAACTAAAATGGTTACAATATCAAAATAAACGGTAACTAAACTGATAACTATTTTCTTCGACGACGGTGTGACGTAGAACCCATAAAAGTGTGTCAATGCTCAATGTTTCTCTCATATAACTTCTCGAGGTGGTCAACACGTTTCTTGAACATCGAAAAATAACATGATAACAAACCGTCTCCTTTTCGACTTTTACGCCCATGATTTGCTTTTACCAAAGCAAAACCGTTTGAAAACGCAATCGATTTTGCCCAACCAAATGCTTCATCACGAGTTTCACATCCACGATCCGTAAAGAACAAACGATTATAATCAACCAAATTATTCTCGCCAAATTCCTCGAACGAATCCTATTAATTGAAAATTTAGTATTGGTTAGCATATATATTTTAGATTAACAACATAAATTAACTTAAACGGAAATTAAAACAAAGTACTAAACTACGTTAAAATGGGGAAATAATAATCGAAAACTAAAAAAAAAAAAAAAACATTGAATATCATTGTCCAATCCATGGTCGGACATTGACAATCAATGTCTCGCCATGGGGGTAAACAATGAGATTCAATGTCCATCCATGGACAAACATTGAATGTCATTGTTCACTCAATGGCGGGACATTGAATGTCAATGTCCGGCCATGGAACGGACAATGACATTCAATGTCTGTTTAATGGACAAACATTGAATAATATGTTTGCAAGCATTGAAATTGCACTAATAATCGAAACTAAAAAAAAAAAATTGTCCATAGGTCGGACATTGACATTCAATGTCTGTTCCATGGACAAACATTGAATGTTATTTTACTAAAATGTCGTCCGGTGAAAAAATCGATTTCCATCATTAATCTTAAATGAAACTATAAATTAAACATAACATAATTAATAAAATGTTAAGAATTTGATAACTAACCGAAGAATTGGTTGAATGAGATCCCGTCATGAATTTTTAATGATTTTCGTGTTTTTAATTTTTTTGGGCTTTAGATGAATTAATCCGGTTTTCTCAAGAATTTCAGAGAATTTTTCTAGTGAGATAAAGTGGTCAAGGGTATTTTAGTCTTTTTTATGAAAAACGCCGTCTACGTTTACTAAAATTTCGTCTACAAAAACCAACCCCCTATTATATATAGGCAGGGCCGGCCCTAAGAGGTGTCTTGGTTGGTAAATGACAAGGGCCCAAGTTTAGAAGGGGCTCATTAGTGTGAGATTGAAAGTCCGTTATTTGTCAAATAGAATGTATTACAATTAAATATCAAACTAAGGTAAGTAGTCTAGTGATTTTGTATCTTACTAAAGGTTTAAAGGTATCTTGCTCTATTCCTTGTGACGACATTTTTTTATTTTTAATTTATTCTCAAGGCTCATTTTGATATTTTTTTAATTCACTGCGTTGATAGTTTCAATTATTTAATTCTTTACGTATTTAGTGGGACAACTGAATTATAAAATATTTTACATACTTTTGAGATTTTGTGCGAATTGTGTTCATCGTGGAATAATTTGTCTAAAGTATACATTCATGAGACGCGTCTAATAAAGCTAATATTTAAACATCAAAAAAATTTCAATCTTTTGCAATCTTTTAACGATTAAATGGTTGAATTATAAGGTATCATCTCTCCAATTCTCCAAATCCAAAAAAATTCCAACTTTTTAAAGATTTTTCAAGAATCAATTTCGTCTAATTCAAAAGTTTTTCTGCGCCCGTTTTATTAAATTGTACGGAGTATTAGATAATTACACATAAATTACTCAACAAATTGTTTAAAAAAGTTAGGGCTTCATTTTACAATTTTGCCTAGGGCCTCAGAATCTTTAGGACCAGCCTTGTATATAGGCATGGTTCATTTGATGATGCCAAGAGGGGAAAAAGGATAAAAACAATAATTACCTACCTTTAGTTAAACAAGTGGCTGTGTTTTTTTAAGTATGTTGGTATCTTTAATCTGTAGTTTTGTGCTTCTAAGTCTTAACATCTTAATTTCCATGAATTCGTTTATGACTAACTCATTGAGGGGGAACTTGTAGAACTTCAATTGTTTTATTAGGCTTGTCATCATCAAAGGGGAAATTTGTTAGGATAAAATTTGTTGATGATGACAAACCCACTTTAATATTGACTTCAAAGTTTTATTTCAGGTTTATCAATTCCAATCAAGAAAAGTTGATCTTCCGTCGCCAAAGAAATTGTTTCGATTCATGTAATTAATGTAAAGATAACAAGTCGTAAATTCGGGTAATAATCGGATAGTTCAAAACTTACACTTGAAGCTTTCTCACTCAAAAAACCAGTTTTGCTTACTTAAAATAATACACATTTTATTTCTCTGATTTGCAAAAACCAAAAATCTGTTTTTCTGAAAAGAGAAAATTCTAAAAGTAAAAACAAATACACTCCCTCTTTTATCTTGTGGAAAAAGGCTATCAAAGTGTACTTTGTGTATTTTGCACAAAGGTCTTTAGCCACTTTTTTCATTATAAAAGAAAGTGCACTTCTCCCTGACTTTCAGAGCAATAAATCTGATTTGCAAAAATTCTCTCTTCAAAGTTTAACATCTTTCAATTGTTTCTGCAAACTTTTCTAAGCCTTCAAGTGTAACAATCTGTTCAATTGTTGTCTTTATTTATGTCTTCTTATCTAGTCATGATTGATCAATAAGTTGTTCTTCCTCAATTCTTTTACGAATCAGACCGAGGAAAACTTGATCTTGTAATTCATACTAGTTTGTAAGTCAGTGTTTTTAGACATTGTGGTCTTAAGAACAAGACTCGCAACCGGAGTAGGTTGTTGGTCCTTTTATTTTACGGGTTTTAAGTTTTCGGAATAGATAACTTAATTATTCAATAAAAGAAGATTGGACGTAGGCCTTTAGAAAGTTGGCCGAACCAATTCAAAACCGTTGCGTTAATCTTCTATTTGTTTCTTCTTAAGTTCTTTTTCTTCGCTCACTTACTTTCTGTTTTAATCAACTGTTTGAAAAACTGTTACTCTCGTACAGTAGCTTTACTTCATTTGCTAGACAAGAATGAAACAGTTACTTGAACCGTTGCTTTATTGACCTTATTCATTCATTCCTTGCGAGATAACTTACTTGAAGCAATTAAGTTAAGTTAAAATTTTAAAAAGTACCTAATTCACCCTCTCCCCCTCCCCCTCTAAGGTACTCGGTATCCATACCCTTCAGTTCTAATTATGACATTAACATGACTTGTACACAACCATTTTCCATAAACATCACTGTCGAAGAGACGAAGACTTGCGACAAATCAAGTCCTCTACAACACTTTCATAGACAATTCTTCATGGTTTGCGTTAAGATTATAAACATCTAAAATGTGTGTGGCTTCGCTGTGCTTTCCATACTGAACATATCAATATCTTCACACGAACAAAGTTTAAGTAACCATATCTCTCAATCTCGAGTTCCAAATTCTAACAATAATTTTACATTCAAGATAAAAACCTCGAGAGCCACCGGGGGTGAATAGCTTGATAACCACAAAAATGATCCCATCCTATAATCTTGTCCCCATACTACTTTCATTTCTTCTAGTGTTTCCTTGTACATGTCGGCCCACCCTCGGTCGCAACCATTCTGAGAAGAACGTCCAATGTATTGACAGTGAGAGAGATATCCTTCTCCGGTTCAAACATGGCATCACAAACGATGTTTGTGGGCTGCTCGCTTCTTGGGGACCCAACACTGACTGCTGCCGATGGCATGGGGTCAACTGTAGTATTCTAACTGGCCATGTCGTCATGCTCGATTTAGTAGGCCAATATTCTGAGTTTGCTACATGTCTTCAAGGTAAAGTGAGCCCCTCACTCGGCGAGTTAACACATTTAACACATCTGAATCTAAGTTATAATATGTTCGACGGGGAAATACCTCATCAGTTAGGTCATCTTTCTAAACTAACATCTTTAGATCTGAAATATTCTTATGCTGCTGTTCCTGTGAAAAGTTTATCATGGATTTCTCGTCTAACATCGTTAAGATATCTTGATTTGAGCGATGCGAATCTTAGTGAGGTTACCAATTGGATGACAATTGTTGGGAATTTATATTCATTGTATGTTCTTCGTCTGGATAATTGTCAACTTCCTGTCAAAATTCCGTCATCACTTTCGCACTTTAATTCCTCCACCACTCTCCATACAATCAGCCTTTCGAGAAATTATTTCAACGACAGTTCGATATTTGAGTGGTTGTTCAACTTACCCAGTCTCGATACCAAACTTATATATCTCGATCTTTCCAACAACGCATTTGAAGTTCCTATTCCAAGCGAATTTGGAAATTTTCACTCGCTTTCATTTCTCTCCCTTTCTAAAAATGCGTTTCAAGGAAGCGTTTCCAAAATCATTAGTAAGTTATGCAGCTTGGAACATCTTCACTTGCGGGGTAATAACTTCACTGATGAGTTAAGTGATGTCATTCATTCTTTAGTTAATTGTAATAACAAAGCATTGTTAACACTAGATTTGAGTTTAAATGGTTTTCGGGGTTCCATTCCGGAGGGTATCGGCTCATTTTCCTCATTGAAGGAATTACATCTTAATGGAAACCGGCTTAAAGGTGAGATTGGTGAAGGTATAGGAGAACTTACCATGCTTGAGAAACTGGTTGTTTCTTCCAACTCTTTTGAAGGTACTCTTACTCATAGTCTTTTCATAAACCTTGCAAATTTACGCGAACTCTACTTGTCGGATAACCTGAGATTGCTGGTAAACATAAGTGATAAACGGATTCTTCCATCCCAGCTAGATGTAATCAGTTTAAGATCCTGCAAGCTAGGCCCACGATTTCCAAATTGGCTTAAATTTCAAAACAAATTCTCATACTTTGATATTTCAAACACAGGCATTTCTGACACCATTCCTGTTTCATTCTGGAACTCGTTGTCATCCAATCTTCAATACTTAAACATGTCTAATAACCAGTTTCACGGGACACTCCCAAATCTGCCGGATATATCAAATGCAATTGCAATAGACTTGAGTTTAAATCTTTTCGAGGGTGTTGTACCATTAGGTTTTACAAACTTAATTTATTTATACCTTAACGATAATAGGTTTTCTAATTGCTCTAATATCCTATGTCCCAAAACTATGAGTGGTTTATCGAGGCTAGACTTGTCAAATAACTTATTTTCCGGGAAGCTTCCAGATTGTTGGATGAACTTTGTTCAATTATCGAGCCTACACTTGGAGAACAATAATTTTTCAGGAGGTTTTCCGAAATCATTTGGTACCTTGTCGAATCTTCAATACTTACACCTACATAACAATAGCTTTTCAGGACCATTTCCGGCTGCATTTGAGAATTTTACATCCTTGACGATCCTAAATTTAGGATACAATTTATTATCTGGGTACATACCTCCATGGATAGGTAATTCTTCTGAAAGACTAGGTGTTCTTATTCTTCGAAAAAACCATTTTATTGGAGAGATACCTGAAAGTATCTGCCTACTCAACAATCTCCAAATATTAGACCTTGCTATTAATCACATCTCAGGTGTAATCCCCAATTGCATTGGTAATTGTACGGCCATGGAGAAGATTACGAATTTTGGGCTACATTTTAATCCCGATCTAATTGATATCAGTAATTCCCTCGGTACTGAAACCGAAACTAAAACTGAGACAGCAATTGTTTCGTGGAAAAAAGAGGAGCAAACATTCAAAGAAACAGTTAAGTGGATTAAATTTATTGATCTCTCAAATAACAAGTTGAGAGGGGAGATCCCTAATGAGATATCAATTCTTAATGGATTAGAATCACTCGACTTATCAAACAACGAGTTGAGTGGTAACATTCCATTTGGAATCGGAAATCTTACTGCTTTAGAGCTCCTTAATATGTCATTCAACCATCTAACTCGAGAAATTCCTGCAAGCCTTTCCAAAGTAACTTATCTCGGTACCATGGATGTCTCTCACAACAACTTGTTCGGGGAAATTCCAGCTGGCACTCAGTTACAGACTTTTGGAGCTTCATCATATGCGGCAAACCCGGGACTTTGTGGCGCGCCACTCCCAAGTTGTTCAAAACATCGAGCGGCCTCCAATGTACCCAATGGAGATATTACTAATGCTGAAGATAAAGATGACGACTTTGTTTATTTCCTTGGACTGTACATATGTGTGGTGCTGGGGTTTATTATCGGATTTTGGGGAGTCTTTGGTACTTTAGTTATCAAGACATCCTGGAGACATGCCTATTTCCGGCTCCTTGACAACATTAAAAATAAGATACTATGAATAAGTTATAGGAATTAAAGCCAAGGCTCGGAGGTTACATTGTATTGGATGATTATATGATTTGTAAATGTTGGTATTTTAAGTAATAATTACAAGCATCGTATCAATATTAAGAATAATGTTTTTCTCGCACCTTTTATTAGCTAAAATGCAAGACACTTCCATACTTGTTAAACGTACTCAATGTTTTTCTCGCATCTCCCCTACTTCTACACGCTAAGTAGGATTCACATATGGCCCGAGTTCTAGTAATTTTTTTCTTGTACTAATATTACCAGTTGGAAGAAGAAAACAACTGACATTTAGATTTTAGTGTTTAGGCTGTTAAGATACGGTCTTATATTATTTCCGTATTTGTGATATATGTCGATATTGTAATAGGTTTTTTTGGGTTTGGTCTCCACATGTATATATATATACATGTTTCACATTCCCAAATGTTTTTCTCTTCCTCAATACACTTTTACATGGTATCAGAGCCATATCAACCTAATTTTTTTATGAGCACTGAAATACACGGAGAAGTTCATCCCTCCGATTCTGATTCTGATCACGGTTCCGCACAAACTCAAGGAGACGTACGTTCCTCCAATTACGATTCCGATTCCAGCGATATGCCAAAAGAAGGTAAACTCAGTCCTTATTTCCTTTCAACCTCCGATAAATCCGGAGATAAGTTAATCGTTGTTGAATTGAAAGGAGATAACTACGATGAATGGTCCGTTAAATTACGGGGTGCTTTGCGTTCTAAGAAGAAGAACGGTTTTATTGATGGTACGGTAAAGAAACCGGCAGACGATTCCGATGACATTGAGGATTAGTACATGGTTAATGCTATGATTGTCAATTGGATTTTTAATGTCATCGAACCAAGCCTAGGTACGAGTATTTCCTATGTTGAAGAAGCAAAACTGTTATGGGATGATATTGAACAACGGTTTAGCGTTGGTAATGGGCCAAAATTGCATCGGATTAAGGGCTCGATACATGATTGTAATAAGCAAGGCAGTGAAGAGACAATCATTGTTTACTATGGACGTCTCAAGAAACTTTGGGATGATCTTGATAAATATGATCGAAATCCTTCTTGTAATTGTGGCGGTTGCAAGTGTGGTTTGAACACGCAACTCGACAAGAAAAGAGATGAGAGTAAGCTTCATGATTTTTTGTTGGGAATTGATAATTCGTACTCTACTGTTGTGTCGAATTTGCTTTTACAGGAACCTTTGCCTTCTCTCAATAGAGCCTATTCCACTTTGATTCAAGAGGAAAGAGTAAAGGGTAAGGCTGTACGTGCTGTTGGCACGAGGCCGGGGTGGAGAAAACCGGGCAGAACCAGTTGGGTTCGTGGCAAGACAAATACCTTCTGCCCATATTTCGCGCTCCGGGGATATGCCTGACAAAGAGGGAGACTCGCAACGTCCTTATTGTGAACATTGTAACAAATTTGGGATGTTATCGCGAGTTGTTTTGATATCATAGGATATCCTAAAGGATGGAGAGATAAGAACAGAGGAGGTGGCCGTGGAGGCCGTGGTGGCCGCGGTGGCAGAGGAGCAAGCAATGTTCAAGGCAGAGGCAATTCTGGTGCTTCTGGTAATGCTAACAATGCTCGTGTCAATGATGAAACCGGAGATGCTAAAGAGGCATATGTCACAGTACCTAGAGAACAGTGGGATGCTTACGTTAATAGCGCCAAAGCCTCGTCTTCCAAAGCACGCATGACTGGTAAGACGGATAATGATATGCTTTGGTTACTTGATTCGGGTGCAACACATCACATGACAGGTTGTTTTGATATTTTACAAGATGTGAAGGATATTGATCCTTGTATGGTCACGCTCCCCAATGGAAAGTTTGCTAAATATACCAAGGAAGGACGAGTGGATTTGGGTGGCAAATTAATTTTGCATAATGTCCTTTTTGTTCCTGATTTTAATTGTCACCTTGTTTCTGTTTACCAATTATCAAAGGATCTTAATTGCGATATAAATTTCACTGATAATACTTGTGTGATACAGGACCACATAACGAAGAAGACGATTGGTACGTGTGAGCAAAAAGGGAGGCTATATCTTCTAGAGGGGGTTCGACAACATCGCGTTTTTGCAGCAAAGAAAGGTAGTGATGACGTTGAAATTTGGCACCGTAGATTGGGGCACCCTTCCAGGAGAGTAGTTCATTTATTACCGTTTATTAATAATGAGGGTAACAAACATGATACTTCACTTTGTGATATTTGTTTACGTGCCAAGCAAACACGAGAAAAATTTATTGTTAGTGAGAATAAAGCACGAACATTATTTGAGCTTATTCACTGTGATTTGTGGGGTGACTATCGTACTCCGTCATCGTGTGGTAGTTGTTATTTCCTTACAATAGTTGATGATTTTTCTCGCGCTATTTGGGTTTATCTTATTAAGACCAAAGATGAAGTTTTTCAATTGTTACAGAATTTTGTTGTCATGGTTAAGCGGCAGTTCCTTGTCGATGTCAAAGTGGTTCGTACTGATAACGGTACAGAATTTACCTGTTTAAGGGATTATTTTGCTAGTAATGGAATAATACACCAAACTACTTGTGTGGGAACCTCACAACAAAATGATAGAGTTGAGAGAAAACACCGTCACATCCTTAATGTGGCTAGAGCCTTACGTTTTCAAGCATCTTTACCTATTCAATTTTGGGGTGAGTGCATTTTAGCCGCATGTTATCTTATTAATAGGATACCGTCTGTCCTTCTCCATGGCAAGACTCCTTTTGAAATGTTGTTCAAAAAATTGCCTTTGTATGATAATTTACGTATGTTTGGATGTTTATGTTATGCTAAACATTTTCGAAAGGATGGTGATAAATTGGCTTCGCGAAGTAGACGGTGTATATTTGTGGGATACCCATTCGGAAAGAAGGGATGGGAGGTTTTCGACCTAGAAACTAAGGAGTTCTTTATCTCAGGGGATGTCGTTTTTTATGAGTCCGTTTTTCCTTATGGGAATCATTCGGAATTAAGCCAAGGATTGCACAGCCCTCCTCATGTCGATAACGAAGTTGGGGATGGGGAATTCATTTTAGCAGACGTGGGCATTGATGAACCTGATTGCAATGAGCAGTGCATAAATGGTGAAGTTTCGGGTGGTGAAGTTTCTGGTCAGGCAGAGGATGCTGCTGGGGAGCATGAACAGCCAGAATATGGGCGTGGACACCATGCACATGTACCGTGGTCTCCATATAGCTCGGATGAATATGTCACTGGTGCCGCGCGTGTTTTGTCTGATGTAGAAGATTATAGCCCTCTCACTTGCCACACTATTCGATCGCCTTCTTCAGTTATGCCGTACTCTCTATCTCATGTTTTATCTTGTGATAATTTTTCTGTGGCACATCGTTCTTTTATAGCTGCTGTGGATAATTGTGTTGAACCTTCGTCTTATCGAGAAGCTGTGAAAGATAAGTGTTGGTGTGACGCCATGTTGTGCCTCTTGAACAAAACCATAAATTAGCTGCAGCCACTGATAAATTTATCTCAAATCCCGAAGCATATAGGCGTCTCGTTGGTCGACTGATTTATTTAACTAATACACGTCCCGATCTTTCGTATAGTGTGCACGTATTATCGACATTCATGCACCAGCCGCGGGAGTCACATTGGCAAGCTGCATTACGGGTTGTCTGATACATAAAGGGCAGTCCTGGACAAGGATTATTATTTCGAGCTGGTACGTCTCATGTCTTGTCTGTCTTCTGGGATGCTGATTATGGCAGTTGTCCCATCACGCGCCGTTCGATCACCGCTTATTGCGTGATGTTAGGAGGTACTCCTGTTTCTTGGAAAACCAAGAAGCAGTCTACCGTCTCTCTTTCTTCCGCTGAGTTTGAATATCGTGCTATGGCAGCTGCCACTTGTGAGGTCAAATGGTTGCGCGGTATTCTTCAATTTCTCCACGTCTCTGTCAAGTTTCCTGCGCTCCTTCATTGTGATAATAAGTCGGCTTTACATCTTGCGCATAATCCGGTTTTTCATGAGCGCACGAAACATATCGAGATTGATTGTCATTTCGTGCGTGACGCGATTCAAGATGGTCTTATTTCTCCTGTCCATGTCTCTACGACCGATCAGCCGGCAGATTTATTAACTAAAGCTTTGGGCGTGCGTCAATTTCAGTATTTGCTATCCAAGTTGGGCGTTTTCGATCCCCACGCTCCAACTTGAGGGGGGTGTTAAGATACGGTCTTATATTATTTCCCGTATTTGTGATATATGTCGATATTGTAATATTGTAATAGGTTTTTTTGGGTTTGGTCTCCACATATATATATATATATATATATATATATATATATATATATATATTTCCCTTGTATTTACGCAGCCATTCATAATATACAAAACACATTCCCAAATGTTTTTCTCTTCCTCAATACACTTTTACATAGGCTTATAGTGACAAGGAAGACTAATCTTTGGACGTATTGCTTAAGTGGTAGGTAGACTTGAATAATAATTTCAGGGACTTGTCTATGAAAATGAAATGTTTGTTTAAATCGTGGACTTGAATCCTCTAAGTTATAGACTTTAATGTCACGTTCATGGAAAATTATTGGTGTAAAAGTCCTATTAATACAACCCACATATACTTGCGTATTTAAACCCTGTTCTTTTCGGCTGAAACGAGCTGAATCGAATTAATTGGAGTAGAGCTCAATTGAACTAAATTGAGTGGAACTGAGGTGAAGTGAATTTAGTTGAATTAAAAGTTAATTTTTTGAAGAGATTAATTGAACATAATTGATTCAACGTACATAAAACTTAACAGAATACAATCAAACAAAATTTGAGAGGAATTAAAATTAAGCCAGAAGGAATGGGCCTTAATCCAATTAGTAAGTCTTGCTTGCGACGGGTCGTTATTTGTGACGGATATTTTGTGAGGTAAAATGGATATAAAATGAGTTAGTGGAGAAAGGAGACTACATGAATAGTATTGCAGAGAGAGAAAAAATGGGTATTTTGTGAGAGAAAACGGTATCCGTCGCAAGCTTGCGACGGATAGTGCCGTTGTAAATAAGAATTTGTGTAATCCAATTGTCTAAGTTGTGTGACAAAACTTTTATGCTACCCACATTCTTGTTTAAGATGGGTATTACGTTTTAAGCTTAAGACGAGTCATTTTGTATCTCTCTCTCTATATATATATACCCTCTGCTCCAAACTAGGACCTTAACAACTCAGAACTCCACAAAATGAAACCATTCTGCTATCATCTGATCATGATTCTACTTTCATGGCTTGTACTGTCTCCTTGTACATGTCACCCTTCCCTCGATAGTAACAGTAGTAATAACACCCAATGTATTGACAGTGAAAGGGAAGCCCTCCTCCAATTTAAACACGGCATCATAATCGATAATTGTGGGCTGCTTTCTTCTTGGGAAGGCCACACCGACTGCTGTCAATGGCGTGGGGTACGCTGTAGTAACCTAACCGGTCATGTCATAAATCTCGCTTTAGTAAGGGAACATAATTTAAACGCCGATCCTTGTCTAGAAGGTATAGTGAGTCCTTCCATAGGTGAGTTAAAGCATTTGAAACATCTGAACCTTAGCAACAATAAGTTATTTGGTGAAATACCTCATCAATTAGGTAATCTTTCAGAGTTAATAAGTTTGGATCTACGGCCTTTATACAGTAATTTTAATATACAGAGTTTGTCGTGGATACCTCGTCTACGTTTGTTGAGATATCTTGATTTGAGTGGCATGAAACTCAGTGAAGTCACAAATTGGATGACAATTCTTAACAATTTGCCTTCATTGCGTGTACTTCGTATGGATAATTGTGAGCTTTCTGCGCAAATTCCAGCATCACTTTCATATGCTAATTCCTCGGCCACTCTTCATACCATCAGTCTATCAGGTAATAATTTTAATGACAGTTCAATTTTCCAGTGGTTGTTTAACTTGCCTGGAATTGGCAACCGACTGGAATATTTCGATCTTTCCAAGAATGCATTACAACTTCCCATCCCAAGCGAATTTGGGAATTTTCTCGCCCTTTCGTATCTCTCCCTTTCTGATAACGGATTTCAGGGGAACATTTCCAAAATCTTGAGTAAGTTATGCAACTTGCGACGACTTTACTTAGGAAACAATCACTTCTCTGATGACATTGCCCATGTCATTCAAACTATAGTCAATTGTGAAAACCAGGCACTATTATCACTTGATTTGAGTCTAAATAGTTTTGGGGGTGTCATTCCTGATAGTATCAGCTCGTTTTCCTCGTTGAGCGAATTATACCTCAATAATAACCAGCTTAAAGGCGAGATTAGTCAAGGTATAGGACAGCTTGCTCTGCTTGAGAAATTTGACGTTTCTTTCAACTCTTTAGTAGGTACTCTTACTCATACCCACTTCTTAAATCTGAAAAAATTACGCGAATTAAGCTTGTCAGATAACAAAAAATTGGTGATAGATGTCGATGAAAACTGGATCCCTCCCTTTCATCTTGATGTTGTTAACTTAAGATCGTGTCGGTTAGGCCCTCAATTTCCAAAGTGGATTCAATTGCAATCGAATTACTCGATATTCGATGTCTCAAATAGTGGCATTGCTCACAAACTTGATGCTTCTTTCTGGAAATCATTGACATCCAATCTTCAATACTTGAATATGTCTAATAATCAATTTTACGGGATGCTCCCAAATCTGCCAGACATATCGAAAGCTATTGCAATAGACTTGAGCTCAAATCTCTTTGAGGGTGTTGTACCATCAGGGTTTACAAACTCGGTCTATTTATACCTTAATGATAATAGGTTCTCTGACTGCTCCAATATCCTATGTCCCAAAACGACGATTGGTCTTTCGAGGCTTGACTTGTCGAATAACTTATTTTCCGGGGAACTTCCAGATTGTTGGATGGATTTTATACAACTATCAAGCTTAAGCTTAGGAGGTAATAATTTTTCGGGACACATTCCAAAATCCTTTGCTACCTTGTCGAATCTTCAGTTCTTAGACCTATATAACAATAGCTTTTCAGGACCATTCCCGACTGCATTTAAGAGTTTTACATCCGCGGTTATGCTAAACCTAGGATACAATTTGTTTACTGGGTACATACCGCCATGGATCGGTGATGTTTCTCAAAGTCTTGTTATACTTTTTCTTCGAAATAATCATTTTACTGGAGAGATACCTGAAAGTATTTGTGAATTGAAGAATCTCCAACTATTAGACCTTGCAATGAATCAAATGTCGGGTGTAATCCCGAATTGTATAGTTAATTTGACAGCAATGGTGGGTGATACAGATCATCTATTGCAATACTTCTACTACAGTGAAGTTATGTACCTCGGTAGGCCTATCTTAAATATAGAAGCAGGCTTAAATAAAGGAGTACCTGAAACTACGATTATTTCATGGAAAGAAGAGGAGCAGAGCTTCGCACAAACATCATTAACTCTGGTTAAACTTATTGATTTCTCAAGTAACAAGTTGAGTGGAGTAATTCCTGATGGAATATCAAGTCTGAATGGACTCTTTTCCCTCGATTTGTCAAAAAACAAATTGAGTGGTAACATTCCACTAGCAATCGGAAACCTTACGGCTTTGGAACTTCTTGATCTGTCAAGTAACCATCTTACGGGAGAACTTCCTACAAGCCTAGCGGAACTAACTATGCTCGAAATGTTGGATGTCTCCAACAACAACTTGTCAGGGGAAATTCCTGGTGGCGAGTCTGGTGACACTCAATTGCAAACCATGGATGCTTCATCATATGCCGGGAACTCGGGACTTTGTGGGGCGCCACTCCCAAGTTGCCCGAAAGATAACACTACTACTGCTCAACACAAGGATAATGACGTTGGTTTTTCTCCTCGAACTAGACACAAGTACGACACCTGGATATATTATTGGATTTTGGGGAGTTTCTGGTATTTTAACCATATATAAACATCACAGAGACATGACTATTAGGATACTCTGAATAAGTTCTGGGAATCACACCCAAGGGTTCCAGAAACCTTATATTTCATGACTATTTATTTATTATGATATGTAAGCCTTGTGATCGTCATTTTGGATGAACATAATCTGTAAAACACCTCGTCTCAGCGGAAAATAAAACATACAAACATGCCAAAATTTACGCGGAATTTAAACTTTAACATGCATGATAAACGAAGTGAATTAAAACAAAACAAAACAAACTGATATAAACAGAAACATAGATAAGTATAACTGTCTAAGTACTGAAAGTAATATATACAACAGCCTGGGATGGCACATCCCAACAACCACTCAAAAACTGAAATGTAAATCTAGAGTCTAGCTAACGTAAAAGTGTAAAGTTAATCGATGAAGGATCACAGCTCGCTAGCTCCATGCAACCCTCTGCCAACCATCCTGTGATCCACACGACATGGCCATGGCTGTGTCGTGTAATCCACACGACATGGCCATGGCTCTGTCATGTAATCCACAAGGCTTTATTATTACTACCAAAATATTCCAATGTTCCAAGGTTCAAGTCACCAAGTGAATGAAGATGACGACATGATAACCAGTTAGGTTGCTGTAGAGCACCCCGTGCCATTGATGACAGTCGATGTGGGTTCCCAATGAAACGAGCAATCCACAATCATTGTAAGTGACTCCAAGTTGTTGTAGTTTTGTATTACAAATATTACACAATAGTAACTAATACAAACAAAGGCACTAAAACTGAAATGAAAACAATAAGACGGTATATTACACCCAATCGAATCACGCAAACACGTTTTCCTTAGAGTATTTCGACCCTATAGGCCTTTGGGTGTCACGAAATCTCTGTAGGATAAGACGATTTTACTTTGTCTAAGGCAAGAACAAAGTACTTATAAAACAATAAGAGAGTTTTTTTTCTTTACTCTGTTCGCCAAAAAGTTTCTGGAAAAAACAATCCAAAATGTTGGTTTTCTTTCGTCTGTGTATCTTTTTTCAACCTACAAATGCTATATATATATATATATATATATATATATATATATATATATATATATATATATCCGGTGAGAACCATCTTACAATGAAAACCGGTGAAAACTCTTCCTTACGGAGTTTTTTTTTAAAAATTAATGACATAATTGGATTCGGCATGGAATTTTATGGTCAGAGAACATATTTCTTGGTCTAGAAAATAAATACTAGTGGCGGAAAAATGATAGATACGAAAAAATAGATAGTAGGTGCATGCAAATAAAAAAAACGTATCTCACCTTGATTTCCGTCACTAGTATTTATTTTCTAGACCAAGAAATATGTTCTCTAGCTATAAAATGTCATGCCGAATCCAATTATGTCACTAATTTTTTTTTAAAAAGTCCGTAAGGTAGAGTTCTCACAAAGTTCTCATTGTAAGGTGGTTCTCGTTTAAAAAAACCACTACTATAATGAGAACCATGAGAACCTTCGCTAAATCTCCACGTAATCTCGTTTCGAAAGTTTTGATGGATCATTTACCATTAGTTTAGTTTATTCACACACATTCTTTAGTATCATTAAACAAAATTTATTGATTTTATTAACAAAATATATACTTAATGTACAAAAATACAATTAGGTATACTAAAATGGCTATAGATGCACGAAAAAACCTACTACATGCATGAAAAATTTTACATGCATGAAAATGATTACTAGGTGCATGAAATAACATGCTCTAGGTGCATGAAAAAGAGTTATACTTGCATGAAAAATGTTAACTGCATGAAAAACACTAGTACGTGCATGAAAATTAATAAAATGTATCTCGCCTCGATTTCCGACACTAGCATATTTTTTCTCGACCAAGAAATATGTTTTCTAGTCATAAAATTCTATGACAAATCCAAATATGTCATTAATTTTTTTCGAAAAGGTTGCTAAGGTAGAGTTCTCAAGGTTCTCATTATGTTGGTGGTTCTCATATGATCCCAACTCTATATATATATATATATATATATATATATATATATATATATATATATATATATATATATATATATATATATATATATATATATAGGGTCGAGATCCGGTGAGAACCACCCTTATAATGAGAACCGTGAGAACCGTCACTAAATCTCCACCAAATCTCGTTTCGAAAGTTTTGATGGATCATTTACCATTAGTTTAACTTATTCAAATACACATTTTAGTATCATTAAACAAAATTTATTGATTTTATTAACAAAATATATACTTAGTGTACCAAAATGCAATTAGGCATACTAAAGCGGCTATAAATGCACGAAAATAACCACTACGTGCATGAAATTTTTTACATGCATGAAAATGATTAGTAGGTGCATGAAATAATAGGCTCTACGTGCATTAAAACGAGTTCTAGGTGCATGAAAAATGATAGATACGTCAAAATCGGTAGTAGGTGCATGAAAATGAATAAAACGTATCTCGCCTCGATTTCCGTCACTAGTATATATTTTCTAGACCAAGAAATATGTTCTCTAGCCATAAAATTCCATGCCGAATCCAAATATGTCATTAATTTTTAAAAAAAAAGTTCGTATGGTAGAGTTCTCACGGTTCTCATTATATTGGTGGTTCTCATAGGATCCCAATTCTATATATATATATATATATATATATATATATATATATATATATATATATATATATATATATATGATTTGAATCACGTGAGGCACCCTCCTTAATATGAGGCTGTCGGACTCATCATAACCATTGGATCTAAAAACAATAGACGCACCAGATCTTGACACGTGTCCATATATAATATCAAAAAAAAGAAAAAAACTGACACTCTCTCACTCCATTCTATTTGCGTCTTTTCACTTCATCCTCCACCATTCCTGTCAAATTTTCATCAATTAATCAAAATCTGAGGCTAATAACTACAAACATAATCAAAATTCAAAAATCCGAAATCTAACTTTGGAAACTCCGCCAAATCTAATTAGCTCCTTTCCTAATTCTTCCTCAAATATACTGCTACAATTTCTTCAAAAATCTTCCTAAGAACTTAGTTTAACTTCAAAACAAACTACTTTTTCTTAGCAATAACATCCCAATTGATTGTATACGTTTTATAAATATGAGACTATCAATTTTCAAAAATTGCATACAATTAAACTGAAACGGATGAGGTATTTGCTAAATTTGTCATTTACTTTGACAAATACTATCAATCAGTTGTGAAGATTTTATGTAATTGATACTTCTCCGGTTCTTCCGATTCCATTTAATTGTTTACATTTTCAAAACATTCGACAAACAAAAAACGAATACAATTAAATGATTTTAATCTCTCATTTTGGAACATTTTTTATTGGGTTTTTGTTACTTTACGTCAAGATTGAAACTTTATTGTGTTTTTTCTAGTATTTTAGTGGGTTTTGATTAAATTTTGCTGTAAAAAGGGAGTATTAAATGGTGTAAAAAATGTTGTTTGGTTTAGTTTATGCCAAATCTCTAGAGATTTAAAGAGCAGAGGGAGTGGAGGGGGAGTATTATGAATTTATGATTATGATGAGCTGGTTGTTAATTGTTAGTCGTTTATGATGAACATTGTAACATTTTTATAATGACAGCTACGGTTGAAAGCATGATTCATGATTGGATTTCAATGGCAAAAATCCAATTGAGTTATATTAATCGTTTAGAATCGGGCTCGAGAACGTACTAGTGGCGGCGACACTATTTTGCACTTATGCGTCAAGCATGAACAACCTTGGCTCTTGAGTATTTGGTGAATGTCAATGACGACTTTGAGTTAGTCAATGCAAAGGACAATGATGGTAATACTGCCTTGCATCTGGCTATTCTTGCTAACCAACTTCGGGTACGTTCAAATAAGTTCACCTATTTTAAATTAGAGCAAATTTAGCTTAACTCGTTAAAAAAATTAAGGTCCAAAATTCACAAAATAAAAAGTTAAACATTTCGTGAATAAAGAAACATTTTAAATCCAAGTTTCACAAAATAAGGTCCCGGTTTCACAAATTAAGTTCAAAGATTCACGAAATAAGAAATTAAACATTTCGTGAGTGAACAAACATTTTAAGTCCACGTTTCACAAAATAAGGTCCCGGTTTCACGAATTAAGGTCCAAGATTCACGAAATAAGAAATTAAACATTTTGTGAATGAACAAACATTTTAAGTCCAAGTTTCACGAAATAAGGTCCCGATTTCACGAATTACGGTCCAAGATTCACGAAATAAGAAATTAAACATTTTGTGAGTGAACAAACATTTTCAGTCCAAGTTTCACGAAATAAGGTCCCGGTTTCACGAATTAAGGTCCAAGATTCACGAAATAAGAAATTAAACATTTTGTGAGTGAATAAACATTTTAATTCAAAGTTTCACGAAATAAGGTTTCGGTTTCACAAATTAAGGTTCAAGATTCGCGAAATAAGAAATTAAACATTTCGTGAGTGAACAAACATTTTAAGTCCAAGTTTCACGAAATAAAGTCCCGGTTTCACAAATTAAGGTCCAAGATTCACAAAATAAGAAATTAAACATTTCGTTATTGAACAAACATTTTAAGTCCAAATTTCACGAAATAAGGTCCCGGTTTCACAAATTAAGGTCTAAGATTCACGAAATAAAAAATTAAACATTTTGTGAATAAACAAACATTTTAAGTCCAAGTTTCACGAAATATGGTTCCGATTTCACAAATTAAGGTCCAAGATTCACGAAATAAGAAATAATACATTTCGTGAGAAAACAAACATTTTAAATCCACGTTTCACAAAATAAGGTTCCGGTTTCACAAATTAAGGTCCAAGATTCACGAAATAAGAAATTAAACATTTTGGGAATAAACAAACATTTTAAGTCCAAGTTTCACGAAATAAGGTCACGGTTTCACAAATTAAGGTCCAAGAGTCACGAAATAAGAAATTAAACATTTTGGGAATAATCAAACATTTTAAGTGCAAGTTTTACGAAATAAGGTTACGGTTTCACAAATTAAGGTCCAAGATTCACGAAATAAGAAATAATACATTTCGTCAGTAAACAAACATTTTAAGTCCAAGTTTCACGAAATAAGGTCTCGGTTTTACAAATTAAGGTCCAATATTAACGAAATAAGAAATTATACATTTCGTGAGTAAACAAACATTTTAAATCCACGTTTCACAAAATAAGGTCCCGGTTTCACGAATTAAGGTCCAAGATTCACGAAATAAGAAATTAAACATTTTGTGAGTGAACAAACATTTTAAGTCCAAGTTTCATGAAATAAGGTCCCGGTTTCACGAATTACGGTCCAAGATTCACGAAATAAGAAATTAAACATGTTGTGAGTGAACAAATATTTTAAGTCCAAGTTTCACGAAATAAGGTTCCGGTTTCACGAATTAAGGTCCAAGATTCACGAAATAAGAAATTAAACATTTTGTGAGTGAACAAATATTTTAATTCAAAGTTTCACGAAATAAGGTTTCGGTTTCACAAATTAAGGTCCAAGATTCGTGAAATAAGAAATTATATATTTCGTGAGTAAACAAACATTTTAAATCAAAGTTTCACGAAATAAGGTTTCGGTTTCACAAATTAAGGTCCGAAATTCACGAAATAAGAAATTATCCATTTTGTAAGCAAACAAACATTTTAAGCCTAAGTTTCACGAAATAAGGTCACGAGTTCACAAATTAAGGTCGAAGATTCACAAAATAAGAAAGTAAACATTTTGTGAGTACACAAATATTTTAAGTCCAAGTTTCATGAAATAAGGTCCCGGTTTCACGAATTAAGGTCCAAGATTCACGAAATAAGAAATTAAACATTTTGTGAGTGAACAAACATTTTAAGTCTAAGTTTCACGAAATAAGGTCCCGATTTCACGAATTAAGGTCCAAGATTCACGAAATAAGAAATTAAACATTTTGTGAGTGAACAAACATTTTAATTGAAAGTTTCACAAAATAAGGTTTCGGTTTCACAAATTAAGGTCCAAGATTCACGAAATAAAAATTATATATTTCGTGAGTAAACAAACATTTTAAATCCAAGTTTCACAAAATAAGGTTTCGGTTTCACAAATTAAGGTCCAAAATTGAGGAAATAAGAAATTATCAATTTTGTAAACAAACAAACATTTTAAGTCTAAGTTTCACGAAATAAGGTCCCGAGTTCACAAATTAAGGTCGAAGATTCACAAAATAAGAAATTAAACATTTTGTGAGTAAACAAATATTTTAAGTCCAAGTTTCACAAAATAAGGTCCCGGTTTCACGAATTAAGGTCCAAGATTCACGACATAAGAAATTAAACATTTTGTGAGGGAACAAACATTTTAAGTCCAAGTTTCACGAAATAAGGTCCCGATTTCACGAATTAAGGTGCAAGATTCACGAAATAAGAAATTAAACATTTTGTGAGTGAACAAACATTTTAATTCAAAGTTTCACGAAATAAGGTTTCGGTTTCACAAATTAAGGTCCAAGATTAATGAAATAAGAAATTATATATTTCGTGAGTAAACAAACATTTTAAATCCAAGTTTCACGAAATAAGGTTTCGGTTTCACAAATTAAGGTCCAAAATTCAGGAAATAAGAAATTATCCATTTTGTGAGCAAACAAACATTTTAAATCTAAGTTTCACGAAATAAGGTCCCGAGTTCACAAATTAAGGTCGAAGATTCACAAAATAAGAAATTAAAAATTTTGTGAGTAAACAAATATTTTAAGCCCAAATTTTACGAAATAAGAAAAAGAGCAAAATGGATAATTTTTTTAGATAGAGAAAATATTTGGGCCAAATGAATTGTTATAATTGACCCATAATTTTCATCCCATCGAAATTACTCCAATGAACATTGAAAATCATGTGCAACATAGTAAGGGTTCGGCGGCCTCACCGTAATAGGCGGCCTCATGTGATCCGACCTCTATATATATATATATATATATATATATATATATATATATATATATATATATATATATATATATATATGCTTGTTTACTTATGGATAAGATTTGCATTTGTTTTGTTTGTTACATTGAAAACAAACTAACAAATTGTAACTGCATGTATAATAACCGCCATGCAAAATACGTATGCAAATCACGCTTTCTTCATTTTTTGCTTATACGAATTTGTTAAGTATAAAATATACTTTCTTCCCGAGTATATAACTCTGATACGAGATATAATATACTACGACAACACTTTAAAAGTGTCCCTTATCCAGTTTAACCATGAACTCGATAATTACGATTATATGAGCGTACCCTCCGTACTCTCCGACTCACATTATATCGATTCGGAGTTCAAACCGATTTTGACGCGAAAACACCCGAATACACTTAAATGACCTTGTGATCAAAATCACTAACATAAGTTTGAACTGGAGTCACTTACAATAAAATATTGAACACTGAACCAAAGGAAACTATCGAACATTCGAACCCAAGATACCTGTGCTTTTGATTCTGGTCATCAAGTACAGCAACTGAGCGAGTGGGTTGGTAATTTTGATCACAAAGTCATTTAAGTGTATTCGGGTTTTCAGGCCGAAATCGGTTTGAGCTCGAAAACGATATAATGTGAGTTAGGGGGTGCGGAGTGCACACTCATATAATCGGATTATCAAGTTCATGGGTTAAATGGATAAGGTTGTGATAAATGTTATTTATCATGTTTTAAGACCGTTTAATAAGTGTTTACGTTGTATATTATGTACCCTTTCAGGTTAGACCCTATGGGTTCGAGAATTGAAACACTTAGTATATTCCTTGTGTTTGGTGGTTACTTGTGTAGGTTTTTTGATTGAAACTTAACAACCAAACATGCCTATCCATATAACAATCTTGTATAACATATATACTATGCATATATAAGGAAGAGTTAGGATACTTCATTCTAACAGATGAAAAATTCAGATTTGGTAAATACAAAGCAAAATAAAAATTCTATTAAGTAATCTCCTTATCTTTGCCTAGATGAGGAGGGTCTCAACCGTCTTATCCTACAAGGGATTTCGTGTAACCCAAGGCATGAAATAGGGTCGAAATACTCTTAAGGAAAGCGTGCTCTTCGTGATTCGGTTGATATCCAAGTTTACGATCATTGTCATGGTTACCCTATACAATTTATCCAACATTTTTAAGAGTATTTTCGTTGTGTGATGATGATCGATGGGTATGCAAAGAGATATCAATATCCCGGTGGAAATTAAGTTTATGGGTTAACGGATTCGTTTTGGGAATTTTCGTATGTAAAAGTAATATAATGGTTTCAGAGAATACCACTAAAAAGTTAATTGAAATTTACATTTCTATTAATTATAAGGTATATTTTTTCCTTCTTTTACATATAAAAATTTGTTTCGAATGTGTCTTGCGTGGATCTTTACGAATTACGCACAGCATTGATGATCTTCAATTCGCTTATTGCTAGACACGTTAACTTGATGTATTTCAAGTTGTAGTGTAGTCAATTCTTTTTGGTCTTGCACAATTAATGCCAGACATGAATATTATCATACTAGTGAATTGTTTTATACACGTTGACAATTGACATAGATACCATATATTTCTGCAATTCTGCCAGATTTTGTGTATTAGATTGATGTCTAATATCATATACGGGTAATCGTGGATGTGGTTTTATCAGATTGTTAATTGCGTCAAATTATACTTTAGTGGCATGGTTTTGTACGTTATTGCTAGGAATGTGTTATGTATGGCAAATTGATCATTGTATATGAACATGTATATCATGGAGTTCTGTTATTACTAAAATTTCTGATTTCTGATGAATTCATTTGACGAGGGCATGGTTTTTTCATGAATAATGCTTTATTAAATGGTAAAGTAGTTTCACATGTATATGATGTCAATGACATTATTGATAATGGTGGTTATACCTATGGCTTGTGGATATTTGGTTTGTAATATCCATGTTTTATGTCTTCTTGATTGGCTCTTGTCGATAGAATTAATGATTATGATACCAGTTATGGTATGATCATGATTATTGTTTTTGTTAGTCTATAACATGACTATGTGATGAGCTCCATTTTGGTCATCATTTCCTTTACATTTTCTTTGTTTTCGGTCACGATTCGACCTCGATTTGCGTGTCTTTAGGTGTTTTTACGTCCGTTGCCTCGTATATTCCTATTCTGTCCAATTTTTGTAGGCATTACGGCGGGGGCGAAGAAACGAGAGAAATCGAGGTGAATTTGGAGCGATTTATGAAGAATTATGAAGGAATTTGCAAGGAGCATTCCCAGGCCCTGCCAGCCGGTCCCCAACCGGCGGCCGGTAGGCCGGCTGGGATGCATAGACTTGATTTTGGCGAAGGAATTGGAGAATGTTACAGATTAATGCAAAAGGTGTCCCAGCCGGTGGACAACCGGCAGCCGGCCCACCGGCTGAGGGGACTTATTCATGTCAAAAGTCGAAGAAAAAGTCAGAAGGGAGAAAAGGGCTCCCAGCCGGTGGACAACCGGCAGCCGGTCCACCGGCTGAGGGGACCTGATCATGTTATAAACTGAAGAATTTTCCAGAATTGAGCCAAAGGTCTCCCAGCCGGTGCCCGACTGGCAGCCGGCCGGTCGGCTGAAGATCAAAGCCAAAATGTAGAAAAGAAGGAAAAAGTTCAGAAGTCCAAATTTGGACTCTCAGCCGGTCACAGACCGGCAGCCGGTCGACCGGCTGGCAGTCGCTTTTCAGAAATTCGCGCACTATATAAACCCGCACTTAGTCTTTCATTTATTACGCATTCTTAAGCTTATTTTTAGGGTTTTTTACTGTTTCATTACTTAATACTTAGACTCAAAAACACTCTTAAATATTTTAATCTTCTTTAGATCCTTACTTAATCTTTCAATATTTGTTAATCTCTCTTTAGGATTCTACTTAGCCTTGTTATTAAGCAATTGTAAGAGGATATTTTGGGGTGTATTTTGGAGGATTTGAAAGAGTCTTTCAACTTGTTATCCAAGCTACTTCCTTTTCCATTGTTATTGGTATAATTCTTCTAATCTTTACTTAGTTTTTACTTTTATTTAAGTTTCCTTTGAATCAATTGCTTATCCCTTGCTTGTTCATGATGTTTAGCTTTTGTTCATCCCTTATTCACATGTTTTCATTTACCATGAGTGAGTAGTCTCCTTGCTAGGGTAAGGGGTGATCTTGGGTGTTGTTTAGATGATAAATTCATGCTAGTAAGTTGATTAGTTGTTCTTAAAAAAGTAGTCTTCCATTTGTTGCATGCTAGGTGTTTGATGATTTGCCTCAACGAAAGTTGGGCTTTGATTTTAGCGTGACTTGCCTTTAGCGACGGTTGGGGGTTTGTCTTAGCATGTTTAATGGTTGGTTGTGGTATTTGTAGCGAAAGCTAGGGTATTCCGACCTAGGTTAGTCGACTCGAGAGAAGAGACTACCCGAGACTATTTGTTTGAGACCTTCTAGTTTTCTTTCTAGCATCTTCGTCTAACCACCTTAGTGACCCCCGAAACCCTAGTCTTCTCTTCCATTGATTCAATCTTATTTAGTTGTTTTAATTGTTCGTCTTAGTTGTTCTTTAGTCTTTAATCAACCACAAACCTATTACCCCCGACTCTCACTTAAATTAGAACATAATTACACAACTATCCCCACCGTCTTCGCGTTCGACCCCGATTTCGATACTACTTGCTTTCGGGTTTTATAAATGTGTTTGATGCCGGAATTGACGACAAAAACCGGATATCACTATGTAATTACTTTAAACATGTCAAATTATTGTCTTGTATAAATAATTTACATCTTGTGTCATTAGATAATTTTTTTAGACATTAAGGCATGTTTTATAAGTAATTTTAATTTTAATATGGTGTAATATTAAGTGGTTACAATGTCTTTTTATGACTATTTATTATTTGACATGAGTAAGAGGTAATATCTTTGATATTTTGTAATTCATATGAAGTAACAATAGTTAAAACTATTGTTTATATGAATTGTGTGTACTATATAACAATAGTAGTGTACTATTGGATGTACAAGGTGGGTGTAAATGTTTCTAATGAATCCTCCTTGATATTATACATTATAATGCGGGTTGAGCGGTATCATACAGTTGCTTGTATGATTTAATAGCATTGTGTGTATGTGGTTGGGTGGTGGATAGTTACGGTTAATGGTTACTTTAGCCACCATTGGTTTGCTTGAGGAAGTGTTGGAGACTTGCCCATGAAAAGAGACATATTTTATGTCAAATTTTTGTCTCTTTGTTGTTAGTCCTTGTTATTTATTTTAGACAAGTTTAATGAGATGTGCTTTAATTTAGTGTCGATCTTGATCAAGACTTGTTAATTGATCATGTGTGTTAAATATGTTTGGTTGATCGATTGGTTAAAAATGATCATGTTTCTTGTTGTAGTTAATGTTTAATATCTTTAGCCCACATGGATATTAGAGTTAAGAATGTTTTATTTATAATGTTTGATCATCAAATGTTTTATAGTCACATTAAATTGATTATGAGTTATCATGTGTATTGACTATGTTTTATTTGAGTAACACTAACTTTGTTTTTGATGATCGGTAATAACTTTGTATGGACGTTTGTAATGTTCTCACTATGCTTGTTTGCTGGTAAGTTTACTAGTACAATTTCTGAACATATGTCTTTATTATATGGTATTATATAATGTATGAAATGAGTCCTATGGAATAGGATGGGCATACAATGTAAGATCTCTTGAATATATGTAATACACGGAAATGTGGATATTGTGCGGTAACATATGAGTATGCATATGTGGCTTGATAGCATTGTGTATTGACATAGAACGGTAATAAGGGACCGTAAAATGGTGCCTTAGGTAGCCTAATTTTCAATGAGGAGATGGAACTCACCCTCGTAGGACATAAATATTGAAGTTGTGTTAAATTTCATATTGATTATTTATGTGATACGAACATGTAAGGAAATATTTATAAAAATATGATGTTTTGATCAATGGATTTTTGATCGGTTATATAGTATTGTGGTTAGTGTTCTAACTGTCTTATAATTGATTTTTACCATTTAATGTCGGGAATTATGGTTTGTGATAACCATGGTGTGATTATTATGGAATCATGGTGGTTTAGCTATGTAAGAGATAAATTGACAGCATTGAAGCACAACTATTGACAATCCGGCTATGGAGTTGTCATTCGTTGTAGGATTAATGACAAGTCGATATTTGGTATAGACCAAAGATTATGTATCTTGTAAAAGGTGGTTTTATTATCGTGTTTTTATATGATGGACATGGGGGAGGTAATATGATAATCCTTGTTGTGATTAGGATCAAGGGTAAGAGTATGATTATTATTCTCCAGTTAATACTCTCAATGGTCAAGTATGACGCTTTTATCCAAAAATAAAAGTGTAGTTATGACATGGGTTTTCACAAGGGCTTAATTATTGTGGTTCGACAAGTTGAGTAAGTACACTTGTTTAGCTAGTACTCATCTTTGCGAAACTATTAGGCAAGTGTGAAAATGTATAAAGTAAATCATGAATTATGGTTTGTCCAATGTTGATTTTCCTTCGATTTTAGAGGGGCAATATTATGCAAATTACTGAATTACCAATGTTAAAAGGGTATTGACTGCTACTAATGGTAGTGTATTTGCTTGGGGAAATACCATGTGTATATGGATTTCCAAGAAGCAAATTTGCATTTTAAGTTTGACATTGGAGTTAGTATGCGTAGTGTTAGCATAGCCGGTTAAAAGGCTAAGTAGCTAAGAAATTAATCTACGTTATTACTTGAAGTATTAAAGTATTAGACCAATTTCATCCATGATTTTTGATAGGGAATAACGGTGCGCACCGGGGTGTTTGTTATAACACATTATATGGACTATCATAAATGGGGATTGATCTTGGTTGTTTTAATGAGATCTCAATGTATCTAGTGGATCACTTTGCATAAAGTAAGTATCAACTAGGGACTTGGTTAACAAGTCGGATATCGGGATGGTAAAGCCTAAATTGATCTTTTGTGGTAGGACACCCAACTCCCCTCTAACTAATTTTAGAGGCTGAGTTCAATGTGGAAAGCCTATTATGTAAGATTGAAGCACATATTTTATAATGTCCCGAAAGGATGTGCTTGAACCTGCAAGAATGGTAGGATCTTTGAAAAAATGTTATTGCAGGGCATGATTAAAGGAATCCACCTATATGAGTGTGAAGTGTAGCCGCTTCTTAAAGCTTGGGCTTGGCTTTGTATGCACTCATGAATGGATATGGACACATGGCTGTCAAAAGTGTCAAGAATAAACTTTTTGGAGTTATTTGAATTTATGTGTATGTTATCTTCATGTATTCAAAATGGGTTGAAGGGTTCAATCCGTGGGACACCCTGATTCTCGAATATTTGGAATGTGTAATGTACTAATGTGGAAGTTCAATCCTTGGGACACTTTCATTTATGCATAGATTTGTTTGCTTTGTGGTTTTATTGGAAACAAGGGATACACTTAAATGGGGGAGGAATGTTGGTGATTTTGATCACAAAGTCATTTAAGTGTATTCGGGTTTTCAGGCCGAAATCGGTTTGAGCTCGAAAACGATATAATGTGAGTTAGGGGGTGCGGAGTGCACACTCATATAATCGGATTATCAAGTTCATGGGTTAAATGGATAAGGTTGTGATAAATGTTATTTATCATGTTTTAAGACCGTTTAATAAGTGTTTACGTTGTATATTATGTACCCTTTCGGGATAGACCCTATGGGTTCGAGATTTGAAACACTTAGTATATTCCTTGTGTTTGGTGGTTACTTGTGTAGGTTTTTTGATTGAAACCTAACAACCAAACATGCCTATCCATATAACAATCTTGTATAACATATATACTATGCATATATAAGGAAGAGTTAGGATAATTCATTCTAACAGATGAAAAATTCAGATTTGGTAAATACAAAGCAAAATAAAAATTCCATTAAGTAATCTCCTTATGTTTGCCTAGATGAGGAGGGTCTCAACCGTCTTATCCTACAAGGGATTTCGTGTAACCCAAGGCATGAAATAGGGTCGAAATACTCTTAAGGAAAGCGTGCTCTTCGTGATTCGGTTGATATCCAAGTTTACGATCATTGTCATGGTTACCCTATACAATTTATCCAACAGAGTGTTGAAATAATACTCGGTTTATTTCCATTTTCGCGATCCTTTTCAATACAGATTAGAAAATCGAACAATTTAACATTAATATTATTGGTATTGGTATGATCCTATTCAGTACAAATTTAAAATAAAGCGGTTACATATCATACAACTGTTATTGAAATATATACCTCTCTGCATGCCTATTTCCGGCTCGCTCTTTACCTTATTTACATGATCCTGTCTTTGATGCTGTCAAGGAACCGAAAATAGGCATGCCTCCAGGATGTTTTTACAACCAAAGTACCAAAAACTCCCCAAAATCCGACGATAAACCCAAGTATCACACTTATGTACAATCCGAGGAAAAAACCAAAGTCCTCATCCTTGCCTTTAACAGTACTAGTATTATCATCATTGGGTACATTGGACTATTGGAGGGCTTTTGATCTTTTGAACAACTTGGGAGCGGCGGGCCACAAAGTCTCGGGTTTCCTGCATACGATGACGCATCAAAGCCCTGCAATTGAGGGCCAACTGGAATTTCCCCGGACAAGTTGTTGTTTGACACATTCATGACACTGAGAGTGGTTACTTTGTGTAGGCTTACAGGAATTTCTCCAGTGAAATGGTTTCCTGACAAATCAAGAAGCTCTAAAGCGGTCAGGTTACCGATTTCCAATGGAATTTTACCGCTTAATTTGTTTTTTGACAAATCCAAGGCTTCAAGTCCATTAAGAATTGAGATTCCATCTGGAATATGACCACTCAACTCGTTACTTGAAATATCAATTAATTTTACGAGCCTAATTGTGTCTTTAAATTGTTGCTCATTCCTTTTCCACGAAATAGTCACACTCTCAGCTACATCTTCATTTGAAACTGGCATAGAAATACCGAGACCTATAACAACAACATTAGAAAAGTCCAGCTCGGAAGTTGTAATCCCCTCCTCCATCGCCGTAAAATTACCTATGCAGTTGGGGATAACACCTGAGAGGTGATTAATGGAAAGGTCTAATATTTGAAAATTGTTGAGTTGGCAAATACTTTCAGGTATCTCTCCAGTGAAATGGTTTTTACGAAGGATAAGGGCACCTAAACTATGAGAAGCATTACCAATCCATGGAGGTATGTACCCACTTAAGAAATTGTATCCTAAATTTAGCATAGTCAAGGATGTACAATTCTCAAATGCAGTTGGCAATAATGGTCCGGAAAAACTATTGTTATAGAGGTGTAATATCTCAAGACCCGACAGAGTACCAATAGATTTTGGGATTCGTCCCGAAAATTTATTATTTTCTAGGTGTAGGCTTGACAATTGCACAAAATTCATCCAACAATCTGGAAGCTCCCCGGAAAATAAGTTATTTGACATATGAAGCCTCGATAAAGTGCTTTGAGTTTTGGGACACAACATATCAGAGCAGTCAAAAAACCGATTGTCATTAAGGTATAAATAATATCTTACATTTGTAAACCCCAAAGGTACAACACCCGTAAAGAGATTTGAACTCAAGTCTATTGCTGCCGCATTTGATATATTTGGCAGAGTAGGGAGTATCCCATAAAATTGATTAGAAGAAATATTCAAATATCGAAGATTTGATGACAATTTGTTCCAAAAAGAAATCGGAAGATTGTCAGAAATGTTTGTATTTGAAACATCAAAGTAGATGAAATTTTGTTGGAGCTGAAGCCACTTAGGAAATAGAGGGCCCAAGGTGCAAGAACGCAGTCTGATTACATCTAGCTTAAATGGAGGAATCCAATCCTCGTCAATTCTAATCACCAATTTCGAGTTATCTGACAAACTTAGTTGACGTATGTTTAGAAGGCTTAAAAAATGAGGTTGAGTCAGAGTATCTTCCAAATAGTTGGAAGAAACATCCAATTCCTCGAGCATCATAAGTTGTCCTATACCTTGACTAATTTCGCCTTTAAGTTGGTTGTTGTTAAGGTATAACCTCATTAACGAAGATAATGAGCCGATTTCATGGGGAATTGCGCCCGTAAAACCATTCAAACTCAAAGACAGTGTTAACAGGGCTTTACTATTACAGCTAACTAGAGAATGAATTACATCACTTAGCTCATCAGTGAAATTATTAGCATCTAAGTTGAGTTGTTCCAAGTTACATAACTCTTTAATGATTTTGAATACACTCCCCTGAAATGCGCTATCAGAAAGGCAAAGATACGAAAGGGAGCGTAAATTTCCAAACTCGATTGGGATCGGAACCTCAAAAAAATTGGAGGACAGATCAAGATATATACAAGCTGAGTATTGACTCGAGGCAAGTTGAGCAATCACTGGAATATTGAACTGTCATTCAAGTTATTAGCAGAAAGGTCTATTATACGAAGAGTGGTCGAGGAATTAACATATGAAAGTGACGATGGGATTTTCGAAGGAAGCTTACAGTCAGACATACCAAGTACACTCAATGATGGTAAATTATTAACAATGTTCAACCAATTCGTAACTTCACTAAGATCTGCACCACTCAAATCAAGATAACTCAACAAACGTGGACGAGAAACCCATGATAAATTTTTGGCATATGAATAACTACCAATAGAGTATAGATCCAAAGATGTTAACTTAGAAAGGTTACCCAACAGATGTGGTATTTCGCCATCGAATGAAACATAGCTTAGATTCAGATATTTCAAATGCTTTAAGTTAGTGAGGGAAGGACTCACTTTGATTTCTAGACATGAAGGGGCATCACCTGCTAAACTGAGAGAGACGACATGATGATCAGTTAGGTTACTACAGACGACGCCAGTCCATTGGCAGCAGTCGGTATGGGGTTCCCATGAAGTAAGCATCCCACAAGGATCTAGTGTGATACCGTGTTTGAATTGGAGAAGGGCATCCCTCTCACTGTCAATACATTCGATGTTATTACTACGGTAACATAAACAAGGGGACAGAAGAAGAAGCCATGAAATTACGATGAGGGTAAGGTTATTGAATGGTTTCATTTTGTGGTGCATCAATCATATACTTATCTAATGCAGAAGCCAAGCTGCTGACGTGGCATCACAGGATACAAGTTCCGTCCTACGTGGCGCGTTTTAAAGCATCCTAACATATTGTCCGATCCAATAAAATTTGAATATAAGAGATAAGAGATTGCATTCCAATAAAAAGATTTGATTTTAGATTAATTTGCCGTGTTATTGTTATCAGCTATTAATTGGTTTCATTGATTTAATGCCAAGATTTGATTTAATTCCATAATTCCACAAGATTTGATTCCATTTGCATTAAATTGGTTGACTTGATTATGTATTTCAATTTGGAAACTCAGCAACTAAGTTTTACGGGATTTCACGGGTTATAACAATTTACATAATCTAATGACTCCATAAATTCCATAATGCTACAATATTTTATTCCATTTGCATTAAGTTGGTTGACGTGATTATTATGCATTCCATAATTCTACAACATGTGTCATAAATAATTCGAAATTTATTTATACGTATATAATTAATCAGCTATTGTTGATATTATTAATTACGGTATTCATCTAAAGTTAAAAACAAACTATCGTAAATAATTAATTTATTTATCTCCAATATTATTAACTATATTCATCTAAAATTTAAAAAACAGACCCGTGAATTTCACGGGTTATAACCTAGTTAGTTTACTACTTCGTTGTTATCAAGCTGCAAGAACAGAGCTAAAGCAAGGGTATATATATATATATATATACACGCACTTAAATTTATTAAACAAGTTTTTAATTCAATTCAACGTCTTAAGTTAAATACGACTTGTACGTTGGCCCGTCGTTGAACTATACCTCCGATGTATTCCACCAATTGGTTTAAAAGTTATGAATTTTACAGTAAAAGTGTTAATTCCATTCACTTAAACATTAAGCTCAAAAGGTGATAAAGATTGTGTTAATGTGATAATCCCTAATTTAGGTTATTGTTATTGCTTTCAATATATAGAATATTACAAGGCTAGAGGTCAACCTAAATGCTAAGAATAAGGAGTAAACTAAGCTAACAGATTGGCTATCTTAGGAGAGAATAACAATTAGAATAATTACAGAATATTTACTACCAAAAATATCTTGTTGATATCTTTTGTCTAACACGCCCGCAGTTGGAGCAGTAGAGGAATGGACGCTCAAGCTGGTACGAAAACGCTCGAATAGTCGAATAGATGTCGAGGGAGACCTTTTGTGAAGATGTCAGCATATTGGTATTCGGATGGGACATGTAGAACACGTACTTCACCAATTATGACTGAAAGGGAATTGAAATGTGAAAAAAATTGAAAATTTTGGTTGTTGAAATGGGAAGGGTAAAGTGGAAAATCATGTACATGATTGAGCAAATCATGTACATAAAAGAGCAACACTTTTTTAAAAGGTACTTAATTCACCCCTCCCCTCTTAAGTATCGGATCGATAAACTCATCAGTTTCATCATTTTGTTATTATTATCCCCGTCCAAAACCCACTAACAAGCATGACCGTTGACCAAAAAGCACGTCCAAAACCCGCGAACAAGCATGACCATCGACCAAAAAATATAATGCCAACCCGACCCAGTCCCGGCACAAGTCCACATTTAACCCCACTATTTTGGTCTAAATATACAACTCTATCGGTATAGTTAGATAGGCAAGCAGTAAAAGTTTTCCATTAACATGACTTCTACCAAACATTTTCCATTAACAATTTAACATCACCTCCGAAGACGAAGACTTTGACAATTAAAATTGAAGACTTTGACAAACCCAACATTCCAACAATTCCTCATCATTAGTAAATGAGGTGAAGTGAATTAATTGGATTAGAGTTTAATTGAACAAAATTTAGTGTAACTGAAGTTAAGTGAATTTAGTTGAATTAAAAGTTAATTTTGCGAACAAATTAACTGAACATAATTGATTAAACGTAAATAAAACTTAATGGAATATATTCAAGTAAAATTGAAATGAGCTGAAATTAAGTCAGAAAGTACGTATGACCCAAGTATGTAATTTGTGTCAATACTCCAACTTTCAGGCCTTAAAATGGTTCTTTCGGAACAAAATATGTTCTCTTTACATATTTGTACATACGCTTAGATCCGTACGAACCGAAACTGCATGTTACTTTTGTCATCATACCTCTCTGCCGCTAAACTGTGTATTTGCTAATCGGAATTACTAGTGTACAACACTACTCGGTTTATTTGTACGATCCTTTATACTTTTTAAAACATATTATGATCCAGCGGTTTAACCGTTTACATTACTCAAATTGATATGATACTTTTCAATGCATATATATTTAAAATCCAATACTTTACGTATCATACAATTATTATGAAATATGAGGTTTTCCCCAACTCTTGTCTATAATCTCCCTAACTTATTCATATGATGATATGGTCTTTGATGTTGTCAAGGAGCCGGAAATAGGCATGCCTCAAAAATGTTTTGATAATTAAAGTGTCACAAACTCGCTAGAATCCCACGATAAACCCAAGCATTCCACTTATGTACAATCTGAGGGACAAAACAAAGTCATCATCCTTTTTCTTAACACTAGGGGAGTATTATCTATGCTGGGTGTTGGGATTATACGGACTACAAGATAGTCTTTGATCTATTTACGATGCTCTAATTATTATGCGTTGCGGATTTACGAGAAGATGATTACTATATCATCCATTGTATTTGGCTTAATAAATTTAATGTATTAAACTAATTCCCTTGTATAAACTTTGCTAATAAGATCAATACACTTCCATCCCAACTATCTTAACACTGGGTACACTACTCTAGAGGGAGCTCGGTCATTCAAACAACTTGATGTTTTTTATTCCCTTCATCAACGTAAAGTTACCAATGCAATGGGGAGTACGCCCGAGAGCTGATTAATTGCAAGATCTAATATTTGGGAAGCAATAAGTCTCACTTGTGACGGGTATATCCGTCACAAGCTTGCGACGGATCAAATACATGTACTTGTTTAGATAAGACGAAAATAAAAGTGTATGGAGAACCACAAATGGCTTGTCTTTATCTCCCAAATGGATTTTATTTGACCCGTCATAAACTTGCGACAGATATTACCGTCACAAATGAGAATATATGTTTAGGAAGAGTTAGTTGGCAGATACTTTCAGGTATCTGTCCACTAAAAAGGTTCTTATGAAGGATAAGAACACCTAGGCTTGAAAAACCATTACCAATAATCCATGATGGTATGTTTAAGACGATGTAGTTAAATTTGGCAGCTTCGATGTCAGAAATATCAAGTCTTCGTTAATGGTATCAATATAACATTCAGGGGTTCGGTGTTGCACATTTAAGAGTACTTACTTTATTAATTCATAATATCAAATTATCAATATGATCGCTTTCATTACTATTTAAAATAAAACCGTTCATATAATCATGCAATACAATGTTAATTACCTCCAACCCTTGGCTACATCTCTATAACTTATTCATAATCACATGATCTTGTCTTTGATGTTGTCAAGGAGCCGGAAATAGGCATGTCTCCAAGATGTTTTGATAATTAAAGTGCCACAAACTCCCCAAAATCCGACGATAAACCCAAGCACCACACTTATGTACAGTCCGAGGAAAAACCCAAAGTCAATATCCTTGCCTTGAACACTAGTACTACATCCGTTTGGTTTCCTGCATATTGAGTTGGAGGCAGCTCGATCTTCCGAACAACCGGGAAGTGGAGTATAAGAAAACGTTTTCCCTGATTTGATTATTCACAAGATATACATTATATAGAGCAAGGAGGATTCCTTGTCAACTATTCTATCCTAAAAAAGAGGATTCATATCCCATGAAATAAGCTAACAAATATACAAACGTAGTACAGGAAATATGTGAAGGAATAAAAATATTCTTGAGGAATATTTTATATTCTATTACACCCCCGCAGTCGAAACGGGAGGAGGACGGATGTTGAGACTGTTCCGAAAATCGTCGAATAGGATTCGTGGTAGGCCTTTGGTGAAAATATCCGCAAATTGATATCGGGACGGGACATGGCGGACCGCGACCTCACCGAGAGCCACTTTTTCACGTACAAAATGGATGTCGAGTTCGATGTGTTTGGTACGTTGGTGATTAACGGGGTTTCCGGATAGATAAATCGCCGAGATGTTGTCACAGTAGACAAATGTGGCTTTGGGTATAGGACAGTGGAGTTCGAGCAGTAAGTTACGAACCCAGCATGATTCGGCAACGACATTAGCAACACCGCGATACTCAGCTTCGGCACTCGAACGGGAGACTGTGACCTGCCGTTTAGAGGACCATGAGACTAAGTTATCACCCAAGTAGACACAATAACCGGATGTAGACCGTCGGGTATCCGGGCAACCGGCCCAATCAGCATCTGTGTAAGTAATTAAATTTGCATTATCGGTGACGTAAATATGCAGGCCATAATGGGTGGTGCCCTTGATGTATCGGATAATGCGCTTGAGTGCCCCATAATGTGCTTCGCGTGGATCGTGCATATGGAGACAAATTTGTTGGACCGCATAAGATATATCCGGTCTGGTGAAGGTGAGATATTGGAGGGCGCCAGCGAGGCTGCGGAACAGGGAGGGGTCCGTAACTGGGGCGCCATCGGTTGCACCGAGTTTGGAGTTAGTGTCAACCGGAGTGTGGGCGGGTTTGCAAGTGTCCATATTGGCGCGTTGAATAATTTCCTCGGCATATCGTTGCTGATGTAAGAAGAGCCCTTGACCGTGTCTGATGGCAGCGATACCCAGAAAGAAATTCAGAGGCCCGAGATCGGTCATTGCGAACTCGGAATGTAAGAGGCCCATGAGAGTAGTGCGTAGCTTATCGGTGGAAGTAGTAAGAATAATATCGTCCACATAAAGCAATAGGTAAGCAATATCATTACCGTTCCGATAGATGAATAGTGAATTGTCGGACCGACTATTTTTGAAACCAATAGTAGAGACAAAATTTGCAAACCGTTGATACCACGCCCGAGGTGCTTGTTTTAGCCCATATAGAGATTTTTGTAGGAGACATACATGGGAGGGGCGGTCTTTGTCACGGAACCCAGGTGGTTGATGCATATACACGGTCTCAGCGAGGTGACCATGGAGGAAGGCATTCTTGACATCAAGTTGGTGAATTTGCCATTTATTGGAGACAGCAAGGCTAAGAACGATACGAATTGTAGTGGGCTTTACCACCGGGCTGAAAGTTTCGTCACAATCTACGCCAATCTGTTGAGACCTGCCATTGACAACAAGACGAGCTTTGTATCGCTCTAACTCACCATTAGCTTTAAATTTGTGTTTGAAAAGCCAAATACACCGAGTGATATTAACATTATCGGGCCGAGGTACCAAAACCCAAGTCTTATTCTTGATGAGTGCATCGTATTCGTCAGTCATGGCCCGATGCCAATTGGGGTCACGGAGGGCCGTGATAGGGCATTTGGGAATAGGAGACAGGGACGAGATACAGAGGTCAAAAATGGGGTTGGGTTTGAAAATACCGTGTTTGGCACGGGTTGTCATTTGTGGAGAGAGCTCGGGTCTGGGGGAGGTGAGGTCTGGGCTGGGCTGGTCTGATGGGGTAAGGGACCGAGAGGCAGAGGCCTGATGAGGGGATTGTATAGGGCTGACTAGTGGGCTAGGAGTTGGACTAGGAGTTAGGGGGGTCGCAGGTGTTAAAGGGCCCATATTATTAGGTAAGGTAGGGGATTGAAGGTGAGTATTGGGCTGGGCAGGTTTGTCAAATTTGGGCTGTAAATGTTGTAATATGTAGAGTGAGGGATCAGACGCAGTAGGCGTAGGGATTGGGCTGGGTTTGGCAAATGGGAAAGTGGACTCGTCAAAGGTAACATGTCGAGCAATGATTATTTTCCGAGTCTGTAAATCCAAACATTTGTAGCCGCGGTGGTTGTCGGGATAGCCGAGAAACACGCAAGGAATAGCACGGGGGGCGAGTTTGTGTATGGTAGTGGGAGGGATGTGTGGGTAACATAAACAGCCAAAGGTCCGTAAATGGGCGTAAGAGGGGTCGCGACAGTAAAGACTCGAGGTTGGGGAAAGATTTTTGTTGGCCTTACTGGGCAATATATTGTGAAGGTAGGTAGCCATGGCTAGGGCATGGGGCCATAGATTGGTTGGCATGTGAGAGTGAAGGAGAAGGGTGCGCATAATATTGTTTATGGTGCGTATTTTTCGTTCTGCTTTGCCATTTTGGGGGGAGGTGTGGGGACATGAAAACCGAAATAGGAGTCCGAACTTAGCAAAAAATTGGTGAAACGAGGTATTATCAAATTCGCGGCCGTTGTCACATTGTACGGTTTTGATAGAGTGGTTAAATTGAGTTTTTAGCATTTGGTAAAGGGTAGAAAAAGTGTTGTAGACTTGTGATTTATTTTTGAGTGGGAAGGTCCACAAAAAATTGGTGAAATCATCGAGAAACAACACGTAGTATCTGTGACCCATATTGCTAAGCACGGGAGAAGTCCATAAATCAGTATGAAAAATATCAAAGGGACGAGTAGTGTTAGACAGGGACTCGGAAAACGGGAGTTTAACATGCTTCCCTAATTGACACGATTGACAAACAGAAGATAATTTAATCGGACGACAGGCAATAGTTTTATTATGACAAACAGAATTAAAAATAACGGGACCGGGATGGCCGAGGCGATCATGCCAGGTAGAGGTGCTCGCGGCCAGTAGGGCAGTGTGGTTTGGCGTGGATGTTGGGGCGGACGGGAGTAGTGGGTAAAGGTCGCCCGTGCTATTACTGCGCATTATCGGCTTCCCCGTCTTGAGATCCTTCACAGTGAAACCAAAGGGATCAAAACAGACGGAAACATTGTTATCAATTGTAAATTTCCGAACAGACACAAGGTTTTTAATTAGGCTTGGGACATGTAAGACATTTTTTAGGGATAAATTTTGGTGAGGGGAAGGGAGCACGGAGTGACCGAGACCCACAATGGGAATCAGATTGCCATCACCAACGATAATGTGACGAATATCACTCAAACGAGAATAAGAGGAGAGCGTACCATTATTGGACTGCATATGGGAAGAGGCCCCGGTATCCATGTAGTACTGATCGTCAGAGCCTTGCACATTTAGTTGTTGCATCGCAGCAGCGATGTCAGTAGGGAGGAAGACTCCAGGCGCTTGTGACGGCTGTGCGAGGAAGGCGTGTTGAGGCCTAGGGCCGAGGATACCTGCAGAGTTATTAGAAGGAGGGGCTGTCCAACCGGTAGTCGGGTAAGGACAAGGTGGTTGTTGTGGCCAGTGGGAAACAGGGACGAAGGTCCAAGATTGAGAGTTACCGGTATTGTTAGTGCGGTAATTTTTATTTGCATTATTATTGGAATTTGAATTACCAGTATTATAGTTTCCACCATTAGAACCACCATTATTATTAGAACCACCATTGTGATGCTTACCGCGATAATTACCTCGATTATTGTTGCGATTGCCTTTGCCACGGTAATTGTTGTTGTTACCGTTATTTTTGTTGGATGACCGAGAGGCAGAATCAGTGGAAGTCGCGTTCGTAGAGACCAGAGCCGTTTCAGGCGTGTCTTTGGAGATACGGCTCTCTTCAAGGGTGAGCATGGACCGTGCCTTATAAAACGAAGGCAGGGGGTCGCTCTGTTGGATGAGGGTCGCCACGCCGTTGTATCCTGCCGAGAGGTGAGTGACAAGTTGGAGCACCAGTCGGGTTTCGGAAACAGGGGATCCCACATTAGATAACTGGTCGGCAATCATTTTCAATTTTTGACAATAAGAGGAGACGTTCGGGAAATTATCCATGTGTGTGCTCGTGAATTGTTGCTCCAAGTACACAGCGCGAGAGTTCTTGTTGTCGTTAAAGATATCCTTGAGTCTATTCCACGCGGCTTCAGCGGACAGACCCGGTTCAAGAATGGTATGGAGAAGGTCAAGCGAAATCGTGCTGTATATCCATTGTTTTACGATTGCGTCAAGACGATCCCATTGAGCGTCGTGTGAGGCCGTGGGTTCCTTCGGAGGGGTGACGTGATCAAGGACATCAAAGGCACGAGCGGTATTGAGAAAGAGCTCTGCCCAAGAAGCATAGTGAACGTTTTCGGCTTCGAGGATAATCGGAACGAAGTTTTTGATATTTGAGACGGAGTAGGCAGGGTGAAAATTGGATTTTGTATTGGTGTCGTTAGTCATGGCTGAACGACGGCGGATACAGAGGAGAAAAAGGTTGAGGCGGAGGAGGGAATAGCGGAAGATGAGAAGAGGATCGGGATTGGTAACTGATACCATATAAGAAAACGTTTTCCCTGATTTGATTATTCACAAGATATACATTATATAGAGCAAGGAGGATTCCTTGTCAACTATTCTATCCTAAAAAAGAGGATTCATATCCCATGAAATAAGCTAACAAATATACAAACGTAGTACAGGAAATATGTGAAGGAATAAAAATATTCTTGAGGAATATTTTAAAACGTTTTCCCTGATTTGATTATTCACAAGATATACATTATATAGAGCAAGGAGGATTCCTTGTCAACTATTCTATCCTAAAAAAGAGGATTCATATCCCATGAAATAAGCTAACAAATATACAAACGTAGTACAGGAAATATGTGAAGGAATAAAAATATTCTTGAGGAATATTTTATATTCTATTATGGAGCACCACAAAGTCTTGGGTTTCCTGCATATTTTGAAGCATGAAAGCTTTGTAGTTGAGTGCTTACTGGAATTTGCCCGTACAAATTATTGTTTGAGACATCCAAACTTCCAAGAGTAGTCACCTTTGCAAGGCTTATAGGAATTTTTCCAGTAAGATGATTATTTGACAGATCAAGAAACTCCAAAGCCGTAAGGTTTCCAATTTCAAGTGGAATTTTACCACTCAATTTGTTTTTTGACAACACCAGTAGTTTTAATCCATTAAGAATTGATATTCCATTTGGAATTTCCCCTCTCATCACGTTACCTGAAAGATCAATTAATTTAACAAATTTAATTGTTTCTTTGAATCTTTGCTCCTCCCGTTTCCAGGAAACAAACATAGTTTCACTCTTAGTTTCAGCTACGTAATGTCCATTAAGCGCAAATCCCTCAACTTCAAAATCCAGACCTGGATTTGTTATCCCCTCCATCATTCCCATAAAATCACCAATGCAATTTGGGATTAAACTGGATATGTGATTAACACCAACGTCTAATATTTGGAGAATTTTGAATCGGCAAATACCTTCCGGCATCTCTCCAATGAAATGGTTTTCCCGAAGGATAAGAACACCTAGTCTTTGAGAAGCATCACCAATCCAAGAAGGTAGGTACCCACTAAATAAATTGCGTCCTAGATTTAGGATCACCAAGGATTTTAAACTCTTAAATGCAATAGGAAATGGTCCTGAAATACTATTGTTAGACAAATTCAAGTACTGAAGTCTCAACATCTTACCAATGGAATTTGGTATTCTTCCGATAAAACTATTATTTTCTAAGTGTAGACTTCTTAGAAGAATAAAACTAGCCCAACAATCCGGAAGCTCCCCAAAAAATAAGTTATCTGACAAGTCAAGAATTTCTAATCTACTTTCAGTTTTGGGACATAAGAGACTAGAGCAGTTAGAAAACCTATTATCATTAAGGTTTAAAAGCCACGCGTTTGCAAGGCCTGATGGTACAACACCTTCAAACATATTTGAAGTCAAGTCTATTATTGCAGAAGAATATAATATAGGTAACAGCCCGTATTTTCGTGAATTATATTTTAAGGGTTTTAATTTATTTTACGGAAATAAAATAATATTTTAATAATTATTGAGAAAGTGTTTTTAAATATTCCGTTAAGATCCGTTTTAAGAACCTTAAGTCCTTAAGACGTAATAACTTGGCAAGTCTTAAACCGATTCATAAAAACCCGTTCACAATATTTGGCCCGTTTCATTTAACGGAAAAAGGACTACTTAAACCCCCCAAAAACCCTTTATGTCGACATACACTCCTCCCTCACAACTCATTCTACTGCTTCCCTAAAACCTCCATTTCTCTCATTTCTTCAAGCTTCAACTCAACATTTCGAGGTCTTCCCGAAGTCGAATCAAGGCAAGTTATACCTTTTCGGAATCCTTGCGAGATTTCCAAGACATCCGTCTCTTTTAATTTCATTTTCGTTCAACTTCAAAAAGGGGCTGTTTTGTGTAATTTCCGTTTTTAGCATCTAAAAACCCGTTTTCTTTGTTGTAGGAGAAGACTTAGAGGATCTTGGTGTTGGTAGTTCCATTATTGAAGAGGATCTTGGAGCTTAATCGCTTTTGAGGTGACGATTATGAGAAACTCGGCCTTTTTGTCAAAGTAGCATGCTTGTTGTGTTCTTGGATGAATTCTTGTGTTTAGGAACATGTTTAGGTTTACTTTTATCTTCCTTATGCTTCCTATAATGTTATTGTGGAAGTATTGTGTTGAATTCATGGTTTAAGTGGAAATTTTGAGTATACATGAAGATCGGTATCATTTGGGATTTTCGTTCTTATGCTTGTTTAAATGCTTGATTGTGTGCAAAGAACATATATGAGACACACTTGGGATTGTTATGGGTTTATATGTGTTGATAGTATAGGTTTGATGCTAGAAATCATGGTTTAGAAGTGTTTGTCGAAAGATAGATTGAATTGTCGAATTGCAGGAAACTCACGAAATAAACCTGGCCCGTGCTTGGGCGCAGGCTGCGCCTCAAATTGCGCAGGCTGCGCAGCCCAGGCGCAGCTGCGCACCCCTTGCGCAGGCTGCGCAAAAACCGCTGTAACTTTCTGCTCGTTTATCGGTTTGTCGAGCCGTTTTGGGGGCTTGTTTCCCAATTGTTTTTAGGTTGTTTTAAGTGATGTTTGGTGGTAAATACACCTGGTTTTAAATGTATATTGGATCTAGGAAAGTCATCATAAGAAGCGTGGTTATCCGTCTCGAGTCGATTAGCTCATAAGGAGTTGATTACGGAAATTGTGCATGAAGATAGCTAACTTTTAAGGATTTTCTTGTGAAGAGTCTAAGCTTATTTTAATCATGTTGTGAGGCTCACATAGTTGGTTTGAGACGTATATTTATTTAATATGAGACTCTCCGCCTGTGGCCAACCGGTTAGGAACCCCATTTAGCTACGTTTGCTTCATAACTTTTGATTGACAAGTCGGATTTCGTTGATTCTTTTTCCGTATGTTTCGTATGTATGTTTGAGGTCCCCGGAGGATGGGCGACACTATATTGGGTTCGGGAATGGAGAGAGGATAGAGACCCCCGGTCGGGTAACCGAAAGGGAAACCGGCTCTCCCTCAACTTAGTTCCCGGGATCAATTAAGTGTTGGTTAGAAGTTAAGAAAAGTAGAACTATAGATTAGTTCATAGACTTGGATGATATTGTATTGATGCGTATTAAGTTATGCCTTAAGCTGGCCTCTGAACTTAATACGTGAGTTGTTTGCCATATATGGGGATATGCCTTAAGTTGGCCTCTGAGCCCTATATGTGTATGTTTGTCGTGTCTGGGATATGCCTTAAGTTGGCCTCTGAGCCCAGACATGTATGATTGTGATCGCGTTGGAACATGCCTTAAGTTGGCCTCTAAGTCTGACGAGTAGAGCAGCTGCACAACGGGATAGCTAAGGTATTGGCACCTTGCCCGGAGTGCGGATGTTTGGTGCTAGGACATGCCTTAAGTTGGCCTCTGAGTTTAGTACCTTGTGATGTGGTGAAGGGACATGCCTTAAGTTGGCATCTGAGTTCTTTACTTTTGGATGCTAGTCTATGCCTTAAGTTGGCCGCTGAGTCTAGTATCTTGCTGATTGGCGGGTCTATGCCTTAAGTTGGCCTCTGAGTCCTTGCTTGCTGATTGTTTTGGTGTTTAGGTTATGTCTTAAGTTGACCGCTGAACCTTTACACTTGCTGAATGATTATGGTGTAGGTTATGTCTTAAGTTGACCGCTGAACCTTCTTACTTGCTGATGTTTTGGTATATAGGTTATGTCTTAAGTTGACCGCTGAACCTTATACTTGCTGAATTTATCCGCTTGCCTAGTGATGGTATCGTATCAGAGACAGATGTGTTTATGGATGTTAAGATGTTATTGTTGATGAGTCTTATGTATGACTTTAGTATTGTTCATCCAAGGCATTGGGTGACTCTTTGATCGGTTTCATAAATAGTTGGACTGAAAGACCCCCCGACTGGGTAACCAGTAGGGAAACCGGCTCTCCTTCCTAACGGTTTATGAAGTTGGGTTGAGAGCTATGCATTAGTATCGCACGATAGTTGAGACAATTGATGAGATGTTTATACTTCACATGTTGTTATATGTTGGAGTATTCTGTATTGCTTTACCTGTTACGTGTTGTCACAAAAGGTGGCTAGGAGAACTCTAGTCACTCCCCACTGATTGTGGCGTACATGTTTTCATGTATGTAGGTACATGCTGGATTGGATCGGGGTTCACAGGAGGGCTAGCGAGTGATGATCCTTCATCATATGACTTATACCCTATCGTTAGCTAGACTCTTAGACTTTTGATACTTTACGTTTTGGTGCCTATAGGGATGTTCCATCCCAGGCTGCGTATATATTTCATTTCAGTACTTAGAACTGTTACTTATCTATTTTATGTTTATATCAGTTTCAGTTTCCGTTTCAGTTTAAGGCTTCTCGCATGTTGTTTAGTTTGCTAAAAAGTTTTAAATTCCGCTGCATTTTTAGTACTTTTATGTGTTTATATTTCCGCTTTCGCGAGGGGTTTTACAATATATGTGGCAGTTTTGGGAGTATTCCATAAAACTTGTTATGTGACATGTTCAAGTATCGTAGATTGAATGACAATGAGTTCCAAAAGGAATCGGGAACGCGGTCAATAATGCCCGTGTTTGAGACATCAAAATACCTGAAATTTGTTTGTAAGAGAAGCCACCTTGGAAACCGTGGGCCTAACTTGCATGATTGCAGTTGGATTACATCTAGATTAAATGGAGAAATCCAATCCTCCTCAATTCTTATCATTAATCTCGGGTTATCTGATAAGCTAAGTACACGTAAACGTACTAGACTTAAAAAAAAAGTCTGAGTAATAGTTCCTTCTAAAGAATTGGAGGAAACATCCAATGTCTCAAGCATAGTAAGTTGTCTAATACCCGGACTAATCTCGCCTTTATGTTGGTTCCCACCAAGATATAATTGCCTTAAAGAGGATAATGAGCCGACATTATCGGGAATTTCACCCCAAAAACGATTAAAACTCAAATCCAGTACTTGTAGTGTCTTGTTATTAGTCTCAACTAAGGAATTAATAACATCACTCAGCTTATTACTGAAGTTATTATTCCCCAGGTGAAGTTGTTCCAAGTTGTATAACTTATTAATGGTTTTTAAGACACTCCCTTGAAATGCATTATAATAAAGGGAAAGATACGAAAGGGATTGTAAATTCTCAATCTCAATTGGGATGAGAACTTCAAAGTCATTAAGGGAAAGATCAAGATGTAGAAGTTGTGTATTGATGTTAGGCAAGTTGAACAACCACCGGAATATTGAACCATCCTTGAATGAATTTGCAGACAGATTGATTGATTGGAGAGTTGTAGAGGAGTTAAGGTATGAAATTGATGATGGAATTTCCGTGAAAAGTTGACAAAAACTCAAAGAAAGAAGACGCAATGAAGGTAAATTATTGATAATTGCTATCCAATTCCTAACTTGGCTAAGATCAGCACCACTTAAATCAAGATATCTCAACAAAGTTAGACGAGTAACCCACGACAAATTTCGCACGGTTGCAGGATAATTAGTAAAAGCTCTATTTAGATCTAAAGTTATTAACTTAGAAAGATTACCCAATTGATGAGGTATTTCTCCATGTAACTTATTATAGCTTAGATTAAGATGTTCCAAATGCTTTAACTCACCTACCGAAGGACTCAGTTTACCTTCTAACCAACCGGTTTGACAAGCGACTAAACGAAGCTTGACAACATGACGGGTCAAGTTACTACAGACGACCCCAGTCCATTGGCAGCAGTTAGTATGGGGTTCCCATGAAGTGAGCAGCCCACAATCATCTTCTGTGATGCCATGTTTGAATTGGAGAAGGGCATCCCTCTCACTCTCAATACATTGGATGTTATTACTACCGTTACATAAACAAGGGGGAAGAAGAAGCCATGAAATTACAATGAACGTAAGGTTATTGAATGGTTTCATTTTGTGATGCATGAAGTAGTTTTGATGAGTTATGAAGCTGCAAGCCTAGAGCAAGGCTATTTATATATACAAAATATACAATTGTACTTTGTACTTCCTGGCAATACATTCAATGTTTTCTTACAACAATTAAACCAAGCAAAGACGTCGGGTAAACGATTATAAGCCGTGAAGTAGTGTTCAACTATTATAGTTATTCCTATTATTACACTCCTTCACTCGAATGGCCATTGGGCTTAAAGAGTGGTGAGTACACAAGCCCCAAACTTGTGCTGAAATTAACTTCGTGAGTTATTGGAAGCTGCCAGGATAGATAAACAAGCCCTCCTACCCTGTTAGATAAACTATCTTAACCAAAACATTGAGATGATGATTGAGACTCAACTATTATAATTATTGTAGTTAACGCTCGTTATTTTCCAAAATCTTATGGAGTAAAAAGTAAGGCGTAGAATAGCCGGAAATGTTGAAGTAACTCAAAAACATATCACCTCACGTCTCACTTATTTATGGTATAGTTTGGAAAAATCATTCTCCAACCCCATCATCACTGCCAAAGACCAAGACTTCATCATCACTGCCGAAGACCAAGACTTCATCAATAATTTTCTTTTCTAACAATTTTTTTTTGGTGCCCTCAACACGTACGTATACGTGGATACGCCAGACCTATTTCTAATTTCAATTTCATGGGTTTCCAATTATCATTGATAAATTGAAATTGCATTTGAATATCATGTAATCTCTAAACGGGCTCATTATGAAGATGATCAATCGAAGATAACAAACTTCCATTGTTGTTTACTTGAGCTTTATCAATGATAGAGAAAAGCTAAATATAATGTGTTATTATATTGAATGAAAAGTTAGTTATACAATGTTCTGTTATCATGTATATATACTACTTACAATAGCTTATACTAAAAGCATTTATGTGTAACTGACAAACAACTTTCTGTTAGTTTGTTATTTCAGTTTGACAACTGTACTTCTATATTCCCCTTCCAAGCTGAAATAACTGACTTGATGTCCATTAGTCCCCTCTTCAGCTGGAAATTGAAACAGCTAGCATTGAACTATCTTTGATCAGTCTGAAGAAATTTGCACCTGTAATGGTAGGAGTCTTATATGGACCCCAAACATCCATATGAATTAAGGCAAAACAATGAGGAGCATATGATTGACTTCGAGTAAAAGGCAAAGAATGATGTTTAGATAGAACACATGTTACACAGTCAAAATTCTTCTCATTACATGCTTGAAAGCCAGATACATATTTTTGGTTTGTCAATAGAAGTATGACCCAAACGTTTGTGTAAAAGAAACATATCAACATGTTGCATACAACTATTTGACAGAACATGTTTATTTGAGGAACTATTCTGCTGATAAGAAAAATCAGTGTCTAAAATCTTATTCTCATGCTGAAAAATTCTATATAATCCAGCTTGTTTTGATCTTATTGCCAATACTTGCTTACTTGAAGGGTCCTGGAACCAGCATTCATGAGGAAAAAATATTATCCTCAAGTTAGTATCTTGCAATAAAGTTCCTATGGACATAAGGTTTTCTGTAAACCCTGGCACAACAAATACATTCTTGAGGAGAATATCTTTTGTTAAATGTATGTCTCCTGTTTTATAAACAGTTTTGGTTGTGCCATCAGGTAAATGAACAGTTATTGGTTTTTTTAGGACACAAATATTATGCAATAATTCAGAATTTCCTGTCATATGATCAGATGCTCCTGAGAGGAATTAGCTGTAGCTGAATTGCTGGCCTTGTACTGTTGAGATATACTCTTGTGAACTTTTTCTATAATGACTTCAACAAGTCCAGACACAAGATCAGGGTCTTGGTTATTGATTGAGGCACCAAGACATAACCAAGACCAGTTCCCCCTGAATTGAAGTTCTCATGTAAAGGAGTGAAATCAGAGTCATAATGATCATCAATGGAAGGATTTGAAGTAGCAGTATCAACATTGTTAGCTTTCCTCTGATAATTTCCTCGTCCACTCCTTTGACCATTGTGACCACCTCTCTTATTTTAAGCAGCCATTGCTTTCTTAAGCTTGTAGCAATGGTCTCTGATATGCCCCAGAATGTTGCAGTATGAACAAGTCTGAAGTTGAAAACATTCCTCAACCAAATGTCCCTTCTTCTTGCAATGAGAACATTGTTTGGAATCCTTATCATCCTCTACTTTTGTTCTTTGTCTCTTCCAAGTACTCTCATCAGAATTCTTCTTATAAGTTGGTGGTGTCTTGAATCCAGCATATGCATTTACTTCAGGTATGATATCAGTAGAATCACTGATCATTTTCTGCTTCTCAATAGTCTTTAGCAAGCCTAGCACCTTGTGCAGTGATGGTATATCATCCATGGTCAGCACATGAGATTTGACATTCTCATATGTGTTGTTCAATCCCATCAATAACTGAATCAGTTTGGCCTGTGTTTCCCGATCAAGAAGCTTCTTGAGAAGATGACATGTGCAAGCACCCATAGCTCCACATGTACACATAGGAACTGGATCAATGTCATCGACTTCCTCCTAAGTATGTTTCATGCGGCTATATTATTCAATCAATGGTTGATTGCCTTGTGTTATACCATTGAGATCCTTTTTCAACTGATACAACTAAAGACTATTTGCCTGACCATACCGTCCCATTAACTCAGTCCAGAGTTGCTTAGAATTGGTGACATACATCATATTCTCCTTAATCTTTTGATGCATAGAATTGAGAATCCATTTGGTGACCAATAGATCACAGCGTAACCAAAGATGATGTCAATTAGGGTTAGCAGTTTTACTAGGTTTAGAACATTAGCTAAATATGAAACCTTCTTTGTTTTTGGTAGCTAATGACATTAAAACCTCTCTTTTCCATGAAAGGAATCCGGTTCCATCAAAAAGTGTAGTAGATAGACTCATGTTTGGTTGATCATTTTGAGTAACATATAGCGGATCATCGTAATTATCATATGAATCCGCAGAGGTAGCTGAATGTGGAGATGCAGTAGGAGTCATGATGAAAAATACTGTGATTCTGTTTTTGAAGAAATTTGTGCGAAGAAGAAATGTTGTTTTTGTTTTTGATATTTATGATAAAAGTAGAAAAGAAAAATTGAATAGAATATCAGAATTGAATCACAGGAATAAAAAACAACTGAAGCAATCGAAAATCGAAGCGGAAACAAAAACGGCAGAATCAAAGAGAAAGCAATCGAAGTAATTGAAATAGCAATTACTGAATTAGAATGAAGTTTAAACACGACAAAAATCATAACCTGTCGTCTGATAGCATATGAAGATGATCAATCGAACATGAGTCTATCTACTGAATGAAAAGTTAGTTATACAATGTTCTGTTATCATGTATATATACTACTTACAATAGCTTATACTAAAAGCATCTATGTGTAACTGACTGACAACTTTCTGTTAGTTTGTTATTTTAGTTTGACTACTGTACTTCTATACTCATGAAATTAACTTTGGAGTAGAATTGGATGATTACAGTTCTACGATTCAAATTAAGTAAATAAAATTTATCGCTCATTCCAAATAATAATAATACTTGAACTAGTGGGATGCTTGTGCATTGCACAGGTTCTAAAATAATTGGCTATATGTAAAATGTTTAAGAGCGCTTTGGTCTTCACCTAACCGTTGCCTAAATTAACATGTCGAAGGTGATGATCAAATTGCTAACACTCACACCAAACCATTTTCCAAATCACATTTCCTTCTACATGGTGCATCTAAGATTGATCTTACACTTCGACCATCTAACTTGCGGGAGCGTATTAAGGATAAACCCGTCAACGAAGAGTCGAAGTCAACCGTGCAACAAACAATCAACACATGATCCTATTTCTTCTCCGACCTTGTTTAGAACTATTTTCTAGCGTGTGACCTAAGGCGGTAAGGCCCCATTAATAACTGAATATGTAAAAATTCATAATATGTATTCGTGATAAATACAAGTATAAACTTAGGCTTCGTTTGGTTGCCATACGAGAGTTAATTTTCCATGATTTTGCATAACACGTGAATTGACCAATTCATGTGAATTGCCTAAAATTCGTCTGGTTGACATCCTAGAGTTGAATTGACACAGAAGTTTCAATTACCTAGGGGCCCTAGATAATCAAACTCCTACATAGTGGAGGAATTGAAAATTCGTAGGAAAAAGAAAATCTCATGATTTGGGAGTAACCAAACATCTCCATTTTTCCAAATCATGGGATTTCCCAATTCACCCATTTTCATGGGGGCAACCAAAGGAGACCTTAGTTTTACCTTTATTACTGAAAATATCCTATAAATTTTTCCATATTCGGTTTATTAATGTGTCCTTAGTGCATACGTTACAAAAACCGATATAAAAATACTCCAATATACTTAGGAGTTGTTTGGTTGACACTTTGAAAACACATGAATTGCAAAATCCCATGATTTGCAAAAACTTGGGTTGTTTGGTTGCCATAATTTTTGTAAAATGGAGGAATTAAAAGTTCCTAGGAACTTCCAATGCCTACATAATGTAGGAACTCGCTTACCTACTCCCCCTTGGTCATTCGAAGTTCCTGTGGAATTTAATTCCTACTTGCGCAACCAAACACTTTTTTCAAATTCACCCGAATTAGATGTGGGAACTTATTTCCCATGAATTGTAAGTTCCTAAAAAGATTAATTTCCCTAATCAACCAAACTACTCCTTAGGCTATAATTTAAATTACCCTCATCAAACAACCTCATATAAAACGTGACATTTCATAATATTCGTATGATCCTTTCCATTACATATTTAAATTATGAAACATAAGAATTCCCTCATCAAACAGCCTCATATAAAAGGTGACATTTCATATAAAACGTGACATTTCAACAATTATTGACGTTTTTGTTTAATGTAGGATGTAAAACCCCTCGCGGCAACGGAAACATAAACATACAATATGCATGAAAAATGCGCGAATTTACAACTTTTGACGAGATAACAAAACATGCGAGTTGATTTAACAATACTAATAAACATGCGGAAGATATAAACATAAATAAGTATATAAGCACAATACAAAAGCAACTCGGGATAGCATATCCCTACAGGCATCAAATACTGAAAACATAAGTCTAAGGTCTAGCTAACGAATAGGTAAAGTCATGACGATGAAGGATAATCGCTCGCTAGCCTCAAGTGTAACATCCCGTATTTTCGTAAAATCTAATTTAATCGTTTTAAATTATTTTAAGTAATAAAATAATATTTAAATAATTTATTGTGAAAGATTTCAATTTAATTAGTAAGATCCGTCTTAAGAACCTTAAGTCATTAAGACGAATGCTACTTGGTAAACTTAAACTCGTATCAAAAATATCCGTTCAAGTGTCCGACCCATTTTATTTACTCGGAAAGGACAGTCCATAAAACCCCACTAAACCCTTTTCATCGACATTCCTCATCTCCTTCATTTCATTTCACTGTAAAACACAAACCTCATAAACCTCCATTTTATTCCTCCTTCTTTTGAGAAATTCTTCATCATCCGGTACTCGAATCAAGGTAACAACGACATTTTCGGAATCCTCATTCGATTTCCAAGCCATCTATCACTTTCTTTTTGTAAATCCTTTCACTCGAAAAACGGGCTGTTTTCTCTTAATACCGTTTTAAGTGTTTAAAATCCGTTTCTATCTTGTAGGTGTTGGCTTAGAGGATCCAGAGATCGATAGCTACATTGTTGAGGAAGATCTTTAGCCGGATAAGCTTGAAAGGTGACGATAATGAGAAACTCGGCCTTTATGTGTATATTAGCACTTTTGTTGTGATTTTCCACATGGTTTCTGATTTTGTTCAAAGTATTATGTTTAATGAACTTAGAAGCATGCCTAGGATTGTTCTTATGTGAGAAATCCATGCCTTATGATGTTGTTACATGTTCATATGCTATTTTCAGTTTTTCACAAAGTTAAGACGGATACTTGATATAATTGCTTGAGGATTGTTATGGGACTTATGTGCTGGTAGATTAGTTGTTTTTGGTGTTTGATAATGTTGGGAAATCACCAATTGTAGTCTTGCTTGAGTTGTTATGTCGAATTATGAAGTTTTCAATAGAATGCGATTTTGCGGATTTTCGTATCAGGCTCTCTGAGCCGGTCGACCGACCGGCCGCCGGTCGACCGGCTGGGAGTGTTTCTTTGTGTTTTGCGATTTTAGGAAAAATTGGCCTTAGGACTGCCAGCCGGCCGACCGGCTGGTAGTCTCATGTAGAGGTGGTTGTGTTGTTTTGCGAAGAACCTAGGAAAGAACGGGAGCCCAGCCGGCAGACCGGCCGCCTGCCAGCCGGCTGGGAGTACGCATGGGTTGGTATACGAGATTGTGAAGGTTAGGGAAATAGATTCCCAGCCGGCCGACCGGCTGCCTGCCGACCGGCTGGGAGTCCCTTGTGTTGTCTTTGTTTGTAAAAGAAAGGAAAGAAGGCTGGGTTGCCAGCCGGTGGACCGGCTGCCGGCCGACCGGCTGGGAACCCCTGTAGCATATTTTGATTTCGTAAATCATTTGTAACTTTCAAACGGTAAATCGGTTTTGATTGAAACTCGTTTTGTATACCCGTGATATGTATTTGAGGTCCCCAGAGGATGGGCAACATTTTATTGGGTTCGGGAATGGAGTAAGGATAGAGACCCCCCCGGTCGGGTAACCGAAAGGGAAACCGGCTCTCCCTCTGTAACACCCCCATTTATTCAAGAGCCTTTAGCAAGACATTCTCGAGTAAATAGAGCCGTTACCATCTCGGAAACCCGAGGTAGTGAATAACAAAGTAAAACAATACAAAGTACTTTATATAAAACCGATAGAATTAAACTTTTGTTATAACAGAAATTACATCGAAAGATAAAGCACAACTGACGACTACTCTATATGTGATGTAAATCTAAGTCGGTCTCAAGTCCGCATCTCACATTCCCGTCCCAGCTCCTGGCTCATCTGTCTCTTTCCTGTAGAATCTACTCCCCATTCCGGATCATCGTAGGTGTCACACGAATACACAGGGTCAACCGCGAGGTTGAGTAGGTAAAACAGTTAAAACATAAATAACAATAGAACTGTATCCTCCTCCATCTCCATATCATTCGATCATCCACCACACCTCCACCACTTCACACCTCCATCACACCACACCTCCCATGGCCATATCACAAGTCCCATATCACAAGACCCATATCACAAGACCCATTTCACAAGACCCGATCTCCACAGTGATCAATAATAATAATAAAATCCACAGTACAATAATAATCAATTATATCAACTCGTAATAAGCATCACTTACACATTTCATGTCATAACATGAATCATAATATATTTCCCCTACCTGGAGTTGCAGAATGACAACCGAACAGCTGCTAGAATGGTTCCACCTCGAACTTAGTTCCTATAAATAGTACTTAATATCAATTGCTAACCATACCATCATACACTACCACATTTATTCTATCATGTTCACAAGTGATACACTAGCCACACATGGTAAATATATATATCAACATACCCATATATATGTATACCAACTAGTATTAACTCCTTAGTCGTATCAATCACCACAAGTCAAGTATACTTACTAAATATAGACTTATCCAAATATGTCATACGATTAATTTGAACAATTATTATAGAACCCATAGTAACAATGATAGATAATATTAGTAATAATATGAATAATACTTAAAAGGAATAATAATGAAATAATACCAATAATAAACTCGTTACTTTGATAATTAAGTTATTGAACAAATGTAAGCTCATACGATAGAAACAATTCAACTTGCATTACAACATTAATAATAATAATAATAATAATAATAATAATACACAAATTAACACACACAAAACAAACACGACCAACACCCCTTCCCGACCTCATAACCGCGACCAAAACAGCCCCCATGACCACCATGTTACGCCATCACTACCACCAGCGACCACCCAGACTTGGACCCAGCACCACCTGCTACCACTACGACAACCTCCAGCCTCCTCGACCACCGCCGACATGATGAACCAGGGCCTAAACCAGGCCTGGTTCATCACCTATCCACCTGACCCGACTAGAAACACAAACCCATCGACCCCCATACAACTACCGGCAACCTCTGTGACCACCACCAAAACCACCCCTGACGACTGACCCATAAACCCTTGTGGTAACACCGTGTCGACCTCCCCCGAGTCTACGGTGTTACCACCCCAAACAGCCTGTGTACAAACAGGAACCACCAGAGACCGAGCTAACAGGAGCAACGAATCTCCCCCTACGGCTCTGACCCACCACCTGTAGCCACCGACATGGCCACCCTGACACGCCCCAACCCACAGTCAACCCATCTACACCAACACCCAGACATATGCTAGCAGAAAACAACTCGTAAACACCCACGAAGCAACTCGTGGAAAAACTCTGTTTTGAACGAAAACAGAACACACTGACAACGACGGTCAAAACCACCACGCCTGGTGGTTCTCGGTGGTCAAGGGTGACTCCCTAAACGTCAAAACGCAACTACTAACTTCATAGGTCAAGGTTATACAGAAATCAGAACTCATAGATACGATTTACACGATTGAATTCTTTATTAAAAACGCAGGAAAACGCTATGAAGAAGAAAAACGTGTGGACATACCTATTTCTTATCTATTTCGACCACCCTTAGCCTGCCCTACGGCCACCGTGGACACCACCTACGTATTCTCCACTATGACGGCTGTAGTTGGGTGTGTTTGTATGAGGAAAGGAGTAACTAGGTTTAGGTTTTCTGACTCCAGGAAAAATGACGGCAGGCTGGGGTTGTGCACGTTTTTGTTTGAAACGTGAGGTATGGGCTAGGAGATGTGCACACAACTCGAGGCCCATACTAGTGTTCCCATGGTCTCGAGTTCAAACCCCCCTTGTTAACACAAACCACTAATACTTGATCAAAACATATCAACTTATTTATTATAGCAAAACTATTGTCACGGCAATAAAATAGATATCCGTAATCAAATTTTCGAGGTATTACAATCTTCTCCCCTTAAAACGAACTTCGTCCCGAAGTTCAGTCATACTCACTCACATAACCTCAACTACACAGTAAGACACAGAAAGCATGTTACATGACTCAATAAACGAATTATGAAAATACGGGTTATTACAGTCTTCTCCCCTTAGGATGAACTTCGTCCCGAAGTTCACCACCCCATAACAGTGACAAAGCCCTTAACAAGTATGAACCATCATTAGTAGCACAAATATAAAGTTCAAAACGCAAACTGTTACATTCTTCCCTCGTTAAGAAAACTTTGTCCCCAAAGTTTACCAAATATGCATAACAGACGTAACCAGGATTATGTCTTATTCCAAACAATCACCCCGTACCAAAAGTCATGTCATAAAACATTAAGATTTTACAATCTTACCCCCCTTAAAACATGGTTACGTCCCCGTAACCTCATTATAAGAATTCCAGCACATCACTCCGTCTTACTCATTACTCTATCTCATAAAATCTTACTCTAAGTAACCAAGTATTGCATTATCATCGTCGATTCTAAGACCAAGCCAAGGGTGAGTGAACTGACGGAATAAAACCGCGAGTCAATACTTTATCTCAATATCGATTTCAGCTCATAATACAACTCAACAACCAAGGTCACACTGGACCATAAGCACAATATGGCACAACGGCCAAATAACGCATAACTCAGTACCAAAGATCAATTCTCATCGCGATTTCAATATCAATATTACCAAACATTCCACAAGAATGCGACAAATTGATAACACACCGCACCGTAATCTCAATCTCGATACAACATCACCATAATAACTCAGGTAATCAATTACCAAAAATCTCACACTCAACTCGTCTCACAACAAAAGAATTACCTCATCAGAAGAAAATATTAACAACCAAAATAAAAGAACAAATACTAATATTCAACTCAAATAACTACTCGTGAGAAACCCATAGCAATAATCACGTAAACATATATAACCTCGAGCAATGACAAGAGTATTAGGATCGATAGAAACCGTGTTACGTAGTAAAACAAATTCAGGGTAGCCAACACTACATACCATTGAAATTTCAACACAGAATCAATATATTCTCAACAATGCAAACAATCAAGAGACTCATAGTTCATAATTGCCAAATTAAAACATTGCATGTTCGTAAACATACTATAGAAAAGACGTAGGACAAAAAAATTATTAACGTAATTAAACAGGGGGCATTGACATATCTCACAGGATATACACAATTCATAGACTCACAAGACCGTTTAACATTTCCAGATATTAATAAATTAACAAGATCACTTAGGTATAACTCAACTTACATCATTTATCATGAGACTAATAAAATACATGTCCTGCAACATAAGGGTTTATATAACGCGCATCAATTAGCATTCGGGCAGAATTTCGTCAACACGTAGCTACAGAATTTGTCATGTTGAAAACAATCATTCTAATTATCAAACATCAAGCACAATCATCATAATTCTCAAACATCAAGCTTAAACATGGTTTATCACGTTGAAAACATTTTGGAACGTTTGAAACATTGCGGCGGTAATTTGTGATCATTTATAAATACTAATCAAAAGGCAACAAGCTACAGATCGAAACAAGGCCACACGGGGACATTCCGACTCTTCTTTACTAAGACGTTGTTCTTGTCGCTCATGAATTATGAAAGTTTTTTTTTAACGATAAAAGTAAACGGATTCACAAGACTAGTAATTCATACTTCATATGTCAACCAATTAATAATTCCAATACATCGTGATCAGATTTTATACATATCATTATGCATCTCACTTTATGCTATAACAGTATACATGAAAAGTTATAAAGATTGTTATCGCAGAGACTAGACAAGGATATACCATCAATATAAGAAAGAACATCAACAAGATTCACATTGTTCAAATAGTCACAATTACGTATAACAAACACATTGTTACATAACTTTTACTCATGACTTCTTGCTAATAAGCTTACTAGTTAAATTTCATTCGATAAACATGGTATTAACATCACACACGAATATCACTAGAAAGTAGGAACGTTGGTATAATTGAAACTATTTTATATAGAACAAGCATGATGACATTATCATATAGTAAGGTTCATATTCATATCATATGCCTACTATTCATGTTACTAATGCTATATCAGGATATCACGGGATCATAGCACATAATCCACATTTGACTAAACTTTATATGAACTTACATATCTCACAATTCACTAATTAAACATTATGCAACAACTTATAAAAATCATAATCAAATGACAGCTTAACTAACGGCCGCGCGATTATAGTTTTTTTTTTTTTTTTTTTTTTTTTTTTTAGAAAATACTGGAATAAGCTAAACAGAGGAAATTATTTAATACAATCTTTTACAACTCAACCGGTCTGGCCAAGAACTTTACAGCAATGCAACAGAACAACAAAAAAAAAAAAAAAATAAATAAATAAAATTCGGCAACTTGCAAAATCACGATTAAATAGGGCTCGTTACGATGTTACATGGCATATCATTTGAAAACGCGAAAACATATTCTGAGCAGTAGAGTTGAATTTATGCATAACAATCACCAGGTTTTTAAATGATTTCTTTCACTCAGAACATAGGTCGTTTTAACATGAACCCAAAAACATTGGAAAGCTAGTTCAGAAGATTATCATACATAAAATTTCATACATATATGGAGAACACATTTTAAATAACAGCTCCCGCAAGTAAAGTGTTATTTTTCCTGAAACATGTTGACATGTCATTCATAGCGTTGGAATCACTTTGTACCAATTAACTTTATTATTTCAAACCGGGATTGTCATCTACCAGACGGTAAGATTGCGAACTTAAGAAATAGCATCACAAAATAATTCGATAGTTACACATGTATGGACAATGCATTAGTTCCTACTATTGTAACAGTCATAACCAAAATAGTATGTAAATATATATATCAGAATCACCATGGTGCCATTTATAGAAACATGACTCTTTACTACACTAATTGGGTGTCAAAAGAAATTGTCATATATACTTTAAGTACGATCTATGCAACCCATAACCCTAGGGTACTCATGGTTAGGGGTAACACATTTCAGTCAATCATGATCACATCTCTCCTACATCTATCCTTCTAGGTAGCGATAGCTCATCAACTCATTACATACATCATTATACTATATTTCTACCTAACGGTTCAGGGATCATATAGCCGCATGCATATCACCATATATACAAGTAAAGCTCATATGCAAAGACTCTTGTTCTCAATACCAGAAATAGTATATCTCAATCAACATTCAACATCAATCTCATGATTCGTAGTATATGTTACCAACCATATTTCACATCATAACTTACCTCATTCCTTCTCCAGCAAGAACGTTAGTACAAGATAACTATGTAAATGTATAATCTACCCCACTCTTCAATTACTCTCATTGGGTTCCCGAGACAGAACAGAAAGGGCCCAGGTTTGGTGTGAGGGGGCCCCTAACTCATCCCGTTCCTTTTTGGGGCTCCTATCAGTTTCATCTCGGGGTTCATTTTATTAGACTCTTTCCTACGTTAATTATTATTCATTTAGTTTAGGCCTGAGGATCGTTCGCTCTGATACCACTTTGTAACACCCCCATTTATTCAAGAGCCTTTAGCAAGACATTCTCGAGTAAATAGAGCCGTTACCATCTCGGAAACCCGAGGTAGTGAATAACAAAGTAAAACAATACAAAGTACTTTATATAAAACCGATAGAATTAAACTTTTGTTATAACAGAAATTACATCGAAAGATAAAGCACAACTGACGACTACTCTATATGTGATGTAAATCTAAGTCGGTCTCAAGTCCGCATCTCACATTCCCGTCCCAGCTCCTGGCTCATCTGTCTCTTTCCTGTAGAATCTACTCCCATTCCGGATCATCGTAGGTGTCACACGAATACACAGGGTCAACCGCGGGGTTGAGTAGGTAAAACAGTTAAAACATAAATAACAATAGAACTGTATCCTCCTCCATCTCCATATCATTCGATCATCCACCACACCTCCACCACTTCACACCTCCATCACACCACACCTCCCATGGCCATATCACAAGTCCCATATCACAAGACCCATATCACAAGACCCATTTCACAAGACCCGATCTCCACAGTGATCAATAATAATAATAAAATCCACAGTACAATAATAATCAATTATATCAACTCGTAATAAGCATCACTTACACATTTCATGTCATAACATGAATCATAATATATTTCCCCTACCTGGAGTTGCAGAATGACAACCGAACAGCTGCTAGAATGGTTCCACCTCGAACTTAGTTCCTATAAATAGTACTTAATATCAATTGCTAACCATACCATCATACACTACCACATTTATTCTATCATGTTCACAAGTGATACACTAGCCACACATGGTAAATATATATATCAACATACCCATATATATGTATACCAACTAGTATTAACTCCTTAGTCGTATCAATCACCACAAGTCAAGTATACTTACTAAATATAGACTTATCCAAATATGTCATACGATTAATTTGAACAATTATTATAGAACCCATAGTAACAATGATAGATAATATTAGTAATAATATGAATAATACTTAAAAGGAATAATAATGAAATAATACCAATAATAAACTCGTTACTTTGATAATTAAGTTATTGAACAAATGTAAGCTCATACGATAGAAACAATTCAACTTGCATTACAACATTAATAATAATAATAATAATACACAAATTAACACACACAAAACAAACACGACCAACACCCCTTCCCGACCTCATAACCGCGACCAAAACAGCCCCCATGACCACCATGTTACGCCATCACTACCACCAGCGACCACCCAGACTTGGACCCAGCACCACCTGCTACCACTACGACAACCTCCAGCCTCCTCGACCACCGCCGACATGATGAACCAGGGCCTAAACCAGGCCTGGTTCATCACCTATCCACCTGACCCGACTAGAAACACAAACCCATCGACCCCCATACAACTACCGGCAACCTCTGTGACCACCACCAAAACCACCCCTGACGACTGACCCATAAACCCTTGTGGTAACACCGTGTCGACCTCCCCCGAGTCTACGGTGTTACCACCCCAAACAGCCTGTGTACAAACAGGAACCACCAGAGACCGAGCTAACAGGAGCAACGAATCTCCCCCTACGGCTCTGACCCACCACCTGTAGCCACCGACATGGCCACCCTGACACGCCCCAACCCACAGTCAACCCATCTACACCAACACCCAGACATATGCTAGCAGAAAACAACTCGTAAACACCCACGAAGCAACTCGTGTAAAAACTCTGTTTTGAACGAAAACAGAACACACTGACAACGACGGTCAAAACCACCACGCCTGGTGGTTCTCGGTGGTCAAGGGTGACTCCCTAAACGTCAAAACGCAACTACTAACTTCATAGGTCAAGGTTATACAGAAATCAGAACTCATAGATACGATTTACACGATTGAATTCTTTATTAAAAACGCAGGAAAACGCTATGAAGAAGAAAAACGTGTGGACATACCTATTTCTTATCTATTTCGACCACCCTTAGCCTGCCCTACGGCCACCGTGGACACCACCTACGTATTCTCCACTATGACGGCTGTAGTTGGGTGTGTTTGTATGAGGAAAGGAGTAACTAGGTTTAGATTTTCTGACTCCAGGAAAAATGACGGCAGGCTGGGGTTGTGCACGTTTTTGTTTGAAACGTGAGGTATGGGCTAGGAGATGTGCACACAACTCGAGGCCCATACTAGTGTTCCCATGGTCTCGAGTTCAAACCCCCCCTTGTTAACACAAACCACTAATACTTGATCAAAACATATCAACTTATTTATTATAGCAAAACTATTGTCACGGCAATAAAATAGATATCCGTAATCAAATTTTCGAGGTATTACACCCTCAACTTAGTTCCCGGGGTCAATAGAGTGTTGACTAGAGGTTAAGAAAAGTAGAACTATAGATTAGTTCATAGACTTTGGTTGATATTGTATTGATGCGTATTAAGTTATGCCTTAAGCTGGCCTCTGAACTTAATACGTGAGTTGTTTGTCATATATGGGGATATGCCTTAAGTTGGCCTCTGAGCCCTATATGTGTATGTTTGTCGTGTCTGGGATATGCCTTAAGTTGGCCTCTGAGTTCAGACATGTGTGATAGTGATCGCGTTGGAACATGCCTTAAGTTGGCCTCTGAGTCTGACGAGTAGAGCAGCTGCACAACGGGGTAGCTAAGGAACTGACACCTTGCCCGGAGTGCAGATGTTTGGTGCTAGAACATGCCTTAAGCTGGCCTCTGAGTTTAGTACCTTGTGATGTGGTGAAGGGACATGCCTTAAGCTGGCCTCTGAGTCCTTTACTTTTGGATGCTAGTCTATGCCTTAAGTTGGCCGCTGAGTCTAGTGTCTTGCTGATTGGCAGGTCCATGCCTTAAGTTGGCCTCTGAGTCCTTGCTTGCTGAATGTTTTGGTGTTTAGGTTATGTCTTAAGTTGACCGCTGAACCTTTTCACTTGCTGAATGTTTTGGTGTTTAGGTTATGTCTTAAGTTGACCGCTGAACCTTTTCACTTGCTGAATGTTTTGGTGTTTAGGTTATGTCTTAAGTTGACTGCTGAACCTTTTACTTGCTGAATTTATCTGCTTGCCTTGAGTTGGTACGTGTAAGATATGGATATTGTTAATGATGAGTAAATGTATATCTGTTTGAGTTATGGTTTGATCATCCAAGGCATTGGGTGACTCTTAATTCGGTTTCATAAATAGTTGGATTGAAAGACCCCCCGACTGGGTAACCAGTAGGGAAACCGGCTCTCCTTCCTAATTGTTTATGAAGTTGGTTGAGAGCCGTGCATTGTAATCGCATGATAGTAAGAGATCAGATGTTGAGATGTTTATGCTTCACATGTTGTTATATGTTGGAGTATTCTGTATTGTTTTATGTGTTACGTGTTGTCACAAAAGGTGGCTAGGAGAACTCTAGTCACTCCCCACTGATTGTGGCGTACATGTTTTCATGTATGTAGGTACATGCAGGTTGGAGATGGGTTCACGAGAGGGCTAGCGAGTGATGATCCTGCTGTCATCATATGACTTACCTTATATCGCATAGCTAGACTCTTAGACTTTTGTTACATTTGTTTTGGTGCCTGTCGGGATGTTCCATCCCAGGCTGATGTGTATATTTGTTTCCGATACTTAGAACTGTTACTTATCTATTTTGGTTTTATTCCAGTTTCAGTTTCTGTTTCAGTTAAGACTTCTCGCATGTTGTTTAGTTTACTTTGAAAAGTTTAAATTCCGCTGCATTTTTGGTACTTTTATGTGTTTATATTTCCGCTTTCGCGAGGGGTTTTACAGTTGGTATCAGAGTATTATTGCTCCCGACGCACTCATGTGACCCCCAACCTTAACTTGACCAGATAAACAAATAATGAATGGGAGATGGGTAGATCTAAAGATTTATTTTGTAGTCTATTTGTGATTGCTAATTGCTAAGCTAATACTTGTTTTCTCTTTTGAAGGATGGTGAGACCTAGGGCTGCTGATAACATTGTACTGCAAGCAATTCAGCATTTGCTTGAGACTCAGAGACAGCAAGCAGGGAATGTTCCACCTCCTCCACCGCCAGGCAACGAGGCTAATCGTCCTGGTAGTTTCTCATGGATAGCTTCGCAGATGTCCCGTAGCCACGTGAAGACATATGGTGGCGAGGTTGATCCGGTAGCTCTTACCGAGTGGTTCAGGGAGATGGAGAGGAGCTTTGCTATGTATTCGGTGGGTAGAGAGGATAGAGTGCGGTTAGCCACTCACTTTCTTACCCTTGAGGCCGATAGGTGGTGGGCGTTGACAGGACCTACTTTCACTCTTGATCCTCTGTTCGATTGGGATGCTTTTAAGGATAAGCTCGAGACGAGGTTCTATCCTAAAGAGCTCAGATCACAGCGACTCAAAGAATTCATGGATTTGAAGCAAGGCAAGATGTCAGTTCAGGAGTTCACAGACCGTTTCAACCAGCTAGCTCACTTCGCATCGAGATTTGTCAGAGATGAGGCCGAGAGAGTCTACTTTTACCGTGGCAAGCTTGGGCCACGCATCGAGAGCATGGTTCGTCGTGACTCTACTTCTTTTGTGGAGGTATATGATGATGCTATTTGGGCCGAGAGTTCTATTCGTGCCATAGATGCTGAGACCCGTGCTGCTACTTCTAGTGTGACTCCTCACCACAGATCCGTGTACCAGGGGAAGAGACCATTTGTTCCTTCTACTTCTTCACCTTCTTCTCAGAAGAAGCGTTTTGAGAGGTTCTCTGCTCCGGTTGCTAAGACCATAGTTCACACCGACACAGCTGCTAGTGTTTGCCACCGTTGTGGTAAACCTTCTCATCCGGGTTTTGACTGTTTCAAGAATGCTTTCAAGTGCTATACTTGCAATGGATTTGGGCACAAGTCTTATGAGTGTCCTGAGAGGAACACCGCACTTGGCAAGGCTGTCACTGCTGCTGCAGCAACTAAGGGAGGAAAGCCGAAAGGGAAGATCTTTGTGATGACTAGGGCTGAGGCAGAGGCTCACCAAGATATTGTTGCTGGTATCTTTTCTGTTCTTGGCGCTGAGTGCCTTATTTTGTTCGATACTGGAGCTTCATTATCATTTATATCGACTCAGTTTGCCGACCGTTTAGCTCTTGAGTCTTCATTGGTTGAGGAGACTTCTATTTCCTTACCTTCTGGAGACGTGTTTTCCTGCTCTTCGTCCCATAGGGATGTTCCTATTATTATTGGTCAAGCCACATTTCCAGCGGACTTACTGAGATTTCCTCTCGAGGAGTTTGACATTATCCTCGGTATGGATTGGTTATCGCGATACCATGCTCGCTTCGAGTGTCGCGACCAGAAAATCTGGTTGAGGAGTTCTTCAGGAGTTCGTGTTTCCTATAGGGGAACTCGCCCTCAAAGGGGTGTTCGTGTTATCTCTTCGATGAAAGCATCTCATCTTCTTAGGAAGGGTTGCCAAGCCTTCCTGTGTGTTGTTACAGCTGCTAAACCATCGCTACCGAAGCTTGAGGATGTAGCCATTGTTCGTGAGTATCCAGATGTTTTCCCAGGTGACTTGCCAGGGATACCGCCAGAGAGAGATATGGAGTTTACGATTGAGCTTGTTCCAGGTACCGGACCGATTTCTAAAGCTCCTTACCGTATGGCTCCGCCAGAGTTGAAAGAGTTGAAGCAGCAATTGGAAGAGATGATCGAGAAAGGTTTCATTAGACCTAGCGCTTCTCCGTGGGGTGCTCCCGTTTTGTTCGTTAAGAAGAAAGATGGTTCCATGAGACTTTGCATTGACTATAGAGAGCTGAACCGAGTGACCGTGAAGAACAGATATCCTTTGCCTAGGATAGATGACTTGTTTGATCAGTTGAGAGGTTCTTCTAGGTTTTCCAAGATTGATCTTCGATCGGGTTATCATCAGATTCCAGTGAGGGAGGCTGATATTGCGAAGACTGCTTTTCGTACCAGATATGGGCATTTTGAGTTCGTGGTTATGCCTTTTGGGTTGACTAATGCACCGGCTATTTTTATGGATCAGATGAACCGTACTTTCAGTGAGTATCTTGACACTTGTGTTGTGGTGTTTATCGATGACATTCTCATTTATTCGAAGACCGATGAGGAACATGCTGAGCATTTTCGATTGATTCTTGGGATATTGCGTCGTCAGAAGTGGTTTGCGAAGTTCTCAAAGTGCGAGTTTTGGCTTCCTAAGGTTGCATTTCTTGGACATGTGATATCTAGTGAGGGAGTCATGGTTGATCCCGCGAAGATTGAGGCGGTAGTTGATTGGGAGAGTCCCAAAGATGTTGGAGAGATCCGCAGTTTCCTTGGATTGGCTGGTTATTATCGTAGATTCGTTGAGGATTTCTCTAGATTAGCTCGCCCGATGACTCAGTTACTGAAGAAGGAAGCTAAGTTTGTTTGGACCGACAAGTGTGAGAGTTCTTTCCAGGAGTTGAAGACTAGGTTGACCTCCGCTCCTATACTTGCTTTGCCAGAGATCGGGGTTGACTTTGATGTGTATTGTGATGCTTCGATGTTAGGACTTGGATGCGTACTGATGCAGAGTGGTAAGGTGATAGCATATTCATCTAGACAGTTGAGAGTACATGAGGTGAACTATCCGACACATGATTTGGAGTTGGCCGCAGTCGTTCATGCTTTGAAGATGTGGCGTCATTACCTGATTGGATCCCATTGCCGTATTTTCACAGATCACAAGAGTCTTAAGTACATTTTTACTCAGAAAGACCTTAACATGAGACAGAGACGTTGGCTAGAGTTGGTGAAAGATTACGACATCGAGTTGTTATATCATGAGGGAAAAGCCAATGTAGTTGCAGATGCGCTTAGCCGCAAGACTTCTCACTCGATGAGTGCCATGAGAGTATTGCCCGATGAGTTGTGTTCCGAGTTCCGGAAGCTGAGGTTAGAGATGGTGGGTAGTGGTTTTGATTGGTTAGCTGCTATGACTGCCGAGCCGTCCTTATATTGGGAGATTCGCCAGAGTTTACCTTCAGATGCCGATTTCAAGAAGTTCGAGGCTAAGATTTCGAGTGGTGTTGCACCTGACTTGGTGATTGATGCTGATGGTTTCCTTAGGTTCCGTGGTAGGATGTATGTTCCTGATGTGCCAAATTTGAGGAAGAGGGTTCTGGATGAGGCTCACTTGTCACCGTATTCTGTTCATCCAGGAGGAGAGAAGATGCACAAGGATTTGAGGCTTATGTTTTGGTGGCCTGGTATGAAGAAGGAGATCTTGGATTATATTAGTAGGTGCTTGACTATTCAACAAGTCAAGATAGAGCATAGGAGACCTGGTGGTTTGCTACAGCCGCTTCCCGTTCCTCAGTGGAAGTGGGAGTGTATATCTATGGACTTCGTTACAGCTTTGCCTAAGACTGTGGGAGGCAAAGATGCGATTTGGGTTATTGTTGATCGTCTAACTAAGTGTGCCAGATTCGTGTCGATCAGAGAGACGTGGGACATGGATCGTTTAGCTAGGGCTTATATTGCTGAGATAGTCCGATATCATGGTGTCCCGAGGGAGATAGTTTCAGATCGAGATCCGAGGTTTTGTTACAGGTTCTGGAAGGCTTTGCAGGAGGCTATGGGTAGCCGTTTGTTGATGAGCACCGCATTTCATGCCGCGACCGATGGGCAGTCCGAGAGGACCATTCAGACACTAGAGGATTTGCTCCGCGCTTGTGCCCTTGATTTCCAGAGTTCTTGGGAGCAGTGTTTGCCGTTGGTAGAGTTTTCTTACAACAACAGTTATCATGCTTCCATTGGTATGGCTCCGTACGAGGCTCTTTATGGTAGGAAGTGCCGTAGCCCGATCTGTTGGGATCAGGCGAGTGACGTTCGTGACCTTGGACCTGATCAGCTAGCTGAGACCATTGACCGTGTACAACTCATTAGGAATAGGATGAAGGCCGCTCAGGACCGGCAGAAGTCCTATGCTGATGTCCGTCGTCGACCCTTAGAGTTCGAGGAGGGTGACAGTGTCTTTTTGAGAGTGTCTCCGATGAAAGGCGTCAAAAGGTTTGGCGTTAAGCGCAAGCTGAGCCCTAAGTTCATTGGACCTTTTGTGATCGCGAAGAAGATTGGCGCCGTAGCTTATCGTTTGGACTTGCCTCCTAGTTTGGGCAAGGTTCATAACGTCTTTCACGTTTCCCAGCTCCGCAGATATGTTAGTGATCCGAGTCATGTACTACACCGAGAGATCGAGAATCTGGAGTCGAGTCTTGCTTTCGAGGAGCGTCCAGTGAAGATCCTTGACCGACAGGAGAGGAAGCTTAGGAGCAAGGTGGTGCCCTTGGTGAAGATTCTATGGCGTTGCGGTGAGGTCGAGGAGCAGACATTGGAGACTGAGGCATCGATGCGTGCTGCGCATCCCTTCTTATTCGATTGAGGTATAGTGTATAGATTTATATCCGTTCGAGTTTCGAGGACGAAACTTTTTGAAGTTGGGGTGATTGTAACATCCCGTATTTTCGTAAAATCTAATTTAATCGTTTTAAATTATTTTAAGTAATAAAATAATATTTAAATAATTTATTGTGAAAGATTTCAATTTAATTAGTAAGATCCGTCTTAAGAACCTCAAGTCCTTAAGACGAATGCTACTTGGTAAACTTAAACTCGTATCATAAATATCCGTTCAAGTGTCCGACCCATTTTATTTACTCGGAAAGGACAGTCCATAAAACCCCACTAAACCCTTTTCATCGACATTCCTCATCTCCTTCATTTCATTTCACTGTAAAACACAAACCTCATAAACCTCCATTTTATTCCTCCTTCTTTTGAGAAATTCTTCATCATCCGGTACTCGAATCAAGGTAACAACGACATTTTCGATATCCTCATTCGATTTCCAAGCCATCTATCACTTTCTTTTTGTAAATCCTTTCACTCGAAAAACAGGCTGTTTTCTCTTAATACCGTTTTAAGTGTTTAAAATCCGTTTCTATGCTTGTAGGTGTTGGCTTAGAGGATCCAGAGATCGATAGCTACATTGTTGAGGAAGATCTTTAGCCGGATAAGCTTGAAAGGTGACGATAATGAGAAACTCGGCCTTTATGTGTATATTAGCACTTTTGTTGTGATTTTCCACATGGTTTCTGATTTTGTTCAAAGTATTATGTTTAATGAACTTAGAAGCATGCCTAGGATTGTTCTTATGTGAGAAATCCATGCCTTATGATGTTGTTACATGTTCATATGCTATTTTCAGTTTTTCACAAAGTTAAGACGGATACTTGATATAATTGCTTGAGGATTGTTATGGGACTTATGTGCTGGTAGATTAGTTGTTTTTGGTGTTTGATAATGTTGGGAAATCACCAATTGTAGTCTTGCTTGAGTTGTTGTGTCGAATTATGAAGTTTTCAATAGAATGCGATTTTGCGGATTTTCGTATCAGGCTCTCTGAGCCGGTCGACCGACCGGCCGCCGGTCGACCGGCTGGGAGTGTTTCTTTGTGTTTTGCGATTTTAGGAAAAATTGGCCTTAGGACTGCCAGCCGGCCGACCGGCTGCCTGCCGACCGGCTGGTAGTCTCATGTAGAGGTGGTTGTGTTGTTTTGCGAAGAACCTAGGAAAGAACGGGAGCCCAGCCGGCAGACCGGCCGCCTGCCAGCCGGCTGGGAGTACGCATGGGTTGGTATACGAGATTGTGAAGGTTAGGGAAATAGATTCCCAGCCGGCCGACCGGCTGCCTGCCGACCGGCTGGGAGTCCCTTGTGTTGTCTTTGTTTTTAAAAGAAAGGAAAGAAGGCTGGGTTGCCAGCCGGTGGACCGGCTGCCGGCCGACCGGCTGGGAACCCCTGTAGCATATTTTGATTTCGTAAATCATTTGTAACTTTCAAACGGTAAATCGGTTTTGATTGAAACTCGTTTTGTATACCCGTGATATGTATTTGAGGTCCCCAGAGGATGGACAACATTTTATTGGGTTCGGGAATGGAGTAAGGATAGAGACCCCCCCCCCCCCCCCCCCCCCCCCCGCGGTCGGGTAACCGAAATGGAAACCGGCTCTCCCTCAACTTAGTTCCCGGGGTCAATAGAGTGTTGACTAGAGGTTAAGAAAAGTAGAACTATAGATTAGTTCATAGACTTTGGTTGATATTGTATTGATGCGTATTAAGTTATGTCTTAAGCTGGCCTCTGAACTTAATACGTGAGTTGTTTGTCATATATGGGGATAAGCCTTAAGCTGGCCTCTGAGCCCTATATGTGTATGTTTGTCGTGTCTGGGATATGCCCTAAGTTGGCCTCTGTGTTCAGACATGTGTGATAGTGATCGCGTTGGAACATGCCTTAAGTTGGCCTCTGAGTCTGACGAGTAGAGCAGCTGCACAACGGGGTAGCTAAGGAACTGACACCTTGCCCGGAGTGCAGATGTTTGGTGCTAGAACATGCCTTAAGCTGGCCTCTGAGTTTAGTACCTTGTGATGTGGTGAAGGGACATGCCTTAAGCTGGCCTCTGAGTCCTTTACTTTTGGATTCTAGTCTATGCCTTAAGTTGGCCGCTGAGTCTAGTGTCTTGCTGATTGGCAGGTCCATGCCTTAAGTTGGCCTCTGAGTCCTTGCTTGCTGAATGTTTTGGTGTTTAGGTTATGTCTTAAGTTGACCGCTGAACCTTTTCACTTGCTAAATGTTTTGGTGTTTAGGTTATGTCTTAAGTTGACCGCTGAACCTTTTCACTTGCTGAATGTTTTGGTGTTTAGGTTATGTCTTAAGTTGACTGCTGAACCTTTTACTTGCTGAATTTATCTGCTTGCCTTGAGTTGGTACGTGTCAGATATGGATATTGTTAATGATGAGTAAATGTATATCTGTTTGAGTTATGGTTTGATCATCCAAGGCATTGGGTGACTCTTAATTCGGTTTCATAAATAGTTGGATTGAAAGACCCCCCGACTGGGTAACCAGTAGGGAAACCGGCTCTCCTTCCTAATTGTTTATGAAGTTGGTTGAGAGCCGTGCATTGTAATCGCATGATAGTAAGAGATCAGATGATGAGATGTTTATGCTTCACATGTTGTTATATGTTGGAGTATTCTGTATTGTTTTATGTGTTACGTGTTGTCACAAAAGGTGGCTAGGAGAACTCTAGTCACTCCCCACTGATTGTGGCGTACATGTTTTCATGTATGTAGGTACATGCAGGTTGGAGATGGGTTCACGAGAGGGCTAGCGAGTGATGATCCTGCTGTCATCATATGACTTACCTTATATCGCATAGCTAGACTCTTAGACTTTTGTTACATTTGTTTTGGTGCCTGTCGGGATGTTCCATCCCAGGCTGATGTGTATATTTGTTTCCGATACTTAGAACTGTTACTTATCTATTTTGGTTTTATTCCAGTTTCAGTTTCTGTTTCAGTTAAGACTTCTCGCATGTTGTTTAGTTTACTTTGAAAAGTTTAAATTCCGCTGCATTTTTGGTACTTTTATGTGTTTATATTTCCGCTTTCGCGAGGGGTTTTACATCAAGGTAACCCCCTGCATCAGCCCTCATGTACCTACACACATACAACATGTGTGTCACAGTCGGTGGGGAGTGACTAGAGTTCTCCTAGCCACTTATTGTCATACAACAAGGAAACAATCAGACTCAATCCTTTCCTTTTTACCCTTCATTTGTCTATATATATGATAGACAAATGGATCAGATTTTTCTTAAGAGAAATTTCTGATAATAAATCTTCTTGAACATAAAAACGAATTACAGAAAAAAAGTTTCGAAATTACATCTTTGTTTTCTTGCCAAAAACCGAGGAACACCGTCTTATCTCTGTAGAAAATTCGGAACATCCCAGGCATTGATATACGGAACGAATTGTTCTATAAGGAAAGCATAGCGATTCGGTGTTGTTTTCATTGTTTTTATTTCTTTGACAGTATATCAATAACATAAAATACTTTTAGTTTTAGGACATAAGATATAAGGAGTTAGACTTATTATCATTAAGGTATAAATAATTATCATTAAGGTATAAATACCATGTGTTTGCAATTTGCAAAGCCTGAGGGTACCGCACCTTGAAAAAGATTTGAACTCAAATCTTTTGCAAAAGCAACCTGCACCCGAAAGACCATTCATACTAAATCCAATGTCAATACTTAATAGTGCGCGCTTTGTTATTACAGTTAACTAATGATTAGATGACATTACTGAAATATTGAAATTTCTTCATTATATTATATTGGTCGTAAACTGGTAACCACCAAGTCCTGAGTTTTCTGCATATGATGACGCATCAAAGCTCTGTAATTGAGTGCTAACTAGAATTTCACCGGCCAAGTTGTATTGTTCGACACATCCATAACATCAAGAGTAGTTACTTTGGCTAGACTTTGAGGAACTTTCCTCGGACTCACCTTTAAGGCCAATAACTATGTAATTGGTGTCGAAACTCGTCTTTTCAGGCCTGCCTTAATGTTTCTTTTGGTACAAAATATGTTCTCTTTACATGTTTCATGTTTGTTAATACGCTTAGGCCCTTGAAATATTGAACACTGAACCGTAGGAAACTATCGAACATTTCGAACCTAGGATGAATGTTGCTTTTGATTATCGTCGTCATACCTCTCTGCCGTTGAAGTGTGCATTTGTTCAACGAAATTACTACATCAAGTACCGTCACTGAGCGAGTGTAGAAGTAATTCTCGGTTTATTTCCTCGATCCTTTCCAATACAGATTACAAAATCTAACAGTTTAACATTAATATTGCTAGTATGATCGTTTTCAATACAGATTTAAAATAAAACGGTACACATCATACAATTGTTATGAAATATAAGGTTTATTTCAACTTTGTATACTTTCCTTAACTTATTCGCATGATCCTGTGTTTGATGTTGTCAAACAACTGAAAATAGGTATACCTTCAGGATGTTTTGATAATTAAAGTTCCACAAACTCCCCAAAACCCGATGATATACCCAAGAACCACACTTATGCACAATCCCAGAGAAAAAACAAACTGGGATTAGAGTTCCTTTAACTGAAGTCGAGTTATTAATATTTATCTATAAAATATTAATAAATAATGATTTTTGGATCAATGTATAAACATGTTTTTATATCTAGAAATTTTCAAAAGAATAGAATTGCAATATTCGATAATCATCACAGTATCGTAGAATCGTTGATAAAGTTAAATAATTTTGGATCCTAAAATCGTAGGATCGACACCAAAGCTCATGATTTTGGACTGATAATAAAAGTGTTGTAGTTGTCTCTCGGGTTTTTGTGGCCATATAAACATCAGATACAGAGATCACATATTAGACAATTGGATATGTAGGCAGCATTATTAAGACTTTTCCTTTGTACAAAGAAAAAAAAGACTATTCAGTTTTATGACCACTAATGTTCCTGTCTTATCAGTTTGAATATTTGCTCCTCCATTTTGCATGATACAATCGCAGTCTCAAAATCTTCTATCGTGGGACTATCATTGTCTGCTGAGAAATAATCAATACTCTCTTCTATTTTGTATTTTTTACCCTTTAAAAAGGACACAATAATCAAAGAATAATATATTTTAACGAATTAGCACCTAAGAGCGGGAGGGCCCGGGTGAATTAGGTGACATTTTAAAAATTTCTAATATAACTCAAATATTTCTGAGTTCAAGCAACAGGAAACAGAGTCTAAGCAACTGTTGCACAGATCTGATCTATTACGGAAGTAGCAAAGAACGAGAAATAAATAAGAGTATTGATATCGGGGTTTGTCGCCCTCCCCCGCATCAAACAATATTTATAATACTCAACTACTAAACTAATGTAGTAGGGTAGTCGAGGTCGATCCACAGGGAGATCAAGATTGAGTACTAGTCTTGTCTTAGATTATAAGTTAGCTACACGAATCATCAACTTGATAAATACTAAGCTAATAAACTAAAATAATAAGAAACCAAGTGAACAAGTAATGAAATAACGATTTAAGCAATAAAGAAAAGGCCTAGGGTACGATTTAACCACCAACAATTCGTAATTCACCGCCTAGTTTCGTTAACTAGTTATCAAGGGTAGACTAATAAGGTGGAAACGCCTCTAGGTCGCCTATCAACTCCCTTCCGGGCTCATAATAGGACACTAGTAATACCAAGTCAACTCCCTCCCGGGTTCATGACTCGGCTTCCCCTGACTCAAGACTCAAGGCTTGCCAAAATGGGCTCATTCCGCTCACCTCTCACCAAGGTCAAGGGCTTAATCCCGCGATAATCCCCGGTCATCCCAACTCTTCTCCCGAAGGTGAATTTCAAACCGATAAACAAAAGCACCCTACTCGTGTTCTCCCTCCCGGGCTTAACCCAAGTTGACAAAGGGACTAAGACGGGTAGACGAATCCCGACCTAACCAACTCTCGTTGGTGGACAAAGGCCAAAACCGACTATTTTCCCAAATAGAACACAACCAATTCAAAACCTTTTATTTAAACCCGACAAATTCCCCCTCAACAACCAATCAAATTGAAACTAATTAGGTAAATTATTCATGTCGGGGTCTCATCGCACCCTAGTAAGAGACTACTCACTACTCATTACTAATCTAACATAAAACAAGTGACAACTATAGTAAACATGATGCTAAGAACAATAATTAAAGACTAAAATATTAACTAATTAAAGATTAAAATTATCAAAACAACAAGACATAATTAAAAACAATAAGAAAGAGAGAAGATGAGAAATTGATACCAATAAATGAGAGGGAATTGCATAAATAATGTAGATTGTCTTACATACCCATAAGATTAAAACTTGACACTAATTAATCTACTCCTATACTCATTTTAAGAGAAAATATTTGGGAGAAAATAAGACTAGAACCCTAAATAAAATCTGAAAATTGGGACTGTTTGCTCCTTCCTGCGTCTTGCCTCTTTTCCCAGCACACTCCTCCAAATTATATGGGACAATTAAAATGACCAAAATCCCTTGCTAATGGCCCACTAAATACACCTCAAAAATAATAATCAAAATAAAAAAATGCCAGCATTGGTCCCCATAAGACATAACACCTGACATACACCAAACACAATAAGCAATACACCGGCCGTGGTACAATTGCACCGGACGAAGTCGAGTTACGTCGGATGGTAGGGAGTTACACCCAACGAGTCTTTTTTTTTGTCCTTTTCTCTCTTTTTCTTTGGGTGTAACTTGGGCAGTCAGGTGTTATAACACCCGACTGCTTGAGATGCGCCCAGAATAAGTTTTTGGGTGGGTGTAGATACAGCCTACTGCCCGAGATGCACCCGATTTGAGCTAGAGATGCACCCGACTTGAATTAGAACTTGGTCTCTTGCCTTGTAAGCTTCTCGGAACTTCCGTCATGACCACAATTTACCTAGAATAACGTGACAATGCTACGAAAACATAAAAAGTGCATGAAAATAGCATGAGACGATATTTAAGGCTAAAAAGAGGAAATAAACGGGAATATATACGTAAAATCTAGACAAAGTTAAGGGAATTAGCTATGCAAATGGGGTCGATAACGTAGTTATCAAGTATAAGCAATAAACAAACGATATTTAAAAATTGGTTCAGCTCCTACTCCGGAGCCTACGTCCAACCGTTATTTTATTGAATCTTTAGAAGTTACTCAACTTGACTAAAACGATTACAACAAAACAACTCCTCAACCTACTCCGGTTGCATTTTGCTTAGAGCTACTCCGCTCGTAAGACTTGACTCAAACTTAAAGCTACTCCGCTCTAAGAGTTTTGATGTTCTACCTTACGGTTTAGACGATCTGTATCTCAAAGGTTCACCTAAGAACATGGAGATTTCATTGAAGATCTAAACACAAGGTTTATCGAACATACTCTTTTAATCATTAGAGGTGCGCACTAGCACAGGGAGATAATTGCTTTTCGAGAACAAGTGAAGACTCTTTGAAAAACAGAAACTTTTGCAAACAAACTTTGAAGAACAAATGCTTAAAAGGGGTTTTGCAAAGTTTACAATAAATGCATTAGAAGTCTTGGTATTAAATGACCTAAAAGTTGGTTTATATAGAGAATGGGCCGTGTGAATGCTCACTCACAAATGCATATTATATTCATATCACTCTTTTAACCAAAGGTCCATAGAGTGAAGGATCTTTTACAAACTGGTTAAAGGGACTATTCACTTTTACAAGGGTCAAGGAATTTCCCATTTGAGTAATGAGTATATAACACACCTTTGGCTTTGAAAAAGTCTCTTAGCTAGAAGAGGAAAGACTAGCCTTTTTACTTTTTGGCATCTAGACTTAGGAGTCATGTGATTTGAATTTCATTTGATGCTCTTTCAGGTTTGTAAACCATGATTTTGAAATATGCAGATGAGAATAAAAGAAAACTTCTTTTGACATTTAGGCTATGTTTGGATAGGGAGATTTGGAGGGAAAGGGAGGGGAGGGAAAGGGAGGGATGAGTTTTCTCTTGTTTGGATACAATGTTTAGAGGGAGAGAAATGAGGGGGGAAAGAAATGGGAGGATGTGTTTTCCCTCCTTTAGATCAAATTGTTTTCTTTCCGAAGGAGGTGAGATTTGGAAGGAAAACAATGATACTCTCCTTTAAATTATGAAAAGATAATTTTGCTTTTATCAAAAAATGTTATATACTCTCAATTGAGAACAATTATGTTGGATATTTTTAATAATATACACTCACAAGCATATTTTTACTTCTTCATATTTCCATTCAATATATCATGTCCCTCTTACCTCCCTTCCATTTCCCTCTCAACAATTTCATTATCCAAACAACCACATTTCCCCTCCCCTCACCTCCCTTTCCCTCCCCTCCCCTCACCTCCATTTCCCTCCCCTCCCTTTCCCTCTTAAATTTGTATCCAAACACACCCTTAATATTTTCGAAAACTATCTCCATCACCGTACCAGAAACCCCAGTTGCAACAGTTTGATAGACTGTTGCAAGGGTTTTGCACCCTCTAGCAATTAAAAGAGTATATTGGACTACCTTGCTTACAACACTTTCCTAGACTTAGGTCTTCACTTATCTTTGCTTGCTTCTTGACATATGATCTTGTTGTCTTCGATTAACAATCAATTTAACATCACCTTCAAACATTTTCCATTAACAAACATTTTCCATTAACAATTTAACATCACCTTCAAAGACTAAGACTTTGACAATAAAAAAAAGAAGACTTTGACAAACTCGAGAATTCCTCATGATTGTATGTGGCTGTGCTCCCCAAACAGACCAAATAATCAATCGTATCGGTCATTGATTAGTCGTCCGATGATCTTTCCTCGGCCTCACTACCGAGGCCAGTAAGTATGTAACTGTGTCGAAACTCCAACTTTCAGGCCTTAAAATGGTTTTTTCGGAACATAATATATTCTCTTTACATATTTGTACATACCTTAGATCAATAGGAAACTATCGAACATTCGAACCCAAGATGCATTTTACTTTCCTCGTCATACCTCTCTGCTGCTGAACTGTGTATTTGCTAATCGGAATTTCTAGTGCAGAACGCTACTCGGTTTATTTGTATGATCCTTTGTCATTTTTAATACATATTATGATCCAACGGTTTAACTGTTTTACATTAATCAAATTGATATGATACTTTTCAATACATATATATTTAAAATACAATGATTTACATATCATACAATAATTTACATACTAGTGTTACACCCGTGAAAATTCACGGGTTGTTGAATTTCAATTTTACGGGGAAGCATCCATTAAAGTTGCTAAATATACTAATAAGATATGTGATGTATAGGTAAATGCTTTAATAAAAGTAAATCAAAAGTATATACTCTATATAATAAGATATATACGAACGGTTTGATATTAAACGTCTGACATAGAACTTTACAAAACGTAAAATATAATTAAAAAATGAGAATTTATTGCTTTCCAATAAAAGAAATTTTAGTTAAATAAATGAAACAAATGGTTTCATCAAGTAGTTATGATATTAAAATTAAGTAATCTAAATACGTTATTCGAAAATAAAACAAAATTATTAGAACCCGACTTTAATCAAATATTGAACATAATAAGTTAAATACATGAAAAAAAATTATTTAAAACTACCGTTCGAATTTTAGAGGAGAAAAACATAAATTTTAGGACATATAAATATATAATGAAAGGATTAGTGATCAATTACATCACTTTTTCATGTCTTATGTTAATTCTTATTACAGCTCAAATTCCTGAACTATTTTATACAATCTTTAAAATACGTGTTTTATTCCGAGACCATTTGAACGAAGAATTGAAGGAAGAGTTACTGATGAATCGGTTACTCTTTGTATGGACAATAGAATTTTTAACTTCCCAAAATTAATGCTTCAAATAATGCATTTTCCCATCTCTCAAACCCTTCAACTTTGTGGTTCAATTTTGTTTTTGCGGTTAGGGTAAGGGAATTTTTCTAATAAAATATTTTCTCTTATTTTGAAGGCACGTATGTTTTCATGCAATCGTTTTACAATACACGTATGAGTGCAACATTTAGATAATCCAGAGAATATTTTATTAGGTTTTTTGGATTCCATGCAAATTTCGCATAATATATTCTTGGTTTGGTATGATGAAAAGGATGACGGCGAAGATGATTCACCTACTTCTTTATTTTTGGGTAACAAAAATGATACCTTGGTTAACAATACTTCCTCCCTCTTGATCATTTTCTTGATGAATAATTGAAGGAAGTGATGATGATAAGTAAAGGGCTTATTAAAGGGTTAGTTCATGAGCATATTTTTCATCGGAAATTGGTAGAGTTTCTTCATCGATTAAAGCAATAAAATAAGTTTCATAAACAAATAAATCAATGTTTGAAGAAGCAATTCATACAAATCTCAAAGAGAACGATTTTAGGTAATAAAATTATGTAAAATAAAATAATAGGAGTGTCATTATTAAGAGAAAATTAAAGATAACTCCCATTAAAAATTGGGCTTCCTTATATAATTTTTTCCTGAAATTACTCCTTTGAGAGTTAAGATATATTTTCATTAAAAATTCCTTCAAAACTCCTATTTAGTGACTCGTTTCGTATATTTTTGAACTTATTCTCCATTGTTATACCTTTCAAGATATAAATTGGCTAAGTTACAAACGGAATGAATTCATTTCATAAACATGCAGAATAAGTCATCTGAATTAGAGTTTTGAAGCAATATATTGATAAAAATAAATTTTAAGGGAGTAATTTTAGAAAAAATTATATAAGGGAATAACTTTAGAAAACTGAATTTTATAAGGAGTTATTTTTAATTTACTCATTATATAATGATGAGTAAAAGTAAGAATTTGAAGCGACTGAAGAATTGTAAGGGTTCTATTAACTTGATTTTGTTACGTTATTTTAGTCTCTTATTTTCTTAATTGATGTGTCTTGGAAATGAAATGTTTTCTTGAAATTTTTTGTTCAACGGTATTTACAAAGATTAAAAGACAAAAGATGAGAAGAAAAAGAGGTCGTTGGTCATTGAAATTCTCGAGCAACATTGAAAAAGGGAAGAGTTTTTTAAAAGAATATTGATTGGGTGGTTTGGTTCATCGTAATTGATGGTTCTGTTGTCTAATTACGGTGTAATTAAAACAGATTATTTGTGTTCTAATTATTAGATTTAGGGCGGATCCACATTCAAATATGGTGCAACATTTTCCAAAATATGTATTAACTATCTATAATTCCCAACAAAGTGTAGTTGCTGACACTTGTACACTCTTGTAAATGAAGTATGATAAAAAAAAAGTAAAGTAAATGCATATCTTAATTCTTGTTCATAAAGGGAAAACGCCATATAATTAATAAGAGAGTTAATAGATATTACACTGATAAAAATGTTTAGAAACTACTAAAAATATTAATTAGATGTATTAATTTCTTTGAAAATTGTAAAAGCATAGTGAATATGCTCTCCTAATCTAAATTACTCTTATTAATATTCGCATTAAATATTCTCTTTTTCACCTTTAACTCACTAATTACATGCTTACTTGGGTTGGTTGATTCTTATTGGTTGAATTGTCAATAAGAACCCAAAGTGAATGAGAATACTTTAAAATGCAAATGCTGAAATATTGTTGCGCCACATCAACATTTTTACATTCTTCTTTTATATATATAATGATCATACAATTATCATGAAATACGGAGTATAAGATTTCCTCCAACCCTGTTATAATCTCCATAACTTATTCACATGATGTTATCTTTAATGTTGTCAAGGAGCCGGAAATAGGCATACCTCCAGGAAGTTTTGATAACCAAAGTGCCACAAACTCCCCAAAATCCGACGATAAACCCAAGCACCACGCTTATGCACAATCCTAGAGAAAAAACAAGGTGGTCATGCTTGTTTTGAACACTAGCAATATCTTTGTTGGGTACATTGAAGGGCGCTCTGTCTTTCAAACAACTTGGGAGTGGCGCACCACATAGTCTCGGGTTTCTTGCATATTGTGCAGCATCAAAGCTTTGCAGTTGAGTGCTTACCGGAATTTGCCCGGACAAGTTGTTGTTAGAGACGTCCAGAGTTCCGAGGGTAGTCACTTCAGCTAGGCTTGTAGGAATTTCCCCGTAAAGATTGTTATTTGACAAATCAAGAAGCTCTAAAGCCGTAAGATTCCCAATTTCAAAAGGAATGTTACCACTCAATTTGTTTTTTGATAAGTTTAATGATTCGAGTCCATTAAGAACTGATATTCCATACGGAATTTCCCCCCTCAACACGTTACCTGAAAGATCAATATATTTGACAAACCTAAACGTGTCTTTGAACCTTTGCTCCTCCCTTTTCCATGATACAATCGTTGTTTCACTTCCAGTATCAACATCGTCCTCAACATCAAGAGTAACTATATCATAAGATGAAAATTCCAGACTTGGAGTTTTGGTCGTCTCCATCATCGACGTAAAATTACTAATGCAATTCGGGATTACACCTGATAGATGGTTAACTGCAAGGTCCAATATTTGGAGATTTTCGAGTTGGCAAATACTTTCGGGTATCTCTCCAACAAAATGGTTTTTCCGGAGGATAAGAGCATCTAGGCCTTTAAAAACATTACCAATCCATGGAGGTATGTTCCCACTAAATAAATTGTATCCTAGATTTAGGATCCTTAAGGATATTAAACTCTCGAATGTAACCGGTAATGGTCCGGAAAAGCTATTGTTATGTAGGTGTAAGAACTCAAGACTCGACAAGGAACCAAGGGATTCCGGAATTGGTCCAAAAAATTTATTACTTTCTAAGTGTAGGCTAATTAGTTGGTTAAAATTTATCCAACAATCACGAAGCTCCCCAGAAAATAAGTTATTTGACAAGTCAAGATTTCTTAACTTGCTTTCCGTTTTGGGACATAAGATATTAGAGTAGTTAGAAAACCTATTATCATTAAGGTATAAAAAATATATATTTGCAAAGCCTGATGGTACAACACCTTCAAAGAGATTCGAACTTAAGTCTATTGCAAAAGCATTATTTGATATATTTGGTAGATTTGGGAGCATTCCATAAAACTGATTATAAGACATATTCAAGCACATAAAATTGGATGACAATGAGTTCCAGAAGGAAACGGGAATGCTGTCGGAAATGCCTGTATTTGAAACATCAAGGTATGAGAAATTTGTTTGCGACTCAAGCCACTTTGGAAACCGAGGGCCTAACTTACAGGATCTCAAACTGATTACATCGAGTTGAAATGGAGGAATCCAATTCTCGTAAATGTTCATCACCAATTTCGGATTATCTGACAAGTCTAGCTCGCGTAAATGTAGGAGATTTGAAAAGTGGACATGAGGAAGAGTACCTTCCAAAGAGTTGGAAGAAACATACAAACTCTCTAGCATTGTAAATTGTCCTATACCATCAGAAATTACACCCCAAAAACCATTCATTCTCAAATCCAATGCTGTTAGTCTATTGTTATTGCAATTATGTAAAGAATTGATGACATTACTCAGTTCATCAGTGAAGTTATTAAAACTCAAGTCGAGTTGCTCCAAGTAGCATAACTTACTAATAATTTTTGGATACACTCCCATGAAACGCATTTCTTCCGAGGGAGAGATACGAAAGGAATTGAAACCTCTCAAACTCGCTTGGGATAGGAACGTCAAATGCGTTCCCTGAAAGATCAAGATATACCAACTGGTTACCGATTTTGGGAAAATTGAACAACCATCTCAATATTGAACTTTCATTGAAATTGTTACGAGACAGGCTGATCGTATGGAGATTAGTCGATGAATTAATGTATGAAATTAGTGACGGAGTTTTTGTTGGAAGTAGACAAAAATCCATATGAAGAACGCGCAATGAAGGTAAATTGTTAACAATTGTTATCCAATTCGGGATTGAACTAAGATCAGCATAACTCAAATCAAGATATCTCAACGAAGTTAGACGAGAAATCCACGATAAATTATGCACAAGAACACCATCATAAGCAAAATATAGATCCAAAGTTGTTAACTTAGAAAGATTACCTAACTGATGATGTATTTCTCCATAAAAGTTATTATTGCTTAGGTTCAGATGTTCCAACTCCTCTAACTCACCTATTGAAGGACTCACTTTACCTTCTAGCTGACATGATGTATCGTCGTAGTAATATACTACCAGCTTGACGACATGACTGGTCAGGTTACTACAGACGACCCCATGCCATTGGCAGCAGTCGGTATGAGGTCTCCAAGAAGCGAGCAACCCACAAGGATCATTCGTGATGGCGTGTTTGAATTGGAGGAGCGCATCCCTCTCGGTGTCAATGTTGGAGTTATTGCTTCAAAAGAAACATTTTATGTTTATCCCACATTGCTCATTTATTGCTTATTGGACTTGTTTATATATGACCATTGACTATGTCTTACTAGATGTGTAGTAGTAGAGACTACGTACACCACGCGCGCGCGCGCCTCGCCTCGGCCGGCCGGGCCGGGCTTGGGCTCGGGCTTTGGTAGAGCGCTTGCGGTAATTTTTTGTTGGTCAGCTTATATAAAATTCCAGAAGCATCTTTTGCGTTTTTACAAAGTACAGCATTTAATTCCGTCGTCATTCTTTGTGCATTCAGATGTGTTAATGTTTACACACTGTTTTTTGGTCAGTCATTTGTTTTCTTCAAGAATGAATGTGCACAGAATACACTTCGCCATTAATGCTGCGTACGATGAACCTTACAATCTTCACTACTATATAAACCCTCCTATATCAATCACAAAATCACTCAACTCATCTCCCTTTTTCTCTTCTCTCTGCAATATTTCTCTCTTTACTGTTTACAAAAAATAATCAAATTATCAAAGGTTCTTTGGCAACGAACTTGGCTTTGTTCATCTGTTTCTCCGCCTACACCAGAGAAACAGCGGTTGTGTAATCCTGGGGGTTGAGTGCCACTTGAGGCCGTGTGTAGTAGACGGGGCATAAATCAACTTTAGGACAGTGACGCTTGTCACGCCACAACCTTCCGTCTCAGATAAGATCTTATTGTTTTTTCTGTTACTTACTTTCTACGCTAATCCTACTACCGTGATAACAATCTAAAGTTGACTTACCTAACTTAATGATTAGTAGCAGAAATTAGCAATGTTTTTTTTTCTTGTTGTGAATTCATAGTTAAATTTATTTAAGATTGGTATTTTATGGTTAGTAGACTTAACAATGTTGGACAACGTTGACTTAACATTATACTAGTTTTATGCCCGTACAAAAAATGTACGGGTCTATTTCTAAAAATTTCGTAAATATATTAAAAAAGTAGTACAAATATAATTTAATATGAATTTAAATGAGAAATATATAAATTATGAATTCGGGGATGATTTTGACTCCAAATAATTGATTTACTGGTATAATTAAATTTTTTTTAATGATTATATAAATTTTGAACCATATAAAATAGATAAAGAAATTGTATTGTATTTCTATATCTTACCCTTTAAATAACTTACTCTCTAAATGAAAGTAAAATGATAGAAATATTTTTAATAGCAGTCTCTTAAAATTTGTGGATGATTTTATAAAGAAAATAATAATGTATTGTTATTAAGACTATTTTTTTACTCGATGTTAACGTAGTTTTAATTGACTAATTCTCGAAGGTTGTTATATTTTCTTAAAAATCGTAAATTTATATTTTTTTTGTTAATTTAATGGGTTGGGTTTATTTGATCTTATTCAAAAAAAATTGATCTACGTTTCTTTCATTTCTTAATCTACGTTTTTTTGTTAATTTTTATCTCCTCGTGTATTTTTTTCATTTTTTTAATTTTATGGGTTGGGTTTATTTGATCTTATTCAAAAATCTTTGATCTACGTTTCTTTCATTTTTTAATTTACGTTTTTTTAATAATTTTTATCTCCTCGTGTATTTTTTTCATTTTTTTAGATATATGTATGTTTGTTAATTTTTAACCCTTTGTATAATTTTTTTCGTTTTTTTTTTCGTTTTTCATGCCTCTAAATATTTGTTAATTACTTATAATTGTCCAACTTTTTTAATATTGTTTAATTTTATGTTTCTGGGTAGAATTTTAGTGATTTTTTTATTTTCGAATTTGGAGTAAAGTTGTTTTTTTTATTATGGAGATAAAAATTATTTGTAACTTTAGAATGTTAAATGGAGAAAAGTAAAATGAAGAAAAATTAAAGCTCCTTGTGTGAGTGGTGGGACATGGCGAGAAAGAAGGTTTTTAATTTTCTAAAATTAAGCAACCAATGAAAAAGCAGGAAAAGTTGTTCCTTTTATTGATAAGGGATTTAATCTAAAACCGTATATAATAAAACGGCATTGTATATTTTTGTTGACCCCAACTATTTCTGAGCTTGTAAAAATATATATTTTGGGCTAATAGACAACCATAAAACACATGGATCGATATAGATGAATGAGTCGACAATATCACCTAATAATAATTATTACTCGTATTATTTTATGTAGCCTTAATTTACCATTTCGCAAAATTCTACTTTACGACGGTCGCACATGCGACCAGTAGGAAAGTGATCACATTTTGATACGTAGTGACCACTTTTGATTAAATAGTGACCTTTTTTTTTCATATTTTTGGAAATATAGATATTTTTAGGATTTATTTTTCATCAAAATCTTAAAATTTGGGCCTCGTGTTAAATTTAATGTATATGTTTATATAGTATATAAATTTGCTTTTATACATTTTAATTGTCACAAATTATAGAGTAATACGGTCTCATATAAAAAGTTGTTCATTCAGTGCTAATAAACATTTTTTTCTTTTTATATATGTTGATCGTCTTATGGTATGAGAGACTGAGAGTATGAGACCGTTCATACAAAAATTCTAATTTAATTTTAATTATCAAGGTATCCAAGAGGTTAATTTTCCGGAATTGTAATTTTTTTTTATTAAAATTTGTTGTCCCCTATATAAATTTCCGATTTTTTTAAAATTTTCTTTTATTGTAAGGTTGAATGTGATTAATTTTTTTTTATCATAAGCTTTTTAACATATGAATATGTATATGAAAAATAATAAGAAATGAGGAGGGAGGGTAATTAATTGGGGAGAGAGTAAGTGGAAAGAGTGGGGTTGATTAATGTGTAAAAAAAAAAAATTTAAAAAAGTAAAAATTTCAGCCAATCACAAGTCTAGAAAAGACCTTCCTTTTATAGATAGAGAATATTGGTGAATTTGGTGAATTTGCCATTATGCACTTTCAAAGCCCACAATCGTCGTGGATGTAGAAGTCTCTGGTAGCAACATATAAGTCTTTGGAGTCTCGCATAACACGTTGTTTTTTCTAATTTTCAATTGATTTATTTTAATTGGTGAATATGCTTGTTTTTAATTCTCCACTTTTCTTGCTTCGTATCAATTTTTGTTTTCATATTCCCAGTTTTATTTAATTAATCTATGTACGATTATTTTGTACAAATCTCGCATTTAATCATATGCCTGTAAAATTTTATTTGTACTGCATTTTTTTTAATTAAAAATGGTTATAGATATTTATCAATGAAGCATTGTTTGTTTCGAGAGTAATCAGTTTCTTTTCTGATAAAATAGATTTGTTGTTTTGAGACGTATTTGTTGGTTTTTGTAACGTACCATCAACGAAGCTGAACTTACGCCGCGACTTGAGCGACATCTTCATCGATTTTTGTCAATCGGCATAATTGTGTCGGGTTAGCATTATGTTTGAAATTTTGGCACTAGGAACGTCATGTGAACCTAGGTAGTAAGGACTCGAAGAGTCGATTTTTTTGGCAGGAGTTTCGTCGCCTGGCATGGCGATGGGATAAGTGAGGATTTTCGTTTTTTCGTTTTACTGTAGATCTAGGGTTAGGGTTTCGTTTTTTGTTTTTGTGAGTGGCTCTGTTACCATGTTAAACAAGGTAAGAGGGAAAAGCATAATTGTATTGCTAGAGCCCAAAGGCTTATATAGTTCTCAGTTACAAAAGTAGGGTAAAACACAAACACAATAAGATAATATAATAAGGTAAGATATTATTTCCTAATATCTCCTAATATAGTACACTTAGTTAATCATCTGAGGATCTTTCTTTTCCTCGAACTCGTCATCGAGGCCAGTAAGTATGTAATTTGTGTTGAAACTCCAAATTTTCAGGCCTTAAAATGGTTGTTTGGAACAAATTATGTTCTTTATACATATTTGTACATACGCTTAGATCCGTAGGAAACTATCGAACATTCGAACCCAAGATGCATCTTACTTATGTCGTCATACCTCTCTGCCGCTAAACTGTGTATATATTTGCTAATCAGAATCACTTGTGTAGAATGCTACTCAGGTTTATTTGTACGATCCTTCTTAATACAGATTATGATCCAACGCCCAAAAGCTGATCGTATGGAGATTAGTCGAGGAATCTATATATAATATTAAAAGGCATGTTGAGTACCTTATTGTCAAGTATTTCAATTTTCTAGCATGTTGTGATGCCATCTCACCTCACAACCAATTACTAAACTACCCTTCTACATATACATAAATTTTACTAAAATCTATATATAATATTAAAAGGCAGGTTGAGTACCTTATTGTCAAATATTTCAATTTTCTAGCATGTTATGATGCCACTTCACCTCACAACCAATTACTAAACTACCCTTCTACATATACATAAATTTTACTAAAATTTAGTACAATAAATGTTATTATATTATCATTATTCTTAAATTAATTGTGCATATAATAATATATATTTTATTAGTTAATGATCTAATCTTTACAAATTCTAATCCAATTTTCATATTTTTTTAATTAAAATTGACATTTTAGTTGATTGTTTTTGTACTAAAGCATGTTAATAAATTAGTTAAGGTCCTAAAAGGTAACATAAATAGGAAAAATATTATCACATGTCAACCTTATATAAGAAATCTATCTATCTATACAATATTATAAAAAAAAGAAATGCATGTTAAGGGATACTACATGCCACGTTGCACCTTTTCGACATATGATAAATAATTCCACACTTTTCCTTTTGTAAATTAAAATCGATTGAGAATTACCGAATGCTCAACGTTGTTGTTATTTTTTTCCCGTCTACTTTATGATTTTGTTGACATATAATTTCATGCGTTTTCTGACATATAGTATTTTTATTTATAGGGTTCATCGTGTATAATTTATAACGTATTCGTAGCACATGACAACATCATACCATGGATGTGAGATAGTCGAAACACTAGCTAATTATCCGTCTTTCTTGAATCTTTTGATATATTTTTGTTATAATATGAATATTTGAGTTTTTGATTTTCTCCAAAGTTCATTTGGTAGTTGTTGTATGTACAAAACAATATTTCTTTTTTTTTTTCCTTTCCATGAGGTAGCAATAAGGAAAAAATATAGGGAAATATGGAATAGAGCTTGCAATTGAAAAACTCTGTATGAAACATGCAAGAGTAGGCGAGTAGATGAGTTTGAAAGAGAAACAATTGTGCGAAGAAACGACTCCAAACCAATCCAGTGTCCCTTTGATATTACGTAGATCATTGCATAGTGTAGTATTCTCTTAAGGGTGACCTGCAAATTAGAGATAGCAACAACTTTTATATTTTTTTTCATTTTTAAAAAACCTCATTTGTCCCTTTGATATTACAATATCGCCCGCTTTCACCTTATGGTGTTCATGCATTTTTGTCCCCGAGCTCAAAAAACATCATTTCTCCTATCTCGCCAGACATTAATTTTAATAAAAAAAATGATGTCCATAACAAGCCCGTGATTTTCACGGGGAACAGAACTAATTATTGTATAAAATTGGTGACAGGGTTTTCGGACGAAGAACACGGAATGAAGGTAAATTGTTAATAAGTATATCAGAGTATGCACACGAAACATTACAATGTGATTTACAAAAGCCTATAAAAGACGAAAATAGGTACAAATTACGGTTCAAGATAAAATAAATACCGAAAAAGGTAACTTTAGGCCATGACCATTGACATTAAGCGTCACTAAAAGCACAAATAATAATTTAATAAGGTATCGCAAACAATTGGCCTGGACTAAATAGGCACGCCATTGCGGATTGCATTAAAAAGACTTTAATACGAATAATTAAATATTATAGTTAAAGACCAATACTTAAATAGTACTCCGTATTACTTTCATGGACAATTGGATGACAATAATGTTGATGTTTGAATAAAAATACTGCAAACATATATACGAGTTGATCAATAATAATAATAAAAGGCGTAGAGTTCATGCCGCTCTGCAGCTGAACGGTGCATTTACTCATTAAAATTCCTGTTGTTACAAATGTTACAGTCACTAGGTGATCGCTTTATTTGTACAATCCTCTTTAATACAGATTTAAATACGTGGTTTCATATCATATATGCAATAATGAAATATGATCGAGGTTTCATGCAACCCTTGGCTATAATCTCCGCCGTAACTTATTCACTTGATCCTGTCTTTGATGTTGTCAAGGAACCGGAAGTACGCATGCCTCCATGATGTTTTGATAACCAAAGTGCCACAAACTCCCCAAAATCCGAAAATAAACCCAAGCACCACACTTATGTACAATCCAAGGAAAAAAACAAAGTCGTCATCCTTTTTATGCACACCGGTAATATCTCCACTAGGTACATTGGAGGGTGCTCGATCTTTCAAACAACTTGGTAGTGGCGCGCCACAAAGCCCCGGGTTTCTTGAATACGATGACGCACTAAAGCTCTGCAATTGAGTGCTAACTGGAATTTCTCCGGACAGGTTGTTGTTCGACACATCCATGACATCGAGAGTAGTTACTTTTTCTAGGCTTATTGGAATTTCTCCACTGAGATGGTTGTTTGACAAATCTAAAAACTCTAAAGCTGTCAAGTTTCCAATTTCAAATGGAATGTTACCACTCAATTTGTTTTTAGACAAGTCGAGGGCTCCTAGAGCAGTAAGAGTTGATATTCCATCAGGAATTGTCCCACTCAACTCGTTATTTGAAAGATCGATATATTTAACAAATCTAATGGTTCCTTTGAATTTCTGCTCCTTCCTTTTCCATGAAACAGTCACAGATTCAATTCTAGTTTCATCTCCATACTCAGAAATACTTAACCCTCCTAAATCAAGTTCAGAATACGACTGAAGGTTTTTTATTCCCTTCATCACAGTTAAATTACCAATACAATGGGGGAGTACCCCTGAGAGGTGATTACTTGCAAGGTCTAATATTTGAGAAGAGTTTAGTTGGCAGATACTTTCCGGTATCTCTCCAATAAAATGGTTTTCCCTAAGGTTAAGTTCACGTAGGCTTTGAGAAGCATTACCAATCCACGAAGGTATGTTACCACTAAATGAATTGTATCCTAGATTTAGGATCACCAAGGATGTTAAACTCTTAAAGGCAATTGGGAAAGGTCCTGAAAAGCTATTATTATACAAGTGCAAGTACCTAAGACTCGACAGGGCATTGATGGACTTGGGCGTGCCTCCGGAAAATCTATTATTTTCCAAGTGTAAGCTTGTGAGGTAACTAAAATTCGTCCAACAATCAGGAAGCTCCCCAGAAAATAAGTTATTGGACAAGTCAATGTTTTGTAGCACACTTCCAATTTTGGGACATAAGATACTAGAGTAGTTAGAAAACCTATTATCATTAAGGTATAAAGAGCTTGCCTTTCCAAATGTTGATGGTACAACACCTTCAAACAGGTTTGAACTCAAATCTATCATTGCCCAAGAATTTGAAAATGAAAGGTTATGCAACTGTGGCAAGTCTGGGATCATTCCATAAAACAGATTATAAGACATATTCAAGTAGACAACATCTTTGGATGACAATGAGTTCCAGAAAGAAACAGGAATGGTGTCTGAAATGAACGTATTTGAAACATCAATGTACTGCACGTCTTCTGTTCGCAACTGGAGCCACTTTGGAAATCGAGGGCCTAATATGCAAGACCGCAGTTGGATTGTTTCTAGCTTAAATGGAGCAATCCAATCGTCTTCAATGCTTATCACCAATCTCAAGTTATCAGACAAGCTTAGCTGTCGCAAATTTACTAGCCTTGAGAAAAAAGTACGAGTAAGAGTTCCTTCTAAATAATTTGAAGAACCATCCAATTTCTCCAGCATGCTAAGTTGTCTAATGCCTGAACTAATCTCACCTTTAAGTTGGTTACTGCGAAGGTTTAATTCCCTCAAAGAGGATAATGAACCGATATCATCGGGAATATCTCCCCAAAAAGAATTAAAACTCAAATCCAGAACTGCCAATGCTTTGTTATTACACTTAACTAAAGAATAGATATTACTTATGTCATCAGTGAAGTTATTATTTCCCAAATGAAGTTCTTCCAAGTTGCATAACTTACTAATGATTTTGAACACATTTCCTTGAATTGCATTATAAGACAGATCAAGATACGAAAGGGAGTGTAAATTCCCAATTTCGCTTGGGATGGGACCTTGAAATGCATTAGAGGACAGATCAAGATACGAAAGGGAATGTAAATTCCCAATCTCTTTTAGGATGCTGGGACTTTCAAAATTATTAGCGGACAGATCAAGATGTACAAGTTGGGTAGTGATGCTAGAAAAGTTTAACAACCAATTTAATATTAAACCATCTTTGAAAAAATTTTCTGAAAGGGTAACGTTTTGGAGAGTGGCAGAAGAATTAACATATGAAATTGATGATGAAATTTCTTGAGGAAGTTGACAAAAGTCCAGATGAAGAACACGTAATGAAGGTAAATTATTAATAACTGCTATCCAATTTGTTACTGAACTAAGATTAGCAAAAGTCAAATCAAGATATCTCAACAAAGTTAGACGAGAAATCCACGTTAAACTTTGTATTGAGACACCATCAAAATAAGCTTCATTTAAATCCAAAGTTGTTAACTTAGAAAGATTACCCAATTGATGTGGTATTTCTCCACTAAATTCATTATTGCTTAGGATAAGATGTTCCAGATGCGTTAACTCACCTAGCGAAGGACTCACTTTACCTCCTAGCTGACATGAATCGCCATAAGAAGAGTCTAAATTGACTTTGATGACATGATTGGTCAAGTTACTACAGATGATACCGCGCCATAGGCAGCAGTCGGTGTTGGGTTTCCAAGAAGGGAGGAACCTACAATCATCGTTTGTGATTCCACGTTTAAATTGGAGAAGGGCATCCCTCTCACTGTCGATACATTGGATGTTATTACTACGGTTACCATCACCGAGAGTAGGGTGAGGTGAGAGTAGAAGCCATGAAAGTATAATGAGGGCAAGGTTATACAATGTTTTCATTTTGTGGTTCATGAATTAGTTTTATAATTTGAGTTATGAAGTTGTTAGTCTAAAGCAATGCTATATATATAACTCTCGACCACAACATTTATCAATACTAATTCAAAATTAATAGAGTAATTTTTATTAGTAAAAGGAAACATCAATTAGGTGAGAAAGAGAAATTACTTGTGTATGTAGTTGCGTTGTAATTGATTTCTGCGGTCTTGTTTTCCCGTCGACGAAAAACGCCCAAATTTCACCCACGAATCTAACAATTTTTTTTTACAGTGGTTTGTTACCTTTATTTTACTTGTTTTTAGGTCAAAAATTAGGGTAATTATAGAGATTTATAGGAAGCTTTTTATAATTTTGGTAATTATTTCTTAGTTGGTTTACTAACAAATTTAAGTTTATTTTTCCCCCTATGTAAGGCAAAAATCACGCAGAGTATCTGATTAATTTTTTTTTTTTTTTTTTAATTTACGATTTTTTTTTTTAAGTCAACCCGGGCAGTGGCCCGGCGGGCCCATACTGAGCTTCGTCTCTGCTTGCATGTTGTGAAAGAGGGCACTATTTGTTTTTAGTTTATGATGTCGGTCTTTAGAATTGTATAAATTTTGTGATTATATAGAGATCACACCTTAGACAATTAGATTAAGTTCGGAGGCATATGTGGGCTGCATTAAGAAGACTTTTACGCACAACATTTTCATGAACATCACATCAAAGTCCGTAACTTAGACGATTCAAGTCTACGAATTAAACAACGACTAAAATTGATCTATCATATTCAATGACCAAGACAACGAAGATATCATTTTCATTGACAAATCCATGAAATCATTTTTCAATTATTCTTGATTTTTAGGATTAGATATGCATTGCATTCTTCGATATTAAATAATGAAGAAATTTCTTCATTATTCAAGTCTACGACTTAAGAATTAAGTCGAAACACAAGTCTTCCTTGTCACTATAAGCCTAAAATCAAGCATACTGCTCATATTAGTCTTGCTACTGCAGGAAAAAAAATTACCAGGTCTCCGGTCACCTGTGATTACCGCTACTTTTTAGTCATTTTTATAGGCCGGCAAGATAGGTTCCTGAGAAATTGTATGAATGATAATGAATTAACGAGATATATGTAGGGGTGTGCAAAATTCGGTCCGGACCGATAAAATGGACCGGATTGGACCGGAATCTACCGGAGCGGAACCGGAATTAAAAATTCGGTTCGGTCTCAGGTCCACCTTTTTTCAAGATTCTGGATTTCGGTACGGTCCGGGCTCGGTTTTTTCCGGTCCGGACCGGTTTGGACCGGATTTTAGGTTTTTCTATTTTTTTCTCAAAAATATATTAAAATCCGGTCCAAACCGGTCTAACCGGTCCATTATATTCAAATTACGGTCCAATCGGTCCGGTCTGGAACTGGAATTTTACTGGTCCAGTCCCGTTCCGGATTTTTTATATTCCGGCCCGATCCCGGTCCATCATTTTTGCCAATTCCGGTTCCGACCGGTCCGATCCGGTTTTGGACCGATGTACAGCCCTAGATATATATATGTCTATTTATACTAATAGTAGTAATCAAATTTCTTAATCTTAATTAAGGAGATACAATATTCACAATAGTCGTTTTGTTATGCTAATCTAATACAAACATCCACAATAATTAGAAACAATAAGATAGTTGGAAAGTTGAGCAAGATGGAAACCCGACTTAATTTGGGAATTTATTCCAATTTATTCCAAAAAGCAATATGTGTTGCAAGACTCGTAAATATACACAATTAAAGTCTACAACTTAAAAATTACGATGAAAGACAAAAACTTAAACAAGTATTTCATAGATAAGTTTTCTTTGCACTAAAAGCCTAAACACTAAAATCTAAATGTGAATCAATTTGCAGGCATACTGGTCATATTAGTCTTGTTAATGCATGAAAAAATGTACTAGGACTCGGTCAACTGTGATTGGTACATTAGTGTGTATAATTACCCCGAGTAGAGGAAGAGTCACTAGCTCGAGTCCTAGTACCATTTTTTCCTGCAGTAGCAATAAATTCTTCCATATGTAATTAATGCAATTTTTGTAATGATCTCTCAAGATGGGATATAAGGGTTCACATTTAGCTGTCAAATATCAATTCGCATAGGGACGACCGCACTTTACCTTGAAGACATGGAAGGACGTAAGAAACTTCATAAGAATATTCAAGAAGTGAGCACCCGATAATAGGGGGTAGGATCATCTCCATTTCTCAAAAAGAAATGAAGGTCCATTACTTCTCAACGGTTCGAATTAAATATGAGATTGATCGGATGGTTGTAAATTTATTTAGAAAGAAAAAGGTAAATGAGGGGATTAGAATATATAATATAGTATTGTTTGTGAGAGGTAATGGAGAGAAAAGTAATGGAGATGATCCATTTTGCGATAGTAGTCATACTGTGATACCGCGTTAGAACAATGCACAATATGTTGCGACCGAGGGTAGGGTGATAATACAAGGGGTCTGTTCGGGTGCAAATCCAAGTCCCAAATCGGTAGTGTAAAGGTGAAATATTTTATCGTTATAAGTGTTGGGAAATAACCCCAACATTAATCTATGACATAAGTTAGAGTCAAAGTTTTGAATATGACATTTAGAGTCTTTAGTGGTTATTAAGGTCATTCTTAAGTAACATATGTTATTAAGTGTAAATGTTAGGAGTTAGATTAGTAGACATTAATGCCTTGTTCTTTTCGGCTTAAACGAGCTGAATTGAATAAATTGGAGTAGAGCTTAATTGAACTAAATTGAGCTGAAACGAGCTGAATTGAATAAATTGGAGTAGAGTTAATTGAACTAAATTGAGTGGAACTGAGGTGGAGTGAATTTAGTTGAATTAAAAGTTATTTTTGTGAAGAGATTAATTGAAAATAATTGATTGAACATAAATAAAACTTAATGAAATACAACCAACAAAAATTGAAGGGAGCTGAAATTAAGCCAGAAAGAAAAGGGCCTAAGACTCTTAATGTGACTATGTTGGAGTTAGGACTTAAGACCTTATATATAAGGGTCACTAGTCATGTTGGAAAGTAAGAGTGTAGTGCTTAATATCCCGAGTTAAGCATAGTTAGAAATCTTAGCTAGTATGTAAGTGTTGGAGGATTGATTGTATTATTGTTAGTGTTTGAATAGTAATACAAGTTGGTTGTGTTTAATTCTATAACAAAATATTGTGTATTTGCATCTTTATATTATTTGTACCAAAACCCCAACAATAAGTGTCTGAAAATATAATAGTACGAGGTCTTTTGGGAAGGAACCCAAGAGTACAACCGTGAGGGCTTGGCATAAAGCGGATAATATCATACTATTATGAACACTGGACACCGGCACAGCAGAGGTCCAACACAAGTTATTCACGCTTCTACACAACAGGGACAGTACAAGCCATGAAAGGCATTTCTTCAAGGTCATTTTGCGGTACATTTATCTGTACTCTCAAAATATTCAGAAACCACAACATCCCATTACTCATTACTTTTCCGACTCGAAGACAAAGACAATTTCACCATTACATTTTAAGACTTGCAACACTTTGAAAGATATGTGGGTGGCTAGCTATACATTAATCATCTCCGTCATTGATTAGTCATCCGAGGATCAATCCTTGGACTAGTAACTTTGTAATTAAAATATAACGGTTACAAATCATACAATTAGGCCCTGTTCTTTCTGGCTTTTTAGAGCTGAACTGAACTGAGCTGAACTGAATGGGGCTGAGCTGAACTGAACTGAACTGAACTGAGTTGAGCTGAACTGAAACGAGCTGAGCTGAACTGAACTGAACTGAACTGAACTGAACTGAACTGAAATGAATTTAATCGAGCTGAACTGAACTGAGCTGAATGAAACAGAAATTAATAGAAATAAACTGAATATAAATGTTTAATTAAAGTTTAATAACTAATAATAATAATAATAATAATAATAATAATAATAATAATAATAATAATAATAATAATAATATTAAAAAAGTTTGATTAATATATATTTGCGATTTTTTAAAAAATAATTATATCATTAAAGTAACCATATCTAGGCCAAAATGACCATTTTATTAAAGTATTGTCCAAACTACCCATATCTAGGCTAAAAAAATGTATTTACTTAATTTAATCACTTGAATTTAAAAAAACCAATAAAAAAACCCAATGCAAATCACTAGTTATCCCAAAAAAATCCATTCAGAAGAAACTATCAGCCGACAATCAAATCACAATACAAAATCAAGGTATTCAAGGAAGAACATATTCAAACATGGATGATAAAGAACGGAAGAAACTCATGGACAAAGTTCGAAAAGAAATTGCAAAAAAAAATAGGGCGTGATATTGGTGTCCATAATAACCTCGATAATGAAGCACATCAAGACGATACGGAAGTCAATAGCGAAGCAACATAGATGATGTCTTTGTTAATGATATCTATATTTTCAAGATTATGATTTTCGATTGTGTTAACAGATATTATTATTTGAATGTTATCAAATTTTACTTTTCAATTACATTTTTTCCACTCTTTCATGTTTACTACTACTACTACTAATAATAATAATAATAATAATAATAATAATAATAATACTTATTATTATTATTATTATTATTATTATTATTATTATTATTATAAACAACAAAAATATATATAAAATAATAATAAGATGAAGAAATAATAAAAACAACAACAAAAACAACAATAATAATCATAATAATAATTATTAATTAATAATAATAAATAGGCTAATAATAAATAAATAAAATAATAATAATAACAATAATAATAACAAAAAAAATAATAATGCAAATAAAATAATAATAATAATGTGAGCTGAACTTAATAAAGTCGAGCTGAACTGAATTGTATGGAGCTGAGCTGAGCTGAGCTGAGCTGAGCTGAGCTGAACTGAACTGAACTGAACTGAACTGAACTGAATGAAGCTGAGCTGAACTGAACTGAGCTTAATTGAACTGAACTGAACTGAATAGAGCTGAGCTGAACTGAAACGGGCTGAAAATAAGCCAGAAAGAACAGGGCCTTACTATGAAATATGAGGTTTCCCTCCAACCCTTAGCTATAATCTTCCGTAACTTATTCACATGATCCTGTCTTTGATGTTGTCAAGGAGCCGGAAATAGGCATACCTCCAGGATGTTTTGATAACCAAAGTGCCACAAACTCCCCAAAATCCAACGAAAAACCCAAGCACAACACTTATGTACAATCCGAGGAAAAACCCAAATTCGTCGTCCTTCTTTCGAGCACTAGTGTTATCTCCGCTTGGTACATTGGAAGGCTCTCGATCTTTCAAACAACTTGGGAGTGGTGCGCCACAAAGTCCCTCGTTTCCGGCATAAGATGAAGCATTAAAGCTCTGCAACTAAGTGCTAACTGGAATTTCCCCGGATAAGTTATTGTTCGACAAATCCATGATTTCGAGAGTATGTAGTCACTTTGGCAAGACTTGTAGGTATATTTCCAGTAAGATTGTTATTTGAAAGATCAAGCAGCTCTAAAGCCGTAAGGTTTCCAATTCCAAAGGGGATGTTACCACTCAATTTGTTTTTTGATAAATCCAAGGATTCGAGTCCTGTAAGATATGATATTTCATAGGGAATTTCTCCCCTCAACTTGTTATCTGAAAGATCAATATATTTAACAAATATAATTGCATTTTTGACTTTCTGCTCTTCCCTTTTCCATGAAATAGTAGATGTTTCACCTACGCTTCCTAAATTGCGTACATAACAGAAACTTTTTGAATTAGGTTTAACACAAGAAATCATTTGATGTTTTTCCTCCATTCCCGTAAACTTACTAAAGCAATTAGGAATTACACTAGAGAGGTGATTAATTGCAAGGTCTAGTATTTGGAGATAGTTGAGTTTGCAAATACTTTCAGGTATTTTTGCCAAAAAATGATTTTTTCGAAGGATAAGAACCCCTACATTTTGATAAGCATTACCAATCCATGGAGGTATGTTCCCACTAAGTAAATTATCTCCTAGATTTAGCATAACCAAGGACCTACAATTCTTTAATGCGGACGAAAACAGTCCTGAAAAGCTATTGTTATGAAGGTCAAGGTCCTGAAGAAAGCGCAAGCTACCAATGGAGTTGGGGATACGTCCCCGTAATTCATTATTTTCCAAGTGTAGGCTTGTTAGCTTACTAAAATTCATCAAACAATCTGGAAGCTTATCAGAAAATAAATTATTTGACAAGTCAAGTGTAAGTAAAGTACTTTCTATATTGGGACATAAGAAATTAGAGAAGTTAGAAAACCTATTATCATTAAGGTATAATAAAAATATTGTGTTTGCAAAGCTTGATGGTATAACACCTTCAAACAGATTTGAACTCAAGTCTATTATATATGCCTTCTCCGTTAGGTTTGGGAGCATCCCATAAAATTGATTGTGAGACATATTCAAGTATCCAAGTTTGAATGAGATTGAATTCCAGAAGGAAATAGGAATAGTGTCAGAAATGCCTGTATTTGAAACATCAAATGCGGAGAAATTGTTTTGAAACATCAACCACTTTGGAAATCGTGGACCTAACTTGCAGGAGCTCAGTAGGATTGTATCTAGACTAAATGGAGGAATCCAGTCCTCCTGAATGTTTATCTGCAATCTGAGGTTATCGGACAGGATGAGTCGACGTAAATTTGCAAGGCTTGAGAAAAAAGTATGAGTAAGAATACCTTCAAAAGAATTGAAAGAAACATCAAGTATCTCGAGCATGGCAAGTTGAAACACCTGAACTAATCTCACCATTAAGCCTATTACCGCTTAGTTGTAATTCCCTCAAGGAGGATAACGAGCCGATATCATCAGGAATTCCACCCCAAATACCATTCATACTCAAATCCAATGTTAACAGTGCATTGTTATTACATATAACTAAAGAATGGATTACATTACTTATGTTATCAGTGAAGTTATTATCACTCAAATCGAGATGTTTCAAGTTGCATAATTTACTAATGATTTTGAAAACACTCCCCTGAAACGCATTTCCAGAAAGGGAGAGATACGAAAGGGAGTGTAAATTCTCAAACTGACTAGGTAATTCACCATATAATATGTTCTCTTTACATATTTGTACATACCTTAGATCAATACGAAACTATCGAACATTCGAACCCAAGATGCATTTTACTTTCGTCGTCATACCTCTCTATTGTTGAACTGTGTATTTGCTAATCCGAATTTCTAGTGCAGAACGCTACTCGGTTTATTTGTATGATCCTTTGTCATTTTTAATACATATAATTATGATCCAACGGTTTAACCGTTTTACATTAATCATATTGATATGATAGTTTTCAATACAAATATATTTAAAATACAACAATTTACATATCATACAATAATTTACATATCATACAATTATTATGAAATACGGAGTATAAGATTTCCTTCAACCCTGTTATAACCTCCATAACTTATTCACATGATGTTATCTTTAATGTTGTCAAGGAGCCGGAAATAGGCATACCTCCAGGAAGTTTTGATAATCAAAGTGCCACAAACTCCCCAAAATCCGACGATAAACCCAAACACCACGCTTATGTACAATCCCAGAGAAAAAACAAAGTGGTCATGCTTGTTTTGAACACTAGCAATATCTTTGTTGGGTACATTGAAGGGCGCTCTGACTTTCAAACAACTTGGGAGTGGCGCACCACATAATCTCGGGTTTCTTGCATATTGTGCAGCATCAAAGCTTTGCAGTTGAGTGCTTACCGGAATTTGCCCGGACAAGTTGTTGTTAGAGACGTCCAGAGTTCCGAGGGTAGTCACTTCAGCTAGGCTTGTAGGAATTTCTCCGTAAAGATTGTTATTTGACAAATCAAGAAGCTCTAAAGCCGTAAGATTCCCAATTTCAAAAGGAATGTTACCACTCAATTTGTTTTTTGATAAGTTTAGTGATTCGAGTCCATTAAGAACTGATATTCCATACGGAATTTCCCCCCTCAACACGTTACCTGAAAGATCAATATATTTGACAAACCTAAACGTGTCTTTGAACCTTTGCTCCTCCCTTTTCCATGATACAATCGTTGTTTCACTTCCAGTATCAACATCGTCATCAACATCAAGAGTAACTATATCATAAGATGAAAATTCCAGACTTGGAGTTTTGGTCGTCTCCATCATCGACGTAAAATTACTAATGCAATTCGGGATTACACCTGATAGATGGTTAACTGCAAGGTCCAATATTTGGAGATTTCCGAGTTGGCAAATACTTTCGGGTATCTCTCCAACAAAATGGTTTTTCCGGAGGATAAGAGCATCTAGGCCTTTAAAAACATTACCAATCCATGGAGGTATGTTCCCACTAAATAAATTGTATCCTAGATTTAGGATCCTTAAGGATATTAAACTCTCGAATGTAACCGGTAATGGTCCGGAAAAGCTATTGTTATGTAGGTGTAAGAACTCAAGACTCGACAAGGAACCAAGGGATTCCGGAATTGGTCCAAAAAATTTATTACTTTCTAAGTGTAGGCTAATTAGTTGGTTAAAATTTATCCAACAATCACGAAGCTCCCCAGAAAATAAGTTATTTGACAAGTCAAGATTTCTTAACTTGCTTTCCGTTTTGGGACATAAGATATTAGAGTAGTTAGAAAACCTATTATCATTAAGGTATAAAAAATATATATTTGCAAAGCCTGATGGTACAACACCTTCAAAGAGATTCGAACTTAAGTCTATTGCAAAAGCATTATTTGATATATTTGGTAGATTTGGGAGCATTCCATAAAACTGATTATAAGACATATTCAAGCACATAAAATTGGATGACAATGAGTTCCAGAAGGAAACAGGAATGCTGTCGGAAATGCCTGTATTTGAAACATCAAGGTATGAGAAATTTGTTTGCGACTCAAGCCACTTTGGAAACCGGGGGCCTAACTTACAGGATCTCAAACTGATTACATCGAGTTGAAATGGAGGAATCCAGTTCTCGTAAATGTTCATCACCAATTTCGGATTATCTGACAAGTCTAGCTCGCGTAAATGTGTGAGGTTTGAAAAGTATACATGAGTAACACTACCTTCTCAATATTGAACTTTCATTGAAATTGTTACGAGACAGGCTGATCGTATGGAGATTAGTCGATGAATTAATGTATGAAATTAGTGACGGAGTTTTTGTTGGAAGTAGACAAAAATCCATATGAAGAACGCGCAATGAAGGTAAACTGTTAACAATTGTTATCCAATTCGGGATTGAACTAAGATCAGCATAACTCAAATCAAGATATCTCAACGAAGTTAGTCGAGAAATCCATGATAAATTATGCATAAGAACACCATCATAAGCAAAATATAGATCCAAAGTTGTTAACTTAGAAAGATTACCTAACTGATGAGGTATTTCTCCATAAAAGTTATTATTGCTTAGGTTCAGATGTTCCAACTCCTCTAACTCACCTATTGAAGGACTCACTTCACCTTCTAGCTGACATGATGTATCGTCGTAATAATATACTACCAGCTTGACGACATGAGTGGTCAAGTTACTACAGACGACCCCATGCCATTGGCAGCAGTCGGTATGAGGTCTCCAAGAAGCGAGCAACCCACAAGGATCATTCGTGATGGCTTGTTTGAATTGGAGGAGGGCATCCCTCTCAGTGTCAATACATTGGTTGGTAGTACTACGGGTTGACCGAGGGTAGGGTGACATATACAAGGGGATAGTACAAGCCATGAAAGTAGAATGAGTATAAGGTGATTGAATGGTTTCATTTTTGTGCTAGTTTTGAGGTATCAAGCTGGTGGTCTGGACCAAGGGTATATATATTATATACCCATTGAATAATGAATATCAAATAATTGAAATTTCTTCATAAACATCACTCTCAAGTCAAATAAACGATATATATGTTGAAAGACTCGTAAACATACACAATTCAAGTCCATGTATAGCTTAAGAATTACGTCGAAAGCCAAAGACTCATATAGCTCTTCTATAGACAAGTCTTCCTTGCTACTAAAGCCTAAACACTAAAATCCAATTGCCGAAGAAACAAACATTTTTCTCATTATTGGTCATTGAAGGATCTTTTTTCCGACCCGCCCACAAGGCCAATTGTTAGATACGGATACGCACAGAAATAGGGACTGACAATATTGTTAATCACACTGAATTGTCTGCGCTTTTCTAATAGAATATTTCGACTTTTAATCGGTATCTGGGTTACTCCGAAATTCCTATTTAGATAAGACGGTGTTCTCTCTGAATTTGGCACAAAAACAGAGACGTAAATTCAGAAGTGTTTATGAAATTTGTTTTGGTTTTAGATTCAAATAAAATAAAGTTTTTTTCTGTAAGAATTTTTTTATCAACTCTCATCTATATAAAATAATAAAACAGAAAGCACTTAATACTAATTTTCCCGCTCAACAAAAAATGTTGATTTTCTCTATTCTACAAGAAACCCTTAAACTATTTTTCTTGCCGTCATTTTCGCCATACATCAAATCACAAATATAAACGTTTACCTTTCTCATAACAATTACGGACTCTTTCATTTCTACTCTTTATCGTCACGAGTAATTAATTAAACTATGCTCCTCTAAGATTTAATAGACTCTCCGCTCTTGAAATGGAAGTTACTATGTTTTAGGTATTTCCCCGAACTCGGTTTTCAATTATTCATCTTTGGATTTTTGCTTTGATGTATTTTTGGATTATTTATATTCTCCCATATGTTTTTTTTCATGCCCTTTCTGTTTTTTTCAAACCCATTTTTTCAACGATTTGATAAGTCAGCTGATTTATTCATAATTTTTTTCATATATAGTTTTTGTTCTAGATGATAAATTATTTTTACTTTAGAAGTGTAGATTTTATGAAAGATGTTTTGTACGTATGTCCTGAAATTTGGGTATGAATTTTGAAATTTGATACTCCTTATAAATTCATGAAAAGACTATCAGCTTTGGATTTTATACCGTTGGCAACATTAATTTGCAGATAGTATATTTTTGTATTAATAAAGAGTGTAAGATTGCAATTGAAATTTCAATTATGATTTACATTTAATAATCTTGATTGAGAGTCCGTAAGAATGCAGTTAATATTAGAACTGTAAAGCTAACTTATCTAAATTTTCCAATGCGATTGCAAAAGTAGTAGTCTTTGTGAGAGGTTTTAGAACTTGCCAACGGACAACGGGTGTAACAGAGTCATATATAGTAGTACACAATATTACTTTGCCTTTTCCTATGAACTTATTGTACCAAAGATTTTGATATGGGTATACTATTTTATCAGTAAACACGGATAATTTCAAGTAAGTAATCCAATGAAGGGGTTGATGGGTTGTTGAGTCAAGGAGTTAATTATATACGTTTATGTCTGATTATATAAACTATAGTACCTTGGTTGGTCTTGGTTAGTTGTTTAAGTGGAGTATTTGTTTTTCCATCTTTGATCACAACATATAAACGTTAGTATTAATACAAAGTATTAAATACTCTATGTCTTTAAACAAATTTTTTTTTTAAAGCAATCACTGCACATTCCTTTGAAATAGTTTAGGCTGTTATGTCCCCCTCCCTTCTCTTATGTTTTCCTGAACATTTTAATTTTATGTATTATCAATTATCATATCATCATGAATGATTACACTGCATTTTTTTTTTTTGACAGCCGTAAAATGAGAACCTAAACAACCTAAGATAACCTCGCACTTTGAGCAAGATTGTGGGCAATTTTGTTCTGTTTGCGAGGAATAAAACGAAAAGCTAAACAATGAAAAAGAGAACACAGACTAGTAATATTAATGATAAGGTCTTTCATCATCGATTGGTACTTCTGACACCCAGCGATCTGCATGAGAAATTGTAGACAATCCGTAGCGATTTGAAGATGATAAATGTTATTTTTAATGGCCCATAGGAGAATATCCCGAATAACATAAACCTCAGCTTGTCCTGGAGATTCAGCCAAAAAATTGAAAGCATGTTGGAAAATAGTGTTGCCATGTTGATCATACATAATCCAACCACCGGCTCCCTGAAGACAAGACGACCAACTAGCGTCTCCCATAGCTTTAAAAATGCTGCAAGTAGCATGCGAACCCACCATCCAAAAAGGAAGACCATTACGGAGATTATCAAATATCGAACTATCGTCAGGCAAAATGGGTAATCGTAAACTATCCATAACACAATCCTTTTGCATAAATGCATCAATCGCTCCTTTTGCAATATTTCTTTGATAATTAAAGAAACCCATAATAGAGAAAAGTTCATTGTTGAAGACTGACTTATTTCGGAAGATCCATATGCTCCAGAGAATAGAAACAAAGTGGAGAATTTTGACAGTACAATCTTCATTTTTGGAGAAGAGAAATAACCAATTAGCGACCCAATCAGAAATTGGGACAGAGTCCAAGTTGATAATACGAATACCTAAGTCAGAGGATGCCCAAATACGTTTCACAATCTCACAATTACGAAACAAATGATCAAGAGATTCATTTGAGGTGGTCAAACCACATAATGAACAAATAGGATCCATGTCAAAGCCTCTTTTAATAAATTCTTCTTTAACGGGCAAGGTTCCCGTTAGAATTTTCCATATAAAGGCTTTCCAATTATTAGGCCCCAACAAACTCCACAATTTCTTTTTACACAAGATACGCGCAGAAATCGATAAACGAGATTTATCCTTAGTCGAAGCATGTACCTCCAGATAGTCATGAAGACCTAGCATATAAGCACTTTTAACTGAATACTCCCCTGAAGTAGTTGGGGACCAAATTAAGTAGTCATGCTCCGTAGTATTACATAAAGGAATTGCGAGAATGCTATTACTCCATGTCTCTTCAAAAATATCCTTAATGAGCTCTTCATTCCAGACACAGCCAGGGAGAACCAGATCTTTAACCATTATGTTTTCCAAAGAAGGAGGAAAATGAAATCCAAAACTGGAAAAAGGTGATGGTGCCGAACCATTAATCCATTTTGAATTCCATACATTAAGGCATGATCCGAAGCCTATTTTCCATGAAATATGTGGAATAACTAGTGAGGCTCCATGAGCAATACTTCGACAACCCCAAGAAGATCCAGTAAGAGATTTAATTGTAAAGATACCATTTTCCTTAAAAAATTTCCAAAGAAAATACGGCTTAACAGAGAATTCTTGTTAGTCAACACTTTCCATGCTAGCTTTCCAAGGAGTGCTTGATTCAGAACCCTCAAATTCCTTATTCCCAGACCCCCCTCAGACTTTGGTAGGCTGAGAAAATTCTTACTACACCAGTGAATCGTCCTCGAGTCAATATTTTTAGTACCCGCCCACCAAAAATGTGATATTAAAGATTCAATATTTTTAATCACACTTACCGGTATTTTGAAAACCGATAGAATAAAATTGGAGAGAGAGGAGAGTACTGAGTTAATCAGTGTGAGACGGCCAGCTGGTGATAAGAAAATACTATTCCAAGAGCCCAGTCGCTTTTTAACTTTATCAATCATATCAGTATAAATAAGCTTTTTTTATATACCCATTTCAGTACGGATACCCAAATATTTGCCAATTCCTTTACTCCCGGAAATCTCTAGCGTTCTGAGCCCTTCCGATGCTGAATACATTCAATATGCTCTTTTTTTTGTGCTTGGATACTCTCACAAAGAGGATAACGGCGCCAAAGAGTTTGCTTCATTTGCCATGAGTGAGATTTGAACATCTAAGCTCAGATGGTTAATGGATGAGCTCGAAAACCACCACACCAAACCAATTTAATTCTATATGTTTTCTCTTAAAAATATAATCATTGGTACGTTTGGGTAAGGCAACTAAGGCTAATACTTACGCTGATATCAAGTCATAGTTTGATCTTTTACGACCTACGAGAAATGTAATATTTACAATTCTTTTATATTGTGAGGGAGAAATAAAAGAAGTCTAAACATATTATTGAGACGGAGGGAGTATTTGATTTTGTAATTTGAGTACTAATTAGATGAAGCTGATAGATGAAATAAATCGAAATGATAAGTAGCATTTCTTCAACAATAATATTCTCTCAACACAGTTTTAGGAGCATACCTTTTACTAAAATTAAAATGACATCGATACGAGCACACAATAATAAGCCTAAGGGTAAGTTTTACAAGTTTGGATATGGACGATGGAGTGTTTGGGATTTAATTGGTAAGTGTGGTTTGTGGTGGATGATGACGGTCAATGAGAAGGAAAAAGAAGGGTCGAGATACTCAGAAGTATGACACTTATCCCATTTTGTGATTTATTACTCATTGGAAAATTAGTTTATGATTGTGTTGGTTTTATTACAATTATTATTATAATTATAAGTTGAGTTTACCAGATCGGCTATTTTAGTCTAAAATAATATGACGGAATTTTGTGACCTAAAAGTAACAACTTTTGAAAAATAAGTTGTTGTAAATTATAACACTAACCGCATCATTGTGGCTACATTTAAGTATAAAAAGATCACAAAATTTCGTCTTATTGTTTTATTAGTATGAAACAATATTTTGTGTGATAAGCCAATTTTATAAATAAAATAACTCCATCCCCTCATTATGTGAAATGTTTATTAATAACGCTATTGAGATACCGTCTCTCTAAAATTTTTGCTTTTTATAAAATATATACTTACACATAGCCATATATTTGTAAAGATTTTTTTTTTTTACAATAAATGTATGAATAACGGTCTTAAACTGGTGTATTTGTATATGTTGATTTCAAAATAGCACTAAATAAAAAAAGAAAGCTAAAGCTACGAAAGGAAGAGATATTTGGGCAAACAAAGTGTTCATTATATTTATCGTCGGCCTTATAAGATTATTAACATCCATAATTGAAAATTCACGACCGTTTTAAAATTGACGATGTAATATCTATATTTATGGTGTGACATTTTACATGTAATGGTAGCTCTTTGATTATATTTTTGTGGACTCAGGAAATTATTTACGTTTTTTGTTTGTTTTCAGGGAGTATTTTAAACAAATATAACTAATTTGTTGGACCATAATGCATAGTTACTTTTAAATTATCAATCATGGTCAATTTAATGTAACATATTATACCTGATATGTTTTAAATTTTCCTTACCCTACCCGTGCATTTATGCACGGGTATTAAACTAGTTCATATATATATATATATATGCAGGGTTTGAATCAGGGGAACGAATTTTGCGAAACAATGCAACTCTTAGACTTCCGTTTAACTGCATTCTTCGAATATTCCGTAATAAATTTAATTTCACTGCGAGACCCCGTCATAGCTATTCGTCCGACAACTATTCCGTAATTCCATAAATAATTTAATAAGCGTACACTCTGTATGTACTTCCCGAACTTATTTTATATTATTTACGAAATCACCCATCTAAAACAATCTTAATTACGCAAAAATAAACCGGTAATTACACTTAAATCACCAACACCAATAACGCTGCAATTTGTACCCGTCCTCCACTATCCTGAACGTCCAAATTATCTAAGGCCGCGTTTGGAAACACATAATTGATTTCATTTTGATGATTTCAACGCGTTTGGAAACACATAATTGATTTCATTTGGATGATTTCAATTATAGAAATCAAAATGTTTGAATTCAATTCGAAATCCAATTCCAAAAGTTCGTTTGGGAAACCCGTGGAATTGGAATTGGAATTGGGCGAGACGGATATTGTCGAAGTGATCGAAAAAAATTTATTTGGGAAAAAGAAAAATTTTCACGGAAATATTCGCGATCGGAAAAAATGTCGAAAATTAAAATATTACGATTACATTTGGATATAAAAAAAGACTTAAAAAGGGATTTGAGAGGCTTAAATTTTATTGGCTTGTTTGGTTGACATAAGGGAATCACAAATTCTTATTTGCAACGGCACTATCCGTCGCACGCTTGTGACGGATACCGTTTCCTCTCACAAAATACCCACTTTTTCTCTCTCTCCAACACTATTCATGTGGTCCCCTTTCTCCACTAACTTCTTTTGTATCCATTTTATCTCACAAAATATCCGTTACAAATTGTGACCCGTCGCAAGCAAGACTTACTATAAGGGAATTAAAGTTCCCGAGAATTTCAAGATCACATGAATTTGAATTTCCAATTCATGTGAATCCGCAAAAAGTGTTTGGTTCGCATATGAGAAGTTAATTCATGCGGGAAGTTTCAATGACCAAGGGGGGGCTTGGTGGGTGACTTCCCACATAATGGAGGAAGTAACTTCATGTGGGCAGTTCTATTTCCCGTGATCTTGGCAACCAAACAACAGCATAATTTCACTTCCTAGGAAGTTCAACTTCCCATGATTTTAATGGGTAACCAAACAAGCGTTGGAAATGGAAAGGAATTGAGTCAAATTCCAATTCCAAATTCTAGAGGTTTCCAAACAGTTGACATGTTTCAATTACGGAATGCAATTCCAATTCCAAGTTGCCAAACATGCTCTGACATAAATCGTAAGTACATAACTTAAACATTCAAAATATTCGTATGATCCTTTCCATTACAGATTTAAAGTATGAAATATAAGAATTCCGCTTACACTTAGCCGGGATTTCCATAACTTATTCACGACATCATATCTTTAGTGTTGCCAAGGTGCCCGAAATAGGCACGCCTTCAAGATGTTTTGGTAATTAAAATGCCACAAATTCCCCGAAATACGACAATAAACCCAAGCACCACACTTGTGTACAACCCTGAGAAAAAGTCAACGTTGTCATCCTTCGTATGAACACTAGTAATATCTCCGTTGGGTATGTTGGATGCCATTCGATCTTTGGAATTCCAATTTCCATTTCTATGCGTTTTCCAAACGCATTTTTTGAATTGGATTCGGAATTGAATTCAAATATTTGAATTTCCACAATTGAAATCATGAAAATTAATCAAATTCGTGTTTTCAAACACTACCTAAATATAATTCAACTCCGATCCTGCAAGTTAAGGCCCCGATTTCCAAAGTGACTTTAGTGGAAAACAAATTTCTCATATACTTCAATGTTTCAAATACGGGATTGGATATCAGGTATATTCACCCAAATTGGGTGTTATCGGGTGTATTTACTTGCTCCCCCTTAGTCGTTGGGAATTTCCATGTCCCTACTTAAATAATCACACACTTCTACCATATCTACCCAAATTAGATACAGAAAATTAATTCTTATTATTTTTTCTATGAAAATTAAGTTTGTTGATAACGAAACACCCCCTTAAACTATTATTATCCGATTTATTACCTTAAGTGTAATAAAAATTATCTCTAATAACAACCGTTAAATATTATTGTGTTGACAATTTGATATTCATAAACTTTATCCTTCACTTGAGCTTTCTATAAAAGCCCCCCATTTACATCAATTTCCATACAAAAACAGAATCTAATAAAAATATTATCCTAAACAAAAATATGCGGAAAAAATTAATTTCCCAAATTAATTGTTTGACACTAGTAGCAGTGCTACTAGTGTTATGTACGTTTGTCATTGGAACAAAATTAACGGAAATTGGTAATGACGACAAAGTAATTGGGCATGGTTATAAGGTAACACATGCTCAAGTTGATAATTCGACTAAGACATTAACCGCTTATTTACAAGTTATTCAAAATTCCTCTGTTTATGGGGACGATATTCAAAGTCTTAACCTTACTGCAAGGTAAATTTACTCGTATTTTAATTTCTATATTTTTTCAGTTCTGATAAATTATTTAATTTTTTTTTAAGAAAAATATTTTAATTCAGTTAAAAAAATGAATTGTACCGAACACGTATTTTCAGTCGGAAGATTGATGATACATCTGATGTAATACCACCGGTTTTATAATTTCTGAGTATTATAATAATGTTTTTGAGTTTTGTTTTAAAATTTATGACGATTCCTATAAAGGTCATTTATTAAAATATTGTGCTCAAAAAATTACAATAAATTAAAACTCAAAAATATTACCTATCTATAAACTTAATTAAATTTTATTTTTGGCGGACAAAAAATAAAACCCAATTTATAAACTTTAATAAACTCAGAAAAATACACATACTTATAAACAAATAAATGAAAAAAATACTCATATGGTAAACAAACAACGTATTTGCTAAATCCCGCATGCTAATTTGCTTAATCCAACACTTTTTAACCTTAAATTTCCTTAATTGCCCTTAATAAAAAAAAAGAATTAAAAGACTTATCTCTCTAAACATAATCAATCTCTTATTCTTTCGACTATTATGGATCGTAATTCGCACACATCAAACGTAAGTTCGTCGTTTAATCGTAATTTTTTATTAAGTTCCGTCTTTTATTCAATTTAGTTGATGTTTTTTGGCTCTAAAAGGAGGGTTTTTTAATAATTAGGGTTTGAACTGAACTGAAGTCTAATCAATCTCTGAAATTGAATTAAAATATGGAAATCCAATTTCAGTTAAATAAGAACCAATTGGGAGGGATTTTAGAATATTTATATATTCTAATTGCGGTAAAATTAGATTTTAGAACAATTATTGAAATCGGGAAATCCAATTGTAGTAAAATCAGAATTTGAAGTGAGTTGATTTTTGGGTAGTTGATTTTTGGGATTTCTATTTCTCCCTCTTATTTTTTTTGGTGGGGATGATAAAAATGATAAGGGTATATTGTGAATAAATGTGAAAAATGGGTGGGATTGAGTAAAATGATGTACGAGATTTAGCACGTCCCAAAAACAAGTACAGTCTCATATAATACATCCGATGTTTGCTCCATTTTCTCGAATATTTCAATGTGTTTCCCTAACCGAAGTTAATTACATTTATGTAGCTTCGAGGAAGATGATCGTCTAAGGATCAGATGTTAGAATATTTAATAATATTCGAATGGCCTATTTGTGTCGGGTTTAAATCTAAGTTAAACTCATATTAAATATTACGAGACTTTAATATAAAAGACGGTATCGTGATGGATCGGTCCCGATTAAAGTAATTAAAGTCCGGGAATTATTATTCCCTCTTACCTTACCCTAATATATCCCGTCTTTCACGAAAAGGTACGATCGGGTTTCATTATACGAAAAGGTACGTAGTATATTATTATATATATACTATGAAACAAGATAATTAATATCAATCATTATCCTGACACAACACAAAACAATAAACGTACATTGAAACAGAAGAAGTGAAAGACAGTTTCTTTCTCCATCATTAAGAAACATAAAGGAAGGGTCAAGGAGGAGAATCAATTCTTCATACTTCTAGTTTATTGATTGCGTCTGTAAGACATGGACCAAGGTTAGTTCTTTATCCGTCTTAATTGTATTCAAGGGTTGAATTAATTCAAGTCTATATTGATTCTTGGGGCTTGATTTCATTATAGAAATCATAAAGTTTATCTTATATTTGGTATCAGAGCCATTATAGATTTGATTAATTTACCTATTGAAGGAATGTTTGATTAGTTCACTGGTTTGTTAATACGGTATTAAGTGTGCCAATAAAAGTCTATTTATGTGGAATATTATTCTTTGTCAAATGAGTAAGGACATACTCCGTATGATAATCATGATGATTGATGGTGCACGTATTAAACTTCCAACAATGAACATTCTGGTGGCATAAATATTTGTACGTATATAAGTTATCCACATAAATTGTTTGCGTTTATTGTTTGTTTATGGGTTTGTTTGAGGATGAATTAGAATGTTGCTTATGGGTCAGTGATATTGCCTTTCATACAGTGTTAATTATTGTGGTAATGTATACAATAATTACCTCTGTTAAAATGAGTTGATAATATAATTGACTGTTTTTATGAAAGGAACGATTTTCTTTACGGTATACTTATAGATCCAAATATCGTTACACTCATACACATACTATTGCATAATTTCATTGAATTGTTTTATATGTTTCTCCGCTGCGAAATATTTTAATGCTTTAAAAATCTGGCTTTCGGGGTTTTGGCATGTGAGGAATTTTTAGTGCAGAACTTGTCATATTGTTCCTTTTATTATGGTCAACTATTGTTTGTACATGGATTAGAACTAAAGGCCTATTTTGCTTAGTCCTTTCTGAAAGCATACACAGAATTGTGCTAACATGTATAACATTAGTTTATATTGTTCACTTGAGTTTGTTTCACGGACCATGATAGTTTTTTTGGTCTTTTATTGCCATTTACATAATAACAATGTACAGGAAAAGACATAATTAAATAAAGTCAGTACATTGGATAGTCTTATAATGGGTAATTAGTGTTATGAAATGTTAACACATTGAAGATAATTAAGTGAAATGTTTTTATTGTATATTACATGTTAGTCACCAAAGTGGCCTTGTTATATTACTTTTAAACATTTTAAAGATAAAAGTTATTAATTGATCATGATTAAAGAGATGTTTAAATGATATAATAATTTGAGTGATCAATTATTTTGTCGTCTATATTTTGGGAGATCACCCAAAGGTGGGTCATTAAATATAGATGACAATATAAAAGGATTAATTATTCATAAATTGGGTCTAGTAGCATGTATATCCAAAGATAACATTCTTATTAGATTTCATGTATGTTTAATTAATTGTTAAAGTATATATATTAACATCAATGATGGTTACTTGTGTTTAAGTGTTGCCCAAAGGTCATTTGAATACATGTATGAAAGTTTATATAATATTATTTGAATCTGTATGATAGTTTTTCAAAGCACTAATGGATAAACATGTATAAATGTTTGCAGCATCTCCAAATATGTTTGCATCTGCTAACTCTTTTGTAAAGTTCAATGGGCTTAATTATGATGAGTGGGCATTAAAGATCCAGTACACTCTGGGTATAATGTCATTGGACATTGCCATCCTGACAGATGAGGAACCAATGACCATAACAGATGATAGCTCCGAAGCCGAAAAGTGTCGTTACCAGGCTTGGGAGAAATCTAATAGGTTGGGTTTAAACCTTATGAGGATGACAATGGCTGACAACATTAAGCCCTCCATGCCTAAAACAGAGAAAGCAAGGGAATTCATGCTCAAAGTAAAGGAGTGTTCACAGTCGGATTTGGCTGACAAGTCAATTGTTGGTAGTTTAATGAGTGAGCTGACTACTAAAAGGTTTGACTGGTCTCAACCGATTCATGATCATGTGACACACATGTCTAATCTGGCAGCAAAGTTGAAGACTTTGGGAATGGATGTAAGTGATACTTTCTTGGTACAATTCATCATTAACTCTCTACCTTATGAGTTTGGCCAGTTTCAGGTGAATTATAACACCATTAAAGATAAATGGAACTATCAAGAGTTAAAAGCCATGCTTATACAGGAGGAGGGGAGATTAAAGAAGATGAAAGATCAAGCAGTTCATTTCCTGAGTCATGATGGTGCCAGCAGCAGTAAGGCTAAACCGAGTAAGAAGGGTAAGAATAGTAAGAAGGGAAAGTCTTTCTTTAAGGGACCTGAAAGTGCGATCCAGAAAGAAAAGAAGTGTCACTTTTGCAAGAAACCTGGACACTTTAAGAAGGATTGTCCTAAAAGGAAGGCATGGTTCGAAAAGAAAGGTAAACATTATAGTTTTGTTTGCTTTGAATCAAATCTTATAGAAGTACCTAATAATACTTGGTGGTTAGATTCTGGTGCAACTACTCATATTTCTCACATTAAACAGGGATATCGTATGATCCAGCCCATAAGAGGAGCTGAGCAGTTTGTATCCATGGGAAACAGGATGAAGGCACGAATTGAGGGCATTGGGACTTACAGATTAATCTTAGACACTGGTTGTCATATAGATCTTACAGATTGTCTCTATGTACCCGATTGTGCTAGAAATCTTGTATCATTAAGTAAATTGGATAATTTAGGTTTTAATTGCAAGTTTGGACATGGTGTATTTTCTATGTACCGTAATGAATACTTTTATGGTAGTGGTACTTTGATTGATTCACTTTATAGGTTCAATCTTGATATTAAGTTTTCTAATTCCCTATTTATTATTGAGAGTCAAGGTATTAAACGTAGTGCATCAAATGAACATTCAGCTTACTTGTGGCATCAAAGGTTAGGTCACATATCCAAAGAAAGGTTAACGAGATTGGTAAAATATGAAATTCTACCTCAATTGGATTTTAGTGACTTAGATGTGTGTGTAGACTGCATTAAAGGGAAGCAGACTAAACATACAATTAAGAAATCAGCTACAAGGAGCTCTCAGCTTTTAGAAATTATACACACCGATATTTGTGGACCTTTTGACGCTCCATCTTGGAGTGGTGAAAAGTACTTTATCACTTTTATAGATGATTTCTCACGGTATGGTTTTACTTATTTGTTGCATGAAAAAGCCCATTCCGTGGATGTCCTTGAGATATTCATAAATGAGGTGGAAAGACAACTAGAAAAGAAAGTAAAAATTGTGAGGTCTGATAGAGGTGGTGAATTTTATGGAAGGTTTACTGAAAATGGACAATGTCCTGGTCCATTTGCAAAGCTACTTGAAAGTAGGGGTATTTGTGCACAATATACAATGCCCGGTACACCTCAGCAGAACGGTGTTGCTGAAAGGCGGAACCGTACTTTAATGGAAATGGTTAGGAGCATGTTAAGTAATTGTTCTTTACCTCCTTCACTATGGATTTATGCATTAAAGACAGCAACCTATGTTTTAAACCGTGTTCCTAGTAAAGCAGTTCCTAAGACTCCTTATGAACTATGGACGGGAAGGAAACCGAGTTTAAGACATCTTCGAGTTTGGGGTTGCCCAGCTGAAGTAAGGTTGTATAGCCCAAATGAAAAGAAGCTAGATCCTAGGACAGTTAGTGGTTATTTCATTGGCTATCCTGAAAAGTCAAAGGGGTATAGATTTTACTGTCCTAACCACAGTACGAGAATAGTAGAGACTGGAAATGCTAGATTCATTGAGAATGGTCAAACTAGTGGGAGCATTGAACCACGTAAGGTGGACATTAAAGAAATTCGGGTTGAAGTTTCTTCTCCTGAAATTGCACGTGAAATTGTTGTACCAATTATGTCGTTACAATCAAATGACATAATGGAACACCAAGAAAATGAGGTGCAAGACCCACAAAATGACAATAATAATGATGATCAAGTCACAATTCAAGGGGAGAATAATAATAATATGTCACGTGAACAGTCAAGGCAACCTGTAAGGAGAAGAAGGGTAGTCAATGTTCCAGAGGAACAATTAAGGCGATCTATAAGAGAAAGAAGATCTGCCATCCCAGATGACTACGAGACATATAACATTGAATGTGACTTGAGCATTAGTGAGGATCCCGTCTCATTCCATGAGGCCATGAAAAGTGATAATTCTGAAAATTGGTTAATTGCCATGAAGGAAGAGATGAAATCTATGGATGACAACAAAGTATGGGACTTAGTAGTGTTACCTGAGGGTTCTAAGGCCGTTGGGTCGAAATGGGTCTATAAGACCAAAAGGGACTCTAAAGGTAACATTGAAAGATATAAGGCTCGACTTGTTGCCAAAGGTTTCAATCAGAAGGATGGCATTGACTATAAAGAAACTTTCTCTCCGGTGTCAAAGAAAGATTCTTTAAGAATTGTTTTGGCTTTGGTAGCTCATTATGATCTAGAGCTTCATCAAATGGATGTAAAGACCGCCTTTCTAAATGGTGAGCTTGACGAAGAAGTATATATGGACCAACCTGAGGGATTTTCATCCCCGGGTAATGAAGATAAGGTGTGTAGGCTGAGAAAGTCGATATATGGACTAAAACAAGCTTCCAGACAATGGTATTTAAAGTTTAATGATACCATCACGTCATATGGGTTTGCAGAGATTACTGTTGATCGGTGTATCTACATTAAGATCAGTGGGAGTAGATTTGTTATTTTAGTCTTATATGTTGACGATATTTTACTTGCTGCGAATGATCTAGGCATGTTGCATGATGTAAAGAAATATCTGTCTAAGAACTTTGAAATGAAAGATATGGGTGAGGCATCCTATGTGATCGGAATTGAAATTTTCCGTGATAGATCACAAGGATTGTTAGGGTTGTCTCAGAAAGCTTACATTGACAAAGTTTTAGAGAGATATAGAATGAATGAATGCTCTGCAGGAATAGTTCCTATACAGAAAGGGGACAAATTTAGTAAAATGCAATGTCCCCGTAATGAATTGGAACGAAAAGAAATGGAGAAAATTCCTTATGCATCAGTGGTTGGGAGTTTGAACTATGTTCAGACATGTACTCGACCCGATCTCAGCTTTGCTGTTGGAATGCTGGGTCGGTATCAAAGTAATCCCGGGATGGACCACTGGAAGGCTGCAAAGAAAGTCCTTAGGTACTTACAAGGCACTAAGGAGCTCATGCTTACTTATAGGAGATCCGATCATCTTGAGGTGATTGGTTATTCAGATTCAGATTATGCCGGTTGTGTTGATAGTAGAAAATCAACATTTGGCTACTTGTTCCTTTTAGCTGGAGGAGCAGTATCATGGAAAAGTGGGAAGCAGTCTGTCATTGCTACTTCTACTATGGAAGCCGAATTTGTGGCATGCTTTGAGGCCACTATTCATGCATTGTGGTTGCGAAACTTTATCTCGGGACTTGGGATCGTCGATAGTATAGCCAAGCCGCTGAGAATTTATTGTGATAATTCTGCAGCCGTCTTCTTCTCTAAGAACGATAAATACTCCAAGGGTGCTAAGCACATGGAATTAAAATTCTTATCGGTCAAGGAGGAGGTACAGAAGCAAAGAGTGTCTTTTGAGCATATAAGGACGGATAAGATGGTAGCTGATCCATTAACTAAGGGATTACCACCCAAGGCGTTCATTGGCCATGTAGAACGCATGGGTGTTGTATCAAATGCCTTGTTATTATAAAGAAAGTATGCTTGTTATATATGTGACATCTAGAATTCACTTATAGTATTGTTTCTGTTATATAATAGACATGTTAATCATTATAGTATAAGTATACATCATAGTTATTTGATTACATGTGACTAATTGTGAGAATTAATGTTCTTCTCAAAATTAAAGATAACTTAGATTTGGAATTGATTTGTGATACATGGAAGGAATCATGTCGATATAAATGATGTGTGACCGCCATGATCCAATTAGTTCTAATTCGATTAAGGATATAAAAGTTAGTGAGTTTAACATTAAAGTGCACATTATTATAATTATTGAACCATCAAGTTAACACAAAGGCCAAGTGGGAGAATGTTAGAATATTTAATAATATTCGAATGGCCTATTTGTGTCGGGTTTAAATCTAAGTTAAACTCATATTAAATATTACGAGACTTTAATATAAAAGACGGTATCGTGATGGATCGGTCCCGATTAAAGTAATTAAAGTCCGGGAATTATTATTCCCTCTTACCTTACCCTAATATATCCCGTCTTTCACGAAAAGGTACGATCGGGTTTCATTATACGAAAAGGTACGTAGTATATTATTATATATATACTATGAAACAAGATAATTAATATCAATCATTATCCTGACACAACACAAAACAATAAACGTACATTGAAACAGAAGAAGTGAAAGACAGTTTCTTTCTCCATCATTAAGAAACATAAAGGAAGGGTCAAGGAGGAGAATCAATTCTTCATACTTCTAGTTTATTGATTGCGTCTGTAAGACATGGACCAAGGTTAGTTCTTTATCCGTCTTAATTGTATTCAAGGGTTGAATTAATTCAAGTCTATATTGATTCTTGGGGCTTGATTTCATTATAGAAATCATAAAGTTTATCTTATATCAGAATAACCGACGCTAGTAACAGTCGATGGGAAATCCCCGATGACATCATACCGCGTCCACCACCAGTACAACCGGGATCACCACCACCATCATATTCCACCCTCAATGACAACCCTCCACCGGAAAACCAGACCACCGTGTTAACCACCCAAAACTCGTCCCTCATATTCACCTTACTCCACACCACCCCGTTTGGCTTCACCGTCTCCAACTCCTCCAACGGCGACATTCTCTTCAACGCCACAGCGGACCCTAATGACCCAAACACCGCCCTCATTTTCAAAGACCAATACCTTCAACTATACTCCACACTCCCGGCTAACCGGTCCCACATATATGGGCTTGGTGAGCACACCAAGCCTACATTTCAATTGACCCCTAACCAAGTTCTCACAATGTGGAATGCTGACATTCCTAGTGCTAATAAGGACCTTAACTTGTACGGTTCACACCCATTTTATATGGACGTGAGATCAGGTTCAGTGAACGGGACGACCCATGGGGTGTTGTTGTTGAATAGCAATGGGATGGATGTTGAGTATACGGGTGATCGAATTACGTATAAGGTGATTGGTGGGATTATCGATCTTTATGTCTTTGGTGGACCCACGCCCGTGAAGGTCATGGATCAGTATACTAAGCTTATCGGTCGCCCTGCACCCATGCCATATTGGTCTTTTGGTAACCATTCTTGATCTTTATTTAAACTTGAAAAGTAAATAATTTTTTGTTATTTTGATTGTCGATCATATGTGTGATACTTGGATTTTCAACGAGAGCATAATCTTTCTCATAATCGTATTTAACCTCCTTTTGTGCAATAGCAGAAACACCAGCTTCCTTCAACTTAAATTAGGACACTGACTTTTCCAATGACCGGCTTCCTTGCAGTAATTGTAACATTTTTACCAGAACCCTCCGAATTAACAACAGATCATAAGTATGATACTTGGATTTTCAGGTTTTCATCAATGTCGATATGGATATAAGGATGTGAGTGAGCTTGAGTATGTCGTAGACAACTACGCAAAAGCGAAAATCCCATTGGACGTAATGTGGACCGATATTGATTACATGGATGCCTATAAAGACTTCACTTTGGATCCTGTTAACTTCCCTCTTGACAAGATGCAACAATTTGTTAACAATCTTCACAACAATGGCCAACGATATGTGCCCATTGTCGATCCTGGTAAGCTGTCGACTATCGTATGCTTCAGTTCTTTGAACCCGACTCATTTGGTAGGTCTAATCACGATTTAATTCATCTTTATAGGTATCAGCACAAACAGTTCATATGATTCATTCAGCAGAGGGTTGAAAGACGGCATCTTCATTAAAAACCAGAACGGTTCGGAGTACTTGGGTTCAGTTTGGCCAGGACCGGTTTATTTCCCTGACTTCCTAAACCCTGCAGCTCAAAATTACTGGACTGATGAAATAAAGCGATTTCAAGACGATCTCAAGTTTGACGGTCTATGGATCGACATGAATGAAGCAGCCAACTTTATAACTTCACCATCTCTACCAAACTCCACACTTGATGATCCACCTTATAAAATCAATGAGGGTGGAAGCCGTCAGCCGATAATAAGCAAAACTATCCCGGGATCCGCTTTGCATTATGGTAATGTGACTGAATACAATGTACATAACTTGTTTGGACATCTCGAAGCTCGAGCTACTTACGAAGCTCTTGTTAATGTCATCCATAAGAGACCCTTTGTGCTTTCGAGGTCGACATTTGTCGGGTCTGGGAAATATGCTGCTCATTGGACAGGGGATAATGCTGCAAGATGGGATGATCTTGCGTACTCGATTCCGTCTATGTTGAATTCTGGTCTCTTTGGGTTGCCTATGGTTGGTGCTGATATTTGTGGTTTCTTGGATAATACTAATGAAGAGCTTTGTCGTAGATGGATTCAGGTAAAATATGTTCAATCTCGATTTTATTTGACCCGTCAAAACTAGAACGAAACAAATAAAATCGTGAAAATCACTCGAAACTCAAATTGATTAGATACGAGGGTAGTTGACCTAAACTACTTGACTTGTAGGTAGACCGGTAAACGGGGCAATGGGGCTGGGTTTGGAACGCGTCAATTCGTGTTTGGTTTATTCGGGTCGGGTTAGGATGGGTTATTTTTGGGTTCAGTTCATTTTCGGACGGGTTGTTATCACATTATTTGGGTATAGCGGTGAATATGCGATAATAAACATTCCGGTCTGGCTAATTTGAGTACATGTCAGGGTCGGGTCATTTAGGTCGAGTTAGTTTTGTTAGGTCTACTTCTAAGTTACCGGAATGTTGGTAAAGGTAATATTGTCGTGATTTCAAATTACCTAACCTGAAACTAGGTGACACAGAAATAAGCCTATCGAAATGGATTTGAATTACGGTACAATTGTATCCAAGTTATCTACCTGACTCGGACAAAATGATCCGATTTTACTGTACAAAACGTGACCCAGCCCGACCCGATCTTTATCACATTGAAAAAAAAAAAGGTGTAAAGCTCGAATTTTAATGAACAGTATGTGCTTATATGCAGCTAGGAGCATTTTACCCTTTTGCAAGAAGCCATGCCAACAAAGGAAGCACCTTCCATGAGCTCTACGTATGGGACTCGGTAGCCGAGTCAGCACGGAAAGTCCTAGGACTTCGATACAGACTCCTCCCATACTTGTACACATTAATGTATGAGTCTCATTTAACAGGAACTCCCATTGCTAGACCTCTCTTCTTTTCGTTTCCAGAGGATGTCGAAACTTATGGTATCAGCTCACAGTTTCTCCTGGGCAATGGTGTCATGGTTTCGCCTGTTTTACAATCCGGTGCTGAATCTGTCACTGCATACTTCCCGCAAGGAAACTGGTTCGATCTATTTAACTACACGAATTCTCTGACAGCTTCTACTGGTGCTACTGTCACTCTGAGTGCACCTGCTGATCATATCAATGTTCACATCCGTGAAGGTAACGACTAACGAGCCTCTTCTCAATTCAGATTATCGGGCCTTTTTTCTTTACCAATTTAATTTGTCATTTACGTTATGCCAATTTTGCGAGTCAGGCCAAATTTTGACAGGTCTAGTCTCTTATTTAATTTAGTGATGTTGTGCTTGTGTTAGGCAACATTTTGGCAATGCAAGGCGAAGCGATGACAACCCAAGCTGCACGAAACACGTCATTCAACCTCTTGGTGGTGATGAGCAATAGCAGTGCTAGTACCGGGGAAGTTTTCATGGACAACGGAGTAGAAATACATATAGCCGGGGCAATCGGTACTTGGACATTGGTGAAATTTCAGGCAGAGTTGGGTTCAAACAATGTAACAATTACATCAAATGTAACTCATGGAGGGTATGCAAAGAGCCAGAATTATGTCATTGACAAAATCACCATTTTAGGTCTCACTAAGGGAGTTAAGAGCACGTCGCCCATAGTCCGACATGGGTTTAGAACCGTAAATTTTAATGGTTTCGTAAGAAAAACTAGTGATAATAATGAAGGGAAGTTTGTGGTGTCAGAAATTGCAAATCTGAAGTTGTCTATGTGGGAGAATTTTAAGTTAGAATTGAAATTTGATTGAGGAATCCTGATGTCATGAGCAAGTTTGTGATTTTTCATTGGACTCTTGAATGAACAAGTATAAAACAACTCATAAATTACCTTTATTTTGTCCATGAATTACTCCCAAGGTTTTTTTACCTCCACCCGGTGATTAAATACGTATTTGAATACAACCCACTTACAAATATACATGTTAGCAGGCTTGAGACATGTTAACATAGCAGACCATAGTATATTTCGAAAAGTAAGCTCTAACCTATTTTATTCACGGGACTAACAAACCAGATAATAAATTGCCCATTAACCAAAGTCGGCAAGTTTAATCCGACAAGAGTGAACTAGAGAATATGAAACCAAAACTAACCAAACTCGACCCGATTATGAGCCATAACCCTGCACAGCTGCGTGCACGACTCAATAATCAGCGACCTAAATCAAAACGGACTTCATATGAATTCGATTTGATATTGACTTTATTGAGCTGATTAAATTGATGACCCAACAATTATTAAGCTTAATATTGATCAAAATGGAGGTGATTTAGTATACGTTTGACTTAATAATGAATAACTAAACCAAATAACGATCGAAAAACTAATTTTAATGGGTAAAAGTTGAAGAAATGCCATAAAATAACTAAACTCGATAATGAACGGCCCAAAACCAGACCGAGCCTAAAGAATTGCAGAGACAGAGTATGTGGGAATGATTTTCTTGATATTATTCATTCAACGTAGTATACATTATATACATGATAAACTTCCTACTATAACTCAACTTCTAAAATATAGCAACTAAATCAATCTACACCATAATTTTAGCAACTAATCTATATATAATAATAAAACACAAACCACATCCATGCTACTTTTCCCGCCTATTTATCCACCTTTCAACCTTAATCCACTAAAGATATTATTATAATTATTTTCAAAATCTTATTCTAACTATTTTCCTAGAATATAGATAGTCTATTATCTATTATTCATAACCAACTAAAATTTATATATTTATATATTTATATATAATTATAAAACAAGAACCACTGGACACGTGTCACTCTCACATTATATTCTCAATATTATATTCTCATGCAATCTCACACATATTTGTTGAAATGAAATAATTATATATGTTTCGTAATAAATCTAATCTAGAAATTTTATTTATGTCAGGCTCACATATTATGGATTCTTTATACATGTATTTACCAAAATAAGTAAATATGTCATAATCTATTATCGACAGATAAAAGACTATATATATTTTTATTAAAGGATTAAGGAAATGGAAAAGTATTAAACTTTAATTGTACTTTAGCTTTAGTCATATACCAGACAGACAGACATTATTACTATTTACCATCCTCTAAATAAGATCTACTGATATTTTGGTACGTTTGTTACTAGCGGTTTAATAGCTATTATATAATTTTTATAAATTTATATCAGAATGGTATTATATTAAATTTGTTGTATTTTTTTTCTTAATTACAAGAAGTCTTAATAATAATTATCATGATTCTATATATCTATCTATCTATATATAACTATAAAACAAGAACCACTGGACACGTGTCACTCTCACATTATATTCTCATGCAACCTCACACATATTTGCTGAAATGAAATAATTATGTTTCGTAATAAATCTAATCTAGAAATTTTATTTATGCCAAGCTCACATATTATGGATTCTTTAAACATGTATTTACCAAAATAAGTAAATAAGTCATAATCTATTATCGACAGATGAAAGACTATATATATTTTTATTAAAGGATTAAGGGAATGAAAAAGTATTAAACTTTAATTGTACTTTAGCTTTGTTCGTATACCGGCCAGACATTATTACTATTTACCATCCTCTAAATAAGATTTACTGATATTTTGGTAGGTTTGTTACTAGCGGTTTTATAGCTATTATATAATTTTTATCAATTTATATCAGAGATGTTATTATATTAAATTTGTTGTATATTTTTTTTCTTAATTACAAGAAGTCTTAATAATAGTTATCATGATATATGGAAGATCAAATGTATTAACAATGACTTTTTCAATAAATCAGTAACCAATTTCTATTAGGAAAATTTAATACTAAGTTATTCATTTTTAGATTATATTTATATTTAAAATTTTATTTTACGTAAAAAGTAACGACAATCACACGATATATCAAATGTCAATACAATATTTTAAAGTTTCCATATTTTATTATATATTAAGGGTTGGTAAAATAATAATGGTTTCACGTAACACATATCATTTGTCACATAAAACAGTCGATGAGTAAAAAATAGTCATATTTAACCAATACTTGGCAATATATGGCTTATAATAGAGGGTGAGCTAAAATATCAATTTAAACACCGTGTATATGTACAAATAAAAATTAACTTAAAATATGTAAAAAATAAAAGACATTGACAAATGAGTAAATGACCGATAATCATGGTCAAACCATCAAATAATTGAATAAAGATATGAATATTTAGCTATGACGATACATATGTTTAAACTCAAAAGTTTAGTCTTAAGTGAAACATGAATGTATCGGTCGTAAAACTATAATTTTTAGTATTGACAATAATACAATTTTATGATATGTTCCCTCGAAATTAATTTGATTCATGGTTACATATATGATATGTTCCGTCGCAAAACTTGGTCAATCCGTCGCAAACTTTTTGCGACGGAAAAATCCGTCCCAAATTATCTTTTTGCGACAAAACTAAGGGACAGACACTGTCCGTCGCAAATCCGTCGCAAATGATGTTTTTGCGACGGATTTCACCTTGTTTGCGACGGACCTGTCCGTCGCAAATAGACCATTGTTTTGTAGTGACCACATATTTTCTCACTTTATTTATGATTATTGTTATCCTTTATTTTTTCGAGAAACGTCGACAACTCGATTTTTTTATCATTTTGGATCTATTGTTGCACACTTACTTAACTAAGTGAATCACATTGGTTAACCTAAGTGAACTCCTGATTTTCTTTCCCATTTTAAGATGTGTGGTCAAGAAATAAGGTGATTTTTTTACTTACATTTTCGTAAAAACAACTAAGAACATCGTGCAAGAGTACTAATTGGGCTTATAATCGAAATTATTAATACAATATGAGAATTAGGTGCAAGTATAGTGACGTATGAATGTTCGAGACAACAGTATGAAGTAGGTAAGAGACTAAACATTATTCAATAATAAACACATATATAAGCATCATGATTCATACCATCACGGGCTCGTGATTTTTGGGCAGGTACAATTAAAACTAACAAATGGGTCAACTACGTCGAGTCAGTTGGGGTAGGGTAATTTCATATTTGTAAGTGGAAAATCTAAATATTGAAATTATTACATCAATCCAATAAGATTTATTATTATAGATAAATAAATGTCGTAACATATAATATTTTTTATTTTATGTTTGTGTTTGACTGTTATTGTAATTATTTTAGATTAATGATTTTGATGTGAATTGTAAAAAATTTAAAACATTTGCATTTATAAATTCAAATAATTATAATATTGTACAAACAAATTAATAAGATTTTGTAACAATAAACTCTAAAAGTTTTATTTAAACATACTCGTGCAATTTTGCACGGGTCCTAAACTAGTTATATTATACAATGTACACAATATTATATCCTAATATACTCGAATATCTTGATACGGTTTCCATACTCCCCCTCAAGTTGGAGCTCCGGGTAAACCGAGACCCAACTTGCCTTGCAAGTACTCGAAAGTTTCGCCCCCCAAAGGTTTAGTAAACAAGTCCGCGACTTGCTCTTTACTTCTTACATGAACCGTTCTGATATTTTTCCTCACGATGTGTTGTCGTACGAAGTGGCAATCAATCTCGATATGCTTCGTTCTATCATGAAATACGGGATTTTTTGCTATGTGGATTGCCGCTTGATTATCGCAACACAGTTCCATTGGCTCCGTATGAAATACCCCCAGAGAAGTGAGAAAAGATTTTAACCAAATCAACTCACTAGTTGCACTTCCCATAGCTCGATATTCTGCCTCAGCTGTAGATTTCGAAACTGTAGCTTGCTTCTTGGCTCTCCATGACACTGGCGATGACCCAAGGGATACGAAGTACCCACTCAGTGATTGTCTCGTTATTGGACATCTACCATAGTCAGAATCACAATACCCTCTCAATTCTAAATTCGAACCATGGCTAATTGTTATACCTTTGCTTGGGCTCATTTTCACGTAACGTACTACTCTCAAGGCGGCGTCCCAATGCTCCTTTCGTGGCTCACTAACGAATCGAGACAACATGTGAACCGAATAAACCAAGTCCGGTCTTGTTATGGTCAAGTAGACTAGCCTACCCACTAGTCTTCTATATTTCATTGCATCCCTTAACACTTCTCCATTCGCCATCTCGAGTTGGTGCTGCGGCAACATTGGTGTTTGGCAAGGTTTCGCTCCAGCCATACCTGCCTCTTCTATTATTCCTAACGCGTATTTACGTTGGTTCAAAAACAAACCCCTCTTTCCGTGTGCCACCTCAATGCCCAAGAAATATTTGAGGCGACCCAAGTCTTTAATTCCGAAGTTCTTGTCGAGACTTTGCTTAAATTTCTTACTCTCTTCATTGTTATTGCTAACAATTATCATATCGTCAACATATACTAACACTCCAATAAAAATACTTCCATTATTGTAGGTAAATAGTGAATAATCTGCTAAGGATTGAACGAAACCATACGTTACCAGAAATTGTGTGAATTTTGCGAACCAATTTCGAGATGCTTGTTTTAGCCCATAAAGTGACTTTAATAATTTGCAAACTCGGTTCTCCCCCTTTCGTTCAAATCCTTGCGGAATCCTCATATAGACCTCCTCTTCTAAATCTCCGTGTAGGAAGGCATTGTTGACATCCAATTGCTCAATACTCCACTTCTTGGCTAGTGCGACGGTTAACAAGCAACGAACGCTTGTCATTTTTGCCACCGGAGCATAAGTTTCGTGATAATCAACTCCCTCTACTTGGGTGAAGCCTTGAGCGACCAACCGTGCTTTGTACCTCTCAATGGACTCATCCGCTTTATATTTCACCTTATAGACCCATTTGCAACCTATGGGCTTCTTTCCTTTTGGTAATTGTACTATCTTCCAAGTGCCATTCTTTTCTAATGCTTCAATCTCCCTGTTCATGACCTCCCTCCATTTCACGTTACTTGCGGCTTCGAAATAATGCACAGGCTCTTTTATTTCATCAATTTTCGTTAAAAAAGCTTTGTGGTTATTCGAAAACGAGTTTGTGTCAACAAAATGAGTTAAAGGATAACGAGTACCTGGTTTCTTAGATGTCGATTGATCGAGTGAAGCAGGAGTGATGGGTATTACAATTCTTGTGGACTGACATACGTAATCCTTTCTCCAATACGGTTCGCGTCGTTCCCGTGCTCCACGACCAACCTACTCTGTTTCTGCCCTGTCCGTCGACGCATGAGGCTCACTTTGAGGGACTGGTTCTGGTTCATTTTGTTCAATGGTGTCATGCTCACTACTGTCATTTTCGTGTTCACTCAAGGATTCCTCAACATGAATGTATGGCTCACTGTCTGTGACGGTCTCTTTTTGTGAATTATGTGGGTCAAAAAATGGGAACATGTGCTCAAAAAATATGACATCCCGTGAAACAAAAATTTGGTGGGTGTTCATATCGTAAACTTTCCATCCCTTTTTCCCGTGTGGATAGACAAGAAATAAGCATCTCTTTCCGCGGTTCCCCAAATTTGTCACGACTTTTGTCTTTATTGTGAGCATAACAGAGACATCCAAGAACCTTAAGGTTGGATAGGTCGGCTTTTTTATTGTGCAAAATTTCGAATGGAGTTTTGTCTTTGAGTAGTGGAGTCGGTGTTCTGTTTATTAAATATACGGCAGTCAAGACACACTCTCCCCAAAACTCAATTGGTAATTTACCTTCAAAACGCAGTGCTCTCGCCTTTTCTAAAATATGACGATGTTTTCTCTCCACTCTCTCATTTTGTTGGGGTGTATCGACATTGCTAGTTCGAAAGACAATCCCATTTTCTTCATAATAATATTTCATAGCCCCCGACAACAATTCTGTTCCATTATCGCTTTGTATAATTCGAACAACCTTATCGAACTGAGTTTTTATCATTTGACAGAATATCTTTAGAAATCGACCGGCCTCACTCTTGTCTTTCATTAAATAAACCCACACCCCTCGACTATGGTCGTCTACAATAGTCAAAAAATAATGAGCGTGGGATAGACTAGCAATCGGATATTTTCCCCAAATGTCAACATGGATTAAACCGAACAATTCATCACACCGTTTATTATTGAGACTAAAAGAATTACGAGTCTGTTTAGCCCTACAACAAGAGTCACATACTTGACTAGAGTCCCAATTTAAATTGCAATTAACTAAAGCAGAAAAAGAAGACGATTTACTCCTTGAGGGGTGTCCAAGTCTACTGTGCGTCTGTGCCAAAGCTCGATTTCCTTCGATAATGACACTTTTGCGACCGTCTTTTCTATGCTTGTCTTGAACATGTAAACCCCATCACGGTGCTCGCCTCTACCAATCTCCATCTTCGAAACCCGATCCTGCATTACACAATAATCCGGATGAAAGGTTACAATACAATTTTTCTCACAAATTAACTGTTGTACCGATATCAAGTCGCACGTTAAATTCGGTACAAATAAAACATTCTGTAATGTGAATTGTTCATTCAAAACAACTTCTCCGTATTCATTCGCCATAATACGCCTACCATCCGGCAGTCCCACGTTAGATGAGTCTCCCAATCTAACGTTTTTGAGACAACTCCTCCGTCCCGTCATGTGATGTGATGCACCACTGTCGATTAACCAATCACGATCGAGTTTAGTATGCATACCTGCCAATTTTTCACTACCTTCCGGAGAGTTATTGAGCAGAATACGGAGCCTCTCCATTTCTTCATTGGTGAATGAGAAATTCTTTGTTGATGATTCTGCCGCTTCTTTCGAACCCGAGGTATTGCTTACCGCGTTCGCCTGATGGTTCTCTTGTCCTCGCCCCTGCGTCCTTCCTCTGCCGCGTCCTCTTCCATATCCCCCACGCCTTCCGCGGCCTCGCTCTCTGTTTTTCACGACATCATAGCCATGTTTCGAATAACAATTTTCTTCCAAATGGTAATACTTACCACAGTAATTGCATTGTGGGGGTTCTCCTTCTTCGTCTCCGTCTTGTCGTGAATAAGTGCCTTTGCCTCTTGCTGCTGTAACTGACCGGGCTGTCATTGCCGCTTCCATGTTCTCCTTCTTCCCCTTTGTAACATTGGCATGTCTCTCCTCTCGTAATACCAAGGCGTAGGTGCGGGATAAGGAGGTGATGGGGTCCTCCATCAACAGGGTGCTCCGTACGTGTCCATACAAAGCGTTATCTAAGCCCATCAGAAATTGATGAACCCTTTCCTCTTCTTTTTCTTTGGCAATGGCATTCGCGGCTCCGCAGGAACATGATGGAATCTTGCTATAGTTAGCAAGTTCGTCCCAAATCGTTTTGAGTTTCGTGTAGTACTCAACGATTGTTAATCGTCCTTGCTTGCATTCCGCTAGTTCTCCTTTCAGTTGGTGCACTCTCGGTGCATTCCCAGCCGAGTATCGATCTCGCAACTCGGTCCAAACTTCTGCAACTGTTGATTCGAATGCTATGCTTGGATGTAATTTCGGGTCAATTACGTTTCTCAACCAAGCTTTCAACATTGCGTTGCAAGACCTCCATGCTACTGCTTCCAAGTCTTCTTCGTCCCCATCAATTGGTTTCTTGATTTTTCCTTCAATGAAACTCAATTTGTTCTTTGCATCCAACCCGTTTTTCACAGCAGCGGCCCATAAATCATAATTGTCGCCATTAAAGATGATTTGGGTCAGTGATAAACTGGGATTATCAGATGGGTGAAGGAATAAAGGAGAATTTGATGGGATGTGTTTAGTTTTGCTGTTCTCTGCTTTCTCTCCTCCTGTCATTGTTAATTAGGGGAAAAAAAAATTGAATGATAAAATTAACAACCAAGCTCTGATACCATAAAGAATTGCAGAGACAGAGTATGTGGGAATGATTTTCTTGATATTATTCATTCAACGTAGTATACATTATATACATGATAAACTTCCTACTATAACTCAACTTCTAAAATATAGCAACTAAATCAATCTACACCACAATTTTAGCAACTAATTATATTATACAATGTACACAATATTATATCCTAATATACTCGAATATCTTGATACGGTTTCCATAGAGCCGATACAACATTTGATCTAAAGGGCGAGATTTCTTCTTTCTCGTATTATCTTTTCCCGTTTCTTATCAGTCTTTGACCTACCTGTCCTGGTACTTACGGGACTTTAGAAAGCTTCTATAGCCCTTCTCTTAGCTACTCGACCTAATAACGACCGACTCGAACTCGACTCGACTCGAAAAGATATACTGACCTGATATGACATGTATCCGATATTACCCAACCCGACTTCCAAAACCCGTTTGACACCTTTACCATTACCTAACAACTTCATAAAGCTCATCAATCTAGATTATTTATTTATGTCGCGAATTCCTTACCTTCTTACTAATCTCTTAAATAAATACTCCGTATATACATACAGATATTGTTTATACGGTTTTCTTTACAAGGCTAATACACATATTAATTACATTTTACATCTAACTTAAATGTATTATTAATGTCATAAATTATTTTTAATAGCAAATCATAAAAATATTAATAATTAAACAGAAATATAACTTAACTTATCGTGTCTTTTAACGGTGGTAATTTTATTTCATACCTCGCTATAAATTAACGGAATTACTTTTTCACATACGGATTTTACTCTTTTTCATTAAATTTCCATTTTATACCCTTTTCCTAAACCATTGCTTTTTCCCTAATATCAAATCTAATTGTTTGGTTTAGTAACATCAACGGCTGTAGGACGCCGTTTCCATCTCCTTTTGGTTCTTCTTCAACGACGTCGGAGATCGCCAAAGGATAACGATCAGCTAACCACCTGTAGAATGCTGGAACACCCATTCAATGAATGAATAAATTAAAAACTGTAATTGGAAAGTTGACAAGATCTATTGTTTGATATGGAAACTGTAGATTTGGGGAATAGAGAAATTGAAGAACCCTAATTTGGGTTTTGAATTGGGAATTGACTACTTTTCTGTGTAGATGTTGGACAACTTATAAATGTAAGGATGTAGAAAACAAATAAGAAATACTCCGTAAGAAATAAGAAAACAAAAGGTTGATGAAGTTTCTGAGTTCACAATTAATGAATTGATTGAATTCGTGTGTATGCTTGTGTCCTTATCTCAAATACAAGAAAATTAGAGTAAAGACAGTTTTGTGGGATCTTTTCTAATTTCTGCTTCTAATCCTACTTTTCTACTTCGAATGCTCATTAATCCATGGCTGTAAAAGGCCATAAATACATAAATTGTTGATTATAATTTATAAATTTCAGACTTAAATGAAATTAGGTTTAAAATTTCCCCCAAAAGTAGCTAGGAGAGGAAAGAAAATCAATTGGGGAGGAAGAAAATGACAAGGATAAAACTGTAAAAATCGTATGTAAAAGAGTAAAATTCGTATGTGAAAAAGCACTACCTAAATTAAATCTAAACAGTTAGTCTTGCTTGTGACGGGTCGGATGGAGAGACGGATAATGACACTCAGTCACTCACAAAACGAATAGGGGGACAAGGTGGGGCACTCCACGTGCTTTCCTCTCTCCTTTAAATGGAAATTTTGTGAGACAAAATGGTATCCGTCTTCTCCTTGTGACGGATACCCTCCGTCTACAATGAGAATTTGTGAAATCTAAAAATATCGTATCGTGTTCGGATCGAAATTGTTAAATATCTAGACTTTGATTAAGGTCCACAATTACCACGAAAGTCTTTGAAAATCCTCCATTTTCCAAAAGCACACTTACACAGTTACACATACTCAGGTCAATCCCTTCCTCATTTACCCCTCTTCTTCTTCTTCTTCCGGAACCATCTACGCCGCCGCGCAAACCACCGTACCTTCACCGTCCACCAATGGCGAACACCGTCGTAGACCTAGAAAAAAGCGCGAAAGAAGCTTTCATTGACGACCACTTCGAACTTGCCGTCGATCTTTACTCTCAAGCTATTGACTTAAACCCTAATATTCCAGAACTCTTCGCTGATCGCGCTCAAGCTAATATCAAGCTCTCCAATTTCACCGGTCTTTTTTTTATCTTTTCTCTTTTTTTTGATTGATTGATTGTTATTATTTACTGTGATGTTTTTAATTGATGATTAGGTTTTTAAGTTGAAGTTCGATTATTTATGAAATTTGCGATGTCTTTCGGGTTGATGAACTATCGTGTACTTTATTATCGTACTTCGTTTAGTTAATGATGATTAAGGTACTGTGAAGTTTGATTATTTATGAACTTTGGGTGTTTTTTTTGCCCAATTTGATATTGTACTTTGTAGGTTTGATACTCCCTCGGTCCCAATCGTTTGCACAAATTCTCATTTGTGACAGTATTAACCGTGCAAGATTGCAAATAAAACTCATTTGTCATACTCTATGCATTTTCTTTCTTGTCTTATCTAATCAACTGGGTGTATTTGACCCGTGGTAAGATTGTGATGGATATACCAGTCACAAGAGATTGATCATTTTGTGTCACATGTTCTTAATCAATGAAATTTGTCTGAGTTGTCTCGTTATGATAGAGATGAGAGTTCAATCCCATATTTCCGTATCGACCTATATTAACAAGCATTAGAGCCACAGGATTGAATTTGTTGCTAACAAACATGATACTCCCTCGGTCCCAATCTGGACTGAATATGTTGCTGACAAAGATAAAAAAAACGTAGACAATTGAATGGGATGAAGAGTAGCTTAGTATCATATTTGAGGAATTGAGGTTTAGCATTATTATAGTGGTTGTTTGATTAATGATTTCGGTTTATAGTTTAAAGTTTGGTTATTTATGTTATTTGCGAGTTTTTGTCTTATCTTTTTGTGTTTGTTGAACTTCGGTGTACTTTAATATTATAGTCACTCCCTTTGTCCCTGTCTTTTGTTTACCTTTAATTAAAAAACCGCTCACAAAGAATTAGAGAAGGTAAATGATTGGAAGGAATGTGGGGAGTAGTTTAGTATCATAATTGAGGAATTGAGGTTTAGATTGGTTGTAGTGATCGTTTGATTAAAAAAGTAATGATCTTTATAATCTGCGGCAGATTGTTAACGTAGTGGAGCAATTTATTGGAGGTTAACTAGATGTGATCCCGTATTAGCTGCGACTCTGTTTGTATGTTACTTGCATAGAATGAATGTGGCTAGTGACGTGAGGTTGAAAGGTAGTTTGTGACTTGGTACTTCGGAGTAAATGGGTATGATTGTGATTTGTTTCGTCATTAAATTGGTTTCTGAATGATAGGACATAAAGACATGGGGTACTTGTCTTACTTGAATTTTTGAGGTTTAGAATGTGAGAACAATAGTCATTGTAGCTATTAAATGTGACATTCATTCCAGAGGTAATTTGTTTGTGGGTGTTACGACTTTCTTAGGTTATTTAGGTATTGAAAGAAAATTGTTTATAAGCAGCGATGTTAGTGGTTTGTATCACGCTGCAAAGGATCAACCTTTTTGTTATGCCTATCTATTTAGGATCAAGATTTTGGACGTCTGTCCGAAAGAATATAATGGTTAGGATCTCAATAAATCTATGATTAGTTGATTACCTCTTCAGTTATGGTCAGAAGTTAACATTTGAGAAATTTCTTTATCATTGGTGTATTGTTGGAGCCTGGAGGTATATGTTAATTAAGGGTATAAATGGCCATAAGGTGTTGCTGATACTGTTGGAAAGAAGACATGCTAAAACTTAAAGCTTTAAAATTTTCGAAATGTATGCTATAGAGCGCGTACCGTCCCTTCCCATACTTTATGTATTCTTGTCTGTATTAGGAAGTATCAATTGAAGATCTTGGTGCACATATTCTTGATTGACGTGCCCGACATGAGTATAGCACCAAACAGAAGAGTGGAACATAGGTTGGAGTTACTTGGTTTGCCTTACCTTATCCCGTTACTATTTTTTGTTGACAGAGGCTGTTGCTGATGCTAATAGGGCAATTGAATTGGATCCTTCTATGGCCAAAGCTTACCTGCGAAAAGGGTATTTTTCTTATTGAACCCTATTTTAACTTTGAGAGTCTTACATGTCTTCCTTTTCCGTATTTCCTACGGTGCCAAAGACTCATTACTCTTTGGTTATGGATTATGATGGAATAAATCAAAATAGCTCACTGAAGTGGCTGCGCTTCTTTCGCTTGTGAAGTAGTAGTAGTGGTCCTTCAATACAGTTCTCGACCCAATTTTCATATTGGGTCATTCGGAAACGGCCTCTATGTGTTGTGGGAGACATTGAGGCGCACTGGGGTAATGTTGTTGTAGTCTTTACATGTCTTCCTTCTTGCCTTTCTTATTGGGCAATTAGGTGTACATGGTTATTGTTCATGTGATTGTTGGAAGTTTGTATATTTGTGAGATGTTTTTGCTGAATAGAATCTCGATTGGAGGTAGGGAATCATTGGGCTTAATTTGTCTACGACATAACGTTCTTTACGTTTGTTTTCTAATATCTGGTGCTTTTTTGTTATATTTTTCAGTACTGCGTGTTTGAAACTTGAGGAATATCATACTGCTAAGAATGCCTTCCAAGCTGGAGCAGGTTTAGCTCCTGGAGACTCAAGATTTGTAAATTTCATCAAAGAATGTGATGAGTGCATTGCAGGTATCAGCTAATATGTTTTTCTTCTACGCTTCCCTCATGTGTGGGCCCCTTCAACATTGAAGTGTTGCTACTTGTTAATGTGAGTATCGTGATGGTTTTTGAGGTCAGATATGGTCCTTGGATGTCTTAACCTTATATGACTATACACTTGATAGACCATGTAAGATCATGGTAGTCCTCCTGCATTGTCTAAATGTAAGATTTGGGTAGTCTCCCATCAACTCAAAATCTCATATTTTCAAGAGGGTATATATAACCCATTTGGAGCAATTTGATATGTACATCCGCAACATCCCAGAACCGCTGTGACAATAGATATCTGTATGCTGGGTTTGTACATTCCTCGACAAACTGCTATTTTAGGGTATAGGAGATTCAGATACTATTTAGCCATGTTGCCCTAGTCTGGCTTTTTCAAAGCCAAAGTCGAGTATTTGACTCCATTGAATATAGAAAACTCTTGGCAACTTCAAACTGATATTTCCAAAATAACTCCAACTCTGCTCCCCCATTTCCTTGGTGTCATTGGGTCTTAACTCTTTAAGTGATATCTTTCTATTACCTGGCGGACTTTATTGACGAAGTGCATCAGCTTTGACCTCCCTGGTCCCTGCTGGTTTACATAATTGCTTATAGTCATCTTTCCCTTCCCTCCCTTTCGTTCTCCTCTCGTAATTATTATTATCTACATCTGTTTTTGGTTGCTTCTTTCAGAGGAAAACGCAAGTTTGCCAAAGCCATCTGTAGAGAAGCCAGCTGAAAGTATTATCTGTGAAGTACCGAATTCAGATATGAAAAATTCACCAGCCACTACTAGTACTACAGTTAATGGTTCAGTAACTGCGGTGCCACTGGCAAAGCCAAAATTCAGGTTCATGTTGGCTCCTTTAATTTTTTTCCTTGCTTCTGGCAATTCCTAGCCAATGTAGCTTCAAATATTTAACAGAACAGTGAACTCTGTAATAAAACATTACGATGCTTTCGGAAACTTTACCTTTGTGTTGCTAACACGAGGTTAATGATGCGTACATCCGATCCTCCCATATCCTGCAATTTGCATGAGCCATTGAGGCACTGTGGTCAGTAATGTTGTTGCTGTAGTATGTAAATTGTTCAGCAAGCCTGCTTACAAACTGTATATCATAGGCATGAATTCTATCAAAAGCCTGAGGAGGTGGTTGTCACTATCTTTGCCAAGGGTATACCAGCCAAAAGTGTTGCTGTGGACTATGGTGAACAAATTGTATGCCTTCCCTTGTTATTTTCCCGTTTCTTGTGTCATTCGGTATTTTGGTTAAATGACTTGTGTCTGTATGATTGTATCTCAGCTTAGTGTGACGATTGATATTCCTGGTGAAGAACCATATCATTTCCAACCTCGGTTATTTGGAAAGGTGAAAACAATCATCTTAAATTACCTTGTTCTTTCGGATTTTATGAAAGTCAAATATTAATTTCACGTGCTAGAGATGCTTAGATGAATTTTTTTTCTTGGCTTTTTTAGAAATTGGTTTGGAAAACATGAGATGTTCTACTTCTACAGATCTTGTGTCGTATGTCATGATTAATGAAGTCTGACATATATTCTCACTCAAACCTACAGGTAGTACCTGCAAAGTGCAGATATGATGTGCTGTCTACTAAAATTGAAATCCGTCTCACAAAAGCGGAAGCAATTCACTGGACTTCTCTAGAGTTTACTAAGGACGTTGCTGTTGTTCAGAAAGTAAACTTACCTGCTCGTAAGTGAATAACTCGAGTATTTCACTTTTTTACTAGAAAAACATATAGTTATTGATAGGTCATCAAAACAGTTGCAACTTTGACTAACATTCTCTTTTATGGAAATGGTCCAATCATTTCCGATCTTCATGCCTTGATCAATGTGGTAGTTTATTGAAGGGAGGGTTGGGAAATCTAACAATCTAACCCCGTGTTAAACAGTAATTCCTTTTTTTTTTTGCTAGCTGTGACCGAGTGGATATAACTTGGTAAACTTACAACCATTGATAGTAGTGTTAATATTGCTGCCCTTTACCTGAAGATTAGATTCAGTTGGCTGTTTTACTTTACCTTTCTTCGAATTGGAAAACAAATCACGAAAGTAAAAGTTTGGAGTTACCCTTGGCACAACTCCCGCACAAGTGCACAACTATCATTTTTCTATGGGTTGGCACATTAGATTATATTTTAACATTGTCGTTCAATAATTTGCTACAGCCGTACAAAGGCCTGCATATCCATCCTCCAAGAAAATTGACTGGGACAAGTTGGAAGCTCAAGTGAAGAAGGAGGTGTGTGTCCCATCAGCAGCAGTTATGCTGAACAAATGAGTTCTATTCCACTTTACTACCCATTGTGAGACTGTATATTTAAAATAAGTTTGGACCGCTTTCAGTATGGTGCAAAACCGATCTGACTTCTTACTTGGATAATTGATCCAAATCCAAACTGGACTCAAAATGGAAACGTCACAAATCGGTCAAAAACATATTGTATAATTTGAATATGATCTATAATCAGTTTCTGTTCGAAATCAAAGTCAATTATCATCTAATACGTATTTTGCATGAACGTTGCATCCTGAACAATGTAACTTTTTTACAGGAGAAGGATGAAAAGCTTGATGGGGATGCAGCATTAAACAAATTTTTCCAAGACATATACAAAGATGCTGATGAGGACACACGACGTGCCATGCAAAAATCATTTGTAAGGCTTTCAGATAACTTTACACCTGATTTGTGGTTGCCTGCCAGTTTGCCACAGTTTGTTCTTAAATAAAAAAAACAATGATCTCGTTCTGAATAATTATTTACAGGTCGAGTCAAACGGAACTGTTCTGTCAACCAACTGGAAAGAAGTCGGTACAAAGAAGGTACAAGGAAGTGCACCCGATGGCATGGAGATGAAGAAGTGGGAATACTGAGGTGGCGTCTATATAATCTTTGTGCAGCGTTCATTAGGCTTTTCGGTACTAAAACTCGAGACTACTGTGATTATCATTTGTTTCAATTTGCAAAACTATTGAGCATCTAAGTCTCTGCTTTTTGTAAACTTTTTGTAAACTTTGTTGGAACAGTGAAACAATGGAAAGCTGTGAACTTGTAGTTGCAACACTTCTTTTTTGTGTCATTTCATCTTACCCTCGAAATCTTCCTACCCTTCGACGTCACTGTCTTATTGCCTTCAAGAACTGGGTAGTCGCAGTTGAAAGACCCGTATTAGCACCGTTTGAATCAGATGGAGTAGCCGGAAAAATTACGGATACAAACTTCTGCAGATTGTTTTGCATCATTATCCCGGGAAAGAAATTTCATATGCCTCATAATCCGTTGTACTCTGTATTACCTAACGAGAATATACAGCGATTTTCTGATTGTCAAATTTAATTGTCACCGACAGTTTCACAAACCCATACGAGAGGATCTCACAGCCGTTACCTAGATATGCAAGTGCGAAAAATACAGGTAAATCGAGTTGTGTCATGCTCGATGATATGTCGAAATCGTACCACTTCACTACTGAATTATTATCAACGAACGTGCAAGTGTGATAGATTTGATCCCAAATCTTCACTTACCCGTTACGCACGCAAAAACTATACACTCTAGAGTCTAGACCACCTCATAACTGGTAAGCAATGTGCAATACAAATCCAAATGTCATAAACACACCCACCAAACTCACCTCTCATTTATGAAAAAGCAGTTATGTTGTACACCCATATTAAGCCATATTATACTCCTACATACCCCCTTACCCAATGTACCCATCAATATGGTTACAAAAATATATACTTGGGTCAATGGGTCATAAAACGGGTCCCATGCCAAGTGTCACCCACCAAATTCGCCTCTTATTTATGGAATCGAGTTTCGCGAGTGTGATGTTATCAAATTATTTAGGAATAATGATCAGTATACAACAATAAATGTCTGGGCTGGATTGATAACGTTAGCTTAATTCGAATAATGGATCAAATTCGAGTGCCACTTTCAGATACAGGTTAAATTAAGTCCTGTTTTACCAAGTCTAATCTTACGACCTTATTGGAATTAACAAACTTTACCCCGCTCGACCTACCGGAAGACAGAGCCTATTGAAATTAAAACATTAGCAACTTGAAATCGACCTGACTCGACTCTTTTGCAACTCAACACTCTATACATCCTGATGTTAACTCCACAAGACCGATAACTCAACAATTCTTAAATTTAAGGGATATTCTACATGGTACCCCTCAATTTTTCGACTTTCTACATGGTACCCCTACACTTTTTAAAACATACATGGTACCCCTAATTGTTGTCATTATCACTACGTGTACCCCTAAACTTTATTTTCCGTCAATTAAACTCATTTTTAAGCGTTAAATGATTACTTAGACGCATAACCAAACTTGACATTTATCATCTCATGACATAAGAACTCTATTAGAATTAATATCCATTCTTTCGACGTGATAATTTGGCAAAGATCAATAATTTTTCCCTCATCTTCTTTTTAGCCCATATATATCTATAAATATTAGGATCGAGATGGATATTGAGCCTAATAGAGTCCTTATGTCATGTGATAATAAATGACAAGCTTCCTTACGCGTTCAAGTTATCACTTAAAGCTTTAAAATGAATTTAATTGACGGAAAATAAAGTTTAGGGGTACGCGTATTGATAATGAGAACAATTAGGGGTACCATGTATGTTTTAAAAAGTGTAGGGGTATCATGTAGAAAGTCAAAAAATTGAGGGGTACCATATAGAATGAAAACAATTTAATATTTACCTTAATACTTAACTTAATGACCTAACCCTAACTCAACTCGACACACAAATTAACCCAAAACGACTCGGTAACAACCTTACCCAAAAATAACTCAACGTAAAAGGTCATATCAACCCAATATAACCCGTATTCATACGAGTTACGACACACCCCGATTGACCCCGTTGTCACCTCCATACCTTACCCAATGTACCCCCATCAACAAGGCTACCCAATGTACCCCATCAACAAGGCTACAAAAACATAAATCCGGGTCAAATGGTCATGAAACGGGTCCAGTAGAATACCAAGTGTCACCCTCTGATTGGCCCCATTAAACTTCTACAAGCTCATTTTCCAAAAAGTACCATTTTCTATGTGTCTGAATGTTTCAATTAAACTGCATTTAACAACATCATTTGGCGTCCACTATGTCTCTACTACTACAACTATGCTCCTCTGTCCTTCCACTTTTTGGCGGGCAGGAAAGTGTAAACCCCCTTAATCTCAAAATTAATCAAATTCCCGCTTTAAATTTATAATAAAATAATATACATATTTTTTATTTTTTTATTTATTTTACCCATAAATGACATTGTTTGTGACATTAACAAAATCTCATGCAATGAACAAAAGGGTAACTTTTTTTCAGCTGTAAGTGTTAATTTTCTACTAAAGTTTCTATCTTTAATCAAAAGATTAGTGCTTTATTAATTACAGTAATTACTGCATAAAATGTGGGTTTAAGTAAACCGTCTCATGATATAAAACCGTCTTATTCTATAATTTGTGATTTTTGAAGGGTCCCTTGTATTTATTACAATGCAGGTGTTGATTGCAAGTCCCATTAGTGTCTACTTTATGTTGTTTTGTTGGTAATAATCTTTTATCCCTTTTTCCAATTTATTCACACTTTTTTTAGTTGAATATTCTGGAAAATGTTGATGTTTAGCTGAAAATGTGTGCTTAAATTTGATGTTAGATATCAAAGTTGAAGTCTTTTGATTCTTTGACAGTGATTTTTCACCTAAAACATTCTTACTAGGTGAGAAAGATTTCTCCTTTTTTAATTTCTGCAACTTTTTTTTATTGTTGTTGTTTTCATGTGATTTTAGTTATAGATCTCTTAATTCTGAAAGCTACATTTATTGACTACTTCTATATATGAGTATTTATGGTTTATTCTTGCTTTATTTAAATCGGTTGTGAGTATCGTCTTGACAAAGAATTTGTTTTATTCACTATTCTTGCTATAGGTGATATGCATTGCTTACTAGGGTTTGTTAAAACCGTCTTAAGTTAAGACGGCTCTCACAAGTCACAACCGATTTAAATTAGGGTTTGCAAAAATTGGTGTTATTCAGGAAATGTGACAACTTTTAGTTTGTCATTTCAGGTGAAAAGTTAGGTTCTTTGGATTTCTGTGACTTGGGTTGAGCTTTGTTGGTGTTGGGGTGAAGCTTGTTTGGCTTGTTTCGGAGTAAAATGGTGAGATTGTTTAAATTGGTGTTGATTTCATTGTGTTTGGTCTCTACAATGGGGCAGTTGCCGTCACCGGATATATTGGCATTGCTTCAATTTAAGAAGGGTATTAAACATGACCCAACTGGTTATGTGGTGAATTCATGGAACGAGGAGTCTATTGATTTTAATGGGTGTCCGTCTTCTTGGAATGGGATTGTTTGTAATGCCGGGCATGTAGCCGGGGTTGTGCTGGATAATTTGGGTTTATCTGCAGTAGCGGATTTGAGTGTTTTTGCTAACCTTACAATGTTGGTAAAACTGTCTATGGCTAACAATTCCATAAGTGGTAATATTCCTGATAACATAGGGTCTTTTGATAAGCTTCAGTATTTGGATATCTCGAATAACTTGTTCTCGGACACTTTACCGTCTGGAATTGGTAATGTGGCTAGCCTGCAAAACCTTTCTATGTCCGGGAACAATCTTTCCGGACCTATTCCAGATTCTATTTCAGGGCTTACTTCGATTGAGTCTTTGGATTTGAGCCGCAACTCTTTTTCTGGCTCGCTGCCTTCCTCGTTAACTAAACTTGAAAACTTGGTGTATCTCAATCTATCAAATAACCAGTTTACGAAGAACATTCCTAAACGGTTTGACTTGCTATCGAGTCTAGAGGTGATCGACTTGCATGGAAATATGCTTGATAGTGATTTAGATGAAGAGTTTTTGCTGTTTACGACTGCCATTCATGTCGACTTCAGTGATAATCAGCTCGGTAATTCAGGTTCAGGAAAGGAGAAATTCTTACCTGGTATTTCTGAGACGGTCAAGTATCTGAATCTCAGCCACAATCAGCTAACTGGGTCACTGATTGGTCAAACTCAGCTCTTTGAGAATCTTAGGGTTCTAGATTTGAGTTACAATTTGTTATCAGGAGATTTGCCGGAATTCAACTTTGTTTATGATCTTGAGGTCCTCAGATTGAGCAACAACAAATTTTCGGGTTTTGTACCTAATGACTTGCTGAAAGGAGATCCTATGCTTCTCACAGAATTGGATTTGAGCGGCAATAACCTCACGGGTATCATTTCTTTTGCTTCGACTTTTACAGCCTTATCCTTTAGTAATATTATACACCCTTTGTCCATTATAATTGTTGTTTGCTTTACACGCAAAGAATGAGGAAGATAAGCAGACCTGGATGAAAATGCAAGTCGATGATAGTTGTGTCGTCTTTAACCATAAAAACCTAATTACATACAAATAAGAATAAGGATTTCAAGTAGGAGTTTGTTCATGGACACTTGTCAAGAAACCAACTCAACCAAAAGCTTAAGCCGATGGTTGGAGTTCCTTGATTCGTTTTATATTCTAACACTCCCCTCACACGAAGGCCCTTTTTTTCTTTTTGGGCTTGAAGTGTGGGTGCAGGCGGGATTCCCTTGCCTGTTCTGATTATCCACTTTAGAATGGAGGGGGTGGGATTTGAACCCGTGACCTTTGGTCACATGGCTCTGATACCATGTCAAGAAACCAACTCAACCAAAAGCTTAAGCCGATGGTTGGAGTTCCTAGATTCGTTTTATATTCTATCAACACTTCAAAATGAAAATCGGGAGATTTGTGTAATTTCCTAGTTAATGTGATACTGTTATAGTTAGATCATACTCTTATGCTAAAATGTACTCACTCCGTCTCAGTTTTTTGTTTAAATTTTTATTATTATTTGTCCGAGGTTATGTTAACCAAAGGTAAACAAATGAATGGGACGGAGGGAGTAACTGCTAATGTTGAGTTTGTTTTCACTAAAATGTATACTTGAATGCTTCTGGTTTCTTACACTCCTGTTGTCTCTCAGGTCCAATGAGCATCATCACATCAACGACACTGCGGACACTTAATCTGTCTTCAAATGCACTTTCCGGAGAATTACCGCTACTGACTGGAGATTGTGCTATACTTGATTTATCAAAAAATCAATTTCAAGGGAACTTAAGCAAAATGGTTAAGTGGGGAAACATTGAATTTCTTGATCTTAGTCAAAATCTTTTGACAGGTCCGATACCAAAGACACCGTCTCAGTTTCTGCAGCTAAACTATCTCAACCTTTCCCATAATTCTCTTCATAGTAGCCTTCCAAAGATGGCAAACCAATTCCCAAGACTCAGCGTACTTGATCTCGGTTTTAATCATTTAGATGGACCTCTTCAGAATAGTTTATTATCCATGCCAACCTTGCAAGAAATACACCTAGCAGGCAATTCTTTTGATGGAAATATTGAGTTTGTCCCTCCTGATAACTCTAATCTTCGTGTAATTGATCTTGCTCATAACCGTCTTAATGGGTACTTCCCAGACAGATTTGGGTCTCTGACTGGTCTCCAAATGCTTAACCTTGCTGGAAATAACCTTTCGGGCTCTTTACCGACTTCTATGAATGATATGAGTTCCTTGACTTCGTTAGACATTTCGGAGAATCAGTTCACTGGTTCTTTGCCTGCTAACCTGTCGAGCAACCTCGAGAGCTTTAATGCATCTTACAATGATCTCACGGGGGTTGTCCCGGTGAATTTGAGGAAGTTTCCACAAACATCATTCTTCCCTGGGAATGCAAAACTAGAGTTCCCTAATGCCCCTCCTGGAGCCGAAAGTTCTACAGGAGAAAATTCTAAGAGGAAATCAATGAAAACCCTAATCAAGGTTATAATTATAGTTGCATGTGTAGTTGGGTTTTTCATCTTGATTTTACTTGCTATCTTCATACATTATATTCGTATCTCGAGAAAACCTTTACTTGATGATGTCTCTAAGAGAGATTTCCCGAGGAAGTTGCAAACCAACCCCTCTGGACGAGGAAGGGAAAATCCCGGAAGTTTGGTTGTTTCAGCTGAGGATATCATAACCACAACTCGGAAAGGATCCTCATCTGAGATGCTGAGCCCAGATGAGAAAGCTCCGGTATTATCCGGGTTCTCTCCATCCAAACAAAGCCAGGTATCTTGGTCACCAGATTCCGGGGACTCATTCACGGCTGAAGGCCTTGGAAAACTTGATGTCAGATCACCTGATAGGCTTGCAGGAGAACTGTATTTTCTTGATGATACAATCTCACTGACACCAGAAGAACTATCAAGGGCTCCTGCTGAGGTCTTGGGTCGAAGTAGCCACGGGACTTCTTACCGCGCTACACTAGAAAACGGGATGTTTTTGACAGTCAAGTGGCTGAGAGAAGGTGTTGCAAGACCTAAGAAGGATTTTGCCAAAGAGGCTAGGAAATTCTCGAATATCAGACATCCAAATGTCGTTGCTTTACGAGGATATTATTGGGGGCCTACACAGCATGAAAAGCTCATTCTTTCAGATTATATTTCACCCGGAAGTCTTGCAAGCTTTCTCTATGGTAATCACTATCTTCTAATGTCTTAGCTTTCTTCTTTTTTATAAAACCCTCTTTGACTCCCGCCCTAACCCCGAAGGAATGGCCAAAAAAGAAGATTTGCATTCATTAGTTATTGAGACTTCTGTATGCAGTTTACGATTATGTATGTACAGATAATCTTAGCATTCTTTTTAGTATTCATCGGCCACTGCTAGTAAAAGTTGTTGCAGTAGTTTTTTGTCGGTCAGATTTGAGTGGTTACTGATATATTTATGCTATGAACTACTCTGCATTACTTTCAGATCGACCAGGTAGAAGAGGACCGCCATTAACATGGCCTCAGAGATTAAAAATCGCAGTGGATATTGCACGTGGCCTGAACTATCTCCATTTTGATAGAGCTCTTCCTCACGGAAACCTCAAATCAAACAACATACTATTAGACGGTGCTGAACTCAATGCTCGAGTTGCAGACTACTGTCTTCACCGCCTAATGACTCAAGCTGGCACAATCGAACAGATTCTCGATGCTGGAGTATTAGGTTACCGGGCCCCAGAACTGGCTGCCTCCAAAAAACCACTACCATCATTCAAATCCGATGTATATGCATTTGGTGTAATACTGTTGGAGTTGTTGACTGGCAGGTGTGCTGGCGAAGTGGTTGCTGGTGACGCAGGAGGAGTCGACTTAACAGACTGGGTACGACTAAGAGTAGCTGAAGGACACGGGTCCGACTGTTTTGACTCGACCTTAACTTCTGAAACGGCCAACCCTGCTGTAGCTAAGTGTTCAAAGGAAGTACTCGGAATAGCTCTACGTTGTATACGTTCTGTGTCGGAGAGGCCAGGTATCAAGACAATCTATGAAGATCTTTCATCCATTTAGTATTGTTGGAATTTTAGTTTATTGGTTTTTTGGTATTAGATTTTCGCGGTGAATTGAATACGTGTTAGTAGTCACGTTTTTTTTAGCGTAGTTCGGGTGTTGATTGTACAAATGGGTCAATGTTCATTGCTTTCCTTTTGAACTTGGCTGCCCATATGTAAAAAAATTTGCAAACTCACTTTGCAAATAGCTTATTGGCAATGTGAAAGTAAGTTTCTTCGTTCTTGTCGAAAATGTTGTTCAGTCGGTTTTTGTTTCTTTTCTTCGTCTGTCCACAAGTTATTGACTACAAACCCGTGTTCGTATTAGCCGAGAACAGTTGATCCGTTGACTGTGACAGAGAAAGGGGAGGTTTTTTTTCCTTTGGCAGCAGTAAAAAAGAAAATGGGAAGAGGAGGTAAATAAAAAGTATACAATTTGCGAAGTTAAAAGGTAAAGAAAATGGGAAGAGGAGGTAAATAAAAAGTATACAATTTGCACAGTAAAAAAGTGGAGATGCGGGGGATCGAACCCCGTGCCTCTCGCATGCAAAGCGAGCGCTCTACCATTTGAGCTACATCCCCAAGTGCTATTGATAGATAGGTTTCAGGTTATTTATATGTAAATACTGTGTACATCTAAAATTGGGCCTTAGCAATGGGCCATTGTGATTGTTTTAAAAGCCCATGTGCAATGCCAATTGGCTCAATATCCCCTGCAGGGACCATTATATACAGAAACCATTCTATAAACCGTCCTATATGAAACGATTTTGTGCTAGTGCTAGTATAAAATCGGTTTTTAATAGAGTTAAATATTTCTAAAATAACTCTTTAATATTGATTTTACATATAAAACAATTTTTGTGGTAGATGGTACTCGAACGTTCACATTTAGCTATAAAATCACTTTTTCAAAAGTTCAAGACTATGTAATTGATAACCTTTAAAACTTGCATAAATTCTACTCTGCGACGGTCGTACGTGCGACTAGTTAAAAAGTGATCATTTTTTTGATAAGTAGTTATCACTTTTGATTAAATTGTGACCATTTTTCTTGTTAAAAAATGGTCTATTTTTTCAAAGTGGTCACTAATTATCGAATGTTATACTTTTCACCAAAAATTGTCACATTCTACAAAAAAGAAACACCGAATGGGATTATCACACAACATAAGGCTATGTTCTTTCTGGATTAATTTCAGCTTCTTTCAATTTTGCTTAACCGTATTCCGTTAAGTTTTGTTTACGTTCAAACAATTATATACAGTTAATTTCTTCACAAAATTAACTTTTAACTCATCTAAATTGACTCCACTTCAGTCCCGCTCAATTTAATTCAATTAAACTTTACTCCAGTTAATTCAATTCAACGCCTTTCAACCGAAAAGAACAGAGCCTAACTACTATTAAACTTGCTATTAAACGGCTTTACACAGAGATCGAGAGTCTTAAAGCTTAAACATTGGTCATTATTTTTAGACACCATAACACAAGGAACAAAAATAGTTAATGACTTGGCTAATGACTGTAATTAGCCGACATGATTTCGTAAAGAGCAACCCATTGTTTTCTTGGTACATAACTAACATAAAAAGCTTAGGGATTAATGTAAATAATTCCTTAAAAAAATTTATTATAATCATACATCATCCCCACATTAATATTCCCCAGGCTAATTCTGTGTATTAGGACATTTTTTTGACTAAGTACTTTGGTTTGTCTTAAATAATTACTTATGTCAAAACCTTGACTTTAACATGTAAATGTCCAACAAAAATATTACTATAAGATCCTCTGTGGTACAACCACTTAAAAAGTAACGATTTATATATAAAGTAGTAGAAGTGATCACTTTAAAATTTAAAAAATGTCTCTTTTTAACATAAAATAGTCAGTGTTTCTTGTAACGTGATTAGTTTTTTAGTTGTTGTACCGTAAAACGGTCGTATACAGTAACCTGTAAATCTCAAAAGACGAGCTTAAATTATGTCATAATGAATGTCACTTGTTACACTAATTTTGTCAAAATATAGGATCAACACATAAACATTACAAATCTATTGATTTAGGTGAAGTTTAGATTTGTTATGTTAGATTATCTTGATTAATGTGCGTCTATGTGCATGGCATTTCACTCTTGAAATTCAGGTTTCACGGTCCCTCTTTGGTAAACGGCGTGTTGATCAATTTTGAGAATATTCAAAGATTTTAGCATGTTTGACCAGTCAATATGTTAATTTAGGTATTGTTTAACAACATATTGAAACAACATATTTGGGGTCAATATGTTGTTTTACATGATGTTTACCTCAACATATTGGTTAACATATTCTAAATTTGGAGATTTTACTTGATTTTTCAAAGAAAACTAACAATCTATTAATCGTAATCTTTTAGTTATCAAACATTTAAATCAATTAGGGACGTGCTAAATCTCCCACATTATTTTGCTCAATCTCACACATTTTTCAAATTTATTTTGAATATACCCTCCTTATTTTTATCATTCCCACCAAAAAACAAGAGAGAAACAAAAATTCCAAAAATCAACTCATTTCAAGTTGCTAAATCTTGCACATTATTTTGCTCAATCTCACACACTTTTCACATTTATTCCGAATATACCCTCCTTATTTTTATCATTCCCACAGAAACAAAAATCCCAAAAATCAACTCACTTCAAGTTCTGATTTTACTGCAATTGAATTTCCCGATTTCAAAAATTGTTCTAAGATTTGATTTTACTGCAATTAGAATATATAAATATTGTAAAATTCCTTCAAATTGGTTCTCATTTTACTGCAATTGGATTTCCCAATTTCACAGAGATTGATTGGATTTCAGTTCAGTTCAAACCCTATAATTGTTAAAAAAAACCATCTTTTTAGAAAAGAAACATCAACTAAATTGATTAAAAGACGGAACTTAATAAAAAAATGACGATGAAACGACGAACTTACGCTTGATATGTGCGAATTACGATTCACAATAGTCGAACGAATAAGAGATTGATTAGGTTAAATTTAATGAGAGAAGTCTTTTAATTCCTTAGTTTTAATTTTTTTTTACTAAGGGTAATTATGGAAATTTAGGGTAAAACGTGTTGAATTAAGCAAATTAGCGTGCGAGATTTAGCAAGTACGATTAATTATGCTAATTATAATATGCTAGTCAAATCTTCTATTTAAATTTGTCGTTTATAATTTATCGTTACAATCTGCTTATACTGAAATTTATCAGTTATTTACCAAATAGAGCCTAATTTTACCAAATAAATTAAATAATCGAGTAAGATGATTATATATGCAAAAATCGGAGTGTCTAGGGAGTCGCAAATGACTTCTCTTTATCTATCAATATGAATTTTATTTGACCCGTCACAAATGAGAATTTGTACTGGTATATATAATGAATTATTGTTACTAAATAAAAGTGATTTATGTATGATGTATGCGTCTTGCGTACGGTGGTTTTATATAGGATTTAATTAAATGAACTATTAAAACATAAAATTATTTATTGGACAATAAGTCTTCAATCATCACTCGAAAATTTTGATTAAAATGTTATTCACATTGTATTAAAGTCAATGTGATCAAGAGATCACAAAATTTAAATTCTTGTAATTTACTGATATTTTCGTTCCGGTACCTTAAAATTCCTAAAACTTGTTTGAGGTCGCTTCAGAAGTTATATTAATAATTTTCAACTCTAAATAAATAATATTCTACCATTTCTAATTATTATCCAATTATTATCTAATTTCCGTCTCTCACCTAATAATCACACATCGGTAACCTGAAGGTTATTCGTCAAAATATTTAAGACCACTTTATCTAACCCAAGTAACGGTATATGAACCCAGGCTAATTCTGTGTATTAGGACAATAGGACATCTCTTTTGCAAAGTACTATGGTTTGTCATAAATAATTACTTATGTCAAAAGCTTGACTTTAACAAGTAAATGTCCAACAAACATTATTATAAGATGGTTTATGGTGCAATCACTTAAAAAACAATTTTATGTGTAAAATAGTCGAAGTGTTCATTTTAAATTTTAGAAAAATATCATTTTTTAACATAAGATAATTAATTTTCATTATAAAGTGGTTACTTTTTAACTGTTGTACTATATAACAGTCGTATACCGTAACTTGTAAATCTGAACAGATGAGCTTAATTATATCATAATGTATGTCACTAGTTACACTAATTTTGTCAAAATATAGGATCAACATATAAACATTACAAATCTATAGATTTAGGTGAAGTTTAGATTTGCTATGTTAGAAATCTCGATTTTTGTGCGTCTATGTGCGTGGCATTTCGCTCTTGAAATTCATGTTTCTTTCCATTTACTTTTACAAAATAAATTAAATAATTAAATAAGATGATTGTATATTTGTATATATTGGTATATATAATGAACTATTTTTATATACCGAGTATTGCTCATCTAATAAAAATGATTTATGTAGGTTGTATGTGGGCGGCGGTTTTATATAAGATCAGCTAAATAAATTAGTAAAATATCACTTTAAGTTATTGTGTTATAATATTATTGTCGTTGAATTAAAGTCAATATGATCAAGAGATCACAAAATTCAAATCTCATTATTTATCCTTTGATTAAGGATCTTCTCCATTTTTCAAAAAGAATTTGAGGTCCATAATTTCATGACGATACGGCCTAAATATGAGCAAACCGGATGATTGTAGATTTATTAGGGAAAAAACTAAATGAACGAGATATCCGCTTTGCCTGATCCGAGAAATCATCCTTGTGATTTATGGACAGTTCTGTTCTTTGACTTTAGAGTCACGAAAAACGTGTATTATACACTTCAATTTAAGCCGTTTTAGAGCCGGTTCTCGACAGTATTTCTTTTTTTCCTGATTTTTCTACTACATGTACTGGGTCGCTTCTGGAGTTATATTACTCATACTTCCTCCATTCCAATCAATTTTATACATTTGCTTTATTCAGGTTTGTCAATACTCATTTTCTTTTGCTTATATCTTTAATTACATATCGATAAAAATGATAAAACTTTGATATTCACAATATAGTCAGTAAGACAATTCACAATTGAAACAGTAAGATCTCACATGACTATCTTTTATGTTATATATTAGAAGTCGTGCCGAAAATTCACTCGACCTATAAATAGCGTCCAAAAAGTGAAATGTATAAAATTGATTGGAATGGAGGAATTATTTATTTTCAGCTACGAGTAAATACTATTAAACGGTTTTAACGAATATCCAATATCCGTCATTCACTTAATTATGGCACACCGACAATTGAAAATGTCATCCGTGATCCGTTATTCCTTAAAATTAAACATGGTTACTATTTTTAAGTCCTCATAGGCAGCAAAAGTCTACGTTATAGGATGGGTTTAATCATCCTATTTTCCTATCAATCCCGTTCCGTCCCGTCCATCTGCTACGGTGGTTGGATATGAAAGTCTATGAGAATAATCAAATTACACTAAAATTCTAGTACTCCGTAACTCTATTTCCCTATTTTCATCTCATTTATGATTATGTCCCATAGAAAACTTCTACATTGGCGTGCCAATATGTGAATAGTTTTCAAGAAATTCATGATTTATCGACTAGTGAAACTGTGAGAATAGTACTCTTGCACATCGTAAGTGAAATAATTTCGAAATATAGTTATTTTTGGACAAACACACGCTCACGAGTACGCGCATTACGTATTCATATTTACTCTATTTGGTCCGAACAAAATTTGGAGTCAAAGAATATGATTTTGAAAGTTTTCAAATACCCGAAAGCATATAAGTCACTTTTGGTAAACAACGAATTAATATCAATAGAAGCATATTTGACTAGCAAATGATTTAACAACTTTGACTAGCAGATTTATTTTCCAGATGTTTGATAGTTGACAGTTTAAATTAGCAGATTATTTAGCATTTTTGTAAAATGACACATAAAAACATGAACAAATTATTTATTAAATATATAAACAAAGAAAAATACTATTTTATTAGGAGGGTAAATAAGACAAATATTTTCATTCTAATATGTTAATCCAATATGCTAGTAGTAGCAGGCTAGCAGCATATTATAAAATAACTTTTTGAACCCTCAATATGTTATTTCAATGTATCATTAACCAAACACTTTAAATAGCATATTCGTAGGTCAAACATGCTAAACTTATAAAAGTCACATACAAAACTTAACTCGGGGTCGACTGAGCTCGTTATCAACCTATATTTACTTTTAGCTTGTCTCCCTAAAACGAGTACAATTCGTCACAAGTTGAAGACGCATAGTATGTTTTTCACAGTATTACAAGTAAAAGGACGAGTGGGGGCTCCATTTAATTCTCACTTAATTAGCCACTTGCATATTATAAAAAAGATATTATCCGTACTCACCTTGTGACAGATAGTGGAGGTCCGTGACCAGAATTTGGAATTTACATTGCCCAAAAGTCCAAAACTTGCGTTTGACCATGAGAACAATGAAATATACAGAAGAGAGAGTGTAAGAAGCCACGTGTTGAGCATAGATAAGAGGAAGTGGATAGTCGAGAAGATAAAAGCCCGTGAGTCCATCCGTGACCCAACCATGGGTATTCGGGTGTATGGGTACGTGAGTTGGTTACGTCATACGTGCATTTGACAGTCCAAGTTGCAGAATGCAGAATAGTAGTGAGCTTTTTCAGGGCCTGCACCCATTTTCTAGCATCACTTTCAATCTCTTGGATTCCCTCTGCAGGCTAACTGCCTATCACTTAGACTACGACTACGCCCGCTCTCTCCCCTCTCTCGCGTCTCAATCTACCATTCTAACGTCACTAATAACCACTCACTAGAATTTAAAAATGGTCAGTATTGCATTTCAACCTATTGGGGTAAAATTGACTAATAACATCTCACTGCAAATATACATCCGACATATCCGTCACAAGCTTACGACAGGCTAACTATTACCCACTTGAGTAGAAAAAGTAAAAGACGGACCATTTAGAATTTTCTATATTTTATCTTATGTAGTCAAGTGGGAGAATTTGACCCGTTAAAACCTTACGACAATATATCCGTCACAAAGAAGACTTACTGCATTAATAATGGCTAGAGAATAATCTCTATGAAAGTTAGCGAATAATCTCTAACTAAAATGTTTGAAATTGCCGTCTCGTGCTCTTCTCGATTTAAAATAGTTGGGTCAAAATGAGTGAAACTTAATAGTGCTACTACTCTTAATAAAGTTATTGTTGTGCGGAAGCGTGAATACTTTGTATTGAGTTTCTACTACGTAAGTATTCACCATCTATAAGAGTACAATATTGTTCGTTTTAGGTCAAAAGCTCAAAGATTTATTTTCACATTTACCCTACTGATTTGGAACACGAGTTTACCTTATAAAAGTTAAAGAAAATGTTAATTTAAATAGTGATAAAATCAACTGAATTGTAGGTAAAATTTTAACGACTCTGAATAACTTCGACAAACTAAATAAAGTTATAATAAAAAATATTTTGAATATAGTTAAAATAACCCGAGTTAAAAATAAATGAAACGTCTAAAATTTCATCGAAAATCTTTGTTTCTAACATGGTCTTTTGATAGTACATAGATGGTGACTCATCGCTATTGTATATTGTAATACCAAATTTCCGGCCTCTAACAACCTCGGCTGATTTCCTTTTTCCACACATTTTTGCATAAATCGCACTATTTAACCTTAATAATTTATTGAATTACATCAAATATATTGTTTAGTAATTAAAAAAAAAAGCTAAATAAATTATCCAAAGTAAACTCGAACAAAATCATCATCATTCACAAAACCATATCCTTGATTTTTTTTTTCATTTATCTAAAAACTTTACAAGACGACACAAGTGACCTGACTACAAATCCACTGGTCATCATCCAAAATCCAGTAATTCACCTTCAACATCATCATCATCATCATCATCATCACTCACTCACTCCAAACCAAACTACATACCGCCACTTAATTCAAACTCCACATTAAAATTAAAAAAACAAAAATAAAAAAACATCTTTTCTTTTTCTCTTTCCAAAAACAGAGAAAGCCATTACTACACACAACTACTACCTGTCTCCCTAATAATCCTCTTTTACATCTTTCAAAACCCTAACATTATGTTATATCTTATCCCTACGCTTTATATATTTTCACTCGCTTTAATTAAGACCGTCTTAAACAAGATAAGACGAGTTTTGAATTAAGCTCGACTGCTCGAGTTCTCATGGCTTTCTCTAGATTTGTTCTTCTGACATTGTATTCGACTTCTCGTGTGATGGATCGCTGCTGCATCTTGATAAGGACGAATTTCCTGCATAATCGTAATTATAAAAAGATTAATTACATAATTAAACTCATCTTATCTTAACAAACTTTTAATAATAATAATAATAATCAATTAATCTGGTAGAAAACGGTTATACACAAATATTTGCGAAAAAATGATCGAATCCTCACCTTTCGTTGAGGAATTAAGAGAACGTTTGCAATGTAAGATAGCGCCTTCAATGCCGTCACAAGGATGATCATTCCTCGCCATTGACGGCGACGGTGAAACTAACATCGCCGACGCTGATTTACTTTTACCTAAACGCTTCGTTTTAACCTTAAACCTACTTGATTTCTCCTTAACAAGCGTCGTTTCCGACGCCGACGAAGTCCTCATCGGAGAACAGGAGGCGTCCACTTTCTCACCTCCATCGCCGCCGTTCTTCTTCGTATATAAAGGCTTAACAAAATTCAAGTACTTCTGCACAGCTTCCTTCGAGAAACGTCTTGAATCTTCGAAACTTCGCCTTTCACGAGTAAATTTCGGCACAAACGAACCGTCCTCGATCTGAAACTTAACTGTAAACGGACTAGAATTGTTCGATTTCGGCGAAAAACACGACGAAACGCTGACGTTATCGCAAAACGCATCCTCATCGCTCCGAATCTTCGATTTCTTGTTCAATTTACCGAACATGAAGACACGGAGCTTCGGAGATGCCGATCGTAGAATCGAAATCGGAGATTGAGGTTTGGAGCTGATTTTCGGTTCGGTTTTCTCGGAATTGAGCTTATTTAGGTTAGTTTGAGTGAAACTTGACGATTTTGTATCGAACTTCGGCAATGTGAGCTCGAGCTCAAAGAAAGAATCATCGTCTTCATCGTCACCATCGCTGAATTCAGTTATTGGATCGGAGAATGTAGAGTCGACGACGGTGTCGGCGTCGTTGTCAGCGTCGACGGCGATTTTTGATTTGTTTGTTTTCCAGAATTTGAATAAAGAAAACGTGTCCATTTTTAGTGAATGTGAATGTGTGTTGGATTTTTGAGTCAAAGTGAGATTTTTTTTTTGATAGAGAAAGTCAAGGAAAGAGTTTAATGTGGTTGGTGTGGGGGATGGGACTTGGGAGTGAGAGACTATTTATAAAGAGGAAGTGAATTTGAGTTTTTTGAATGAAAAAATAAATTTTTTATTTTTTTGGATTTTAGGGAGGAGGAGGGAAAAGTTGGTCTAAGATGACAATGAGTCGGGTTTAGATCTGTTATTATTGTATTGGTACTTATTTACGAGTACGATTAAGAAAACAAATCCTAGTTAGTTGTGATTTGTAAAAAATTATAAATATTGGTATAATTGAATAAAATAGTTAGTTAAGTTAATAAATAGGCGATTAATATAGAATATTACATTTTGAGGTGTAAGCATTTTTTGTTTCTATAAAATTTGAAGAAATGAGTAATTATTGTAATTAAATGATGAAAATTTAATTATTGAGTACGGCGTAATTCAATATTTGAAGTAATTAGTTTTGGGATAAGTAATTATTGTATGTAAATGATAAGAATTGGATTATTGAGTAATGTGTAATTCAGCTTAGAAGGTTAGTAAACTTTTACTCGATCTAATTGGGCATTTATCATATGTCCCATTGTCTTTTACTTTTTCCCTTTTTATTTTGGTTTCTCCTTCCTTTACTGTATTTAATTAAATGTTTAAATATACTTTAAAATACAGAATACTATAATCCCTAAAATTATAAATTAATCTTGATTTGTTAGTGTTTTTTATCGTTTGTGTTCTGTTATAAGTTAATATATTCTTTGATAAGTTAACAAGTTTATTTATATTTGTGAAGGAGTTTGGAACAAAGTTTTCATCATTCTTTTGACTTAGAAAATTGAGAATAATATCGTATATCGTATAAAATTATTTTAGAATTAAATTAAAGTTTTTCCATGATTTTATTATTAATTAATAAGCTCATCTTTCATTGACATAAAAGAACAAAGGAAACTTATTGATTGTTACGGGGTAATAAAATAAAATGATACTTATATTACGTGTAGCCATGAGATTGCTTTCTCTACAAAAATAATTGTAAGCTGCTCCAAATTTTGAGACAATTTTAATTATGTGTTACCTAAAAACAATGCAAAATTTATAAATAATTTGTACCCAAGATAAGATTATGTGGGTCCGATGGGTGTATATTGTAATATTGCACTTAGGACAAAGGAGTTAGATTAATGTAATAAACAATCATGGCCATAACTAGAAGTTAATCTTACCTAAAATCTTGTTATTAATGTCAATATAAAATTATAGTTAGTAATATAATTGTATGTCAAAAAATAATATTTCCTCACCAAGATTATTCGTATAAAGACTATGAAAAGAGTAGGAGATTAATAATTAGATAACAAATGCACTAAATTGAATGTCGGGAATATAATTTACATATAACATATTACTAAAATATAAAGATAAACAATTGACTGAAATAAATAAAATAGATAAGCAAATATCCAAGAGGAAGGGATTACTAATTAAAATGCTCATTATTAACAATAAAATGATTAATACTTATGATATGAGCAACATGTAGCAAAAAAGTTAGATGGTGCTACATGGCCATCACAAATACTATTATTAGCAATTATATTAAAATAATTATGTGTATTTTTTCGAGATTTTATAACTTTTTTATTTATTTTTAATTTTTAAATGTCAAATAATTAAAATTTGTATAATATTTTTGAGTTGGGTATTTAATAATGGAGCTCAGGTCCTTTTAAAGAAAAGCTCGTGATCAATAGTTCTAAGCTCGAGTAAACACGTTATAAAACTGGTTGTATAATCTATTTACAGCATGCCATGACCTATGGGTTATGGGTCTCGGTACGGATGGTATCACTCTTGCATACATTCACTAGAGTCGATTTAAATGATGCAGTTTGAATACGAAAAGTCGGTATCACCTGTTAATGCCCTATCATTAAGAACATGAGCTACAATAGGTATTTACTCGCAGGTGATATTGAGTGATAGGGCATTAACAGGTGATACTGCTTAAACGAATTTGTAATAAGTAATGAAACGAGTTGTATAATAGATTATCTTAATCCGTTAATCAATATTTCCATCTTATAAAATAATGAGTGATTAATTAGAGGAAGGGAGAGAAGTAAGATGCAACGAATGTAAAAGGGGTAAGGGAACAAGAAATGGGAAGGAGAAGAGGATAGAGTGATAAATTGTAGACAAAGTGAGGGAGGGAGACTGGGAGACCCGTTGACGCTGCTATCGGATTTGTTGTTCCTTGTTTTACACCTCTCTATACGCCCATACATACAACATACCTCTTGCCTTTGCTCATCCTCTTTCTGCTTCTTACATCATCTCATTTGGAGTCTCATTATTATGTTTCATTAATTTGTAATCATACACTGTCTTTACCTTAAATGATGCTCAATTAATCTATAATTACTTGGTTTAATTTAGATCTAGTTAAGTAGGTCGTCGGCGGTTTTGATTGCTCACTTCATTCTTTTAACTACGAGTAGTACATAGCAAATGTTTTGGTCATCTATTTACTTGTTTGGACAAAACCAACGATGAAGGGTTCAGTTCCAGTTGTCGTTGTAAACACCCTTACTTTACATGCACATAAAAAGTTCACTACATATTCATTAAAAGTTGACTGTAATTCGTAACATTGTAATTAGACCGAGATAAAAAGTGAAATTACACCTTTATACATTTTATTAGTAGGTTAAGGTGGTGTTTATTCTGGCTTAATTTCAACTTATTTAAATTTGGCGTTATTCAATTTTATTCAGTTCAACCAATCTCCTCATAAATTGATTATTACTCGGGTCTCATTCAATTAAGCTCATTTTAGCTGAAAAGACGTAAAAGACATATTAATATTAGTGGAATGACTTTAATATTTCTGTTAATTTTAATACCATTAATTTAAAATACATAGTTCATCGTTTTTGGAATTTCCTAATCAAGTAACCTTTACATACAATCATACAAATATACAACAGACCTTTAAACGAATATATTATACTCCGAAGAATAAAAATAAGTGATTGGAGACCAAGAATATTGGAATTAATAAATTTTATACTTTTGAATAAATATAATAAAATCAAGTTAAATTGATGAATTTGATGTGGAGTCAATATTTGATCAAGTGGAGGTCTAACAAACGAGCTGCAGCTAGCAATGGTGATATTTTCTACAGTTGTACGTAAATCAAAGTTTTGGAACTTGCTTGTTGGTCCCTGTTGGTCAAGCTATTAAGCCTACACCACAAGAATAATGTTTGCCAAGTAATGTCATACGTAGCTATTTTGAATTTTATACTCTTGCAAATTTAGACTACTTTTGACCTAGCCAAAATGCCCAAAAGGTACAGTAGTTCTTAAGTTAACTAGAATTGCACTAAAAAAATTAATAAGTTATTCTTTGACACGGTTTTATAATGATAGAGTTAGGAATTGACCTAATGAGAGTAAGTGAAAAATTTTAGTTGGAGCGAACGGAATATGTTGTAACGAAAACTCGAACAAAATTGAAAAGTTTTAAGTAAAATTTTTGAAATTTCGAACAGGAAGAGCGAGCATTCCGACTAACCACCTCTAGAATCTAGCTACAACATAATGTAAAACAATTGTGTATATAAAAATTATCTGAGTACTTCTGTATATAAATGAGTTTTAAAAAAAACTTTAAAATTTTGGACTGTCAGCAGAGGCGAGCGTCTCGGCTAGCTCCACCACACAGTGTAAAACAGTCTATGCGTATAAAAATTACGGAGCACTTCTTTATATATTGATAGTAACATTGAAGAGGATGGTTTCATCCTCTTATTTTTTTCTCTTTTCCACTAACTTTTTGACACCTCATATTCTCTTTCATCTAAATCATTTTCCACTAACTTCATCCTCTTACACATCCTCTTTTATTTTTTTTCTTCACATCAAAAGGATCCTCTTTCATTCCTCTTTCATATTTTAATATATTTTTTCTCTTAATATTAATTGATATGTTTTATTTCTTTTGAACCATTTGTTTACAAATTAAAAAGTTCTTACTAAAAAATTGATGCCGTTATCAAATAAAATATGTTACAAATAAATTACAAACGGATTAAAAAAATACATCAAATGAAATATTAGTAACGAAAATTCAAACATGCAATATACGAAAAACGTAAAATTATTACCGTACAATATACGAAAAACGTAAAATTATTACCATACAATATAAGAAAAACGTAAAATTATTACCGTACAATATACGAAAAACTTAAAATCATTACCGTACAATATACGAAAAACGTAAAATCATTAACGTACAATATACGAAAAACGTAAAATTATTAGCGTACAATATAAGAAAAACGTAAAATGATTACCGTACAATATACGAAAAATTTAAATTATTACCGTACAATATACAAAAAACGTAAAATTATTACAGTACAATATACAAAAAACGTAAAATTATTCCACTTGCAAATTTTATACATTTATTTTAATAAAAATTATGTAAAATAAAAATTACATGCATGAATCCTATTGGGGGTTGGGCACAAGGGACAAGGTTGTACTTCAAAGAGGATGATGAATATTGATTCCACAATCCACATTGAAGAGGACATCCTCTTAGCATTCTCTCTCATCTAAGAGCTCTTCAATGTGGATGCTCTAATAAGTGAGTGATTAATTTTAGGAAATGATTGTCTCCGGGGGAGAGAGTGTGAGACAGTTTTATTTTATAATTAGTGATTGATGATTAAACTACTATTAGTTGTTTATGTTGTTACTCAGTATATATTTAAAAGGTAATTCTCTCTTCCAATTAATTCTATACAGTTTGCTTTTTGGGCACTATTAATAAGTCGAGTGAATATTCGACATAACTTCTAATATATAACATAAAAGATAGTCATTTGAAATCTTGTTTAATTGTCTTACCGAATACATTGTGAATATCAATTTTTATCGAAATGTAACTAAATATATTAACAAAAAAAAAACTGATATTGACAAACATGAATAAAGCAAATGTATCGAATTGATTGAAATTTAGAAAGTACTCCGTATCAATTTAGCTAGATTAGACCATTCCCAAGCAAGAAATCAATTTAATCGAGTCAATTGCATATTATACCTTAATCTCCCCTTATTAACCTTGACTCGCTTAAACCCTCCCAAGCAAAAAGTCACGACCTAGGTCAATAACTCAATCAATCTAATTAAGAAATCAAACAAAATCACTCATTCTTTATTTTTTTTTTTCTTAAATGGTTGGAAGTGACTTGGAAACAATGAAAATGTGCCACGTATGAGGTCGATTGGTGAGGCAATTTACCTCAAATTGGGTCGATTTGTGACTCAAATTGACTTGAGTCAATTCTAATCGATTTCTTAATTACAATTAACTTGACTCGACCTCATATCGACCTTGCTTGGGGATGGTCTTATACTAGTAGCTTAGAAACAAATAAATGCACTGATGAAGCTAGAGAGAAGCTAGCGAGAGCAATCGCCCTTGCAGGAACGGAGCTTTTCGGTCATCGTGCAAGGAGTGGTAACTATTGACCGTGAAGGTCAAGTAAATTTGTAGTACTAGACAAGCATGTTGGTCGAAAATTCCAAAAAGGAGTAAAAGAAAGAAAGCTATTCAACTATACTAGTATGCGTGGTAAACAAAAAGCCAAAAAGAAAACAACTCCTTGAAGAGACCAATTACACAACGTATACAACATACGGAGTATATAAACATTCCGAAATCACCTCTCTAACAATATTTCCGTCACAAGTTTGCGATGCGTTAAATATTATTCATATGGATAAATAAAAGTATAAGACTAAAACATAATGTTATTTCTTTTCAGTTGGTCTTGTTTCAAACCAACACTTTTGGTCTGAAATTCAAATGAGTGATATGTTACCATTTTACAGGCAAATGTGACCATTATTGACAAACAAGTTTCATTAACATTGGTCATATTATTGTGGTCACATTTAACTATAAAATGGTAACATATGACCCATCTGAATTTCAATTTGCGATTTCTTAGACACTTTATTTTTATTTTATGCATCATATTTGAATAGTATTTGATATGTTACAAGCTTGCGACAGATACGTCCGTAACAGATCAGAGCTCTCACAAGGTCACAAGATAGGTTAAATTCATTGTTGCTTTAATGGTTTTGTAACTAACTCAAGTAAAAAATGTGCAATTTTAGTTAAGAAGAGTAACAGAGTTTGGACACTTTAGCAAGGCAAATGTGTGGGTTACCCCATTCTTTTGTTTCATTAAAAGATGTTCCTATGTCTATCACTCTATCATATACGAAGACTTTACACCCACTAAAGATAACTAAAGCTTTGACCTCTTTTTTTCTTTTTGGTGTTAGCCAAGTTTTTAGACCCAAAATGTTCTTCTCAACCGACCCTTTTCCTTCTTGTTTAATACCGTCTTAGCACAAAGCGAACACCCGAATAAAACAAAGGCGAGAATGGTTGTGAAGAGTCTTTAGCTAGGATATACTCCCTCCATTCATTTCCACTTGGTACATTTGCTTTATGCACGGGTTTTTACGCATTGTTAAAATATTAATAAAAGTACAACAAATAGGTGTAAAGTGTAGTATTGTGTTGAAAAAGTGGGTCTTAATAGTGTTTTTATAGTATTATAGTATTAAAAATACAACCAAATAAGGAAAGGTGCAAAGTGGATTCGAATGGACCAAAATGGAATAGGTGCAAAGTGGATATGAATGGAGGGAGTATAACGTTATGGTTAAATGAGGTTGAAACCCGAACTATTTAGTAAAATAGGCTGGATTTCAGGCTATTTACTGAAAATGAGTCCACGTCATTTGAATTTTTATTTGGAAATCAGAATTAGTCTCTATCTGGAATAACGACTAGTTGTTTGCATAAAAAACACTTTCGTCATCTACGTTCTCCTTGCTCCGACCAGCAAATAACGTAATACCACCACGATTTTCTTCTTCTAACTTCCCTTTATCGTATTCACATTTTTATTTGCATTATCAACTACATGATGTGTGCAAAATACAATCTGCAATATCACCGTTCGTTAACATGCTATTGACCTTTTCTTAAGGGCACATAATAACGACATGAAATTTGTCTACATTAATAATATTGACCTTTTTTTAAGGGCATAATATTGACCTAAAATGTCCTTGAAGTCCCATGTGAGATAAGAATTTTTAGGACAAAAAGACATTTTTTAATTAACCCAAAAATTATCTCTTTAAATCTTTAAGCTAGCTCTTTTCTTTTAAGTGGTCCTTTATTCTATGGTACATAGCACAATACCTACAAATTTCCTTTTTTCAGCTTTTAATTTTATGGTTTTTCCAAAGTAAATTTGAAGGCAATTATCCATTTTGACTCAAATAAAGAAAAAGGGAATCCGAAGTTGTAAAAAGTCTATGCTAATAACAATATAACATGCTATATTGTTTATTTGGGAGGTTTGTAAATTATAAAAGTACTTTAATTTAGTCACACCTCACACCCCTCAGCCTTTGTGTTAAAGAAAAAGAATAAAGATGAGTATATAAATGTATATAATTTTCTCAAGTGTGTTAAAAGAGAGAAAGCAAAGGTCCAAAGGAGCCTTAATAAAAGAGTATTGATGAACAAAGGTAAAATGTATGTGTGTGTGGCCTTATCACTTGCTTGCTACTTTCTCCTTTATTGTTGGAATTTAATTTTGTCATGTAAATATACTCCATTACATTATGATGAACTTGTTTTATAAATGAAAATGAGTCTGCGTTATCAGATAGTATTGAGTTTCGGTATCACTCTGTCACGTATATATGACAGCTCCTTAACTATTTCAAAGTTCTCTCTTTATGCATATAATCGATACTATATATGTATGTGGTGGCTGATGTTGAAACTCGGTACTATTCATGTGACGTTCTATCCTTGACATCATTATGTCTAATCCAACTAATTTAGTGATCTAGATGTTCTAAATTATGAATTTGTTTCGTAAATGGAAATGAGATGGCGTTTTTATTAGTATTGAGTTTCAGTATCACCTTTTTATATACAATGAGAGTTTGTTAGCTCCTCCAAAATTTTCTCTTTATATCTTGTTGTATGATCGATGTTATATACTCCGTATTTGATAGGTTAATAGTGAAACTTAGTACCACTCTTGTAATTAATGTTCTGTGCTTGACATCATATAAAGTTTAGTCCAATTATTTTAGTTATCTAGACGATGGAGTACTTCATTACCTTATCAACTTGTTTTGTGATGGAACAAGAGACAACGTTATCAAATACTCCTTACTATTAAGTTTTGATATTACCTTCTCACATGTACATATCAGTCCTAAATAACTTAACTCTCTCATTACATCGCACACGGTGTATCTAATAAGTTGATATTGAAGCTTAATACCGCCCGATGATAACTCTAGATTCTAACATTGATAGAAATTTTCCGTTTACCAGCTCGATACTTAAAAACTTCATATTTTTCTATCATACACATTTACACGAGTTTTTTAGTTTAAATGTGAAAATGTGAATGCGTGATGTTTAAACCAATTATTAACACTTATTGATGCGGAGTAAAACATTATTAAACTAATGAACTTGTTTTGTTTTGCAAAGAAAATTGAAAGAACTTCAACAGATTATATTGAGTTTCAGTATCACTCTCTCACATGTACATGATAGTTTTTTCTTCTCTCAATTATATACAACCAACACTATATACGAAGTATGTGATAAAATAGTATTAGAACTCAGTACCACCTATAATATTATATCGTAAATGAAAATCTACCTTTTCTCTACTCGCTTTTTATAATTATATTATCTATTTTTCATGGCCACACGGTTTTTCATAAGTCTAAAAATGTAAAAGTAAAATAATATTAAATGTGGATTGTTAACAAGTTAAACCAATTATTAACATTTCTAAATGTATTTATACAATCCCTCGAATATGTGCTCACAATCTCACAAATGGACAAAGAAGTCACGAACTCTTAAATGGGGATATTCATGATTGCATCAAAGATTCAACACCAAAATCATGTACTGTATGAAAAATGACAAAGCTGTAATTTGGATTTAATGGACCCACTTCTTTAACTTCTCATTATTTTCAATCAATGCATACTCTGTTTTTCTACTGTCTAGTGGACCAAAACAAATTTATAAAATGGGCTCAGACAAAACTAACTAATACTGTAAGTCCTTAGTTTTGCTATGCTCGATTGCTCGTCACGGATATAACCATTACAAAATTATAAAGGATTAAGTATTACCTATGTGGTTAGATAAGATAAAAGTAAGAGTGTTTAAAAAATCTTAAATAACTTATTTCTATTTACTTAATTAAAATTTATTTGATTCATTATAGACTTGTGATAAATATTACAAATGAGAATTCGTGAAAACTAAATAGTTGAAGATAACGTGGATTGATGATTTGCAAAGAGTCGGATGCTTGGAAGAAAAACAAAAATTTGCTACTTTAAATCGAATTTTTTTTTTCGAGCTGCCCTCTTCTCCGTTACGGTTATTTGTTTACCTGTTTTATTTTACAGTGTCTCAAGTCTCACCTACTATTTATCTTTTTATATGTGGAGTATATCTTTGATGACAATTTGATTTTTTCGGAAGAGGCACTCAATTTTGTCAACTTGTTATTAAATAATCGACTGACTTCCCTTCTCTTGAATTATGATGACAGAATCAAAGATAAACAAATGATAAATATGAAGAAAATACCTTTTTATAAAATTGTTTTATAATTATCCAAATCCAAACCGATAAAATGGCATTAAAACACACAAATGTATATTAACGAAAATCTATTAATCAAGTAGTTAAGACGGAGGTATTATTTACAATAAGTTTGAGGTGTGAATCCTTCCTCCAATCAGTTGTAGACTAAAAAAGGACCCACATTTTGCAATATAGGCCTATTCAGGGAAGAGAAATTCTTGTGTCCTTCGGGAGTACTTTACTGCTTACACCCATACCATTATAATATTATATTTTAGTGGATTTTCTTTAGGTGTGAGGAGTACGTACTCCGGGAGGACACAATAATTTTTCATTCAGGAAATCGTTAATACGTGTATGATTATAGTTTCTCCGTCCCGGTCATTTGTTTACATATTCTATTTTGAGATAATTTAATCAATTATTTATCTTTGTATCAATTATTTACGTTTCTATTTTATGAATGATTTGGATGAACAATTTGATCTTCACACCTAATTTAATCCACTTATTAACAAATAACTGACCATCTTTCCTATTTTCGTAACCTTTGTGGCAAAATCAAAATTAAACAAAAGACGAGGACAAGTCGATTAAGGAATATATCAGTTTGGGCCTTCTAATGCTGAATCTAATTGCTAAAGGCTGTTCAAAATTGAAACATTTTTTTGCTTTAGGCCCAACAAAATTGACAGAAAAATAGGTTAGTTACCCAATGATGGGCCAAAACATAATCAATCAAGAAGAGCATATTCTTTTTCGAAAATTCGTTTAATTCCATCATACAACGAGCATATACCTTAGGAATCACATTTTCTTCTATGTTAATGACTTAAAAAGACAGTTTATGAAATTAAATGAAACCTAAAATTAAGCAGATTTTACTTCTTCTTTGTCTTAGCCTTCTTTAGTACGAGTAGCAAATAAACGAAGCTTAAAAGAGTTCAAGGATTAAGCAACATAATACTTGGATCATCTACGTCATGGTAAGTCCCATTTCACAATTTTTTTCTTTCGGTAATGAAAAGTTTAGGTTCATCCAGACTTTACCCAGTTTAAGACTAGAGCAGACCACCGGCCTTTTTGAAGACTCATAATGATGTTTACAGATCGCCTACTAACCCATGGTGACTAGAACTCTCGTCTTTATGGTCAGAGGGTGGACTTTTTATCATTGAGATTAATTCTGGTTGATTTTGCGGTTAAAATTGTGATATGAATGTTATTCACGGAGTATTTTTTTTCTCGTTGTTTCCACGGAGCGCAGTTAGTTGCATTGTAAATAAAGGAAGATAAATTCAATTCTAAAATCTATTGATCCACAATACCTCTGTCTTAACCACTAAACTAACACATTTTCAGGATGGAGTATCATTTTGTATGATAAAGTACCTCTATCAATGAGTTAAAATAACTGCTTGATAAAACATACTCGTACTCCGTAAGAATGGTCATGACTTCGTTAAGCTCTATGCATGGTCGTATGGATGTTAATATGTTACATTAGCTTTAGTCATGACATACTCCCTTTTAGCTACAAATTTACGTATGCACTTATTAATCATATAGACTATTATATGAAATATACTAGCTATTACATAACCAGGGATACACACGACTATTGCTTCAGCACAGACTTAGCCGTATTATGCGCACGATAGTTTTTATTTCTAGGTAGGTAACTAATATTAAGACGACAACAAAAAAAAAAGAACTTGTAGGCGACTGGAGGTGGCCGGGCATATGACGTGTTGCATCGTGCTTTCCTATACTTGGGTACTAGTTAGAAGTCATAATTTGCTAGACCAACCCTCACCCGACCCTAGTAGCATGTCCATCTAGCCGAATCAAAGCTAGGTCTAACTTGGACCGAATCCTTTCTAATTGAACTCATTCGCAAAATCTAAAATATATAACTAAAGCTTTGAGGTTGCGGTTGGGTTAGGGACCGAGTGAGGTTCGTGTCTAGCTGGGGCGAGGTTTAAGATTAAATTAGGATAGTTCAACTCTAGCTTAAAAGTAGATGTTCATAGACAGGACAACCTAATCCCTTCCGCTAATAATACAGGCTTAAATAACGTATTTTCCAAAATTTACAAAGACACAAACTACAAATCCACCCTAACCCCACTAATCCATATACCGGTTGCCTGGAAAATTCATGCTAACCCGACTCGTGTCCAACTCAACCCCGTATTTGACTCACCATGTCGAAACAGGTCGGCTTCCCAGTTGCCACCTCCAAAAATAGAAAAACAATACTTTAATAAAATAAAATAAAAAATAAAAAAAGTACAATATAATAATGTAAAATTCCAAGTGTCAAGCAACGAGTGCTCCACATGTAAAGCCAACAACCCCAAAAACACACCTCCATGAAACCTCTCAACCCATTGACAACTCCAAGGCTCTCGTCCCAACACGTGTCACCCACTCCCACAAATATCTCCATTTCCAGTAACACTCACCTCACCTTTACGCCGATTACCCTCATTTCCCCCAAACTCTCTGTCTCTCTCTATCTCTCCTTTCACACACCATTTCCGTTTCTCTCCTGAAACCTCGCCATGTCGGAGGAAAAGCACGAGTCGTTGATGGAAAAGATCTCAGATAAGATCCACGGACACGGTTCATCCTCATCGTCGTCTGATGATGAGGCGTCTGCGCCGTCCGCTGCGCATGTGCCGCCGCCTGAGGTTGTTCCTGCGGCGGAAGTTTCGGCCGTTGAGTCTCCGTCTTCGCCGTCGTTGAAGTCTAAGGTTTTTCGCCTTTTTGGTAGGAAACAGCCTGTTCATAAGGTTCTCGGTGGTGGTAAACGTGCGTTTCTCACCTTTTATTTGGTTTTTCGGCTTTTGCGATGATTTTGATGATTTTTGTCAGGTTAATTGATGTTGATTATGTTGTAGGTTAGGTTAATGTGTGTTTCTCGCATTTTGTTTCCGTTTTTGCGATGATTTTGATGATTAGTGAGGTTCATTTTGTTGGATATAGTTAAGAATAGACGATGATGTTGCCGTAAGATGAACTGTACAAAATTCCGTAACTTTGCATGGTTAGAGATTAATATTGCCGTAGGTTGAATTTAGATAATCCGCTGAGGTTAATTTTGTTGATTATAATTCTGAATTCATGTTGATGTTGATCTTCATGCCGTCTCTTTCTTCGCATCATCTAGGTTAGGTTGATGTATTTCTGCAATGATTTTGATGATTTGTGAGGTTAATTTCGTTGAATATAGTTGTGAATCGATGTTGATGTCATGTATTTCTCTTGTTGTCTTGTTCTTCGCAATGATTTTAATGATTTATTACTTTAATTTCAGTAATTTTACTTATGAAATCTGTCGTTTATGTTGATGTTGTAGTAGGCTAGGTTAGATTGTGGTGTATATGTCTGTCTATACTCTATAAATGAGGTGTAATAGTCTTTGAAGGCACCATTTTTATGATGCATAACGATCTTATGGGATAATTTTTGGTAATATGTGATAATTTGTGTTGGATTTATTGTCACTTTATATGCTTTGACGATGATGATAAATATAAAGTATTATGATATTTGTGTTGAGGCGATGAATATTTGCTTTTCTAAAGCAACTATTATGTTAAAATATGTCTATTATCCTGTTTCTATGCATTTTAGCTTACAAAATGTGGGCTTGAGCCTTGAGGATTGATTTTGTTAGGATAGTATGTGAGCTAGAGAGTTGTGAATGTGTTGTGGACGAGCAATTGTCTCCTTTTAGTCTCTGTTGCGATGAACTTTTTTGTTGTTGATTATATGATAGGTGAGAAGATTTTGTAAAATTAGCGGAGACACAATAGTTGCTTGATTTGTGGTTTGTTGTCTGAAAAAAAAGTCCTTTCTTTTTGTAAAAACTTATTTGGTTTGCTACTTGTTTTGCCGGATTATAATGGGACCGTAGTGATAATATAGTTCCTGACTAATTGTGGCACGATCTAGTTTGTAGATGATTTAACTATTGTCGTGCCCCTTACAAATAAACAATTCTCAATGAGAACATTATCTTGGTGCCCTAGTTTTCTTGTAGATTAATTGGTGTACATATGAAGCAAACGACAAGTTTAGTGTAGAACCATGTATTGAAGGCACGCACCCTTCGACCACTTATGGAGTTTTGGTGGTTTTATATTTCAGGGGGTATTTAGTCCATTAGCGTATAATTTTGCCTAAATACTTAATTAAAATGGTATTATAATATTTATGTTAAAAAAGCATAAAGTTTGACCTAATGAGTTAAATAGACATATATTGTAGTTTCTGACTGCTAGCGACATTCATTGTTCACTCTTTTACCGAGTACTTCGATGACTTTTTCACTAGTTGATTTGTGATCCTGAGCATACAATGCATTTCTCCTTCAGACGAGGATGAAGTAGTTGATGTTGATGTTAATGATTGAGGAATTGTCTCCTTTAAGTTAGCATTAGAGATGCTGAGCTAGATTATTTTGTCACTCCTCTCGGATTCAGACTTAAATTTATTATTCAAAACCACGGTATAGTAATATATACTAATTCTTCCGGTTGTGATGAATGCAAGAAATGTGAGCCATGGATTTCATCTATTTTGCACCTCTAATTGTTAGTTTTTACCTTTTATGTTTCTTTACAGCTGCTGATGTTTTCCTATGGAGGAACAAGAAGATTTCTGCCACCGTGATTGGTGTTGCTACTGTCATCTGGTTTCTCTTTGAGTTACTTGAATATCACTTGCTCACCCTTGTCTGCCATATCCTTATATTCACTCTTGCAGTTCTTTTCCTCTGGTCCAATGCGTCAACATTCATCAATAAGTGAGCATCGATTGTCTTTCATTTGCTCTTTTTGTGCGATCAATCAAAAAACATAAATATTTACTTTGATGTACATGTCTTGTTGGCCAGGTCTCCACCACGTATCCCAGATGTTCACATCCCTGAGAATGCTCTCCTAGAATTCGCCTCAGCATTAAGATTTGAGATCAACAGAGGTCTTGCTGTGTTACGGGATATTGCCTCTGGGAAAGATCTCAAGAAATTTCTTAGTGTAAGTCTTTGTCGCATCTCTATTTCCTTACTGCCTCCTACACACTCTCCATTACTGTTCGATTCAACAGTTTTTTTGAGACATTAGTGTAAAATCTAATTCAAAGGGACATGGAGTTATATGGCAGCGCAAATGGTCAGTTGTTTGGTCTGCTGTAAACGGTCTCCTCCTGGTTAGATACATCGAATTATCTCTAATGATTTCTTGATTGTATGTCAAAACAAACAGGTGATAGCTGGTCTGTGGTTCTTGTCAGTTGTGGGTGGCTGGTTTAACTTCCTGACGCTCGTATACCTACGTAAGACCCGTTGTGCTTAATGCTATATAATTTTAGCTGTACATTTGGTAGTTTCTTTGACTGATACGAGCTTGTTTCTTTTCCGGAAATCTTCCAGTGTTTGTTATGTTGCACACCTTGCCTGTGCTATATGAGAAGTATGAAGATCAGGTCGATGCTTTTGCCGAGAAGGCAACAATAGAGCTCAAGAAGCATTATGCAGTCGTCGATGAAAAGGTTCTGAGTAAGATCCCGAAAGGACTGAAAGACAAGAAGGCTGCATGAAGAGAATAGGTTCACACTTGGCATTTATCTTGCTGTCTTTCGAGTAGTAGTTACAAGTCTGTCGATTAGGAGTCTCTTGATTGCTCACCTTCGTATATGATCGAGTTCATATTTTAAATGAACCGGACCAGGTGGTTTGTATGATACTACGTAGCTCCGAATCATGGATTGTGTCAAAAAGGCTTTAGAATCTAGTTCTATATGTTCAGTACCATCCAACCTAAATAATGTATTTATGGGTAGCTTCATTTTCAGGGTATTCGTCTTCGTCTCTTAACCCTGGCTTCCTTCCCTCACTTTCTCCAGAAACTCTTGGTTGAGGGTCTTTGGAAATGTTTATTATAAGATCACTTAAATTATAAAATTGAAGTATATTTTTGTTGACCCTTTATACAGCGATGATTACGTTCCAAACCGTTATATAGTTGAAAATGATCCTTCACTTTGTTCGGGATTGTTTTATCACCTTTGTGAAGTTGTCTTGCGTTAACTTGTCTCAGAGTTATCTTGTTGAAATGTTGTGAATTTGGGGACTTTGCTGAATGATCTATTACTTTATGAATCATTTTTGTGCTGAATTACCCCTTCCCTTGGATGCGGAACGGATAATAGGGATTGTGGTAATGATGTTAATGGGGAGGGGTGTTGCTGTGTTTCGGGTTCCATAGATTAATCTACACGTAGATTGGCTACGTGCGTTTTGATATTTTTGCTGTAGGTCAATAAGGTCATCGGTTTCCATTACTAAGCCGATCTTGCTTTAAGAACTTGAGTTCAGTGTAGCACTCGTAAATGAGGATTTTGTTTTCAATGATTAGTCGGGACTACACCCCCTTCCCCCGACAATGTCGTGATCATTGTCTTAGAGAAGGGGAAAACAAAACAAATCGGTGCTACCATGTGGTGGTTCCGGTGGTATTTCCCCTGAGAAGAGGGGGAAAGAGGCTGGTTATCAGCAGTTCATGTTTGCTCTTTCCATCAATCATGATTCGTGAATTTATCCTCGTTAATGACTCGCTAAACAACTCTGAAGTCTATGTACTCTTAGTACTCTAGTTTTTAACAGAACTCGTGTCAAGTCGGATGTCGATATCATTTGCTTTAACGGTTTAGGACAAGCTCAAGCATCAATAGAGAAACTTAAGCATGTCTTGAAGAGTGCTGGCGGACAAATGTAGCACGTTCACAATAGGCTAAAATAACCGGACTCTGAAACGCTAATTTGATCAAAGTTTTGGCTGAATTTAAACAACTAAGAGAGCGCATCATAATTCATAGCAACTTTGATTGTATTAACAAATAATACATTCGGACAACAGCCTATGTTTATCTATGAGTCGCCAATAGGACTCACTACCGCTTGATGTTGGGCAACTTTGCAAAAGATAGCTGACAAATTCACGGCTGAAGGTACCAATATGCATTCTACGCCGGCACTCAATGTGGAGATAATTCACCGAGTAATGCTGGTGATACTCGTAAGCCTCATCTCCATCACTCCCATCAATTGACACATCTCGGGAGTCAGAGGTAAATGCAACCTACCACCCAGTGGTGCACTTGTCGTGCACGATTGCACGCCATCATGAGTTAAAATGTTACGTTTCCCAGATTCCAGAACTAGGAACGTAGTCGTCGTCTTCATCTGAATCATCAGTCCACAGAGATTCCATCAAACACGGAAGCTCGAGTTCATCTACTATGTATTTCCCAATCTGCAATGAGTGACAAGCATAGACTTGATCATATTGTGTGAGAGCAAACCAAGGATTATGTGTCCCAGACAATTATTTTACTTTTATTTGATTTTGAGTGATGGAAATCACAAGGACAATTTAGACATTGACGAGGTTAACCCAGATCATGACTGGGTCACTAAACGACTTAACCCGCACAGCAACGGAATATATGTACATCCTAGATTCTCAAGTCAAAACGAAGCCACAAGAACAATTTAGATACTGATGCCGATCTGTTTTGAACCAGGGTCAATACTCAATTGCTTTACCGGCAAAGCTAGGTGGTATATGTGCATTCACAAGCAATAGGCAATACTAACAAGCAACACGAGAATAGAACCATACCTGAGCTGGTGATAGTGGGTCCAATTCGTGTTTGTTTGCTCTTCGGCCTAGGCCTTGGTTCGGACATCTTAGGTTACTTAGCCATACTATTGAATTACAGTACAAACAGTATCCTCTGTCAGACTTGTATGGATTCCCTACAAATTAATCATGCAATGCTTCAGAGACACAACGGCTAAAAACCTTGGCAAAAAATTTTGGAAACACTAATGAAGAATTGAATTCACTGTCCAAAAACCGAGATTACTTAAATGGTGACCAATATGCATGATATCAGACATCGGGAATTACGGAGGGGAATTACTGCTTGGCCAACTCATTACTAGCACAAGGCTCATAGCCGATACTAGACTGATATAGGCATACGGCTTATAGGAACAATAGAGAAACAAGTCACGCTAAACTCACGACCTTAAAAGCAATGTCACATAATAGTATGCAGTCAAAATCAGGATCGTTACGATGATCATATGAGGTACTGTTTGAATATCATGCTTACAGGTATAAAGCATCTATGCCATTAGAGAAAGGGATTTGGTATACCTAAGTATTCTTTCCTGAAATTATCTTTCCAGTTCCGGTTAACATCGGTGCAAACCTCAGTTGCTAGCTCATGTTGCTTGCCTACTGCAGTGTCATTATCTGCTAATCCCTTGAATTCCGAAACACTCTCTGAATCGTCAAAATGGGCTGTATATTGGAACTTCCAAAGATAACTATCACTGGCAGCAGCATTCCATGACCTTCACAAAGATATTCATAGGCTCAATTAGAGCTTAAAAGACTCGAGAGTTACAATTACTCTGTACTTCTGAGTTCTGATATTATGCCATAATTATCATAATATAAGAAATGACGATAAAGATGCAACAGTGATGTCTAGATTTGTTAGAATTTGGTAAACACAGCGGAATGTTACCGGCACACTAAGCTTGCTGTTAGCACAGATTGCACATCCAAAAAGCAAAAGAGATGCACCAGGAGATCTTGCGGCAAGTTTAATGAGCCTGCAAAAGGATTTCGGGGTCATAACATATAATTGTGTCACGATCCATGGAGAAGGACCAGAAAAATAGGAAGTGCCTCCCGCTCGCATGCATGCATTAGTGTCTCAAACATAAACATTTTATGTGTCATATATATCATAGGCAAGTTATGACACTCTTGGTCAGTGCTTAGCTTGCTTCTTACTTAAGATGCAACACTTACAAACTAATTTCAGGTAAAGTCCCATTTCCGGCTAGTTCCTTGCATCAATACTAGACCCGTTACCCCCATTAAGGAAGATAATGGTTACATAGTTCCCCTAGGGAAATGCATTAGCCTACGTAGGAGTAATAATTCCTTGACAACTTCCTTTTCTTCCTTGCCACAATAATTTCCGTCATAGTTCCTTTATTTTGGCATTAATTACGCTTGTAAACTGTACTCGTTAACCTACATCCTCAAGAAATGGCAAGCAGTAATCTACAGATAGAAGTGGTCTAAGTACAAACCGCGAACTCATTACTGAACCTCCTTAGCTCCCTCTCCACCACCTCTATTTGAAGGAAGGGTGTGCTAGCTACTTATCTATAAATGGCAAAAGGGCAGCCCGGTGCACGATGGTGTCCCCGCTAGGCGAGGGTCCGGGGAAGGGCCCCACCACAAGGGTGTAATGGGGGCAAGGCTTCCATTGCCATTTTGACAAGAGGCCGCTCCCAGGGGGTTGAACCCGTGACCTCACGGTCATAAAGCAACACCTTAACCGCTGAGCCAAGGCTCCCCTTCTGCTCGCTACTTATCTATACATCAAAAATATTATATAGCCATTGTACCTTTGCCATCCAGCAGAATTTTGCCACGTCTCTTATAAGCAATCTTTGCTTGCTTAAATTCTGAAGCGGCCAATACTCGCTTCTGCTTTGGTAGCGCAGACTCTGCACTTTGGATGAGAAGACTAGCAGCTGAAACAGCACTTTGTGTCTGCATTCTAGCACAAAACTTTCAAGTTAAACACTTGAAGAATACTTGAAGTCCAGCAAAATCAATAACTTAAGGTAGTTAGATCAAAGACCTCGTATGATGAAGGCCATGAAGCCAATGAGTACGGCAAGCAAAAAGGTTCAAAGTATGAACGGTGCATATGATGCATATTATATTTCACTGATCTTAACATCAGGACAGCAAAAAGCTTCATCTAACTCGAACATGTATTATCACTTTTCCAAATACCATTTGCCACAGGGCTCTATCACATGTCAGGACAAGAGAATCGATTATAATTAGCCTTTCCCCCATGAAACACTCCTATAAGAACTGTGTCGCTAATTGCATGATATAACTGTACTTCACCGTAAAATCAAGCGCAGAAAGACTAGTGAGTCACTTTGCTTAATTTCATCATATTCAAGAGCCAGAGAATAGTGAGTTGGAGGCTTGTAGCCTCCATTGGAGATTGAAACTCATCACAGTAACACTATCTGTTCAGCAATACCATAGTGATGACTTCAGCCCTTCAATCATACTGGTTCAGCAGTTCTACAGGGCCACAAATATACTCTCTCTGATTCAGATTCTATCCAAATCAACGACAGGAAACATGCACTATCATTGTCTGATTGTGCAATGTCACGAACTCTCTCTTCATTAAGATGCTATTCAACACATTACAAAAAAAACATTTCTAATCCAATAAAGTGCAGTAATTCCTTCCTCAAATAGTCTTACTGAAGACGGATATTATCCTCCCACAACAAGGCAAGTGGGAGAACAAGTGGAAGGCAAGTGGGAGTAAATGGAGCATTTCATGGGCCGTCCCACATACATGACGGATAGGGTCCGTCTCGAACGAATGCAATGACCAGTTCATCACAGTGAATCACAACAGTACACCACCACCCTCATCTACCTAGCTTAATCCCTATCCTCCATATTCTCTCATAAGTTCTAACCTAAAAGATCCAAAATTTCAATACAAAAACCAATAAAGCTCATCACTTGCTATTGTTCCTAAATGAAATCAATTAAATCAATACATAAACACGGGCAGTGTCGAACCAAGAGGGCTAGCAAGGGCGTTCGCTCCCTCGAAATTGAAAATTATATTTTACATATCATTACTGGTTCGCCCCAAAGGGGAGCCTTGGCGCACCGGTTAAAGTGTTGCTGTGTGACCGTGAGGTCACGGGTTCAAGCCCTGGGAGCGGTCTCTTGCCAAAATAACAAGGGAAGGCTTATCCCCATTACACCCTTGAAGTGGGGCCCTTCCGGACCCTCGCTTAGCGGGGATGCCATCGTGCACCGAGCTGCTTTTTTTTTATTACTAGTTCGCCCCGTAACTACAAATCCTGGTTCCGCCACAGGACATGAGGGAATCCAACGTGAAACAAACACAAACCCAACAAAAATTTTAACATAATAAACATAAAATTCAACTAAAAAACATACAATCAATTAAAAATATACAAAGGAACAACAAAACGCAATGCAAAACAAAAGTAAAAAAAAAAAGATGAAAAGATGAAAAGATGAAGAATTTACAGCGGAAGAAGGCGAAAGGCGAAAAGGGTATCATCAAAAAGAAGAGATTGAAGGGATTTAGGTGATTTAGAGTAATAAAAACGAAGGATTGTACTAAGTTCTTTACAAGCAATTGGATATTTGTAAGGGATAGAAAGTGAATCTCTTAATCTTAAATTAGTGTATTTTTCTAATGGATTTGACATGATTTGATTGTTGATTTTGGGTAATTCAGAGGAAATAATTCAAGGGAATGTAGATTTTGTATGGGAAATTGAGCAATAGAAGCGGTTTGGGTGGAGAGGAACGTGGATGGAAGAGGTGCTTGTTATGGCGGGTGATAACTGATCGGGGCGATAAATTGATCGGGTTGTGTCGGGTTTAATTTCATGTTATTGTTGAATTTGATGTTTTTAACTTATTTATTTGTAAATTTAAAATTGAACTTAATTAAAGATTTATTAAGCTCGCTACGGTCTATTTACGTAACTGTTTTTTGGTACATAAAGAGGGGCAGACCTCCGAAAAAAACTAATTATTCGCTATTACACGCGAATAGTGCTGGATAACGTAGTGGGCCAGCCCGGCCCGGCCCAACCCTGTTACGTGGGCCAATTTTTCTAGCCTACACAGGGCTTGGACTGGGCCAGCCCAGCCCGGAAGCAAATAAGGCCAGGGCTAGGGCCGAATTTTGTCAGCCCAACCCTATTCGCAGCCCTGTGTGAAATGCAGTCCAGCCCACTAATAAAATTACCACAATTAACACAAATACAGCCTACAAACACAACTAGCAGCCCTACAGGGTTGGGTCAGGGCTGACTTTTCTTAGCCCGACCCAGCCCAGCCCTATAATATATTAGGGTTGTGTCAGGGTTGACTTTCTTCAGCCCGACCCGGCCTGGCCCGACCCATTGTACAACCCTACACGCGAATAGCTACTGCAAATATATCCTCTCTCAGAATAGTTCGCAATTTAGCATTTGGACTTTGTAAATGTTGGATGGACGTGCTGGAGTAGACATCACGATTAGCTAGGTAATCAGCTACTCCATTAGCTTCTCTGTAGTTATATATGTTCAATTATGATTGCCCGATGATGTTACAACGTATAACATTGTCAAAATACAACTAACACACTTTTTTAGTAGCAGATTGACTATGAAATTAAATTAACAAAGTTAATCAGATGAGAATTAATAATGAGCAGATTGTTGACAATTAGATTGTTTTCATGTTGAATGTATTGTTCCGATTCAGTCTACCAAATACCCAAAAATCATATTAATAGTTAGTTGTCAAAGAATCAAACATGCTAAAAGCCTAAAAGGTCACGTTCTCTAAACATTTCTCATTCAGGTGTTAAATACACCCAGCCCAAATAGAGTGAATCCGTTTTCAAAATAATGCTCAAAAATAAAATAATTGTCGTTTTGGGTTGGAATTGAAAGTATTTGTCAAAATGGTGTCCACGTAGGCTCGGTTTTTCGGAACCTGCTCGGCTTAAACACGCCATAGAGGACGACGTGTTTCTTTCCTAAGACACGCCATAAGGTATGGCGGGTTCAAACCTAGTAGTTTTTTTTTAAAAGAAACATAAACTTTGCAGGAACTTAGAGATTGAAGACCCGCCATAGCGTATGGCGTGTTTCATTCAGAAGACCCGCCATAGCCTATGGCATGTTTAAGCAGAGTTGTTTTTTTTTTTAATAAGTTTGCACGAGTTCCTTCATTCTCTTCATCCTTCACTCTTTCAACACTCACTCCCTCAACCCTCACAACCACGAAAGTTAGACTTCATCTCAATCCTTCACAAGCACATCTCAATCCACCCTCACTCCCTCAACCCTCACTCACTCAACTCTTTTCCGGTGAAAACTCCGGCAAAATTACCTCTTTCAAGGTATTTTTCTTTTCATATTTTTTGTTTAATTTGTAATTTTTATGTTAGATTTCAGTTTTTATGTTTTCATTTTGGTTAATTAAGGTGTTTTTGTGCTTGATTTAGCTTTTTATATTGTTAATTTGTTATGTATATGAAAACCCCCAAATTTGAAACCCTAGATTATTGAATTTGATGTAAAAGTTGTTAAATTGTGTCTAGTTCATTGTTTTGGTGATTATTATGTCGTAGTTTGTTTATAAATTGTTGATTTACACTAAGTAAGTTTTTTTTTGGTATAGAATGGATATTTTTGATTTTCCACTTATTTGTTATTGGGATGGAGAAATATTGGAGCAAAATGGTTGTGTTAGCTATAGAGAAGGGAATCAATGCTTTGTTTTAGCTAGTACAAAGATGACATATCTTGAATTAGTTGAAGAGATATACAAAGGAATGGAAATTCATAGTTTTACTAGTCAATAAAGGGTGAAGATGAAATTTCCAAGTTCCGGTTGTTTCAAAATTGTACCTCTTAACAACGATGGGGCCTTAAAAGCACTATGGGCAAGTGTTCGTCATTCAAATGCTCCTTCAATGGACATATTTTGACTGCCATGTCAATTGACGCAAATAACCAAAATTTTCCTGTTGCTTTTGCTATCGTCGAATCTGAAAATACTGATAGTTGACCTTGGTTTATGGCTTGCATAAGAGCCTTTGTGACCAAAAGAAGTGGATTGTGTGTCATATCAGATAGACATGCCGGGATAATGAAAGCAATGAGTGAAGTTGGTAGTGGTTGGGAGGAGCCTTATACTTATCATAGAATATGCATTCAACATTTGGCTTCGAATGTTTACACAAGATTTAGAAATAAACAAGTGAAGGAAATGTTTGGGTCAACGGCAATGCAATATCAGAATAAGAAGTTTGACATAGGTTTTAATTGCCTACGTGAGTTGAATAGAGAGGCACAACAATATGTTGTCGATGTTGGAATAGAAAAGTGGTCAATTTGTCATGATGGTGGACATAGGTATGACATATTAACTACTAATTTGGCCGAGGCATTTAATAATGTGCTAAAAGGAGCACGTTTTCTTCCAATAACCGCTCTTGTCAAGTGTGTCTTCTTCAGAGTTAATGCATACTTTGTTGAGCGACGTGAGATGACAAGGAAAAGATTGTTGAGGGGGCTTCATTATAGTAAAAAAAATGACTACATTGTTGGAGGAAAATTACAAAAAGGGAGCATATCATAAGGTGGTTGCTTTTGATCATGTTGGAGGGGTATACCAAGTGACAACTCGTAGAGGTTCACGAAACGGAGCATACGGGAACCATTTACACACTGTTGATTTATCAAAGAGAACTTGTACTTGTAACAAGTTCCAAATCTACAAATATCCGTGTTCTCATGTGTATGCCGTTTGTAAAAAAAAAAGGGCTTAAATGCTAGTCAATATGTGAACATCAACTACTCTACGGGCGAACACTTGGCTTCATACACTTCTAAATTTCAACCTTTGAAAGATGAGACTTATTGGGGTCCTTACAATGGGCCTACAATAGTGTGCGATGAGCTCAAAAGACGAGGAAAAGGGAGACGGAAGAGTAAGCGATTTCCCAATGAAATGGATGAAAAATCTAAGAACACAGTTTCATGTAGCTTGTGTCTTGGTGTAGGCCACAATAAAAAAAACTTGCACATTGAGAGTGAGGTATTCATTGTATATAGTTGCTTTTTGTGCAGTTTTGTGTCTCTTTTTTTTCCAATTTTTTCTTATTTTGCTAATTTGTTCATTATCTCATTTATGCAGGACTCATAGATCAACGTCAACACCGTCTACTAGCGGGTCCGGTGAACCCGGAACTTCTCACACGGCAAGAACTCCACAGGAGCAAGGCAATCTTGTAAGGGGAGGACATGGGTACCCTCCGATGTAGGTCGCACATCGTTTCGCACAAGGGGTTTCAAGTAAGCCCTCAAGTAGTTGATTTTATTAGGGAGTCACAGTTTTTTTTCATTCATAGGATTGTTGGTTTGAAGTTTGATGTGGATTTAATATCCGCTTTGGTTGAGAGGTGGAGACCGGAGACACATACTTTTCACTTGACCGTGGGGGAGGCTACTATTACCTTACAAGACGTCCAAGTTTTGTTAGGGTTAAGGATTAGAGGAAATGTTGTTAGTGGACCGACGGCATATAATTGGGGAGGAATGGTAATTGAACTTCTAGGTAAAACACCGGGTGATAATGATCTCAAGGGTGCGTCATTAAGGATTGGTTGGTTGTTAGCTAATTTCAGCGGTCTCCCGGTAGATGCTAATGAAGAAGTTCTACATCAATATGTTAGGGCCTATTTGCTTATCTTGATGGCGACTATCATGTTTCCCGACAAGAGTGGTAATGATATCGAACTTGTTTATTTGCCATTGTTGAGGGATTTGACCATGCTAGACACTTACTCTTGGGGTAGTGTCGTTCTCGCTACATTATATCGTAATTTATGTAGATTGAGTGGCATCAAGGCCATAGATATTGGAGGTCCCCTAATTCTTTTACAGTTGTGGCCATGGGAGCGGATTCCATTTGGTCGACCTATAGTCATAGGTCCAAAAGAGACACCCACTCATCAAGGACCGAACCCGTTAGGCACTCAACATTTATTAAGGATTGACTCATTGGGTCGAAGGTGGCTAAGTGTGAACCGGAAGAAAGCACAAAGCATATCACTACTTGGGTATAGGGATGCTTTCGACACTATGCGCCATGATCAATTTATATGGCAGCCTTACACCCAAGTTTTATCTTTTCTACCCGACTTTTGTCATGATGACTCGGATGATTGGGTTGTCATAGCTCCCATGATTTGCTTTGATATTGTTGAGTGGCATTTCCCTAATCGGGTAGCTCGCCAATTTGGGTGGAAACAAGATATTCCACAACCATGTGACACAGAGCCTAATCTACACAAAGTAGATAAAAGAGGTGCCCATACCCGAAATTGGATGGATAAACATGCTCCATACATAGCAATGTGGGCTAGGAGAGGGCTATTTAGGTTCCATGGTATTGAGGATTATAATGAAATGCACTACAATGACCCTTACATGATTTGGTACCGTGATCGCACTCTTCGATTCATTAGCCCTACCTCGCTACAACCGACTTATCAAGCACCATTTGGCGTCACCCAATATCTTGTAAGTATACTATATAAACTTGTCTATTGATACTTAACTGATTTATTATAAATTATCAATTTTAATACTCACTCGTTTTTTGTTGTAGGCTCATGGTTTTGCGGATGTCCATACGACATGCAATAGGGAGCTTCAACAAATGCCTCTCGAAGTACCCCCTCATTTCCGTTCCATGGTTTCTGACATCCGTGATTACTCCTCTCAAACACTTCAACAAGTCGGCTTTTCACATCTTCTCCAACCATACGAGCAACCAACCGAAGCACCAAACCAAGAACCCACCCAAGAAGAAACCCAAGCAACAACGGGGAATGAGTGAAATGCACGGTCGACGCTCTAGATCTTCCATGGATCCATCACTGAACAAGGTACTCCCGAGCCATCAAAGGGAAAACGGTTTTGGTCTCATTTAAGAGGAAAGAAGAAGTGAAATGCTTCAATCTATGTAATAGCTACATTAGTGAACTATTGTTAGTTTTTCTATACTCCTTGTGCGAAACAATTAGATGTGTTTTAGATTTGCTTTCAAATGACATTTTAATTTTCTGTGTGCATTTTTAAACTTTGTTTCTTTTGCTTATTCGTTTTATCACTTTCCAAGTAACATCACAACAAATATATATAAAAAAAATTTACTGAACAAACACGCCACAATGAATGGCGTGTCTATACCCATAAACCCGCCATCACAAATGGCGTATTTCAGCCTCTCATTCTCAAAACATTTTCAAAAAAACACTGAAGAAACACGCCACAAGCAATGGCGTGTCTTCCTTCTTAAACCCGCCATCCCAAAAGGCGTGTTTCAGCCTCCCATTTTCAAAACCTCCTGGAACATTTTCATTTTTCTACCAACCTGAAACACGCCACAACTAATGGCGTGTTATGTGAAGGAAACACGCCACCACATAAGGCGTGTCTTTTTTGTAACCCCAACCCCAACCTTCTGTAACTTTTGCCCATAAAAATACTCTGCTTAGACACGCCACTAGGTATGGCGTGTCTCTTGAACATAACCCGCCATTACCAATGGCGTGTTTAGGCTCGTTTTCCCGAGCCTACGTGGACACCATTTTGACAAATACTTTCAGAACCAACCCAAAACGACAATTTCTTTAATTTTCAACATTATTTCAAAAAATCGCAATTTACCCTCATAAACTATATTATGATTTTATTTAAACAAATTTATGCCTTTTTTTCGACTTAATTTCTTCTCATTTCAGTTTAATTCAATTTTATTTAGCTGAGTTTAGTTCAGCTTCTTTCATTTAAGTACAGCTTATTTGTTCAGAAATTAACTTTACTTTTATACGATAAGATATCTATACATCTGTACATTCACTTGATTGCGGCATAAATATGAACTCAACACATTGTTTATAAGTAATTTTACCCGGTATATCAGCGACTTCGTGTAATTTTACGTTTATTGTTTATAATATAATAGTACACGTTTGTCTTAAAAAAAAACACTAGTAGTTGCCATGGTGCTAGCAGATATAACTGCTGTACACATATATATGCGTACAATCGTACATTATTGGATATATTTGTTTCTTAATTCTGATGTATAAGATAATATTTTGAATCCATGGCGATATTAATCCATAAATTCGAAATTTGCATTCAGGGTAGCGGTTCTGGGGATGGAATCGTCGATTATGGCATCGACTCTTGTCATGGAGTACGAGTCCTGGGCCGTGGATGTGGTTGAAGCTTCCTCTAGGTTGAGAAGGACTTGGTCCCAATCGATCGAATCCATGCGAGCTTTGGTTCCACAAGTAACATAAACCTGTCATACAAAAAAGTGAAAAACCGATTACTGTATGTGGTTTATAAGCTAAGACGTCTTAATTTAAGAAGTATCAACAATCGATTTAAATAAAATATAAATTGATACCCTGTTAGGAGGTAAAGGTGCGGTGTCATCAGATGGAGCATTCCATGCAAGGATCCATGCACAAGTTTTGCCGCCGTTACCAGGCCTACTGTATTGTACAGCGGCCATGGAGCCAAATTGACCATCCCTTATATGAACAAATTTGGAATTGGAATTGGGGAGGATAGTGTTAGGAAAGGAACCCGTTGAAGGGTTTCCGAACCAATTGATGCACCTATCCAATGTCATCGAACTTGAAAGGGTCTTGTTATAAATTGTGGCCCTTGTGCCAAACTGAACTTGTTTTGTGTTAAAATCTTGACCTGCTCCTTTCTGAACTTGCATCGATGCCATTTTTTCTATAGTAAACGTAACACAGAATAACAAAAATAAATCATTTAGTAAGTGTATCTGACTATTTATTTTTTCAAAATCACAATTAGGTTATTAATACTTCTTATAATCAAATTCATTAGGCTGCGTTTGGAAACACGGAATTGATTTCATTTTGATGATTTCAATTGTAGAAATCAAAATGTTTGAATTTAATTCGAAATCCAATTTCAAAAATTTGTTTGGGAAACTCGTGGAATTGGAATTGGAATTGGGCGAGACGGATATTGGTCGAAGTGATCGAAATTTTTTTTTTGGGGAAAAGAAAATTTATCACGGAAAATATTGCGATCGGAAAAAATATCGAAAATTAAATATTACGATTAAATTTGGATATAAAAAAGACGTAAATAGTGAAGGAATTGAAATAACTAGTATATGGTAGGAATTTAAGAGGTTCAAATTTTAACTAGGATGGAATGGGTAAGGAATTGGGTCAATTCCAATTCCAAATTCTAGAGGTTTCCAAACACTTGAAATATTTCAATTACAGAATACAATTCCAATTCCAAGTTGCCAAACATGCTCTTAAGCATTCTCAAAAGAAAATGTAAACAAATGAATTACCTCTTGAGAGTTAGGAAGATATATATTGAAAACGCACTCTTTGTTAATTTACACGAACCACGCATGATTGAATTTATAAGCAAATAAGCTAAGTAGAATATTGCATAAAAGCAAATTGGTTTCCAAACTTTTTACGTCGTGCGTTGAATTCAAGCTCATTTAGATTCGCCATACCTACAATAATCCTAGTATAGAATCATTATAAAATTAAGTGATATCTTATTTAAATAACTCTATTTCTTAATCATTAACGACCACCATTTTTTCTGGATAAAGAATATTTTATTGTAAAACCGTTTTGCAAGAGATTTACTCAAATTACTAAAAAACCCTTTTTTACTGATACATGTGGTTTGAAATAACCTACTCGCATTTCATTTAATACATGTTTCATAATAAACATATCTGCTTTATTATAGGGTATCACTATTTTTATTTGTAAATCATTTCATCTTAGGCATATCCATTGTATAGTATTATTTTTTAAATCTATTTTTATTTCATCAAAATGCGTATTTAAAGTTGTGTAACAAGAAGTATCAAATATATCATTCAGATATTATCTTACAACAATTTGCCAAAGGTCAGATACCTTTCAAGTAAAGATGGATGCCTAATTCGCTAAAGTTAAAGATATTTGAGAGACGTTTTTTCAGAATGCCTAATTCGCTAAAGATAAAGATATTTGAGAGACGGTTTTTCAGGAGACCAACTGCTAACTAAAACATAAGTAATACGTAAACATAAAAGATTTAAGGAGATGATCAATAATGGATTATGACCGATCAAACTGGAACATATAAATAGACAGGCTAATCGAGTAAGTGATTAGCTTGCCAATCGAGGGTTTACTCGACTACCGATCCAACTATTCTAGCCTACCCACCATTTGACCTTCGTCTTATTCTTAGAAAATACATTTTCGAGGTGATTTTACTCCGTACAATAGCTAATTAGTTTTTGGGATCGTCCCTCCATGTACCCAAAAAAAATGATCGGTTATGACATATTACCGTGTAGAGATCACAAAAATGATTATACAATCAGATATATAATAGCATCGTACAACCATGGTGTATTTTATTGAGCTTATTTGTATTTTATTGAGCTTTTAAACTATTTTGAGTTATATTTTAGTTTTTTATATTAAAATTAAAATATAGTTTAACTTATATGTATTGTGTTTTAGTTGTATAATAATTTCGATTCTCAATATTTTTTCGAGGAGTTCATAAATTTTACCATATAACTCATAATTTTTCTAATAAAGCTCGATTTCTCTATTAAAAAACTCAAAATATGTACAGAAAATTGTATACCTCTGGTGGTATAATCCGCTTATTGTCTATTATGCTTTTGTTATAGATTTGTTTGTAGATTTTAATTGGCAATTCAATTATTTTTCATATTTCCCTCCCAAGAATGTTTTACTAATAAGTATTTTAGTCGCGTTTTAAGCGCAACTTCTTATCATACAAAGATGAACTTTTAATTGCCATAAAATTCTTATAATTTTTTTTTATCGGAGGTATGTCTTAGAGGGAAGAACTAGGGGTAAATATATGTAGATTATAACTTTTAATTTTAATAGCTTTGTTTTGTCCAAAAATTAAGTTCATTTATACCCAACATAATGAAAGACTACAAATATTAAGCCAATTCAATTATAGTGTTTTAGGCGGAAAAAATTACTCGTAGAACTTTTCTTAATCTTTTCACATACACAAATTTTTGTTTAAGACCGACTATTTTTGTCGTAGCAAAAAGACAAGATTTTATGTCTATTTTATAGTCAAATGTAACAATAATGACCCAGCTAGTGTTAATAATTACGGTAACTTGTTTTCCAAAATTTGTTGTAAAATAATCTTAAAATCCCGTTTTTTTTTTATTTAAGACAAAAAGAAACCCGTTTAAAGGAGTTAAACTGTTTCACAAATTGGTACAGTATTATATACGACCAATATTTTTTTTTTCCCTATATGGTCTCGTATTAAAATTCTGCAAAGAAACCATAGTTGTAGACTTGTAGGATTTCATACTCGTAGAGTAGCACACATCTTTTGCTATTTTTTTGGTTTAAATGAGCGTACTATGTCGCGGCTTCGCGGGTGAGTCGAATCCTAACTTCATGATTGGAGAAAGAGAGCTTCTACCACTTGAATTAACTCTTGTTCTCACACGTCCTTTTACTATCATGATATTGGTATTCACGCTGCCTTTTATGGACTCGGCCGTCAAATAGTGCAATAACATTCGTTCACTTGTGAAGTAATTTAAATTATAAAGGTGATCGATCTTTTTAGTATACAATCTATGTTGCTTAAACTCGTTTAGAAGTTCCCATACCGGTATTTTAGAATCGGACACTCTAATGAAAAATATGCATAATTTGACTTAAAATGCGGTGATGAATTGATGAAATGTCATACTCTTGTCTGAGTGTCAAGTATTAAATGTTGGAGTAGAAGGTTGCTCCAAACTTTAAGTAAGAACTTTGTCCCACATTGGTAGAATAGTGGGGGTTCTTACTTTATATATGGAAGCATGTTATCTAGTGTTAACTAGATAATAGTGGAGAGGCCCAAGTCTCCCCACGCGCGCGCCGCCGCCGTCCGGTTCGTGTTCGTGACACGTGCGCGGTGTGGCTATATTTTTGCTCCGAGTCCAAACTAAGTCCTCGGATTCTAGCTGTTAGAATTCTAGTCGTTGGGAATTTATTCATCATAAAATCACTACTTAATTTTCTGTTTTAATACAATTTATTCTATGCTTTAATGGTCATAATTCCCTCAGATTTTATGACTGTTAGAGCATCCCTACACCTATAAATTCTGGTCTTTCCAAAGCTTTTACACCATCAGAAAAACTACAACACATCTTCTCCTTCATCTCTATTACTGATATTTCCGGTTATTTGAGAGCAGTTCCCACTTCCGTCTGTGGAGTGCACCATTGTGCGGAAGGAGACGTTAACCCTGGAATCGGTGACCACGGAACCCAAGGAGCACCTGTGTGGGGGTCTTACTGATTTAGGGCAGTGTCTTACACGGCGTCTCGATTAAAGTTTATTCTGATCAGTTCGTTCTTATTCTTTCATTAAACACGAGTACGTACGTGAGGGAATTAAAAGAGTCGAAATAAGATAGGCGACAACTCATTACTCATGTATAATACTTATAACGCATTACATGATTGTTTTTATTTAGGTAATTATAGGATAATATTTTAATTCCATGATATTATTAAGCCATAAATCCGAAATTTGAAATGAGGGTAGCATAGTTTGGGACTGGGTCATAAATTTCGGCGTCGACGCAGGTCTTCGAGTACGAGTCGTGGGCTTCGCTTGTGGTCGAACCTTCCTCCAGATTTTGACGGATTTGGTCCCAGCTGATCAAATCCATGCGCTCTTTGGTTCCGCAGGCAACATAAACCTGTCATACAAAAACCGATTATTGTAACGTACAAGCCAAGTATTATTTATCGACCTAAATACCTGTACTAGCTTATGACGTATCACAATTTACAAATATTAACTTTTCTAAATTAATCATCATCATCGTTGCACAAAAAAAAATAGATCGGTCGTATTTGTCGATATAATACAAGAACTGTACTAGTTTATATTAATAGAAACAAATTTAATTAGCAGAATAATTTGACAGCTTTGACTAATAAATTTATTTAACAGAATTGTTTAGATCAACACATTGTTTAGATTTTTGTAAATGACAAATAAAGACTTGAAGAATTATTAATTAAATATATATGAAGGTTAGTATTTTTTAAATGGTAAAAAATGACAATTTTTTTTCTTTCTAGTCCGCTAATCTAATATGTTGGTAAGAGCAACATGTTGCAAAATATCATATTGGATCTCAATATGCTATTTTAATATTACATTAACCAAACGCGATAATTAACATATTCGTAAGTCAAACCTGCTAAACATTCCTAATATGCTGTGTTTCGTAAACAACATATTGGCCAATTTTTAGCATATTGAAGGGTTTTAGCATGTTTCACCGGTCAATATGCTAATTTTCGTGTTTGGTAAACAGCATATTTGAGGTCAATATGCTATTTTACAATATGCTGCTATATTTTAAAATAGGAAAGTTTACTTCATTTTATAAAGAAAATTAACAATCTACTAATCATAATCTGTCAGTAACCAAACACTCAAATTAATTTTGCTAATTATAATATGCTAGTCAAACCTTCTATTACAATCTGTCATTTATAATCCGCTATTGCAATCTGCTTATGCTAAAATTAATCCGCTGTTTACCAAATAGGACCATATATCATTTCTAAAACAAAATTTTATAAAGTTAAATAGAAGATTGAGACAAGAAAAATATATAATTAGGTGAGTTGGATCGAGATTGATACCCTGTTAGGAATAGAAGCCGGGGTATTATCAGCGGGAGCATAAAATGCAAGGATCCATGCACACGGGTAGCCAGTCGAGTTAGGGGGGCTACTGTACTGTATGGCGGCCATGGAACCTAATTCACCCTCCCTCACATGAAGGAATTTGGAATTAGAATTGTGAGGGATGTTATCAGGAAAGGAGCCCGTTGAAGGAGTTCCGAACCAATTAATACACCTATCCAATGACATCAAACTTGAAGGAGTCTTGTTGTTCATTGTGGCCCTTGTGCCATATTGAGCTTGATTCACATTTGGACATGCTCCCTTTTGAAGTTGCATCGATGCCATTTTCTGCGGTGAATCACGTTGAGTTGAGTAAAAAAGGTACAATACGAATTTTGAATTTTGAATTTTCATATATCTATAAATTATTGGCAAAATTTGAAACCGGATTATAAAAACAGGATATATATATGTACAAAAAAAACTCATTAGCTAAATGTATCGATATTTTTTTTAACTAAATAACGATTAATTAAATAAGTACTTCCTCCTTCTCGATTACTTGCATTTCTTTAAACATAAAGATAAAAGAAAGACAAGCGGACATTTGCCGATATTATTATTACATGGTAGATAAACGTATACTAAAATCAATGTAGACAATCAAATTAGTAATCACATTTATTTTCAACATAAAAAAGGTAAACAAATGAATTACCTTGTACGAGTTGGAAAGATATATATATATATATATGTCGAGAATGCTTTATGTTTATTCACATAAACTCTGTTCATCAAGATCGAATATATAAGCAAATAAGCTAAGTAGAATATTATTGTAAAAGCAATTAATTTGCCTTTTAAACTTTCTAGTTTCAGCGTCGAATTCAAGCTCGTTTAGATTCGTCATAATAATGGAGATTGTATCCAACAGAATATTATCATTGTTATCTACATATATGTGGTGCAAATGTGTAATGAAGAATTTTTCGTTTAAATGGGGTTTATTTTTGGTTTAAATTGAGTTTATTTTCAAATTATTTAAAAAATATTTGTCCAATTTTTTTTTATTTTGTATTTTAAACATTTTAGTTCCCTCGTCAAATTCAAGCTCATCTAGATTCGTCACAATTATTGGAAAACTTATCCAACAAAGTAGCATCATTGTTATCTATATATATGTGGTGTATCCGTGTATATGACTATATGTGTAATGAAGAGTTTTCCGTTTAAGCGGGGTGTATTTTCGAATTATTAAAAATATTTTGTCAAATTCAATTTTTTTTGCCGTTTAAATTTTGACGTCGTTTGGTTGCCACTGAAATTGACACCGACAATTCGGTATTGGAAAATTCCATGATTTTAAAAAACTGGGCTATCTGGCTGGCGTAAATTTTGGAAAATACAGGATTTGGAATTTTCCATAAATTTTCAATGCCTACATAACGTAGGAACTTGCTTATCTACTCCCCATTGGTCACTGAAAGTTCCCGTGGAATTTAATTTCTAGATGGACAACCAAACACTTTTCTCACATTCACCTAAATTCGACGTGGTAACTTATCTTCCAGGAAATGTAAGTTTCTAGAAAAATTAACTTCCCTAATCAATTAAACGACTCTTTTGTAATTCTTGTGTCGGATTTAGGCTCATTTAATTGTCAAAATAATTAGGAATTTATCCAACAGAATTTTTCTTGAATAATGAACTTTATTCACCAATACACATTCTCATTCACTATTGTTTTGTATTGACGATAATAAGTTCCATTTTTTTTTTGTGTATTTTCTTTTTACCGTGTTGACCTAGTTACTTTGATGGGTTATACAGTCAGTTGGTCACCACACTAACATAACGACATATAGTAACTTCATGTCGAGTTCTTAAATTCGAGCTTAACATGACTCAACCCGGCGCTATTTTGGTCAAGGTAAACTCGACTTTCGCCCAGGGTTGGTGTAGCCAAGCTGAGTTCTGTCTGAGCCGAAAATGTGCTTCATACACTAAGTTTGTACATGCCACGTATTTATTGCCAGTTTTAAAATTTAAAATCTATCTCTATAAAAGGAGTAGAATTTAACTCATTCTAATTGGTTCATTGAAATAAGAAAAAAAAAACTACCCACTAACTTTAGTTTGATTTAATTTTCTTCTCTCCTAAATTCATATTTCGACATTGTCATAATAAAATACGATAAGATCAAATTATTGTTCCTCGAAAATATAATAACAGTATACAACGTTTCAATAAAATACGATATAGAACGGTCCAAATATAAAAATCAAATCCGAAAAACAAAAAATTACAAACACGAAAAATAATTACAGTCCAAAAATTAAATTACATTATATTCTTCAATTTTCCAATCAAATCAAATACTGTATAAATTAAGATACCAAGCAACATAAAATACGGTAAAATACGATATAGAACGGTCCAATATATCAAAATTATTACGTTTTCGCCAATGTCGTAATAAAAATCCTGTATATTAGAAAAAAACTGAAAATCAGCACAAAAAATAAACAAAACGGGAATTCCAGCCTAAATAACTCAAAGTCAACTAAAAATTATTCAGGTGGGGATATTGTTTAGGTCAAAATTTACCTAAGGTTATTTAGGGAGGTTATAATGATTTCAAACCTAGATTATGATATATTAAGGTGAACTAATTGCTGAAAGATTAAGAGAAAGGTATGGAAGAACACGAGGAAATGATGACGCAGAAAACCCCTTAGGGAAAAACTGCGGGAGGAAGGTTTCCTCCAAGTTTCTACTAGAATTCTCCTTCAGAGTAGGTCTCGTATTACCAGTATTTTTAGGGTTTTGCTTATTGCTTATGTATGCGCAATGTGTGAATGAATGTTCCTAATGTACAGAGTTTACATTTATATAAGGCTCTTCTTCTATGGACCGTTGGATATGACTATCATCCAACGGATCCTTTTTCCTTCTCCTATCCCCTTTTGGCTTCTTCTCTCTATTTGCTTTTTCTGACGGAGTCTGCTTGTTCGGCCATTTCAGGTAAGCCTCGAGCCTTGGCTCCTTCGGCCTTTTCCTCTTTCTCGTTCTTGCTGCCTCCTTCCTTCTTGTGCAATCTTCTCCCCATACGACTTTCCTTCTTGTTTCCCTTTGACTTTGGACGCCACATGTACATACTCTATCCACTTAGACGATGCCACGTGTTAGCTCATAAAATGGTAATTTTAGGGCCTAACATTAGCCCCCAGTTCTTGTAGAAATATGTTTGTGCAAGAACTCCTGCAGAGACCGGACCCAGAACTTTGACGCGGACTTCTTGCAGAAACGTCGGGTAGGGTTGGCAGTTGATGAGACCTTGATGGGACGTGTTTTTGTCTTAGCGATTTCCCCCTCCCCTTTAATGCCAACCGCTTGCCAACTGTCACCCACTACTTTCAAAATTCGAATTTACTCCCCTATTTAAACCTCTTTACCCTTCCTTATTCTTACCTTTTACCTTTTACTCTCCCTCTTCTTACTCCTTCCTCTCTCTTCAACTTCCTAGTTTCCGATTCCGTCAACCGCCTTCCGTTTTCTTTCTTCGTCGAGGTACGGCTCTTTTGTGATTCTTCTTTTCGCATTATTAATGGCTTCGAACATATTCTCCGAACGCCCTTTGCTGCATAGCAAATATCGCATTGATTCTTGTTTTGCCCCGATAAATCCATCTGTGGTTAGGGGTTTCTTCCCTTTCGACGAAAATGTCGAAATGGCTGTCCCTCGCCCTGGGCAAGCGCCTGATGCGCACTGCCCGGGGTGGACTACCTTTTACTTGTACCCATTCTCCTTGGGTTTATCCTTCCCGTTCCCTACACTTGTGCAAGAATTTCTTCGCCACTCAAAACTCCCCCTCTGGCAAATAAATCCCCATGCATGGAGGATCCTTCTTTCCCTTTCTACGTTAAGCAGCCGCCATTCCCTCGATATTTCCTTAGGGGACTTGGCCCACTTTTGTGCGGTCAGCGGCCTGGGTGACGCCCAGTATACCCTTCGAGCTCATTCCAAGATCGACCTTCCCATCATTCTTCCAAAAAAGGCCAAGGACGCTGGATGGTCCACACAGTTCGTCTATGTACGAGTGGATTCACTTCCTGCGCCCGCTGATTATATCTTCCAGGACCCTATTACGGATAGCAAGGGTACTGGTAGTTTCTTCCTTCTGTCTTTCGTTCTCGTTACTGCTCACGCCCTTACACTTTTTCCTGTGCAGGTGTGAAAGAATTGGTTCTCTCCCCCGACATCAACGAGACTTATAACAAGTTATTCGGGCTGGACGCTGACGCCCGCTGCTTCAACAACTTATTCGCCCAGGAGGAACCCGAAGAAATGTCTACCAGCTCTACTCAGACAAAGAAGACGCCTACGGAGCTGCTTGCCGAGCGCAGAAAAATGATCATGGTTTCTTTGGTGAAGCCCTTATCGAAGAGGAAGCTAGAGTCTGGGGAACCGCTGCCTGTCCCTAAGAAAGCTGCTCTGCCTGCTCCTTCTGAGTCGTCTCCCTCTATCAACCCTTTTTGCCCTCCTCCTCCTGCTGTTTCTTCCAGGACCCGCAACAAAGCTTCCACTTCCTCTGCCCTGGTCAAGAAGTCTGCTGCTCCCATTATAGAGGACCTGAGCGAGGATGTCATTCGCCTCCCAGAGGGTTTCAGCTGTGCTCTGGACGAGGACCCATGGCCTGCTATGGGCCGCCTTCTGACTCCCGGCTCTAAGGCGTTGCTGAAGGGTCAGCCTGTGATGCCGCTGTGGCGCCAGGCTACAGAGGACATTTTCTCGGTGAGCTTTCCCTCTCCCTCTTTCCCTCACGTTTATTTGTGTCTTTATTTCGGTTGACTGATATCACCTCTGGATCCCTCTTTCAGGGCTTCCAGAAGATGTTGATGGGGTGCAGCGAGGCTGAGGCTGCATTTCAGGAGGCTTAGACCGGGTTGGACGCCGAGAGAGGGCTCAGGGCGAGGAAGTCGGAGGAGCTGGCCCGCTGCCAGGTAAGGGTGAAGGAGTTGGAGGATGCCCTTGCGGAGCAGTGCAGGAAGAAGGACGAGGCCCTTGCTGAGCTGCGCAGAGAGAAGGATGAGGCCCTAGCCGAGCAGCGCAGGGAGCAGGATGCACGGCTGAAGGCTGTGGTGATCAAGAAGAAGACCCTGTCCAAATTGCTGTATGACATGGCTACTTTCTCCTCCCTGGAGGCGAGGATAGCCTGTATGGAAGAATTCAGGGCGGGGGAGCACGCTAAGTGGAGCCTGGAGGATGAAAAGAAGCTTATGGAGCAGATGTTCCCTGTTCATCCCGTGCTTCCAGACTTTTCTGATCTTAATCCTGATGGATCTCTTCGCTCCCCGAATCCAGGCTCTCCTGAGGTACAGAGCGCTCCTCCAGGGTCTCCTGCTCCAGCTGGCGTCTTCCAGGACCAGATCATTGATACTCCCGCTGAGGAAGGCTCCTCCTCCACTCGGCATTCTGGCGGCGAGCAGGCTGTGGAGGAAGCTGTTGATGTTTAATTTCTGCGCCCTTAGTGGCATTCAGACTTTGTTGTTTTTTGCTTGTTTGTTGGCTGGGCTAGTGCCCTTGACATTCTGCGCCCTGGGCCCTGTGTGGCGGGCTTTTTTATTTTGTCTCCTTTGTTTCTACTGGTTTGTTTGAACTTCTTCCTGGGCGTTGCCCAGAAGTTTCCGGCAGTTGTTGTGCCGTTTTTAATTATGCGCCTGTGGGCGTCTTTTCTATATCTTGCGTTTTCTTTTCGTTTTTGTTTTGTTTATGCATGCTCGTGTATGTTTTTGGCCATGTGTGGGTGCTGGCTTCAGGGTGTACCCATCTCAGTCAGAGGTTGCCAGGCTTTCGTGAGCGCTAAATATCGTGGCGACAGTGTCCCAGTTGCTCGTACCTCGCTTATACTCACGCAGTGTAACGGGTTGAGTGCGATTTGACCCATACCTGCCTTCTATAGAGACGTCGTATTGCAAGTTTTTATGATAAGAAATACCTCGAGTAGATTTTCATTGATAAGCAAATACGTTTCTGAAATAACTCCCTCAAGATAACTGGATCCTGGGGGTGATACATTTGTGAGTAGCTAAGATATGAAATGTTAAACATAGAATAAATAAGTAAGTACCCTAGAATTAGGACGCATATCCTGGGCGCAGATTCTGGAAGTATCTCGGTATGCTTCCTTATATGTGATACTTTTTCAGATGGAGGATATTCCAGGGTCTGGGCACCATGTTTCCTTCCATGTCCATCAGTCTGTAGGACCCGCTTCCCGTGGTGCTTTCCACCTGATAGGGTCCCTCCCAATTGTAGGCGAATTTTTCAGCACTTGCATTCTTCGTATTCTGGAACACTTTCCTGAGGACTAGGTCCCCTACCTGGAGGGTTCTGATCTTCACGTTCTTGTTGTAACTCCGGGCCACCATTTGCTTGTAAGTAGCCATTCTGATGGCGGCGCTGGTTCTGAGCTCGTCTATCGTGTCCAGGCTGCTGGCCATTTCTGTTTGATTGCGTTCTTCCGTGAGGCAGCCGTATCTCTGGGTTGGTACCTTTACTTCTGCTGGAATGACAGCTTCTGCTCCAAACACCAGGCTGAAGGGGGTTTGGCCTGTTGCTGTCTTTGGTGTGGTCCTGTCAGACCATAGGACCAAAGGCAACTCGTCTGCCCACTTGCCCCCAGCTTCCTCCAGTCTTCTTTTCATGTTGTCCATGACTATCCTGTTGCTGGATTCTGCTTGACCGTTCGTCTGTGGGTACCTGGGAGCAGCTTTTAGTAGGGTGATATTCCAACTAGCACAAAATGCTTCGGTTTTGATAGATATGAACTGTGAGCCGTTGTCGCACACTATTTCAGAAGGTATACCGAATCTGCAGATTATGTTTCGTTTAAGGAAGGATATCACCTGATTTTCTGTAACCTGGGGGAAGGCCTCTGCTTCTATCCACTTGGAGAAGTAATCTGTTAGTGCGAGCATGTAGGTTCTGTTCCCGGGTGCTCTGGGCAGCGGTCCTACGATGTCCATCCCCCATTTCATGAAGGGCCAGGGCGATATGATTGGGTGCAGCGGTTCAGCAGGTTGATGCGTGACAGGGGCGTGTTTCTGGCAGGCTTCACACTTCTTGGCCAGCTCCACTGCATCTCTTCGTATCGTTGGCCAGAAGTATCCCATTCCGATCGCTTTGTTGGATAAGCTCTTGCCCCCTGCATGATTTCCGCAGTCTCCGTTGTGGAGATCGTGCAAGACTGTCTGCGCCTCTCCATCGCCCAGACATCTCAGGTAGGGTCCTGCGAGCGATTTCCTGAACAACACACCGTCTATTAGTATGAATCTGGAAGCTTTCATTTTAAATCCCCTTACCTCTTTCTTGTCCGCTGGTAGGGTTCCGTCCTTCAGCCATCTTTGGTAAGGTGATCTCCAATCCTCTCGTTCTGGTTGCTCCGCGGTATTGCTGAGGACGCCTAATCCGGCCTCCCACTGGGTGCTGGAGTTTTCAACTTCTCGGTCTTCCTGGGAAGTTGAGGGTTCCAGCACGTTGGTGATGGGGATTGAGGAGACGTCTCCTGGCTTGAATGTTGCCCCCAGGTTAGCCAGCGCGTCTGCTTCTGCGTTCTGCTCCCTGGGGATCTGCTCTATTTTGAAGGTGATGAATAGGGATGTCAACGGACCCTGGATCCGGTCCAGATCCGTTGGACCCGGCCCTGCTGGACCGGATCTGGATCCTTAAATTTTGGACCCGTCGGATCTGGATCGGATTTGGATCCACGAGTTTAAAAACGGATCTGGATCTGGATCTTGTTGACAGGACCCGGATCCGACCCTAAGACCCGTTTTTAATACAAAAAAAAAAAAATTGAAATTTCCGCTGGGCTTGTTAGACTGGGCCTCAATTCAAACTTAACACTTTCATTTCTAATTTTCCAGTGTCTCTCATTTCCTCTCTTATTCCTCCCAATTCTCAAACCCTAACATCAAAACCCTTGCCGCCGTCTTGCGCCTGCCGCGCCGCTGCTCGCCGCCACCGCTTCTCTCTCGTCTACTGCCCAAAATCAAAGGTACCAGTACCATTACTAATTCTCAATTTCTCGTATTTGTTTCGTTAATTCGTCTGCCGCTGCTCCGCGTCTGTTAGCCGCTGCTCGCCGCCTACCGGGGCTGTCGTTGCTCATTGTTTTGTTGTTTCGTTGTTTGTAACTAAGAAAAAGAGGACGTCATCCTACAGAGCAGCTTCCCCGTACGCCAAAGAAGAAATGGATGCAGCATATGATTGTAGTATCGGAAAAGACGACCGTGATAGTTACGAGTATAATATTCAATAATAAAACTAAAATTACGATTTAAAGACTCGCTATTGTAGTGTGTATTCTTTATATAGCTAAGAAGAGATGGATGCAGCATATGTGGCTGCCATTTTAAGTTTTTTTTCTTTTTTTTTTCTTTTTTTCATGGGACCCGTGTAAAACCCGGATCCTACCCGGATCCGCAGGGTCTGGATCTGGATCTGACATTTTTGGACCCGTCGGATCCGGGTCGGATCTGGATCCTGTTGCCAAAAACGGATCTGGATCTGGATCCTACTGGACCCGGTCCAGATCCGGCCCATTGCCATCCCTAGTGATGAATCTTGCCTTCCTGTCTTTGACTACCTCCAGGTAGGCTGCCATCCTGGGGTCTTTAGCTTCGTACTCACCGTTGATGTGATTTACTATGAGTTGCGAGTCACTGAACGCCTGTAGGTATCTGACCTTGAGGTCCAGAGCCAGCTGGAGTCCCTGGATTAAGGCCTCATATTCCGCGACGTTGTTGGTTGCTTGGAACTCGCACCGTACCGTCTGCACGATCATATCTCCCTGAGGGGATCTGAGTACCATTCCTACCCCTGCTCCCCGGCTGTTAGAGGCTCCATCCACGTACAGCGTCCAGCAGTTTCCTTCAGAGTCCATTTCTGGGGGTAGGATTTCTCTGGCTGCTTCCCTTTCCATTCCTGGACTAAAATCAGAGACAAAGTCTGCAAGGGCTTGCGATTTTATCGCGGTCCTTGTTTCAAATTTCAGGTCGTAGCCACTCAGGTGGACTGACCATTTGGACATTCTCCTAGAAAGTTCTGGCTTACTTAATATGGGTCTTAAGGGGTAGCTAGTCAAGACTGATATGGAGTGAGACTCAAAGTAAGGTCTCAGTTTGTACGAGGCTGTAACTAAAGCAAGAACGAGTTTTTCAGGAGCGGTGTACCTGGTCTCTGCAGGTAGCAGAGACTTACTGATGTAGTAGACTGGATGCTGGGTTCCTTCGTGCTCCCGTACCAGCACTGCGCTTACCGCCACCTCGGTTACTGACAGGTATAAGTATAATGGCTCCCCCTGCTCCGGTTTGGACAGGAGCGGAGGGGTGCTGAGGTACTCCTTCAGTTCTGTGAACGCTTTTTCGTGCTCTTCCGTCCACTCAAATCTCTTGCTTTTTCGTAGTATGTCATAAAACAGTCGGCATCTGTCGGAGGATCTGGAGATAAACCTGTTTAGGGCTGCCACCCTGCCAGTCAGTTTCTGCACGTCTTTCGGCTTTTGGGGGGATTCCAGCTGTAGGAGCGCTTTGATCTGTTCGCTACTTGCCTCAATCCCCCTTTGCGTGACCATGTATCCCGGGATTTTCCCGCTGGAAACTCCGAACGTGCATTTGGAGGGATTCAGCTTCATCTGGTATTTCCTCAAGATGCTGAAGGTCTCTTCCAGGTGCTGGGTGTGTTGGCTGGCTGCTTTGGACTTAACAACCATGTCGTCTATGTAGACTTCCATGGTTTTACCAATCTGATCCTTGAACATCATGTTCACCAGCCTCTGATAGGTGGACCCTGCATTTTTTAAACCGAATGGCATAACGTTATAGCAGTAGATACCTCTTTCAGACCTGAATGCCGTTTTTTCCTGGTCCTCTGGATGCATTTTGATCTGGTTGTATCCGCTCCAGGTGTCCAGGAACGTGAGCATCTCATGGCCTGCTGTTGCGTCCACCATTGCATCTATGTGTGGCAGGGGGAATGGATCTTTGGGGCACGCCTTGTTGAGGTCGGTGAAATCTACACACACCCTCCACTTCCCGTTCTTTTTGGGGACTACCACCACGTTGGATAGCCATTCTGGGTAGGTTACTTCTCTGATCTTCCCTGCGGCCAGGAGGTCGTCCACCTCCTGGTTTATCACCTAGTTTCTCTCCGCAGCAAATCTTATTCTCTTTTGTTGGACCGGCTTGTAGCCGGGGCTTATGCTCAACCTGTGTGAGATTATGTTTGGGTCTATTCCCACCATGTCTTCGTGGGACCACGCAAAGCAGTCAATGTTAGTTTTTAGCAAATTTAACAGTTCTGAACGAACAGTACCTGTACACTCTGCTCCCACCAGCACCTTCCTCTCTGGGTGTAGCGGGTCTAGGGGAATTTCCTCTACCTCTAATTGGGGAGGTTCCTCATAGGTCCCCCTGACCCGCCTTGCCTGTGATTGCTATGCTGGAGGAGGGGTGGCTGTGGGTTTGAGTGCCACCTTGTAACAGCTCCTTGCTTCTTCCTGGTTTCCTCTTATAGTCTGGACCCCCCACGGCGTAGGGAACTTGAGGCACTGGTGGTATGAAGACGGAATGGCTTTCATATCATGTATCCACGGCCTGCCCAGGATGACGTTGTAGGTGGAGGGACCGTCAATCACCAGGTACCTCACCTGCTTGTTGATTCCTCTGGCGTAGGTCGGGATCATGATTTCTCCGAGTGAATGCTTGGTTTCTCCGCTGAATCCCACCAGCGGAACCGCCTTTTTGGTCAGATCTGCTTCTCCAAATCCCATGCTCTTCAGCGTTTCCAACATGATGATGTTGACTGAGCTTCCCGTGTCCACCAGGATTTTCTTTACCCTGCAGTTCCCTATGGATAGGGTGATGATCAGGGCGTCATCATGGTATTCAGCACCCTCTTCTACGTCCGTCTCATCGAAGCTGAGGACCGGTAGATCCTGGGCGCTGATCCTGCACGAGGATTCTGACTTGTCTCCTTTAACTCGGGTAGCGTGCCTCTTGGCTGCGGAATTGGTGAGCCCGCACAGCTCCGAGCCCCCTGTTATCACGTTAATAGTTCTAATGCAGAGAGGAGGGCTAGAGGGTGCTACCTGGCGAGTTGCGTTCACCTTGGTTCCTTTTGGCAAGATGTGGTTCAGGTTACCCTGCTCGTACTGATACCGAACCTCTTTTCTGAGGGTGATGCAGTCTTCGGTTGTGTGCCCGATGTCTTCGTTATGGAAATCGCACCTTAGGTTGGTGTCTCTTCCGTCTTTGCTTCTTTCTTCTGCCCGCTTCTTGGGCCACTTCACTTTTTCTCCCAACTCTTTCAGTGTTTTGATTAATCCTGCAAGATTAACAGTAAAACCATACTCCTGTACCTTTGGCGGCAGGTTTGGATCATTCTTCCAGCTTTTTCCCCCAGAAACTTTATGCACCGGCCTGTTGTAGGGTTTTGATTTCTCCTGTCTGTCCGCTGCTGGTGCCTTCCTGCTGGTGGAAGCAGAGCCACAACTGATCCTCCTGGGTCCTGCATCCTCTTCCAGTCGGATGGCATCCAACGCCTTTTGCTGAACCTGAGCATAAGTCGTGCATGGCCACTTGGTTAGCTCTTTGTATAGGTCGGAGGCCTGTGGTAGCCCCCAGCGAAAGGCGTGGATGGCAGCCTTCTCCTCGCAATGGGGTATGGATACCATCTCCTTGTTGAATCTGGCTAGGTAGTCTCTGGTGGACTCTCCATCACCTTGCTGGATCTCGTAGAGATCGCTGCTCTGCTTTTCTGGCCGCCTACTGCTGGCGAATTGCTAGTTGAACGCGTTCACCAGGTCCGCAAAGCTGGAAATGCTGGAGTTGGGCAGAGTGACGAACCATTGGAGGGCGGCTCCTGAGAGAGTGGACCCAAACCCTTTACACAAACATGCCTCCTTCAGGGAGCCCGAGGCCGTGATCACCATCATCTTCTGCTTGTATTGGTTGATGTGGTCTATCGGATCGGCTGTTCCATCATAGCTGGTCATATTTGGGGGAGTGAATCCCTTAGGCACATCCACCGAGACAATGTTGTGGGTGAATGGCGAGTCTGCGTAGCTGTCTGGGGCCGCTTTCTCCAGGGGCCTTGGCATTCCTGGTATGCGGCTGACTAGGTCCCACAGCTCTTTGTACTGGTGTTCCCAAGGATTCGGTCCTGCAAGAGGGTTAGCGAAATTCCAAGGGGTAGTATGAATGAGAGGTGCATACCCTGGCGCTCCTGGGGTCTGACCGACCGTGGGCTGACTGAGTGCCTGATGACTCATCGGTACGGTGTGGACTATTGATGGCGCCTGTTGAGCGGAGTATCCTGATGAACCAGCCCCCAGCAGAAGTGGTTGTCTTGCCGACGATCCTTCCCCTTGCGTCCAGACCGAGGTTGGGGTGAAGAAAGGTCCTGCATTACCATGTTGGTTAGTGCTAATGGGTAACTTTACAGATCCGTTACCTGGGGCCCCCGTTTGCGGTGGCGGTGAGTCTAGGTTGATGGAAAGGTAGCCCAATCCTGCGGGAGTGATCCTTTCTGAAGGAGTTAACCCTGCGAGGTCTAGCCTGGTGACTATTTCGTTGGGAATGGCTCTGGCCTCGCTTCTGCTCCCCGGAGGTCTTGGGATTCTGGTGTCGATGGCTGGTCCTTCGCTGACCCGTGGGGGTTGATTCTGCGCGGTAGCCAGCTTCCTTAGCTCCTGGTTGTCCTTCCTCAGGCCGTCGACCGCTTGATGGAGGGTGAAGATTCCTTCCATCATGGTCTTCCACATGGCCGGGGTAGGGGTGTCTCCACTGGTGCCGTCTGAGCTGGCCATCGTGCCGCCGCTGGCGATGCCTGACTGCATCTGAGGAGTGCTGGTGCTGAGGGGAGCCGCCGCTGCCGGAGCTGGAGTTTCCTGAGCCCCTATAGAGGTGGAGGTGGCTCCTGCTACTACGTGGATGGGTTGTGAGGTTGTTTGAGAGGTTGTGTTTGTCATTTTGAGAGATATTTCTAAGAGTTTCGGGATTTTTTGTTTTTTCGGGTTGAATAATCACTATAGCCCCACGGTGGGCGCCAAAATGTTTAGGTCAAAATTTACCTAAGGTTATTTAGGGAGGTTATAATGATTTCAAGCCTAGATTATGATATATTAAGGTGAACTAATTGTTGAAAGATTAAGAGAAAGGTATGGAAGAACACGAGGAAATGATGACGCAGAAAAGGGTTTTTTCTACTAGAATTCTCCTTCAGAGTAGGTCTCGTATTACCAGTATTTTTAGGGTTTTGCTTATTGCTTATGTATGCGAAATGTGTGAATGAATGTTCCTAATGTACAGAGTTTACATTTATATAAGGCTCTTCTTCTATGGACCGTTGGATATGACTATCATCCAACGGATCCTTTTTCCTTCTCCTATCCCCTTTTGGCTTCTTCTTTCTATTTGCTTTTTCTGACGGAGTCTGCTTGTTCGGCCATTTCAGGTAAGCCTCGAGCCTTGGCTCCTTCGGCCTTTTCCTCTTTCTCGTTCTTGCTGTCTCCTTCCTTCTTGTGCAATCTTCTCCCCATACGACTTTCCTTTTTGTTTCCCTTTGACTTTGGGCGCCACATGTACATACTCTATCCACTTAGACGATACCACGTGTTAGCTCATAAAATGGTAATTTTAGGGCCTAACAGATATTACGCTTATTAATCAGGTTGCGTATTAACGGTTAACGATAATAAATGATAATACTAATTATAATACTAATACTAATAAAATACTGGAAATAAACTGAAAATTTGAAAATTATAACTTTATTATACTAAAAAAACTGCAAATTAATCTTATTCATGTAGATCTACTCTTAAGAGATTGAGCCGATATGGATAATAATCAAATAATTGACAGTTATAAAGAACACACAAGTAGCCGAAATAGGTAATAAAAACACACGGGATCAATATTTCTAATAAAAAATCCGTTAATTCTGAAACCATAACAAATAAAATTTGCCTTTTACATTAGTAATGAAATAGGTCGGATTTTATAGCAAAAAAATGGTTTATTTTAGTAATTCATGATTCATAATAATTTATATATTATCTACTTACACTAGTAGAAAAATAGCTATTTGCGGCTCCAAAAAAATGGTCTTTTGCGGCGGTTTTGGTGTAGCAGCAAATAAGGGGGCCGCAAATAGAAAAAGCTATTTGCGGCGGAAAAAAAACGCCTCAAATAGAGAAGCTATTTGCGGCGTTTTTTAGAAAAAACGCCGCAAATAGCTTCCTTATTTGAGGCGTTTTTTTGAAAAAAACGCCGCAAATAGCTTCCTTATTTGAGGCGTTTTTTTGAAAAAAACGCCGCAAATAGCTTCTCTATTTGAGGCGTTTTTTTGAAAAAACGCCGCAAATAGCTTCTCTATTTGAGGCGTTTTTTTGAAAAAACGCCGCAAATAGGTAATTAAAAAAAAAAAAAAAATTTTTTTTTTTTTTTTAAAATTTTTTTAAAGAAATGATGCAAAAAAAATTATTTAAATATAATATTAACTCAAATATATTTTTCCACAAGAGAATCTTACATGATTTTTGTAATTCTAAATAATACATACAAAAACTTTAGTAACAAAACTAACAATTAACCCCATGTTTCAAGCAAGCCTAAACTATAAGTACTAAAAACAAAGGCACTAAATAGTCTATGTCCTAACTTGCAAAGAGGATGCTGGAGAAGGCTCATTAAGGTCGGCTTTCCATTCTCGTAACATTTGATAGACCTAGGAACAGTGGCCTCGACAGTATGGCTTTACCTCGTCTACTTCGTCCTCTTCTTCTGCTTCTTTCTAGCAAAACAGTTCACAATGAGATGCCAACAAAGACTTGATGAAGATCACACCATAAGATGTTAGAACCAGAATCAATTTTCTCAACAACAGAAATCAAAGGACTGTTATTCAGAACAGAATATATGCAATGATTTGGATACACTACTTATTTCCCCCTTCTTAACTCATTTCTTACCAAATTCTTATTTGAATTAACACACTTTTAGTGTATAAGTAGGATCAAATGGAAGTTAATGCCAGATCACAAAAACAGGAACAGATCACAAAAGACTAATATAAGTAATAAAAACTATGAAAATAAAAGACTACATGGTACTGTCTTTACTACAGTATAAGTAAGATCAAATTGCTATTGTCTTTACTACAGTATCAATTGGTATTGCGAAATTAATGCCAGACGACATGCCACTGCCTGCACACGCCAAACATGAAAACCGTAAGAAACTCTGAACTAAGAACTGTAGATTTCAGAAATGTAAGTTCAGAGACCAGATTAACAAACCATGGCTTGAAATCATTTGTAACAGACTAATTTATTAACTACCGCTTCCAGTTTCAACAGTGATTAAAGAAGCGAAGATTCATACTAACCTTTGCGAGTAAATGTGGCCGTATTAACACCAATAACATGACCGTATGCATCAGTTAATGGCCCTCCCGAGTTACCTGAATTCAAACAGCTTTACTTTCAGAAACAACGAAACATCTTCCATATGAGTATATCGTTCCCATTTCACACATTCAGATACGCCGTTGACACAAAGCATGCTTACTATCTTACCTGCATTGATAGCAGTATCTGTTTGTATGGCTCCTCGAATGGCCTGTCCATTCGGTGACGGTATCTCCCTACCCAGGCCACTGACGACCTGACTATGCAATATACACTTGTTAGTTATGTCCTTCGCAAACGCATATTTGGTAAGAAAAAAGTTACAGGCCAATACAGAAAGAGAGGCAGTTTAGCTGGATCCAGATCCCCATAAGGATAAGTCGGGACATTGGGTGAGCCTGATTCCATCCAAGAAAGTGACTTGCCTAGGGTTGTATGGGATGCGGCATAAGAGAAGATGGTCTTCCAAGCAGCCGGTTATGCTGAGTTAGATGTAAGTAGCGGCATAAGAGAAGAACGTGACCCTCTTTTCTTTTTTAATAGAGTTGAATAAAGCAGGCACTTATAAGTTACCTGGCTGTCGAGAAAGATTTGTCTTAGGTCTGAATCTCCAGACAGCAAAGAAATCCCTCTCCTGTTATGCCCAACACACACATAAAACAGCAAATAAAGAATAGGTCTTAACTACACGCCATGCCACGAACTCACAAGAACCAGCGAGCCCTTTCCCGGACTCTAAGAGCTGTTTTGCGTTTTGCGAGGGGTTGAGTGAATTCCAAGTCAATGGTTCTACATCACGCGTAGTGGACGGCGATAAATAAGACAGTTGGAAAAGCTACTCCTGTTATGAAACTGTTACGAAGAGAGGAGAAGAGCCTTAATTATTCAGAGGCCAGCCAAACTTTACAATTTTAAACTACTTTTTTCAAGTATAGTCTTAGTATTAAAGCAAAGGGGAAGTTCAACCTATTTGGGAATTTCATTCTAAAGGCAAGAAAGAGAGGTGCTACAGCTGCGAGATAAATGGTACAAGATCTTTCTGCCTTGGTAAAATAAGACACTTTCTCTTCCAATTTGGACCTTTAAGATGCTTTCTAATTAAAATGAAATTACCTTGTCTGTTTGAAGCAACAACTTAATAGCAAGATATCAGATAGCACTTTCTTTCATGTATGGCAAGAGTCTCTCTCTTTAACAAAAAAATCCTGCCTGCTCTTTTCCGTTTATATCTCCTACTGTCCGCTGGAAGAGATCTCCGTCAAAATAATGTTGACATTACTACTAATCATCTCATTGCCAATAGCATAAGTTATAGGCCAAGAAATCTTTTACAAATGCAGACCTAAGGATCACATCAGCAACATCAGAACAATTAGACGCACAGAGCCAAGTCTGGAATCAATATAATAAGCAAAGTTGATGATACAAAGACGCACAAACCAATTCACTGCGGGTGACAAAATTATAGTAACCCAAGTCTAGGGCCTTATATCGCCACTGTTGTACACAAAATCCTAAAACCCTAAAGCTTATATTCGCTATTCTACACGAAATCCTAAAAACCTGAGGCTTCTATTCCAAGTAATTTCTATATTTACCACAAATAAGGACAGGTGAAGGTCAATGAATAGATAAAGAATAGGGCCTTACATGATACCGTATTGCCTTAGAGGATACCGTAAATAGGGAAATAGGAGGCAGATCTAGGCACCGTTAGAGTAAGCAGAAGAAGACGTCTAATAAGAGTTGTAAAGCAATGAAGGTCCATTTGAAATTTCATTCAATGAGCCAAATAAACAGTCATTCAGTTAACCACATGTTGACCGTGTCCGCTGAATGAGCCACCATCACAGTATCGAATTTTTACTCTATTCCAATTGTGAAAATCTGCAGAAATAATTGATGCAGTGTTAACACTACATTAGTCGTACACCTATATCCGAGTCTAAGTAACATAGATTACAAGGAAAACAGCTAGAGGATTTACCAAGAAGAATGAAGCAAGAAAAGTGTAGTGATCTATATAATGAGTTATTGATAAATGCAAATATATTACCAGGATTTTCATAATGCTTATTGCTAAGTATACCTGTAAATGGTATAAACTTCTCCATATATTTTGAAGAGCCATGACGCATTTTCTTCCTGTAAACACAACCTCTTACTGTGCACCTGTGCACTGAGCAACGACACACCAAAACGAATCGAGAATCCAAGAGTACTAGCACAAATTAAACACTGTCAAATAACTAAATAAACCCTATGAGTATTATTTAAACCTATTTAAACAAGGAGTCATAAAAAAATTGAATTATCTATAAACCCTAAGTAAAATGAAATTATTCAATTGAAATAAAATACGGAGTACTTATAACATAGCAAACCGAATAAGGAGGCCGCGGAGAAGATGTGAGTAAGAGCAACAAGATGCATCCAATAGGCACCGTGCTAATTGTGGTGGGACATCGGGATTGTGAGTGAAACCTATCGGGAAAAGTCGCGGAAACGCGGTAGTTAACAGTACGGTGGCACGTCTTGGAGGGCGAAGGACGGTGGTTCGTAGTGGCTGACAGTCTTGGTTGATGCGGTGGAGGGCGAAGGACGGTGTAAGACTATGAGGGATGAGGGGTGAGGGGTGAGGGATGAGGGGGCTTTGACAACAATGACTGATAGAGTGAGGGAGGTTCGTTGTTTTGTTTTTTAAATGTTAATTAACATATTATTTGCTGCGTTTAGGGATAAAACGCCTCATATTACTCTATTTGCGGCGTTTTTTCAATAAACGCCTCAAATAACATTGTGTATTTGTAAAAAATTCATTTAACTCAATTTCTATTTGCTGCTACTTAGCAAAAACGCCGCAAATGAAGAGCCGCAAATTAATGTTTTTCTACTAGTGTTAATTTTTATTTTGAATTATATTTGTATTAATTAATCACATATTTATTAGTAACCAATATTTAAAAACGGAACCGTACATTTGTTGTACGGGTATAAAACTAGTTTTATATTCAAGTAAATGTAGTAGTTAATTGAGAAAACCGTCGAAGGGGTCGGAGATGAGGGATTAGGTTCACACATACTAGACACTACGTACATCGACCCATACTAGAACTTGACTCGGACATATATATATATAAGATCTATATTTCGAAAACTCATTCCTTAGTCCTTGCCCTCTATTACGCGGACATCTAGAACTTGACTCGATGATGGTAATTGTGGTATACAGATTGAGTTATCGTGACATGAATAGTGATGCGAACGAATAAGGAGTAAATAATTTTAATTGGCTTATGAGTTATGATCATTATTTATATACCCTTTTAAGTGTTAACTCATGTAGCTACGTAAAAAGGCAGTATTCTATTCAAAAGTTAATTGCTAATTATGTACTTCTAATAATATATTTAACATAATCCTAACATAAATGATCTATAAGTTACTAAAATTATTGATAATGCTGGGGTTACAATTCCCACTTTTCTTTAAACCCAACGTTACTTTGAGATTGTCAATCATTGTGCGGAGCGATCTAACCTTAATAACCTGAAAAATCACCCCTTAAACTAACCTATCTTCGCCACATCTTTCATCAAATTGAATAAGTTCGTCGTACCTCCTCCACCAGCATAGAGAATAACCTTGCCATTTTTAGTGATCTTATTCGCCATTCTAATCTAATCTAGCTAATGAGATTAAATTTCTACTAACATTCGATATATATTGCACGTCAACAAACCTTTTAATTTAGCCATCGTGAAGTCTTACCTTCACTCTCCAATCCCTTCAAGGCTTCAATTTTTTCCGTGTCGCCATTTGGCAAATTAACCACTCTTACCTTCACATCATCAAACCTTTTTAATTTGGCCATTTGTCAAGTTATAACTTATAAGGCGAATCTACTACAAGTCTACAACTAAAACATACAACTAAAACATAGGGGACTAAATAGCACATAGTCTATTATTACGAAGAATTTAGCTGAGCTTAAATTCGACGCGATAATTTAGAAAAGTTTAAAAAGTAATTTATCGTACAATATTCTCCTAAGCTTATTTGCTTATAAATTCAATCCTGGAAAGCATAGAATTTGTGTGAATTAACAAAGAGCGCATTCTCGACATAAATACCACCATCCCAATTTTCAGGAGGTAATTCGTTTAATTCCTTTTTTATTTTAAGAACGCGTTTAATTTATTTGTATAATTAAAATTTAAAATTGTATAACTTATGGTATACTCGCTACAGAAAAAATGGCAACGAGGCAAGTTCAGGCAGGAGCATATTCCGATGCGAATCAAGCCAAATGTGGCACAAGGGGCACAATGAACAACAAGACCCAGTCTACTTTGATGACGTTCGATCGGTGCCAGAATTGGTACGGAAATCCTTCAACGGGTTCCTTTCCTGATAACATCCCTCACAATGCTAATTCCAAATTTTTTCATGTGAGGGATGGTGACAACGGTTCCATGGCCGCTGTACAGTACAGTAGCGAACCTAACGCGAGTGGCTACCCGTGTGCATGGATCCTTGCATGGAATGCTCCCACTGACTCTACCTCATCTCCTAACCAGGTATCAATCACGAACCCGTTAACCAAATTATATATATATACTTTCTTTGTTCCGGTCATTTTTTTGGTATCGCTTCAGAGACTTAGACTCTGTTCTTTTCGACTGACAGAAACTGGATTGAACTTACTAAACCTAACTTATTAAATTGAATATAGTTGAAATGTACTAAAAGCACTAAGCAGAAATTAAACGAGCTGAAATTAAGTCAGAACGAACAGGGTCTTAGCTCGTACAATGCTTGCATTTACCACAATATTCGATTTTTTGTATGATAGGTTTACGTTACTTGTGGAACGAAAGAGCGGATGGATTTGATCAGTTGGGACCAAATCCGTCTCAATCTTGAGGAAGGTACGACCACATCTGAAGCTCATGACTCGTACTCCCAGACGAGCGTTGATGCCAAAATCTTCAGTCCAGACTCGAACACTGCTACCCTCTCTGCAAATTTCGGATTTATGTATTAATAATATCGTCATGGACTAACAATATTATCCTATAATTACATAAGAAAAATAATAATACTGTATTATTATACAGTATAATATTATTGTACGATGTATTGCAGCTATGTCGGCTACCAGTACTACGACTACGACTACTACTAAGACTTAATATATACTTAAATGAAACTCTCATGTAAAGCGTTATATGAACAATACATGAGTTATAAACTTATATTTATGCCATGGTATTGTCAATGTCTCAATAATGTGGATTACGTACCAAATGGGTCGATCGATGATCGATCACCTTTATGAGACCTCGCAAGTGAACATATGTTATTGCACTATTTGATGGCCGTGTCTATAAAAGGCGATCGACGAGAACGAGTAAGGCGATGTTCTTTTGAACTTAAAGTCAGATTTTATAAATTCAGTTAATTTCAGTTCAATTTAGATTTTATAAGTCCAGTTTAGATTAAATTCGTTTCGTTAAAAAAAAGACAGGGCTTAAGAGGTAGAAATTTGAAAGATTAAAAGCTCTCCCTTCATTGCATTGAAATCTATACATTTTACTTTTTTGATAATATTCATAAATCGAGTAAATCTTGTATACAACTTCTAATATATAGCATAAAAAATGATCAGGTTATACTACAAGAAATAAGGTTGTTAGCAACCGCCGAAAACGGTTGGAAAATGGCTAATTCGGTCGATAAAACTGTTTACCTACCGATTTATGTGATTTAATGACCGGTTATAGGCGGTCGGTAAATCTAGTTGGTAATATTTATTTACCGACCGATGACGAGTGGTCGGTAATTTACCCACCAAATGAGTAGTCGGTAATTTAAATATACGGTTGGTAATTTACCACATTGACTAAAATTTAAAATCACTATCGGTCAGTAAATACATCGCAGTCGGTAATTTGTGACCGATCATCAGTAGGTAAAACAAGATCGGTAGGTAATTAGCGACCGAGTTTCAGTTGCTACAAGACAGTATTATGCGTTTGGCGCTAATGTTGGCAAGAAGATAGCGTACAAGTAACTGTACGACTTGTGAAAGACGGGCTCGGGTTAGACAGCTCGATAGCACTAAATGAACAAACGTTTTATAAAAATGGACCGTCTCATAATATAAGATAGCCTCATTTTAAAATTTGTGTCATGGAAATTAAGGTTTAGACTGCTAGGTTACAACGGCGGAATAAAGTAAGGTTAAGGTTTGACTGTTTATATTTTTAACTCTTCTTTCCATCATGTTGATCTAGATTTACTTGGATGGGTTGCATCGTGCCACTGTCAGTTAGGCCCTGTTTTTTTGGACTGAAACTTAAGTGAATTGAACTGAACTGAATTTATAGGATCTGAACTGAACTGAACTGAACTTATAGGAACTGAACTGAACTTATAGGAACTGAACATATAGGAACTGAACTGAACTGAACTTATAGGAACTGAACTGAACTTATAGGAACTGAACTGAACTGAACTTAACTTATAGGAACTGAACTGAACTTAACTTAACTTATAGGATCTGAACTGAACTTATAAAATCCGAACTTAAATAACGTTATTTTAATTTAAGTTAACTATTATTATTATTATTATTATTATTATTATTATTGTTATTATTGTTGTTGTTGTTATTATTATTATTATTATTATTATTATTATTATTATTATTATTATTATTATTATTATCCAATAGATACATTGATAAAAAATTAGTCAAAAACACTAGGTAGTTTAAAATATTTTCAACTTTATATATAATGGTTTGTTCATAGTTCATACATTATACTACAATTACATTAGGATAAAAATAATTCACTTTTACAATTTTCTCTAACCATTTATTTTTCCCTAACAATGGTGATGAACAAACTGATTAATGGGAGAGTGACAATTGGTGAGGGTGAGGGCGTCGTATGATGAGTTGTTGTTTTTTGGCATTAATGAGAATGATAGTTTGACATTAATTAGAGAGTAAAAAAGACAGGTAAATTATTAAGGAGTTTTTTTTTATAGAGAAGTGTATCTATGGAGATTAAATCAGTTAGTTAGTTTGTTACATAGTTAGTTACAAAGTTGTTAGTTAGTTAGCAACAACCTCTTGTATATATACTCATCTTGTAAACACTTTACAACTAACTTTATAAAAACACACTTCATATTTACTCTGATGCTTCACAAAATCAATCATAATCAAACCTCCATAACTGAATTTGATCTTCAATGGAGATAATCTGAGATTGATTTCATATGGTATCAGTGATAAACCTTCTTTTTCCTCTTATAATTGTTGATCTAAATCAATTCTTCGAGGTATAATCGCTTCCGCTCTCATTTTTCTTCGTTCTCTGTGAATTTCCTTTTCTGGAAATTTTTGATCAATCACTTCAATTGTTTGATTGATTTCTTTTCGATTACGCGAATTGTTTCTTATTCAATCGCTGTAATTGTTTCTCCAATTTTTTGATTGATTCTTTCATCACAAAATGCCTACATCACCTACACATTCTTCTGCTACTTCGAAATCTAGTGATTCGTTTGATGATCCTTTATTTTTAAGCAACAATGATCAACCTAATATGCGAATCATTGATGATAAATTCACTGGATCTCACTTTCTTTCCTGGAAACGTGATGTATATTTTGCTCTTGCTGCTAAAAACAAGGAGGTTTTCATTGACGGAACCTTACGAAAACCTCCTACTACTGATCGTTCCTATAAACAATGGAAACGTGCTGATTTTATGGTGATGAAATGGATCCAAAATTCTCTTGCTCCTGAAATTCGTGAGAATATGCTCTATGTTCATAGCTCTAAGGAATTATGGGATGAATTACTTGAAAGATATGGTCAAACAAATGGTCTGGAACTCTATCAGATCAAGAAGGACATAAACAATACTAAACAAGAGAATTCTTCTCTCATTGAGTATTACAGCAATCTCAAACGTAATTGGGAGACTCTGGAAAGTCTGGATCCTATTCCAACTTGTTCCTGTGGAGCTCTTAATTCGTGTACCTGTCATATGCTCAAGAGGATTCTTGTACGAGACAGCAATGCCAAGCTAATTCAGTTCCTTATGGGACTCAATCATGGCTATGATGGAGCATGCACTAACATTCTGACTTTGGAAACTCTTCCTCCAGTCAACAAAGCCCTTGGCCAACTCCAACAGATTGAGCGCCAAAAGCAAATCACAGATGCAGTAGAAGTGCTTCATGAAGCACAAGCATATGCCAGCACGAGAGTTGATTTTCAACCTGATTCAAAGAAAATCAAGCCTAATCCTCCTTCCACTGCTCCAGGGAAGTTTTGCACCCACTGCAGTAAAGCTGGTCATGAAATTGCTAACTGCAACAAACTCAAAACCTGTGATCATTGCGGGAAAAAAGGACATCCTATTGAAAGATGTTTCATTCTTCTTAAATCCAAAGGGAAAGGGAAAATCTCATATACTGGTGGTAATAATGTCTATAGAAGGGATGCTCACAATGCTGCCACTACTGATATTCCATTTTCTGATGAAGCCTATCAGCTTGTGTCTCCAGTTGATGATACTCATGCACCAGTTAATTCTTCTGGTTTGCAGTATTCTGGTCTGGATTCTACTGTACTTGATGGTATTATTAGTTCTGTCACTCAACAAGTCTTGAAAGCCTTTTCTGAGAAGCAAACTGCTACACCATCATCCAATTTTGCAGGTATAATAACTGATTCTCAAGCATATTCAGTTAATAATAACAATAGTCAAATTGATTGGATCATTGACACAGGGGCTAGTGATCATATGACTTCCAATAAATCCCTTTTATACAACATTAAACACCTTAGTACACCTATACATGTAGGTTTACCTGATGGCACTTACAAAACTGTCCATTACTCTGGCACTGCTATTCTGTCTCCCTCCATTGTTCTAAATGATGTCCTCTTTGTCCCTGATTTCAAACAAAATCTCCTATCAGTAGGAAAACTCATTGATCATACTAATTTGACTGTCATTTTCTACTCAAATTCTTGCTTGTTCCAGGACCTTTCAAGTAAGGTTACTGTTGATCAAGGCCACAAGATTGGAGACTTATACAGATACAAACCTCATGTGTCTTCTCTTTTACAGTCCACTATAGCTTCCACTGTTAACTCAGTTTTATGTTCTTTACATAAAGTTGGCACAGAAAAACAGTCATCATGTACTACTCATGTTTTTTCTGCAAATAGTACTGCTGATATACATGTCTTACATGCCAGACTTGGCCATGCTTCTTGTAATAAACTCAAACATGTACACAATATCAACAGTTCCTTAATCAAAAACATGTTTTGTGAATCTTGTGCATTGGCTAAACATCATATTTTGCCTTTTCCTAGAAGTCAATCTAGAGCCAATTCTTGCTTCACTTTAGTTCACATGGACATTTGGGGACCCTATAGAATACCCTCTTTAACAGGTGCCAAATATTTTTTGACCATTCTTGATGATCACTCAAGAACTACATGGACTATTCTGTTCCAAAACAAAGGACAAGTTTATCATCTTGTCAAAAACTTCTTTGCTTACATTCATAATCAGTTTAAAGCCATTGTCAAGATTGTTAGAAGTGACAATGGTACTGAGTTCCTTCAAGAATCTTGTGCTACTCTTTTCTTGGAAAAGGGGATTGTTCATCAGAAGAGTGTGGTAGGTAGGCCCCAACAGAATGGGAGGGTTGAACGCAAGCATAGACACTTGCTGGACACTGCCAGAGCTCTCAGAATCCATGCTCATTTACCAAAAAGATTTTGGGGTGAATGTTTGATGACTGCTACTTACCTAATAAACAAAATGCCATCAGTCATTCTCAATTGGCAAACTCCTTATGAACTCCTTTTTGGTAATGTCCCATCCTATGATGAGCTAAGAGTTTTTGGATGTGCCTGTTATGCAAGCCAACCCATTACTTGCAAAGACAAGTTTGATGCTAGAGCAAGACGATGCATTTTTGTGGGTTATCCTTTTGGACAAAAAGGATATCAATTATATGATTTGGACAATCACAAAACCTTTGTGAGTAGGGATGTAGTCTTCAAAGAATCTACTTTCCCATACCTCACAAGCATTCAGGCTGATAATAATTGTGTCAGTGAAGCTACTGATGATACACCCCTGATAGTGAATCCTGCAGATTTCACTAATCCTGCAGATTTCACAACCAGTATTCCTGTCCAATCTTCTGATGCTGTGCTCCAGACTCAGTCTCCTACTGCATCTGACATCCCAACAGAGCATTATGATGCAAATCCTGCAGATACAGTTTCTGCAGACTCTACTTCTGCAATTCCTACAGACGTTTTTTTGACAGATCCAACATCAAATAATAATAACAATAATAATGATCCAGTTATTTCAGAAACTGATGATCCAAATATTAATAACAATAATGCAAGACAGTCCACTAGAATCAAACAAACATCTACCAGATTAAAAGATTTTCATGTTTCAGTCAAACTTCCTCATGAAGCCTCCTCTCTAAGCACTGCTTCTTCTTCCTTTCATGCAACAGTTATGAAAGATTTATCAGACTTTGATCCCACTTATGTTGCTTCATTGGCAAGTGTCCTAGCAGAATATGAACCAGTGACCTACAAACAGGCTGTTTCAGACAAACGATGGGTTCAAGCAATGGAGAAGGAACTTACTGCCTTAGAAAGTAATCAAACATGGGAGTTAACTACTCTCCCACCAGGGACAAAGGCAATTGGCTCCAAATGGATTTTTAAAATCAAATATAGAGCAGATGGGGGTGTTGAAAGGTTCAAAGCAAGACTGGTTGCTAAGGGATATAATCAAGTAAAGGATAAGGATTATAAACATACATTTTCTCCTGTTGCTAAGTTTACTACTGTCAGAACAGTTATGGCACTAGCAGCTGCAAAGGGATGGGTGCTTCATCAGCTTGAAATTAACAATGCATTCCTCCATGGGTACCTTGATGAGGATGTATACATGAGGGTGCCTGAAGGCTATACTAAAGCTGTTTCAGGACAGGTTTGCAAACTAAAACGCTCTCTCTATGGCTTAAAACAGGCCTCAAGACAATGGAACCTTGAACTTACTAGATTTCTGACCAGTCAAGGTTTTCATCAGTCCAAGAGTGATTACTCTCTGTTCACATACACAAACCCAGTCACCCATCATTTCACCCTAGCTGTGGTTTATGTGGATGATATATTATTGACTGGAGATGATGAACTTCACATAAATGGAGTTAAACACAGCTTAGATGTAGCCTATTCTATCAAAGACTTGGGCACTTTAAGGTACTTCTTAGGATTGGAAGTTGCACGTAATGACAAAGGCATTATGCTTAACCAAAGGAAGTACATCCTTGATATACTAGGTGACATTGGGATGGAAAATTGCCAGGAAACTCAGTTCCCATTGCCAAGAGGATTAAAATTAACTCCTAAAGATGGCCAATTATTAGAACATCCTGAGCAATACAGAAGGCTCATTGGGAGGTTTCTCTATTTGAATTTGACTCGCCCAGACATTTCATACTCTGTTCAACATTTGAGTCAATTCATAAGTGAACCCAGGGTACCCCATGATGCCCGTCGTTGAGGGTACCAAAGATAAAATTTATAATTCCTAACTTTAACAATAGATAGTGAAAGTCAGGGTCGAACCACAAGGAGGTGGGGAATGTTTATTGTCTTAATGTTAATGTTTTAAGGTAACAATTTTGGGGGTTTGATTGATTGATTACTATATCTAAAGCAAAGATTAAAATAAAACAAGAATTAAAAGATGAGAATGAAATATAATAAAAGAGGATGCTAGGATGTTTGGGTAATAAATAGCTAAGGTAAAATAAATCCTAAGGTCAACATGTATTGCAGTCGCGTAAGGGGTGTAACATATCTTTTTAGGTCTATGCTACCTAATAGCTCCTTTCGGCCTATGCTATTAGTTCCTAGGTCTCACAATTATTGGGTGTCAACAATAAGGGTGATTCCTAAATCCCAGGTTACATACCTTTCAGCCTTTAGTAACCTATCCGTCTTAAGGTGTAAACCAATGCCCTTCCCGTATCTTTCAATCTTGGGTAGGTCATTACTAACATCCTACAAGTCTCCTATTGGTCTCATTGCAGGATATTATAATTTATAAGAAAAGACGAAATAAGAAAACAGACGCGAGTGGTCGACCGACCGGCTACTCCAGTCGGCCGACCACGGCCTCGGTCGACCGACCGACTATTCCAGTCGGCCGACCGGGGTCCTGCTACAGGTCGGGTTTTTCGGATTTTATTTACCTATGCATATTATTCCCTACATCCTAACATATGAAAATTAGCTACTCATAATTACTGGAACAATAATAAAAACGAGATTTGATATGGAAAACATGGTGAACGATAATCTAAACATGCAAGAATTAATAAAGCTTGGGATTCTAACTTAAACCGGATGCGATAAAAATAAGAACAATAATAAAACTAGATTAAAAGAATAATTACCGGAAATAGGATTAAGGCAGAAAAGGAACAAACTTTATTGATGAATGTTGAAAGATTGAAGAACAAACTAAAAGTGTTGAGAATTATTGAAAGATTGTAATTGAACTAAAGACTAAATAAAACTCTCTAAATAAGACTTTGATAATAGATGGTCTAAGATATCTAAACCCTAGCTACAAGATTAGCTTATATAGGGTAAGAGATTAGAGTTTCCTAAAGACTCTAATTCTAGTTTATTTCCGAAAAGAATCGATTGGGCTTCTGTTGTGGTCGGTCGACCTACTATTCGGGTCGGTCGACCGCTTCCTGTTGGGCTTCTTTTATTTCCGGCATTCCTTGAAATTTGGGCTTCATTAAAATTCAGGACTGGTCGGCCGACCCGTTTGGGTGGTCGGTCGACCGCCTCTGTACGGAAATCTTCGGATTTCTCTTGTTTTGACTTTTGGCACTTGACTTTGACTCCAATTGACTTTCCTTTTATTCCTTAATTAAGCAAAAGACTCGAGGATACGAATTTGGTGCTAAATCGTCTCTTTTCCGCATAAATCTGCAAAAGTGCATAAAAATACGAAAGTACACAATTTGTGGGAAATAAAGGCTAAAACATAGTAAATGAGCGACCAAATACGTGTAAAAATAGATGTAAAACATCATAAAATAGACACGTATCACCCCATATGCAAGCTGCTGTTCATGTGCTGAAATATCTTAAAACCACTGTCAATGTGGGATTGTTCTACCCTGCTCTTAATCCTCTAACTCTAACAGCCTATAGTGATGCAGACTGGGGACAATGTGCATACACGTGCAAATCCCTGAGTGGATACTGTATTATGTTGGGACCATCTTTGATCTCTTGGAAAACCAAAAAACAAAAGACTGTGAGCAAAAGCACAGCAGAATCTGAGTATAGGAGTATGTCATATACAACTTCAGAAATGGTGTGGTTACATGCTTTGCTACAAGACATGACAGTGAGCATTCCTCTGCCTATTCCGTTGCTATGTGATAATAAAGCTGCTGCACACATAGCTGAAAACCCCGTATTTCATGAGCGAACAAAGCACCTAAGTATCGATTGTCATTATGTGCGTGATAAACTACAAGAGGGATTTCTTATTCCCCGCTATATACGAACTGGTTTGCAATTGGCAGACATAATGACTAAGCCACTAGGAGCTGCTCAACACAAATTTCTGTCTCTCAAGCTTGGCCTACAGTTTCATTGATGTATTCCAGCTTGAAGGGGGGATATGGAGATTAAATCAGTTAGTTAGTTTGTTACATAGTTAGTTACAAAGTTGTTAGTTAGTTAGCAACAACCTCTTGTATATATACTCATCTTGTAAGCACTTTACAACTAACTTTATAAAAACACACTTCATATTTACTCTGATGCTTCACAAAATCAATCATAATCAAACCTCCATAACTGAATTTGATCTTCAATGGAGATAATCTGAGATTGATTTCATAGTATCGAATAATTAAAGCGAAATGTTTGTATCGGTTGCTAAAAATAATACTCCGTATATAACTTTTCTTAATTGAGTTTATATGAACTGAACTTATAGGAACTGAACTGAACTGAACTTATAGGAACTGAACTGAACTGAACTTATAGGAACTGAACTGAACTGAACTGAACTTATAAGAACTGAACTGAACTTATAGGAACTGAACTGAACTGAACTTTTAGGATCTTAACTGAACTGAACTTATAAAAACTAAACTGAACTTATAGGAACTGAACTGAACTGAACTTATAGGATCTGAAGTGAACTTAAGTTAAGTGACTTGAAGTCCAAAAGAACAGGGCCTTAGTCACCAAATTGATCTATTAATTTTGTGTCGGGTTCGAATATCTGAGCTTAATTGGGGTCAAACTCGATAATAATTTGGTCAAGGCTAGCTTGACTGGGAATAAGGATAGGTCTGATCAGATTATATTAAGATTTGGGCTTAATATCAAAAAATGACAACATTTATCTTATCCAAGAAAATAACCATCTCAACTATAGGGCCATGATATTGAGGACAATTTGCGATAAAAATATCGTGATAATAAATTACGGAATTCAGTCGGTCTTGCACTTTGGCATAAAAAAATGTAACAAACTTTTTACAATTGTTAAGCTATTTTTTGGATGGAAAGAGTATACATTATATTAGATAATTAGAGTTTCTGAATTGATTAGGGGGAGGGTCCGGAGAAAGAGGCGTGATAGCGTACATAAATTCCAAAGTACAAGCACGAACTACAAAAGATGGGACATAATCCCAATCACAACAACCATTACGAAAACTATTGTCTTTTATGAAGAAATTAACAATTGTTAAGCTATTAAGAAATCTATATGTTATATTGTTATACACTTATACTCCCTCGTCCTGACTATTTGTTTGCCTAATAATTTGGGGTGTTTGTATCTCTGTCTATTGGTTGTCTTTATATTTTAGGAATATCTTTGATGAGTAATTGGATCGTTCATACTCATTCAGTTCACTTGTCATCTAATAATTAACCCTTGCTCTTTACTTGAGGTTTGTGTCAAAGGCAAACAAATAAGGGCTTGTTTGGTTACCCGTTAAAATCATGGGATGTTGAACTTCCTGGGAAGTGTAAAATTATGTTGTTGTTTGGTTGCCAATATCATGGGAAGTAGAACTTCCCACATGAATTTACTTCCTCCATTATGTGGGAAGTTACTCACCAAGTCCCCCCTTGGTCAATAGAACTTCCCGCATGAATTAACTTTCCATATGCGAACCAAACACTTTTTGCGAATTCACATGAATTGGAAATTCATGTGATCTTGAAGTTCCCGGGAACTTTAATTCCCCTATGTCAACCAAACAAGCCCTAATTGAGACGAAAAAATCAATTGATCTACATGACTGTATCCAAGTAGCATTACAAAAATCAATTATTTTAATAGATCTCTTCAAGCTAAACTTAAGTCTTGATTGAACATGATCGATTAATACAACCAATAACACGGTATCGAAAATATTTTAGTCTCCTGATTAAGACAGATTTATAGTAATATTCTTGTAGCTAACGAGTCCTAGGTTCGAATCCCTCTACCGGGCAGGTACAATTGCTCTATTATCCATTGTGAATACAAGTTACACCCATTTTGCCTAGATGCAAGATGAAATTACTTGGACATTTAGATTAAGAAAGACCCATTAGTTTATTTTTTTATATTTTCTTATTAGGGTTATTTAATTAAATATATACAAATAGTTGAGACTGAAAATATAAATAACGACCGTACTTAAATGGGAGATAATGAATGACGTCCGTATTACTCAACTAAGGGAGACAACCATAAAATCATAATTTGAGGTAGTGAGAATGACAACAAATGAAATGAATCTACGTACATTATTATTCGAACTTTATGTCACAACTAGAATAATGCATGCGTACGTACATTCAATACCCTTTACACAAGCAATTATAGCCATGCACTATTGTACGACAATTAATAAAGCTAATAGTAAGTTTCCTCCATTATATGCGATGTGCTCCAAGTTGGTGATCAATACGATCATTTTACAATTCGGTTTATTTGGGTTGAATGGAGTTAAACTGAAAAATTAAGTTGAACTAAGATAATTAAAGATAAAACTAGTCGAATTTAAGGGAGTTAAACTGAATTAAATTAAGCTAAATGAAGATAAACAGGGATAAAAATCAGTTGAATTGAAATTGTTAAGCTGAATTGAACTAAGTTGAACTGAATTAAGATAAATAGAGATAAAATCAATTGAATTAAAGTGGGTTAAGCTGAATTGAACTAAGCTGAACTAAACTGAATTGAGTTAAAAGATAAATAGAGATAAATTCAGTTGAACTGAAGTGGGTTAAGCTGAATTGAACTAAGCTGAACTTAATTGAGCTGAATTAAGATAAATAGAGATAAAATTAGTTGAAATGAGGTGAGTTAAGCTGAATTGAACTGGGCTGAACTGAATTGAGCTGAATTAAGAAAAATAAAGATAAAACTAGTAGAACTGAAGTGCGTTAAGCTAAACTAAATTGAGCTGAATTTGATTAAGCCGGGAAAAAAAATCTGGCCTTATACTCCTTGATCGCAAAGAAACATAATCTATGATGTGATTATTTAAAGTGAAGACTTTAATTTAACTTAGATGATAAGGATGATTAAGATGGAGATATTATAGTTTAACTTAATGAAAGTGATGTGTTCGCTTTAGGGATGAAAGTAAAGACAATTAATTTTATCAGTTCATTTCATTCTAAAAATAGTGACTAATAAGAGGAGTAACTTTCGGTTTATAAAGTACTAAAAGGTGATTATGTGAACATAATACAAGCTAAGTTATTAACAATTATACTAATTACTAATTACATACATTTATTTCTAAATGATATCTCCCTCTTATTGTATAATTAATTACTCTCGTGCCTGATTTGACAAAATATACAGAAAATAATCGTGTGTTCTCCTGAAAGACGGTACTGCTTGCACCCATGTCATTATAATATATATTCTATCTTGGTGGATTTTCTTTAGATGTGAGGAGGACGGTACTCTCGGAGGACACAAGAATTTTTCAAATATACAAGCTAAGACGTGTTATGCAGAAGCATTAATGATGTCTTTTGTTTCGTTTCTATTGCGTTAGTGTCTACAGTCCATAATAGTTTCGTTGCTAGAAAGACCTGAAATATTAGTGCATCATTGCTAATTTGTTTCTATTGTTATAACGGAATCACATGGAAAGTAAAAACAAACAATAAAGAACAATACGCACAGATTTACGTGGTTTACTAACGGTGTGTTAGCTACGTCCACAAGGCAGAAAGGAGAGAGTTTTATTAATGTGAGGCGTTTTTCAGATTACAAATTCAGAATGTTATATGATATGATGACTGCTAGGGTAGGGGTTAAGAGTTTATATAATACTCTTAACCTAATACAATACAGATTTGACCTAATAAGACCGAGACAGAAACCCTAACTCAATACAGAATTCGAATTCAAGGCATAAACCCAACACTAATGCTTATCATTAGATACCAATCATAGCATCAACATCCACATCTAGTTAATAAGGATTTGGCTAAATCACTCTTACTTGATCATTTCAACTTACTCCATAATTATTCAACCCATCAATTTCAAGTTGTTTATCCATTTTTTGTTTTCTTATATTTTGGTGAATTACATGCCATAAATATTCGACTTGCTTGTCACATTTCACTCTAAACCAACTAACAAAATGAGGAGGAATTCATTTTTTCAACGACTAGTGAATTAGACAAAATAAAATAGGGAAACACAGTTGTAACTTGTATGTAGAGAAGATAATGGGGGTTGCGAAAGGTCGTCGACGTTTTGCGAAAAATCGTCGACGTTTTTTAGAAAAAAGACAACTCTTGCCCTTTTCTCTCTCTCTCTCTCTCTAGCTTTTATTCTCTGAAACAAAAACAACAAAAACAACGTAAATTCCTAAGAAACGGTTTCAACTTCGAACATCAACATCAAATAACGACAACGATTTAATGTCAAACGACGACAACGATTCATCGATAACTAACTTAAATCTTAGATTTTTTTTCAGTTAATTTTTGTTGAATTACATGTTTAAGCCTTGAAATTAGGTTGAATTAATCGTACAAGGCATAGAATAAACAAATTGAACTCAATCGAAATTTTGAATTAGACTTGAAAACTAACCGTCCTAGCGTGGAATGGACTTGAAAACTGGCCGTCCATACATGGTATGGACGTGAATAGTACACGTCCACTCCATGTATGGACGTGAATAGTACACGTCCATGCATGGTTTGGACGTGTACTATTCCCGTCCATACCATGTATGGACGTGTACTATTTTCAAGTCTTTATATTTCCGTCATTTTAGCCAATTTTGTTTCGGTTGTAATATTGAAATGTAACCGTTGTGATTTCAAATTTCAAAATGTTACCGTTACAATTTGAAAATGTTACCGTTATACTATGGCTTCTTATAAATACTGGTTTTCATGTTGATTGTAATCGCAACAACCACAACATCATTCACTACTAAAATCATTTCTTTTAATATGGCTCTCACAAATGTTCAAAAAAACAGAGCCTATCAGCTAAGGATCGATCTTATAACTACACAGTTCCCAGTACTAGTTTCTCGCCTTGAACTAGTCATTCCGAGTGACACTGTCTGGGACCTGGTAGAACATCCTCCAATTGCCAACCTTTTTGGCATCCTACACGGTAACCCCCTCTGCAGTCCGGTTGTTCCAGACGATGAAGTTACTGATGAGATTGTAACTGAGAAGATGTGGGAGTTCCGCAAGTTAAGAAGCGATTTCCTTGTCTACATTGAGCGTATACTAAACTTGATAGACTACGCAACACTATCTGATTTGTGTGCCGGTAGAGTGTTCAATCTAGGTAATGTCCGTCTGCGCATTTTAATGTTTTATGATCATTACGTGGCTAGTCAACCTGAAATAATTGAAGCTGGAGATTACGAAGGAGATCTGGATTCTTCATCTTCGTCATCCGAAGATAATTAAGTATTGTAAACTTGTATTTGATGTTTGATGTGTTTTCGTTAATGTCTAATGTATTCTATGTTTTCATCAAATTTTAGTTACGATTTATGTTTTATGTGCTTTTGTTCATGTCCGATGTAAGCTATGAGTTCTAATATGTATTAAAATTTGCATAAAATAACTAATAAACTAACAAAGAAGTCACGAGAAAAATAAAATAGTCCGTACGAAAGACAACAAATAAAGTCCAAGCATAAAAAAAACTAACTAGTAAACTACATCATCATCATCATCGTCCTCCTCATCCTCATCATCATCAGCCTGATCATCCTCAACGTCATCCCTCGATATGTAGAACCGCTCCATATCATCGACCAAGCGTCGCACGTACGGCCATTTCTGGTCGGGGTCTTGAGTATAAATCTGCGAGAAATGACGGCTAAGAGCCCGGCCAACCTCCGGCTCCTCGGCGAAAGGGGGTGCTTCCATCTCAACACGGCGTGTAGGGGGGTAGAAGTATGGGTGAGAGATCTTCTTGTACCAACTCATGTAACGTGGATCACACTGAAACGGCATCAAAGCCCGGTCATGACGCTGTCTCAACGGAATCTCAGCCTCTCTCAAACCCCAATCCAAATCAGCAGCATCACCGTACGACAGCTTGTAACCTGAGCCGGCTTCGCCGGACGACTCTCGGCAGCTGGGACCCGCATAGGGTTCGGGTAATCCTGAACATAGCCAAACTGACGGAGACACCTATCAGGCTGGTACGGCTCCACTATATCCATAAACCTGATCACCCCCGAGTAGAGCGTACACCGACAACCCCTGTGTGGGCTAACACCGTAAGGGAGCCACCTCACCTGCTCCGCCCTCAGCCCGTCCAACCTCTGCCTGTGCTGCTCCAACAACTCCTCATCTCCCCTAAACCTAGGAACCCGTGACCAAGCCTCGACAAGTGGTCGTCCCTTAACATAATATCCCGAGTGAGGCCTGAACGTCGGAAAGTACTCGTATATCCAAGCCTGAAGCAACGGCAGACAACCGCTAACCCCAGCTGCCTCCCTACGCGAAGCCATCCCCAACTGTCGGTACAGGTACGCCAATGTCGCGGCCCCCCAAGCATAACCGCCTAAATCATCTAAATCATCAAACAGCGGCAACATACGAGCGACAACCCGATCGCTGGACTTGTCGGTGAACAGAGTCTGTCCAACCAACAACATCATGTACGCCCGTAGGGAGTCCTCCTGGCTCCCCTTCTCCACAACATCCATCAGCTTCCTCACCAAAATCCCCCCACCCCTGTAAAGGGGTGCAGCCACGGCCGCCACGTCAACGCCAAACAAGGCCGCGAACTTCCCCTTCAGACCAATCTCCCCCCTCGTACTCTCGTCCATAACCCTAGCGCCATCCACCCGTATGCCGAGGATCTTGTGAACGTCGTGCAACAGTATCGTAATCTCACCAAACGGCATGTGGAAAGTGTTGGTGTCCGGCTGCCACCTCTCGACGAACGCACTAATAAGGTTCTCATCCAACCCGGTGGTCAAACAGGTCCTAAGATGACCAAGCCCGCTCTCGGCAACTCTATCCATAACCGTAGAGCGGACCCTCATCTTACTCATCTTCTCCATAGCTCCCGGCCTCTCGTAACACGTGATCCACTGTCTCGCGCTCCCCTCATCCGTCCAACTACTGCGAGCTACGTGGCCACCGAAGCTACGTAAGACAGTAGGTACAGACGACCCCCTACAACCGGACCCTGTAGACGCCAGGAAAGATCCGGAGTCTTCTTCCTCCCGCCCGTGCTACTAGAGGCCCCACTCTCCACAAATGGCCTATATCGGCCGCTACCATCACGTACGATCACCTTAGCTGGTCGATCGGCTGCCTCCTCGTCCAAAAACTGGGAGTCGTGCTCCTCCTCCTCCTCCTCCTCCACCTCCTCCTCCTCCTCCTCCTCAACTTCCTCGTCCTCCGAACTACTAACTCGGGGGTCCCTGAAAAAAGCTCTCGGTAGCTGTAGCTGGTCCTCGGGAGTAGGGTCGGGAGTCCTTATTAGGAGACCCTTTCCCCTACCCCTACCCCTACCCCTACCCCTACCCCTACCTCCCCTACCAGCTCCTGCTGCTGCTGCTGGTTGTGATGCTATCGGGACACGACGTTTAGATCCCGTGACTCTTCGGCCTGCGGTACGGCCAATCGCAGGCATGATATCATCCTCATTGTAAGACATCTGCATTTACGAGATTACAATAACGTTAAACTAATATAATTAAACAAATTGTCATAAAAACTAAAATAATAAAAACTAACGAGATTACAATAACGTTAAATTAATATAATTAAACAAATTGTCATAAAAACTAAAATAATAAAAACTAACGAGATTACAATAACGTTAAATTAATATAATTAAACAAATTGTCATAAAAAACTAAAATAATAAAAACTAAAATAAGAAATTTTAACTATTAAAATTGAAAATGTACGGCCTAAACCCTAAAAATAAAGCCGAGGAAACCCCCTAAACCCTAAAAACCCTAAACCCTACCTAAACCCTAAACCCTACCTAAACCCTAAACCCTAAACCCACCCTAGCCACCCCAACCTTAAACCCTAAACCCTACCTATACCTTAAATCCTAAACCCTAAACCCACGTCCCAACCCACCCTAGCCACCCCAAGCCCACGTCCATACCCCCCACCACCGTCCCAAGCCCACGTCCCAACCCACCCTAGCAACCCTAAACCCCACGTCCCTACCCCCCACCGACGTCCCCCTCCCACGTCCCTACCCCCCACCAACGCCCCCCTCCCACGTCCCTACCCCCCACCAACGCCGCCCTCCCACGTCCCTACCACCCACCAACGTGCCCCACCCACGTCCCTTCCACCCACCAACGTGTATCACACACGTCCCTCACCATCACAAACGTGTATAACACACCTCCCTCAACTCTCAATTCGGTTGTTTTGGGTCCTTTTGCCCTTTCGATTTAATCTCTAATGCAAATGCAACAACAACAATAGAAACAACAACAATAGTAACAACAACACTACTAACAACAACATTAGAACTAACAAGAACAATAATACAAATTATAAATCGATTTTTGAAAAATTAACAAAAACACCAAAAACATTAACAATCAACATTACAACTAACAAATCTAACCTAATTAACATTAACAATTACTACAATAACATAATACAACTCTAATTAAGACTAACAAGTCTAGTTAAAACAAAAAAAAAAAAAAAAAAATTACTCACCGGTGGTTCGTCGGTCGGCGTGGTGGGGCGGTCGTGGTGGCGCGGTCGGCGGCGTGCGGCTGCGTGGTGGGGCGGTTGCGTGGTGGTTGTAGGTGGTTGTAGGTGGGTGAGGATTTGGGTGATTTTCAATTTTAGAGGTTTTGTGATAATGGTAGGGGTAAGGTTAGTCTTTTATTCGAATTACGTCGACGATTTTTCGCAAAACGTCGATGACCTTTCGCGATTCGGAAGATAATTAATGGAGTTAGGAATGGGTCAAATTCAACGATCGGATTTGAATCGTAATATTTTGGATTCAGTGAATTAGGTGATGATTCAAACAATCTATGCGTAGAAATAAATTGATTCGGATATGGATCACATAGTCTATATTCAGATATTAGTAGGTCTCGTGACAGACCGTATCTCACTAATTTAGTGAGACACATAACAGGGAAATAAAAATTTCGGTGGTTCCCATCATGTCAGAAGTCTTTCTATAACGTTATTAAGAGACCATCTCTCTGAAGTTTTTGTATTCAGATATATATCTTTATTTAAAGAAGTTTTTATTTCCATAAATTAAACTATGATTTGTTCTCATTAACAATTTTCCTTGAAAAAATACTTTATTGTAATTTCGGTTTTTCTACTGTGTGTCATAAGGGCACATGTTGATAGTCTAAATACGGAAAGATTTACAACATATTATTGTCATTTAATTCTTAGGTAGAAACTCATGTTTACCATAATTAATGAAAATATGGTGTGAATCTTTTCGTATTTAGATTATTATCGTGTGCCAAAACCGTTGAAATTTTATAAGCTTTTTTGAACTATTGTGTAAATATATGTATATTCTAAAATACAAATATAGAATGTTAAATCAGTTTACAACACAAAAAATAATATGCAAATATCTAAAAAATTGGTTTTTTGTCCTCAAAAGGATACGAGATAGATACAAGAAATCTTCTTTATAAAAGCAACAACCACAGAGCTGAGGTGTCGTTTCGTGGTTGAAAGTCAATTTTTCAAAGTAAAAGTTTAGTGGGACCTCCATGTTCAATGAATGATTTAATTGTTTTTGTACGTATATATACGGATTAAATTGTTTTGATATAAATTACATTCTTATATGATATTGCTAAACTATTATGAGTAATAGAAGAACAATATTTCAATATTTTTAACAATAACATCATTATTACTATAAAAGAAGGATGTATTTTCGCTGACGCGGCGCAATCATGTTTCAGCGTTGGGTGTTTCGAGCTCTCACATTCATCCTCAGAAATTTCAGTTTTGTAGACCAATCAGATTTACTCATCTATGTCACCTCATATTAATTTAATAATTTAATAATAATTTATTTATTATTAAATACAAAAATATGACCAGAATAAAATCCTTCCAAATTTGACCATGTTGATTATTAAATTGTTGTGCACAAAATAAATCATTCTCAGAATCATTCTCATTTTACCAGAATACAATCATTCTGAATACAATCATTCTAAATCGTTCTAAATCGTCTCTTTCCTATATCCAATTCTCAGAGTCATTCCCAGAATCATTCTCAGAATCATTCCCATCCATCACTTTTCCTGAAATCATCTTCAGTTACCATTAACGGTTCTTCCATGTTCAGCAAAGCTTTCAAATCTACAGAAGATACCCCATTGAGTATAATAGCAGCGTGTGTAATACAACAAGAGCAAATCAAGCAAACAAGCCGTAAGTACTGCTTTCAAATTAATAGACGATATCTTAATTTTACTTTGCTGATATTACGAAATTATAATGTTTCCCGTCCTTTCTTCTTTCCTGAATTTTGTGCAGAAGGTCTCACTACAAGAAAAACTGAACCGGGCGACAATTTTTGGCGACTGCATCGGTCAGTCGCCAATTTGGCGACTAAATAAAAACTCGGGCGACTGAAATCAGTCGCCAATTTGGCGACAGAACTTTTTCCCCAATTTTCCCACCACCGACACACTCGGGCGACTGATTCCAACGTTTGGCGACAGAAAACCGTCGCTAAATTTGGCGACAGACAATTTCAGTCGCCAATTTTACCCTGTCCGTCGCCAAATTGCGATATAGAAACAGACGCAGTTCAGTCCCTTTCCTTATTCGCAATTACACAAACACACAAACACACGAATCCTCAATATCGCGAAAACCACCACCACCCTACCCTACGTGTTCCGGCCACCCTCAACACCACTGTCACCGGATTCCGGCCACCACCACCACCACCGTACTTGTTCTTACCTTCATTCAACCCATTTAAGGTTTGTATACTCTCTTGAAACTCAATTTCAATTTCAATTTTTTGTTTGATTGTTGGTTTTTTTTGTGCATTTAGTGATTGTAGTAGGTTATTAAGACCGTCTTAGCTTATTAGGTTGTGATTAATTAGGTATTAGAAGCCAATTAACATATTAATTAGATAATTGTGGGTTAGGGTTTATAAGAAGTTTGAAGATGATGATGTTGTTAGCCTTATTGATGTTGGTTAATTAGATTAAAGTAGTCGATTAGGATGTTTAATAGCTTATTAGGATGTTAGTTAGATTATACTAGCTTATTAAGACCGTCTTAAATTAGCTTATAAGTTTGTGGTTAATTGTATAATTGGAAATTGTTGTTAATAAATTGTTATTATTATGTGATTGAGGTTGTTCTTCAATTAAGTGAGTGTAATAGTTGTATATAATAGTTGTACAATTTAAATTCATGCTTGATATAATAGTTGTTCTTCAATTAAGTGAGTGTAATAGTGTAATAGTTGTATATAAATGTTGGTGATGATGATGATGAAGATCTAGAAGAGGATGAGGATGATGATTAATTTGGTATATAATAGTTGTACAATTTAAATTCATGCTTGATATGTTTATTTGATGTTTTTTCTTCTCCTACTAATATTTTCATTTATGTGATTGTAGATGGCAGGAGGTCGAGGTAGAGTGCGAGGCGGTGGCAGTAATCGTGCTAATATTTCATCCGTGCAAGAAGAAGAGGAACCAGTAGAAGAAGAGGTACAGATTGAGCCTCAAGTGGATGAGGACTCGGACGATGGTATACCGATTCAGTACACCCAGGATAACCGGATTATACTTGATCCGGCGGGACTATGGTAAGTGTTGTTGTTTATTATATGTGTATTATTCAATTTTTAAAGTAATAAAATGATTTGTTTTAATTAACAATTTCTGTTACAGGTTTAGACATCAGACTCCTCGTCGAGGGGTCGTTGCTAGCACAAAGGAGAACTTGTTAGGTCCTGTGCCTACTTCTTGGGGGAAAGCTAGCAAGGCTCAAAAAGAAGCTTGGTTCAATGCGTATCGGGTAATTGCATTAATTATAGTTAGTTGTTTTTTAACTCATTAAGCTAACTACTAATTACATTAACTGTTTTTTTTTTTGTAGCAATCTTTCTATTGGGCTCCTGAACATGAACAATCCGTCCTTGAGAGATACCATGAAGTTGGTAAAACAAGATATAGAGACTATATCTACAAGATTGTTACAAGAAAGAAGGAACCGAATCATCTAAAAGGTACATGTAATATATAAGTTTTGTCACTTGTAAATACAAGAATTAATGAAATATCTTAATACTACTAACATACTTTTTAATTGTAGGTGAGAAATATCAAGATCTCATGAAGCGACGCGAGACTCCCGAGTTCCAAGCCGTGTCCGCTCAAAAGAAGATGAACAAAAGAAGAGGGAAGAAAGATGCGGAGGTCGAGCCTACCCATCACGGGGGATCACGATCATTTTTGACGCGTATTTTTGTAAGTCTTGAATGAATACTTCTTTTTTGAATGAATATACTATACTTCTTATATTAACAATTTTCCCTATTTAGGGAGGGAAGAAGAAGAAGGATAGCAGCAACAACGACGACGGCGGCAACAAAGACGGCGGCAAGAAGCCGATGATGACGATGCCCGAACTTTTCCTTGACACGCATTCCAAGGTCAACGAAAAGACGCAGAGAAGAATATGGATTAAGGCGAAGGACAAAGAGTTATATGTAAGATAGTTTCTCTCAACTAATGATGTTTTTTTGTTACCTTCGTCAATGATTGTTTTTGCTTAACTAATAATAGTTTTCTTAATGTTATAGGAGAAATATGAGGCAGAGAAAGAGGCCCACCCTGAGCGGGATGATAATGAAATTTGGTTCAAATTGGTGGATGGTTACAAGAAGGGTATGGTATATGGGGCCGGACAAGCTCATGGGGTGTTTTACAAGGAACCGGCTAGAAGGTCCTCATATGAGCCGCGCCAAACCTACGAGCCGTCTCTTGTAAGTAAATTGCAATCACAACTTGACCGAGAAAGAGCGGAAAGAGATGAGGAAATGCGGTTGATGAAAGAACGTCTTAAGGCCATGGAGACGTATTTCTACTCTTGCAACCCCGGTTCCCAGCCATTTAATGAAGATCCTAATGATCCAAGAGGAAAGGGAGGAGACGGTAGTGGAGCTAGCATGGGATTTCAAGCAGTTAATTAGTTTAGTAACTTAGGAAAAATTGTCGAACGTGGAGATTTATTAGTTTAGTTAACGTGTTCATGTAATTTGATAACGGTTCTCTTTTTTTATAAAAGGAGATTTGGTTGTTGATTCAAAAGGTGTTCGTCACCAATTGTTGGTTACTTTCTGGTTGCAGGTGTACTGATATTATTTCGTATTGGATTTGGCAAAAACGAAATAATGATTTTCATGAAAAATGCTCAGGAATTTTGGCGACTGAAATGAAGTAATGGCGACTGAAATCAGTCGCCAAAACAGAGCACAAGAAACCAAAGCCCCTGGAAAGTCAGGAGCATTGGCGACTGAACAGGGGGAATTGGCGACTGAAGTCTGTCGCCAATTTGGCGACTGCTTCATTTCTGTCGCCAATTAAGACAACTCTAATTAAGACTAACAAGTCTAGTTAAAACAAAAAAAAAAAAAAAAATTACTCACCGGTGGTTCGTCGGTCGGCGTGGTGGGGCGGTCGTGGTGGCGCGGTCGGCGGCGTGCGGCTGCGTGGTGGGGCGGTTGCGTGGTGGTTGTAGGTGGTTGTAGGTGGGTGAGGATTTGGGTGATTTTCAATTTTAGAGGTTTTGTGATAATGGTAGGGGTAAGGTTAGTCTTTTATTCGAATTACGTCGACGATTTTTCGCAAAACGTCGATGACCTTTCGCGATTCGGAAGATAATTAATGGAGTTAGGAATGGGTCAAATTCAACGATCGGATTTGAATCGTAATATTTTGGATTCAGTGAATTAGGTGATGATTCAAACAATCTATGCGTAGAAATAAATTGATTCGGATATGGATCACATAGTCTATATTCAGATATTAGTAGGTCTCGTGACAGACCGTATCTCACTAATTTAGTGAGACACATAACAGGGAAATAAAAATTTCGGTGGTTCCCATCATGTCAGAAGTCTTTCTATAACGTTATTAAGAGACCATCTCTCTGAAGTTTTTGTATTCAGATATATATCTTTATTTAAAGAAGTTTTTATTTCCATAAATTAAACTATGATTTGTTCTCATTAACAATTTTCCTTGAAAAAATACTTTATTGTAATTTCGGTTTTTCTACTGTGTGTCATAAGGGCACATGTTGATAGTCTAAATACGGAAAGATTTACAACATATTATTGTCATTTAATTCTTAGGTAGAAACTCATGTTTACCATAATTAATGAAAATATGGTGTGAATCTTTTCGTATTTAGATTATTATCGTGTGCCAAAACCGTTGAAATTTTATAAGCTTTTTTGAACTATTGTGTAAATATATGTATATTCTAAAATACAAATATAGAATGTTAAATCAGTTTACAACACAAAAAATAATATGCAAATATCTAAAAAATTGGTTTTTTGTCCTCAAAAGGATACGAGATAGATACAAGAAATCTTCTTTATAAAAGCAACAACCACAGAGCTGAGGTGTCGTTTCGTGGTTGAAAGTCAATTTTTCAAAGTAAAAGTTTAGTGGGACCTCCATGTTCAATGAATGATTTAATTGTTTTTGTACGTATATATACGGATTAAATTGTTTTGATATAAATTACATTCTTATATGATATTGCTAAACTATTATGAGTAATAGAAGAACAATATTTCAATATTTTTAACAATAACATCATTATTACTATAAAAGAAGGATGTATTTTCGCTGACGCGGCGCAATCATGTTTCAGCGTTGGGTGTTTCGAGCTCTCACATTCATCCTCAGAAATTTCAGTTTTGTAGACCAATCAGATTTACTCATCTATGTCACCTCATATTAATTTAATAATTTAATAATTTAATAATAATTTATTTATTATTAAATACAAAAATATGACCAGAATAAAATCCTTCCAAATTTGACCATGTTGATTATTAAATTGTTGTGCACAAAATAAATCATTCTCAGAATCATTCTCATTTTACCAGAATACAATCATTCTGAATACAATCATTCTAAATCGTTCTAAATCGTCTCTTTCCTATATCCAATTCTCAGAGTCATTCCCAGAATCATTCTCAGAATCATTCCCATCCATCACTTTTCCTGAAATCATCTTCAGTTACCATTAACGGTTCTTCCATGTTCAGCAAAGCTTTCAAATCTACAGAAGATACCCCATTGAGTATAATAGCAGCGTGTGTAATACAACAAGAGCAAATCAAGCAAACAAGCCGTAAGTACTGCTTTCAAATTAATAGACGATATCTTAATTTTACTTTGCTGATATTACGAAATTATAATGTTTCCCGTCCTTTCTTCTTTCCTGAATTTTGTGCAGAAGGTCGATCTTTTTCAATGCGCAGAAGGTCTTTTTTAATGCCCAGAAGGTCTTTTTCAATGCCCAGAAGGTCTTTTTCAATGATGGCGGGATTCAAGCCTGGGTCATGATTATCGTCCATGTCGCTTTACGGGCTATCGTAACTAGCATCAGCAACTATAAGGTTATTCTGCAACACCACTATAAGAGTATAAGGTTACTTCAGCACTTATAATTTCTTTTACAAATTTTTTTATATTAAACGTAATTTATAATCTATAATCTCGAAAAAAATAGGAATATAGACCAATATTATTAAATTAAGAGTCTGACCGTATTATAATAATTAAATTCAAGTACTCTGATTGTTATCTATCCTAAACATATATTATCAAGCATAAAAAATATCTATTCCATAAAAAAACGTTTCAAGATGAAAAACAGAAAAATATCAAGCATAATTTGACCCGAGTCAATAACTAAATTAACAACTCTATAATAATATTGTGAAGATTTATTAGGAATATTCTACACGGATATTTTAGGAATTAATATAATAAATATATAATACATAATATTCTATTCTATGCCATAAAAATCGTCAACCCAAAATCAACTAAACTGAAATTAATAATATTGTGAAGATTTATTAGGAATATTCTACACCCCGTTAAGATTTATTACTGCTATTAACATATTTTAGGAATTTGCTGATATTACCTCAATTATTATGCAAAGAGTCCAACTAAATTAAGAAACTTGAGATACACCTTTTAAAATATTCTACACGGATATTTTAGGAATTAATATAATAAATATATAATACATAATATTTATAAATCATATATAGCAATTTTATTACGTCAATCAGCTATTATATTTAATATTTAATAATGATTCTATGCCATAAAAATCGTCAAACCAAAATCAACTAAACTGAAATTAGGAATATTGTAAAATATCTGTGAGATGATAATTTAATAGGAGTAATCAACTATTATATTTAATAATGATGCCATAAAAACGTGTTACCTAAATACAGAGTCCTTAGGGGTGTTACCAAATCATATTCCATATTACATATAAACTTGAGATACACCTTTTAAAATATTCTACACGGATATTTTAGGAATTAATATAATAAATATATAATACATAATATTTATAAATCATATATAGCAATTTTATTACGTCAATCAGCTATTATATTTAATATTTAATAATGAAATAATGATTCTATGCCATAAAAATCGTCAAACCAAAATCAACTAAACTGAAATTAGGAATATTGTGAAATATCTGTGAGATAATAATTTAATAGGAGTAATCAGCTATTATATTTAATAACGATGCCATAAACAACGTGTTACCTAAATACAGAGTCCTTAGGGGTGTTACCAAATCATATTCCATATTACATATAAACAGAGATTTACCTCCTAGAGAATTCCACTTGATAAGAACTATCCCCGAATTATAAATAGAGACTTCAAGCCGTGTAATACAAAGTACCTGCATCCACAATATATTATTCAGCCGTGTAATACAAAGTACCTCAACAATTATTCATATCAAATGGCTATGACAAGTTTTTTGACTATTAGCGACCTCAAGTACGGGGTTCGCGTTACTCAGATCAACGTAAGAGTGGTACACAAATGGGAGAGACCTGAATTTGCTTTCAAAAACAAAAATTTCGAAAAAAAATCAGATACTTCTAACAAAAAGAAACTTGATGCAATAGAGTTGCTATTTGTGGATTCCAAGGTTTGTCTTTCTTCTACCATTTATTCTACAATAATTTTATACCTTATGTGTTCTTTTTATTTATACAAAAACTGATCTGAATTTTATTTCTATTGTTTTCAGAATGATTTTATCCAAGCCACCATAAGGAAACAACTGATTTCACACTTTGGATCACAGTTGTGTGTCGGTGAAGTTTACACTATTCGTAACATGACCGTAGACAACAACACGGGCCTTGACAAGGCAACCCCTCATCCCTATCGATTGAGGTTTGAATACTCAACACGTGTCCAGAAAATCAGTGATCCTACCATACCAAATAGTCTATATCGTTTTTCAGCTTTTAATGACATATTGGATGGTATAATTCCACCCACACATTATATAGGTACGACTCTTACATATTATATTCATTTACTCTATTTTATTAATTGTCGACTATGTTTTTAATTTTTTACATATTTGACAATGCAGATGTTATAGGAAAACTATATGAGATTGGTCCTATAACGGAAACTCCGAGTAAGCATGTGTGTCGCACAATAAGGCTTGAAGACTATCAGTTAATTCATCTCTACATCACTATTTAAATTATTTTCTTATATTTCGAATATTCTTTAATTGTCGCCTATCTGTTTACAAAATTATTATTTTGTTTTAGGGGAACAAAGCTCCCATGCACATTATGGAACCATTTGCAAGTCAAGTACCCGATCTTATATCCAAACTCCCCAATCCCGAGCAGTCAAAAGTAATCGTCAGCCAATGTGTGCAAACAAAAAAGTTTGAAGGTACGTATAAAAATCGTAATTTTAGATAGGCAATATGTGTTTGTAGGGCTGAAAAAATCCTTATAAGTCGTCTGAAAATTAAAAAATCAAAAATTCAGCAGCAAAAATATAAAAATGATTAAACCATGCAAATGAATAATGAAAGCAAGTCCTTTAAGCAGTGATTTCTTTTCTAAATTTATACGATATGTGTTTTTACAGCTGAAAAAAATTAAATTTATGGATATTTGACCTCTCATAAACAATTTCTCAGGTTCTTGGCGGATCCAGACAACCTTCAACGCCACAATGTTTAACGTCAATCCGGATTTACCAGAACTTAGGGAGTTTGAGCCTAGGTATTAATTTTGGTTATTATCTTAGAGAACTAATATATCTGCCAAACTTCTCAATTTTATACTCTTTTTTCTATATTAACCCGACAATATTTTATATTGTTACAGTCTTTCGACTACCGATGCAAATAACTCTTTACAAGTTATTGAAATTGTCGATGACGCTGATACTGACGACATGTCATTGGATCGCATAAAATCCATTGCCGATTTGAAGGAAAATAAAAAGGTATATTATCTTAACTGTTTTAGTTTTGCTACCCAGTTTTTGTTAATCAAGTATAAAACTATATCTTAGAATAGAATCAACATTGACTAAAGTCCTAAACCTTATACGATTGGTAGAAGTAGTTAAAACCTTCATCTAGCATTACATATCCAAGAAAAGCACGCAATATAACAGCCAAAGAAGAGATAGATGAATATCATTAAGAAACAAAATATAAGACATGTACAACATTACCTGAAAAAACTTGAATGTTCGATAATATTGATCAAGTAACAAACTTGCAAGAGAGACAACATTTGTACGTAAAACGGATACCAACTGCATTAAACAGGACCTATCTATGTTAAAATATTTACAAAAAATCTGTTTTGCAATATACTGTGTAAGGCCGCCTTACACTGATACACAAGTATTTGTGAAAAGCCATATTGAATCAATGTCGTTATAATTGACCCGTCTTTAGCCAAAACTAAGACTCCTGGGCATTCTAACAGAACTCATATCCTCAATTCTCATACATAAGTTGTACCATGCATCACATAAGAAACCAAGTTGCAATACCTGTTTACGAACAGAGGCCTTATAACTCTGAAGATAACTCAAGCATCAACAAAAACTTTGAAAACATTTCTGGACTGAAGCACAGTGCAGAAACCAGTGGAATCTAGCTTCAGATATTAATCTCAGTGTGTTCCTGCCAAATGAAACAAGGACTGTAAATGACTACCGGAAAAAACAGATTCATTTCTGGCAGACTACACATATATAGTTGCATACCCTCACACTTCTAACGTAGACTTTACACCAGAACACGACTTTCCCAAATAGATTGACCTTGAAATAGTTCAAAAGGTGACGTTGACTGACTTACTACGTGCATGCAACAATCGTCGACATTGACTGCACGGCTGGATGGTTTTATGACAGCTGCAAGTTATGCTGGATGAAATCTACCAAGAATGACAATGGGAAATGCATTTGTAAAAATAAGGGTTGCGATGGACATATTAATGGTTTTGCGTCTAGAGTCCCAAGGTCAAACATTTTGGCTATTTAAACCCGTTTTAATAGTGCTTTAATTATTCGGACAAATCTAAAATACTTATATTGATGTTCATCGATACAGATTCCAGATAAAATTCCAGGTGTCAGACCCGTGCAATGATATGGTCTATCTCACAGCATTCGATGGTCAGGTGAACCAATTTGTGAGCCAACCAGCTTCTGTCCTACTATCAAAGATTGAAAAGGTAGGTCTCATATATGTTTAAGTTTCTTATTTTCATTACTTAAATAATGAAAATAAGTATCTACAGCCATGTGTATATTGCTAATATATTCTTCAATTTTTTATAGAGTAGTGGTGATCCGGAAGACATGCCTCGCGACCTAGAAGTGTTCCTTGACAAATCCTTTGTTTTCAAAGTTTTTATACATCCTTATTATAATGTCGATAAGGGTCAAACTAACTACACCGTGGCCAGTATGACTGACGATAGGGACATTGCTGACAAATGGCATAAAAGATACACGGAAATCTTTAAGGTACTATGACTACTGATTTATTGACAGTTTCATTTACACATTAATTTCCAGCAGTTTTAATTTTATCATCTAAAAAAATAAACAAAATTTGGATCCAATGTTTCCCTGACAATATCTTACAATAAATTAGAAGATAATATAAAAATCCAGTATAAACAATGACATAGAACTACATCAGATGAACAAACCCAGTCAAAACAAAATGCAAATCAACGTTTAATAATCGTTTTACCTATGATGTTCTTATAGGCCGATTTGAAACAATTTAAGTCCAGGCATAACCTCTCCATTTCTGGTGGAAGTTCACAGGTTTTTTCATCACACACTATTTAAATTCTTATGTTGTAATAGGTACACATTCTATGACTAACTCTGTGTCACCTTTAATTAACCAGGCGAAGGATTTGGTTGTCCATAGCATTGATGTCGAGGTAAATACGTTCACCAATGTAATATTTGATATCAAAGATCTGTAACGTATTTAAATAAAATCTAAAACATTACCATTTCAAGCAGGAGGAATATTCCCACACCGAAGACAATAGTCCAAAGATAACTCCGTTGAAAAGGCCAATCCCAATTGATGACGAAGATCAATCATTTGATGCAAGTTCTGCAACAAAAAAGGTCGTTATCGTGAAGACGGAAAAATAATTGCAAAGTGTTTATCTTAAATTGATCAACTATTCAGGATGTTGTTGTGTTTTCGTAGGACTTCTTTTATTTAAGCATGCGTTTCAGCACTTAACTTTAAGGTTTCAAGTTTTATTTTATTTTCCGAGACAATGGTGACCCTAAACGAAATTAGTGCAATTCATATAGTTGAATTACTTATTTTAATTGTTTTATCTTACCTAATTGTCATCTTTAAATTTGTTTGAGAGTTCATGCAGTTACTCCACATTACTATATGGAACCAAACAGTATAAATAGATTCCTATAGTAATAATGATTTCTAAGAAATAGATACCCATCCAAAGAACCTGATAGCACGCGACAGAGTACCATAGTGTTCACTTATCAAATGCATATTAGCACTGGCAGAAAGAAAACGTGGCAGACTGAGAAAAATACCTTGATATTGTAAAACTTTTGATGTGATCCCAACAATGAGGTCGTCTCCATCCTCCCACGTCATATCATGAACAATCATAAAAAAAAAAAAAGTTAGCTGGTGATCCAGTATGAGGCTGGACATTCAATGTACGAAGATAAATTATAGGACCTCAAAAATAAATACAATATAAACGAAAGACAAGAACTGTATATATATGTACGTGACAAAAATATGACTGTCAGTGATTATAGACTTCAAATTAGAGGCAGAACTGAAGCAGTCACTGTATTGCTCATGCGCAAAACAATATTCAGCCCTCCGTAAATAATTAACTATCCCCACAGAAATTTTATTACTGTCTAAAAAATGATAATAGTAATTTGAACTGTTGGAAAGGCAGAACTGTTGGAAAAAGGAGAAGATTTGTATCTGACCATTCGAATTAGATTTGTATCATTTGAATTATTTTTTAGAACAGATTTGAATTTCACGGTTAAGATATACAAAATTAAAATTGAAAATTTTACGCTGATAAAATATAATCGTCATTAGAATCTTCCCACACTTAAAATTTACCAAAAATAGATGAGCCCATATTACACCGCGAGTACCATGAGAAAAATAATGAGCCCACACTTCATATAACCTGATTTGTCTTTAAAATAACAAAACCCTAAACTTAAACAAAATCCTAAACCCTATTAATATCACTGCATAATATGTATTATTCACTTCTCTGAAAACTAAATATTATTAACAACCTATCTAGAATCCCATGGCAGAAAATCATGGCCAACCAAAGAACCCTAAAAGAAAAAGCAATGAACGTGATAAAGGTTAGTTTATTTATTATATAGATGTTGTACAATTTCAATTGTTGTTCCTCTTATTCCTTTTCTGATTTAGTTTTTACATCTTTCAGAAAATACAGTTTTTGCCCTACGTGAAATAACAAACACACATCGGCAGAGAACTGTGAATTCACCGTCACAAAACAGTAAACAACCACTCTATCGTCCTACATCAGGTATTGATTTTAAGTATTTTACTTACTAGATGCAATTTCAGTTTATTGTGGTTGCTACATAGTAAAGTAATTGGTTATTTTCGATTAAAGATGGATTTGTAAGACTGGGTTTTGTATTAAAATAAAAAAACTGTAGGACCTCTCAATAATTTGTGCATCATGTTTAGTTAAAGCCGAACAGACTTCTCAACCACATAACCTAAAAGATAATGAGTAAATTTAAGGCTAAAACCCTAATATGAATAGTGTAACTCTGACTTAAATTAAACACAAGAACTTTCACATCAACCAAGCTTGATTTGTATAAAATTATCAATTGATTTGAATATTTAATCAGAATAACAATGAATTAATCAGATGTCAAAAAAAAATTATTCGCAGATGATTTGAGAGAAATCTGTCAAATTAAAATTCAAAGTAGCTACCCTAACCTAATAAAAAGTACATAATAAACACACAAATTACTGACATGCAAAGTGATTTAAGCAATTAAAAATACAAAATAACTTCATAAATTAACAAATTACAACCAAAATATGAAAAGGTGAATTATTTCTTCTGGGTTATCATCTACTAAAAATATTTCAAAAATTTCCCCTAAAAATTCACTATAAATCATCAAAAACAGAGATTTAAGCAAATAAATTAGTACTAAAAGTGCAAATGATTCGAACCTTCTTCTAAATTAGATTCGGATTGATAATTTGAACAAATTTACCCTCTGAATCAGTATAAATAGATTCCTATAGTACTAAAATTTCTAAGAAATAGATACCCATCCGAAGAACCTGATAGCACGCGACAGAGTACCATGGTGTTCACTTATCAAATGCATATTAGCACTGGCAGAAAGAAAACGTGTCAGACTGAGAAAAATACCTTGATATTGTAAAACTTTTGATGTCATCCCAACAATGAGGTCGTCTCCATCCTCCCACGTCATATCATGAACAATCATAAAAAAAAATAAAGTTAGCTGGTGATCCAGAAAGAGGCTGGACATTCAATGTACGAAGATAAATTATAGGACCTCAAAAATAAATACAATATAAACGAAAGACAAGAACTTTATATATATGTACGTGACAAAAATATGACTGTCACTGATTATAGACTTCAAATTAGAACTACTAAACCTTATATGAGGTGAAAAGCCTATTTTCTAACTAATAAGTATTCTTCAGGAGACTAATGTATATACTTTGACAATTTTTGGGGGTTAAGTGGTCGATAGAGAATGTTTGCGTAATTGGAATTGAAACAGCATTGAAGATATTGGATACAATGTTATAGTTTGGTGTCACTTGAAATAGTCTTTTCAATGTTAAAAATAAATGCGTAGCATACAGTGTTGCTTCAGGACTCCTATATTTTCTGAAAGTGTCTCAGGTCTATATCTACAAGTAAACTACGAAACATCACAAAACAATGAGAAATTTAACAAAAGCATACCTATCCTCTCTACCCGTAGGCTCCTGTAAGCGAGATCCCCCTCCTGATTGTGGCTCCCTGAGGTAAATACATAGGACAAGTTTAGTAGGGTAAAAAATTAATGCAGGAAAATCAGTCATATATGCATGATAAATTTGAAAACAAATACATCTCTGAAACATGGTAAGGAAGCAAATGAGCTACAGGCTTAGCTTAACAGTGTAGACAGTTTAGTAGGGTAAAAATTGAATGCAGGACGGAAGATGGTACAGATAGTTTGTGAAAATGGTTCGATCCTAGACCTAAATGGTACATATAGTTGGTAAAATAAATAAGCCATTTTAATCTTAACAATAAAATGAGACAAGCTCAACATCTCCAATAAAACAACAAAGACGGAAGACCAGTCCTTGAAGCCATGAGCAGACATTTTTTTGTCCAATTCTTAGATAGGTGGGCACAAAATTTAGATTATTCTTAAGAAACGCCTTAAAATACCCTAGGTATAAGCAGTACAACCTTAGTGTTTGAATATCATCAAGAAAAAAAAAATATAAGAGATATGAATCTGAAATGATCTATGAGAACATATTATTCAATAGCCTATGCTTAATAATGGTTGCACAACAGTTTATGTATAAGCCGTACAACCTTAGTGTTTGATTCGCACTAGACATTTCACAGTCAGGAATGAAGTAAAGAGACAAACAGAGCAAAAAATAAGCTAAAAATGTCGTGTATGACAAGCACTCTTAAACAGAAGTGACATATTGCTATCTCTAGCTTTCTACAATGACAAACAGGAGACACCATCAAGACATAGGACATAAAATTTGTACGTATAACAACTTAATAACAGTCATAAAAGACAAACTCTAAAAAAAAAGCCTCTCAGCTATCACTGACTCACTGTCATAGCCGAACGTTCATAAACCGGTACATATAACAAATAGCTTCAGGTAGGAAGTGCACAGTCAAATGTTGATGAAATCCAATTTTCAAAAAGTGGATTCTCGAAGTTGGGGATGGCTTAGCAGGTGGGTCAAATGATGGAGTAGCTAGCATCGAGTTACCAGAAGATATACTTATTCAGCCTGGTGTAGATCCAATATCTACTATTGTAGATAGCACTTATCCATCTTTAAAAGATCACTTAGGTGACCCTCTGTATTTCACTGAAAGAGCTGTACTAGCACCTACTCACGATGTGGTCGAGGAGGTAAACGACTATGTCTTGGATCAAATTCAAAAGGAAGAAAAAATTTACTTAAGCTCTGATGAAATAAGCAAGGAAGAGACTAATTGCGGGGTTAGAGAACTTTACTCTACAGAGTTTCTTAACTCAATCAGATGTTCCGGTTTACCTAATCACAGCTTAAGACTGAAAGTTGGAGCTATAGTGATGCTTTTAAGAAACATTGACCAAGCAAATGGTTTGTGCAATGGCACCCGAATGGAGGTAAAGTAACTAGGAAATCGCGTTATTAGTGCAACAGTTATTTCTGGCAGTCATATCGGAAGCAATGTCTATATTCCCCGCATCACCTTGACTCCTTCCGATCAAACCAGGTTCCCAATTAAGTTTGAAAGAAGACAGATTCCTTTAGCAGTTTGTTTCGCCATGACTATCAACAAAAGTGAAGGTCAATCTCTATCCCGTGTTGGACTTTATCTTCCAAGACCAGTCTTTACCCATGGCCAACTGTACGTTGCTATATCCAGGGTCACGAGTAAGAAAGGTCTAAAAGTGCTACTTCTTGATGAAGAAGGAGGGATGACTAATACAACAACAAATGTTGTTTACAAGGAGGTTTTCGAGAAACTGTAATTTTCGTGTTGGGTTATCGAATTTGTACCTGATTAGTTATTTTGTTCATTGTATTTGTCCGTCAAATTATGTTCCGTAAGTAATTAATCAAAAGACAATAACTTTCCAAACTACTCATTATTAGTTACTTAATCTTTTTTTAGTCGTCTATCGTTTTTTCTTACATACCTTATTCATTAATGTTATCATAAGTAATCCAAATATTATCATCATTACTAATAGCTATTCGAAAATTAGTGCACCAGGAAATTCACCTTTTCACCGAATATATCTTAATACTCAAACATCCCGTTAAAAAAAAAATCGTTCGAATAAACAGAATTGCTATATATTGAAATAAATATACCGACGTCGTCTTTAAAAATAAGTGTACACAACCCCGTGATTTTTCACGGGTGTTACACTAGTTACTAATTAAAAGCACAACAAGAATATTAAACTAATAACTACTAATATAAAAGAATTGACTTAAAACACCCAAAAAAGAGAAAAATGACAAACAAAAAAATATACCAATTTTCTTTTTTAAAAATATTATGTAAATAGCTTCTTCAATAAATTAATTATTACTCAAGAGTGCTGGGTAAAACTCGCACATAAAAAATTCTGAATAAATAGATAAAAATAATATAACAAATTGTTAAAATTGCATTTAAAAGAAATTTTTTATTAAAAATTAAAAGTTATTAGAATTTTAAAACAAAGGCAAACAATAATCATAGATTAATACAAGTGAGAAAAAACAAAGTATGTAAATGGAACATTCGCATAAACAAATATACAATACTATCAATTATTGTACGTAATCAATTAATTCCTTTTTTTTACCCTCCATGAATGAATCTCAATGGTTCAACGGAAAACCATTGACAATGAATAGAACAAGTCTTATACGAAGGATTGAGAGACAAAAATGTGAGCTGATAGAGGCGATAGCCGAAATTTAGGATTGTATTTATGTAATGTGAGATTTGTATGGTGGTGTATATTTAGACAAATTGAGAATGTGAAGTGAGATAGACCATGTAGAATTGTGATCTAAAGTGCTAGATCATATTGTTACAAATTAGATACGTAAGTTTTTAAATGACTTCGTAGAAGACTATTTGGATAAATTTATGCAAAGCGGTTATGCGTTAGTTCTACTCATGATGCCAATTTTTTATTAATTTCATATGATAAATAATTTCTTTTATAATAGGCATACAATATTTTCTATTAAAGTGGACTACGTCGAGAATACAAGTCATGCATGACGGCCTTCGGACCTGAAGCAACTATGTTAATTGAAATTACAAAATTTCATCTTAGAATCCAAAGTCAGCATGCCTAATGAAAAAAATATTCACAACTACGTCTATATTCAAGCATTAAGGTTGCATTGTGTTTCCAGTCCATAAGTCTTTTAACTTTTCTTTTATTCATAGTATTTGACCAATTTAAAATTGAGATAAGTAATCATCTTGAGTAAGAATTTACCATCATAAGACTTTTATCTTATTACCTACCACAACAAACCTACACTTACAACTTACGCGAATATGATGTAACATTGTACTAACTTAATACAATAATCCATGAAAAATCCGATGTGATGATGTGTTAATTAGATGTCAAGGTTTGACAAAAGACAATATTTAGTTCCTTCTCACTTTGACAGAAAAAAATCTTCGAAATTTTATATTTTACAATGATAATAAACGAACCGATCGGGGGTCAATTTTATCTTCAATGTCGGTGTTTATAAATGATCAAATTCTGTTTTGCTATTTTAAGGGTGACACATGTAAATGGTTTGAAATTTTAATTTGTGACTATGATATGCACATATCTAATAAAACAAATAATGTAGTTTAAAGAAATATTTGAGAAATTGTAGTACCATTTACTTAGGATTGTATAATATTTTTTCCATTTTTTATATCTATTATGATCACATGTTGTATGTTTTTGAATATAAATTGTATTGTTTATATTACCATATCTATCATTTATAACAACTCGGTGATTGCAATTGAAATCATAATACAAATTAAAAATATTATTAATCATAATTGAATCATCATTTTTTGCATTCTTTGACAACAAGTTAATAACCACATTTAAAAATAGCAAACCCGTGCAATTTGCACGGGTTTAAGACTAGTATGAGAAATAGGAACATACATCGGAGATACTACCTCACACTTTTCTTAGTTTTTGAGCATATGTATATTTTTTTGAGCATATGAATATTTTTTTGAGCTTATGAATATTTTTTTTTAACTTATTACCTTAAACTTTATTTGTTTTTGAGCATATGAGTTTTTTTTGAGCTTATTACGTCAAACTTTATTTGTTTTTGAGCATATGTGTATTTTTTCTGAGCTTATAAAAATTTACAAGTTAGATTTTTTTATTTTTTCATTAAAATTAAAATATAACTAAGTTTATATATAATGTTTTTGAGTTTTATTGTATGTTTTTGAGCTTAATGTTTTAATAACTTAACTCAAAAACTTTGTACCAATACTCATAATTTTTAAAACAAAACTCAAAAACATTATTATAAATGCTCAAAAAGTATAAAGTTGGTGGTAGTACATCGGATGTATGATCCTTCTACAGAAGAAATATGATAATTTCATTTCCTACAAATCCGAATTGAATCTAGACTCACTATCTAGGTAGCACCAAAACGGACACGGACAAGGACACGGGCACGACACGGACACGGGACACGGCATCCACGAAATTTAGGATACGGGACACGTCATTTAAATATAATAAAATATATATTTTATGGTTGTAAATAACGTATAATTTTATTTTTATCATGTATTTGAAGCTAAATGTAAACAAGTAAAGGTACAATTCGACCTTTACTATAACTAATTCTCATTTTTCCATTCAAACTCATCTTCTAATCGAACTTTTTTTAAAATTTTATTCTTCGTCTAAACTATAATATGTTTAGCCACGTATCCAACGAGTGTCGGACACGGTGTCGGACAGAAGACGACTAATTAGGAGAAGCGTTCGTGCTACCTAGCTCACTGTATGAGATAAGGATATGAATCGAGATAGATCTGAATTTTTACCTTTTTACATCTCAACGTATATTTTGTGATTTAGGGCAAATTAATTAACTAAATATTTGGCATGTATGATGATCTCATGGATGGATGATTATAAGATTTTTTTCGACTTTAACTAAGTGAAGTGTTCAAGTGTAAGATAAGTCCAAATCGCACTATGTGAGAGAGAGGAATTTAAAATCGTAACCTATTATTATGATATCTTTGTAAGCGGAGACATTTCATATCACCATGACGATAAACCAATATCCCCTTGTGACAAAAAAAAATGTGAATAATGTAAGAAAGAAGATTAGAAAATTAGGTAATATGAAGATAATAATAGACCATTATTAGGCAATAACATAATGTATCGTTTACTAAAATTTGATATTATTATTGTTAATAAGTCTTCGTTAGATGAAAGTGGTGGACATTAGACATGTCTTTCTTCGTGCTACATTGAACATCCATTTACTACAACACTTCGAAAAAATCGTCTCCCCACTAATTATAAAAGTTGATATAATTATTTGACTACTTTTATTTACAACTTCTTTACATTTTCAAATGACTTAAGTTACTTAGAATAGTCACTAAATAATATGTACGGATCGAAGTTATTTGTTATGGACATTTCTAGATACTCAATCTGGTCCACTTATTATCCAATAATTGATCTCCTTGTGAATTTGAACTTGAGTTAAAGCTAAAGCCTAAAGGTAAACAATTGACCGAAGTGGGGAGTTTTAGGGGAAATCAGAAGTGAAAAGAATCAAGTTTAGAAATCTTTGTTTAATGAGAATTGTTTAATTTGTTTTTTATTAACATCATCCTATCAATTATCATGATAAAATGTGTAGATAATATCTTGTAACTCTCTATTAATGAAACTAGTTTTTAACCTGTGCAATATTGCACTGGTATAGTTTTAAAAATATCGATATAATGACTAGTATTTAAAAATGTTAAACCAATATATATATATATATTTTATACTCTATTTCTTTTATAATAATAGTTTAAAACACGTGCAAATATTGCAAGGGTTTAAAGTTTATACGTGTTTTAAATCCATGAAAAAATGCACGAATTCAGGTTAAATCATGATAACAAAATTTTTAGACCTACTCATTTTAGTGGATAAACTCAATATCTACCACGAATTCCTTTAAAATATTATTTTAACGGAACTTTCTAAAATCTACTTAACATAGTTTTATAGTTCATTTATTTTGTTAAATTTTTTTTTAGATCTCATTTTTAAAATTGAAAATTAAAATAGTACTATTTATTAATATTTTTTGTAGAAACTATTTCTTATTCAAATAGGTTAATCAAATTTAGTAATATCCCCAAAATTTGCTATTATGAGGTCAAAATGTTAGAGTTAAATGCTTGTAAAATATAATAACGTTATTTGTTTTACCATTTGTTTATCATTTATATTTTCATTGTCTAATAATGTTTTTTATTAATTTTTTTATTTTTTATTTTTTATTATTGATAGACTATGTGGCTTATTGGGAAAATTCGGCATTTTCATATTGTATTATTTATGCAACATAAATGGAATTGGGGATGTTGACCGGTTCTTTGAAATTTTGTAATGACTATTCGATGAAATTCTATTACCAAAGTTGATTTTTTATAAATTAATTTCATATTATTTTTTTATGGTGGGTCCTACATTTATTTAAAAATAAAAAATAAAATAAAATGGGCAATAGTATGGACGCACGAAATTGCACGAAATATTCTTATATTAATATAAATAAGATGATTTATTCACTCCCTCAATTCATATACACGCACTTTGCTTGTTTCTATTTTGTACATTATTCACAAGTGAGCATTTAATTTCAATTTTTTCTTAATACGTAAGAGAAATATATTCATTTGGGATCTTGCTTGATTCGTCTTCACGAGTATATTGAAAATATCTGATTTTTATAATTTTTGCAAATACGTAGCTAAAGATATTTACCACGTAAAACGTGCGTTGGCAAACGTGAAAAAACAAACATACAAATAAAGCGGATATAAATGGAGGGAGTATTTTTTTATTTTCACTACTAGAGTTAGAGGGGACGTGACGTGATAGTACCAACGTTCACCTAAATTTTTTCAAGTTTTAGTTAAATTTTTCGAAATTTTCTTGGAGTGTAACTTATATCAGTATCACTTTCCCCATAATATTCATTCCTCTCCTAACCCTAAACTTTAATCCTAGCCTCATCATTGTCGTCAATTGTTGGAAAATTTACAGTCTTGATTTTTATTTTAAATATTACTTGGATGTAAATGAATCTAGCAAAGGAAATTAAATCCTCATTTTTGAAGCATACTCATTCTTATCGCTACGTAGTTACCACCTTGCATTATTAGCATTATTAGCAACAAAGAAAGTGTCTTAGATGTTTTCTTGTTTTGTGCATTATCTTCTGTCCACAGCAAATATCCATTCTATATATACCCCCATACACTGGACCATGCGGAGGTCGACTCGCGAGACGGTTTTACGTAAGACTTACTCCGTATTACTTAAAGTTACAATTTTATATAATTATTTATTGTTTTTAATTTAAATACAAAAAAGAATTTAATTTTTAATTACAAACTAGATTATATTGAATTAAATTTTAGTTAAGGTCAAAATTTTGATCAAAAATTAAAATTTGTAAAATAAATCATTTTTTATATTAATACTCAATAGTTAATACTTAATATAATACTTTTATATGAAATTAATTAATACTTATAATGAGTTTTAAAGTACAAAAATTGTAGTAAGAAGATTATAGATCAGATATACTACCATCAGTTCTATAGTTTCTGAACATTATAATAAAAGAAGTTTTATTTTAAAAAAATTGAGTTTTACCAATGAAATTTTTAAGTTCGTTCACTTAAAAATTAAGTTCAAAAAATTAAAATAAAACTCAAAAAATTACAATAAATTTAGGTAAATTTGAGTTTTGAGCTTTTGACGGAAAACAATTAAAATTTAACTTATAATATTCAATAATAAGCTCATAAAAATTCACATATACTCAAAAACAAATAAATTTGACGTAATAAGTTAAAAAAATATATTAAAAAACAAATAAAATATGAGGTCTACTCCTCAACTATTAACTTGCCTTAAATTCCAAAAAAAATGAAAAAAAAAAAATGAAAAAATATAACAAAAGTTTGTAATTATTATCCGAATGATACTCAAATTGAATACCAGCGGATGACACCGTCTCATTTTCCACATCGACTACTGGTTGTACAGTTGTACGTTTGATCAACTCCCAACCACATAGGTTAAAGGATTTTATATATGAATGATGGATGGTAGAAGTACAAGTACGTTGATATTAACACTTGATTGATGTTTTTGTTGTGAAATTAACGTTTTGTTTTTGGTAAGATTAGCTTGACAAAAACAAAACAAGTACGTAACACAAAATCTAATTATAAAACAGCTGGGTATATCATATTTTATACGTATAATAATTGAATATTGATATTGTTAGCTGTTTCAAGCAACTTTGGTCTTTTGTCATTTCTTTACTCTTTTAGGACCATGTACAACTATTTTTGACTTTTTTCCTTCTAATTTGATTGATAATGACTTCATTCATTTAATAAAAAATAGGAAATTCTACGCGGTATCTTTGAAATTTGGTATTTTATACGAAATATAAAATGTCTTATTATCTGAGAAATTTAAAAAGATTATAACTCGTGTTTATGAGGTCAGAAAGTGACGATTTTGTATGAAACACTACAAAATTATGTTATGAATTATCAATCCTTATGTTTTTGTTAATATTATTCAGATTTGGAGCAAAAAATGTCAAAACTTTAGTGGATCTCTCATCTCATCATACGAAAGGTCTCTCGATAATGTTATTGAGGGACCGTCCTGTGCCCTTTTTTGTGATAGAGTAATCCATATTGCAAAAACAAGAATAATATTTGTTATAAATCACATTTTAATTTTGAGTTACGTTAATTTGATGCCAAAATAATTTCATAGGGGTATATATTTTGACACTTAAAAACTTTACCTGTTAAATTAGCTAACTGTATAACTAACCTATACATAAAAATAAGTAAATCTATTTTCCAAGTTATTAAGTAAGTGCATGTTTGGCCTTGTTTATGGAAAAGAAGTTTTACTTTTGTAAAGGAGTTTTTATAAAACTAGTTCCTGATAAAATTGTTCATGTTTGGCTAAAATTTTTAAAAAACTATTTTTATCAGTTTTATCGTGTTTGGCCTAACTAGTTTCTATCAAATTTTTTTGGATTTTGGCGCTCAAATAACTTAAGATCAACGTGAAAGGAGAAACAGAAGTAACAATTTGCTACTTCTGTTTCTAGGTGTTTTAGGGGTCAGTTCTAGAATTTTTGTTTAATAAAAGTAGTTTTTAGTTTTTAAAACAGTAGTGTTTGACCCAGTTTCTATTTCTTTAGTTGAAAAAACAGTTGAAAAGCAGGGCCTAAATAAGTACCGAGTATGTTTTAAATACTTCATTAATTAATTCCACACACCAAATGACCAAATGCGAATCTTTGTGTTTTTTTCTATATAATTAGGACTATTTATTTTATAAGATTGTTTTAACTTCGTTTGTCAAAACTTAATTATAATTTAAAGTATGCTAATGCTAATCCGTTGACATGGCGTATTTGATGTTAAGCTTTGACGACGATAAAATTATATAGGTTGAGTGAAGGACGATACTCGATAGATTGACGGTTTGTCGAGATGTTCGACGTATATTGTTTGCATGCAAAGTGATAGCTACAAAAATATTAAATTTTAGTATAATCTTATTAATTTATTATATTAATTTATTATATATGTTGATTAAACAATGATGATGATTTGGTAGAATTACACATACTTACGTGTAGCCAATCATTTTTCATATATTTAGCCGATTTCTTTATATTGGGGTGACATTATATTTTTTTTAATGTAATATTATTGTCAAACCTCACAAGAAACGTGGTGTTTGATAAGTACAAATTTGATTTATTAATTAAAAATAGTGTCATTTTACAATAACATTAAAAAAATACTCGTATTGTCTAATATATTTTACCGTGTTAATATTCATTTTTGATATTATTAGCTACCTTTTTAATTAGTATATATTAGTTTTAATTTCTGCATTGGTGCATCGTTAGTTTATCACTAAGAGCAACTCCAATGGTTGTATCTAGGGACCTGCTTGCAATTATTATAAATATTCTAGCGGTATGTTCACCATTGGAGCATCAAATTACGTCCCTGCTTGTAAGCATGTGTAGCTTTGTCAAGTTACATGCTTGAAATAAATTAATAATTAAGAAATAATAAAATAAATTATATTATGATACTTTATTTAATTATATGGGCCTTTTAAGCTACACTTGTTGTAGTTTACTACTGGAGGACGTTGTAGTTTAGAACCTTTATTGTTTCAATAGACGATGTGGCAAAGCAAGCTATAAAACCTTGTAGTTTGCCATTGGAGTTGCTCTAATAATAATCTTATTAGCTACTTTTTCGTTTTAAAATAATTGGTGTTTTCATTTTTCGAAGTGAGTTTTTCAATTCAATTTCTACTAATATATATTGATTGAAAATAAAAATTACACCATAAAATTCTTTAAGAATAAAACTTCAATATGAGTGCACATTGAATATATTTAGTTATATAGTTTGAGAGATATTGAAGAGACAAATGAGTATCTCGAAAAATGAGAATAACAATTACAAAAGAACTGTAGATCGAGGCAGTAGTGAATTATACATTTATATCACCAATGACCATCTTAAAATTGAAAATGGTTGATCGTTCGATGAAATTATAAGCAATTGTTTTTTTTTGGTACAAAAAAATTAATTGTTAGAGTTATGCTCTTTTTATATGATTAATTTCAATTCAATTATTTTTGATTGAGCTTGATATCAAATTTAATTCAATTTAATTTAACTAGGTTTATTAGTCCAACTCAATTAAATTTAATTTAGCTCAATTCTTTTCAAATCAACTTTGTTGCAGTCCAGAATAATAGGACGTGACAATATCAACCAGCAAGTCATTATTCATTTAAGCCATGTTCTTTTAATTCAGTTCAGTTCAGCTCGGCTCTATTTAATTTAATTCAGGTTTACTCAGTTATATTCAATTTTTCTATTTACGACTTAACTCACATTTTAATTCGTTATTTAGTTCAACTTAGTTCAATCTTTTTTTTTTGAACTTGCTAACCTCCAATTTCTACAAAAGTTGACTTTTTTTATACTATATAGTAAGATATTAATATACCAATATATCTCTTTTAAGGTGTTCTTATCTCTCAGTAATGCATGTTAGTATTAATATACAAATACACTCTCACATGTAAAAAAAGTGCTCCTTTATTTACCACCTAATTCCCACTGATAAGTGATTAAGGATATCAGTCCTTATCTTATGGCCTATTATCAATGTGATTATTTAGGATCACTTGTTAAGATAATATCAACAACTCTTTTATAGGACCGTTTTATCGCATAATTAATCCAAAAAATTCTAAATTTTAGTTTAAATTATATTTTAATTTTATTTTAACAACTCGGCATTTTATATACTTGTATGTAAATTTAGGGTTAATGTTTTAGACAAATTTCCGACCCATTTAACTAATTACTTTACTTTGTTGCTTAATCCATCCGTACCTATTAGTATAAATTATTTCCCTAAAATATGGCTAAAATGATGACAAAATAACCTACACTGTACCAACTTTTGCATAGCTGTCCAAAAAAACTCGTAGTTGAATAGCTTTTCTTGTCAAAAGATAGTTTGCTTAAACTTTCACTTTCCATGATTTATGTTCTAGAAATCATAACTAACGTCATAATCACAACAAAATGACAATTTTTTTGTTCAAGGCACGCATATCTTTCTTAAACTTAAAACCGGTTAATTAGTATAAATTAAAAATGCAAAATACATAGTAAAAAAGTAATAATTTTTTTCTTAAATAGAATGATATTTCACCGGCCTTTACCAGCAAAATAAAAACTTTTTGTTTAAGAAAGATTAAAACCTTGTCTTTTGTGCTTAATGAGATAATTGAAGTGAATTGATTTGAAATAACTAAATTGAATTGACCGGATTAAAATTTGCTGAAATAAAAATATGCTAGCTAAATTAAAATAAACTAAATTAAATTATGCTGAATTAAATTGAATTTGGTTGAAGTGAACTTAATAAGAGATAAAATTAAGGAAAAAAAAAACGAACCTAGTTAACTGCGCGAAAAAACCCAATATAAACACAAAGAGTTTTTCTTGTAATAGGTACATTTCTCTCACAATATAATACTGCGTAAGTGGGATGACAAGTGGGAGAAAATGGATCAACTCATAAATAATTTCACTTGTATAATATAAAACTTTTACTTATAACAAATAGCGTCCGTCTTCCACAAGAATTTGTGACATAAACAAGCCAAGGAGACTATACATTAAACGTAAGCCGTAGGAAATAACACAAAGTTCATTCATTCTCTCCCACTATATAATGTAAGGCACGTGGTCCATTCCTTGGTATGTTATAAATACAGCCTGATTTATTGGACTGTCTTTCGTACCTAGCTTTTCTTTAACTCCATTTTATTCATCATTTCAGATTATTTTCTAGGATTTCTGTGAAAATAAACTCCTGAAATCTTGGTTTCTGACAGCTAGATCTTCCTTAATTACACCTGAAATTATTCAGTTCAGGAGAAAAAACAAGAAGTATATCACCCAGGTAATAATTTTATTAAGATATGCACTTCTCGACCTGTTTTTATTAGACAGTTCTAAAGAATGATTTATGTTGGTCGATCCTATGCATGCTATATTACCCCGATTCTTTTAATTTATTCACGTCTGACACTTGAGTCGACATGATATGACACTTGAACATCTCATTTTAGACCAAAATATGTATATTTTTCAATAAAATAGCCAAGTTGACATTTGGACACGTACCCGTGTCGAATACTTCTAAACCGGTCTCAGTAACATAGGTTTCATGTCCGAGTGTCTGACCCATGTTATTCCGCAATTTATGAGAACCCTTTAAACCTCTACGTATGTAATGTTAAACTTTAGTTGTTTTTTTGTTGGTTCATTCAATCATTTCAGTTCATTTCGTTCCGTTTGGTTTCGTTTCTCAAGTTTTATGGTAAATTAAGGACAGTAATATTGAAAATGTCTGCTTGTACAGGTTACATTCTGTCAAAGTTGTAGAATTTCTTCTTGGTCCTAAACATTTAGTCCAACTTTAATTTGTGCAAGTGTTGAATTTTCTAGATTGTATGACTGCAGTCTGCAGATTTAATCCATAAAGCACTAATCAAGAAAGTGAATGAAGCAAAAAGTTTCGTCAACAGACACTATTTACGTTCCACTCATTTGCTTATCTTTGATTAAAATACCCGTTACAAAGAACACAAAAGTAAACAAATGATTTAGTCGGAGAAAGTACTCGTATTTTATAAGTTCAACTATCATCAGTTTTGAAAATTCTGTAAAGTTTAATCTTGACAGTAACATTTTTGTAATATATTAACAAAATTGAGGAACACAAATTGAATTAAACAACTACAGTAAAATAGTTACTGCAACTTTTCTACCTGTACCTGTCTGTCTGATCTATTTCTTACCAAACTCAACACTATTTTTTTTTAGTTACATTTGCCTGTATGTTTTTTTCCATTTGTTATGCGATTCTCGATGCAATTTTCATTGAAGTCGTGTGAAAATCGCCTAATATGGTCGCTCAAACACAAGGATAAGGCCGTGTACAGACTATTGATCGATAATGCATATGAAATGATCCAAATCTTCAACTTTTGGTTGATGCATTGATTTATTATTATCTAAATTTTTTTCCTGTAAAAATGTCTTGTATGAACCTGATTAATAAAAGTTTATACTTTTAGGCAGTAGAACTCGAGTAAAATGGAGATGGGAGAACACGCGACTTCTGGATCACAGGACCTAAAGGCGGTTCCATCACTTCTTGAGGTAATATCGTCTAAAGATATAGCCGGGTTTGATACGATTGAGGAAGGAAACGAGAGTGTCATAAACGTCTCTGTCTCGTTTAGCCCGACTGCTAATGTAAGTGTGATTAAACTGCATCGGAAATTCGACCTTTTCTATAGATTGATTACTGATTGCTGATATATTTTCGATGTTCTGCAGGGAATGGAAGATGCTTGTCGACCAGCGCATTCTGAGAGAGTTGAGTCTCTTTCAGTGAGCCTGCCAGTTACCCCCACCAGATTTTTACTGACCCCCCGGAAAGTTTTTTTCACTGAACATCCACAGGACACGCCTTTCAAGACTGTGAATTCGACATCAATGCCTAAAAGTGAGACCGCTGTTGATGGTATCAGTGGGAATAACACACCCCATAATAAGTACTTAGGTTCACAAGGTAGGAGTCCTCATGGTGATCGGGTCAGGGATCCTAGGTTCGATTCTTTCAAGACGTGGTCTGGTAAGCTTGAGAGACAGTTATCTCATCTTCGTGGAAGGCCTACTGATTCTGAACCAGACCGCAGCAGACTTGGTAATGAGCCTGAAATTCCTGATGTAGTCTTGCCTGTGGATCGGTATTTTGATGCATTAGAAGGACCAGAGTTGGACACTCTTCGCGTAAGTTGATTACGTTTTCTTTAACCCTTTTATAAATTTATAGACGGGAGCTTTTAACGCCCTACAATAATGTTGTTATTACGGCCTTATGGGTTAGGCCCCGAAATGAGCTGAATTGAATTAACTGTAGTAGAGCTTAATTGAACTAAATTGAGTTGAATTCAGGTGAAGTGAACTTAGTTGAATTTGTCAAGAGATTAACTGAACATAATTGATTATTGAACGTAAATAAAACTTAACGGAATACAGCTAAGCAAAACTGAAATGAGCTGAAAACTGAAATGAGCTGAAATGAGCCTAATCAGAGTTATTTACATTCTTCTGCAGCCATCAGAAGAGTTGATGCTTCCAGACGACAAAACCTGGCCGTTTCTTCTACGCTTTCCTATCTCATCATTTGGTATATGTCTCGGTGTAAGCAGCCAAGCCATTCTATGGAAAACATTGGCTACATCAACTTCGACAAGTTTCCTACACGTTAGCCCTATCGTAAACTTAATCCTATGGTCCATCTCAGTTGCCCTTATAATCATTGTAACCGTAATCTATTCCCTAAAACTTATCTTCTATTTTGAAGCGGTTCGTCGTGAGTATTACCATCCTATAAGGGTCAATTTCTTCTTTGCTCCATTCATAGCCCTCCTTTTCCTACTCCTAGGAGTCCCTCCCTCGATTGCCACAAACCTTCCTCATACGCTTTGGTACGTGTTTATGACTCCGTTTCTGTTCCTCGAGCTTAAGCTCTATGGTCAATGGATGTCAGGAGGAGAACGTAGACTGTCGAAAGTGGCTAACCCTTCAAACCATTTATCAGTTGTCGGTAACTTTGTTGGAGCGTTGTTGGGTGCGTCTATGGGACTAAAGGAAGGACCTTTGTTCTTCTTCGCGGTTGGATTAGCTCATTACACCGTCTTATTTGTAACGCTTTATCAGAGACTTCCTACCAACGCGACACTTCCTAAGGAACTCCATCCTGTTTTCTTCCTGTTTGTCGCTGCACCTAGTGTCGCGTCAATGGCTTGGGCTAAGCTCCAAGGCTCTTTCGACTATGGAGCGAGAATTGCTTACTTCATTGCCTTGTTCCTCTACTTCTCTCTTGTAAGTATATTCATTCATCACCCCACAAGTTCAGTTACCAAATTCATAGTCTGTTATTCATGTGACGCGTTTCTGAAATCTGAACCACTCCCTTTCTTAATCTTGTTTCAACAGGCTGTTCGGATCAATTTCTTTCGCGGTTTCAGGTAAAAATTACATCCTTCTCAAGTTCTCATTTTTTTTTTTTTTGAAGAGGGGGTTGAATCCCCTCGGGTGCATGCATTCCCGCACCACCACATGGACCATGTAAGCCACCTTTTAGGGGCTGTAGTGGCCAAGTGGTCATCCCCCAACTGGTAGTCGAAACTGAGACCTCTCAACTCCTGCATTTCTGCAAGTTTCAAGGTTTAACTCAGTTACCACTGGACTAACACCACTGGGTTAAGTTCTCATTATTCATATCCAGTTATCTACTGCAACCTGCAGGCAGTCGGGTCATATCAGGTCATGTTTATTAAGGTTTCTGTCATTTTTTCGTTATAGAATACGTGTCAAAACAGTCATTCAGGTTAATTCAGAAACGGGTCAAATAGGATTTCATTTTTTCTCTTTTCGGATCAGTTTTGTCTGGTTTAATCTGCTAATTCCTGCGCGTAATACTGCAGGTTCTCATTAGCGTGGTGGGCATACACATTCCCAATGACAGGAGCAGCAATAGCAACCATAAGATACAGCAATGAAGTACCAAGCTGGGTGTCACGAACGCTAGCCATGGTACTTACAGCAATCGCTACACTCGTAGTAACAGGCCTGCTCATAACCACTCTGCTTCATGCCTTCGTATTCCATAATTTATTCCCAAATGACATTGCCATAGCCATCAGTGACAGGCCGCCTAAACCCCGTAAAAGGTGGTTTCACTTGCGAAGTGGCAGCTCTGATGACACCAAAGAAATCGAGAATTACTTGAAGTTTGTTACGACTGATGCTAAGGACTTGGAAGCTTCAGTGTAACCTCCTGCAAGTGATGCCTCCAAGCATCATTTTAAAGAAAGACGAAGACAAGGGCATCAGTGCATCACCATTGGAGAGCCAATGAACTCTCTATCGTCGTTGAGACACAGTGAGAGAGGCTACAATGTGTCATATCTAAGCATCGGTCTGTTGATTTCCGACAGCTGGTTCAGTTAGTTAAAGCTATTATGAAGATTCGTATGTAAATATGATGAAATAAAGTAAAATGTCTCGTTTATTCTTCTTGGCTAAGGGTACGCATTGGCACTAGTGCGCATAAGCTGAAGCGCTTGAGGCACTGGGTAATGTTTGTTGTTGTTGAGTAGTGAGAGTTTTTTGGTTTGTAATTTATGGATTTAATGGTAAATGTCTTGATGCGTATGTAGTAAAAATTAGTATCTCATTGTCTGATTGAATTTAGTTCACTTCAATTTAAATCGGAAAGAACAAGGCTTAACTCTTTTCCCTATCGAGAGTGCAGAGAGTCAATTTCGCTAGTCGAAGGTGGTTCCTTCCTATAACAATTGGCAATTGGAGAGTAGCTCCTTTGTCAATGTAGATTGCAGAACACTGACATGTAGGAAGTAGGATGTAACAGGGCCGTCGAATAAATTTGAGAGGTCCGTATTTCAAAGAACGTTTATAGCTTCGGTTTTGAGAATCTTTAAACTTGTCCATACAACAACAACATAAGAGCCTTAGTCCCAAAATGTTTTGGGGTCGGTTGACATGAGTTATCATTTGCAACCGTCAAGAGTGAACTCTTATCCCGACAAGAGAAAAAAAATAAAGAAAAGAAAAAAGAAACGGACGGACGTGAGGTGAAACCGAAAAAAGAAAGATAAAGGGTTTTATAGATTTTAAATCGAACTTAACATATGTATAAAAAAGTGATTTGAAAAACAAAGTAAAATTTAATATTGGAGTTTTGGGGGAAAAAATGTAACAAATATAAAAAAAAATTTTTTTTTAGAAAACTTAATAAAAACATCAAAACCTAGAAGTCCACGTGTATTATATCCCTCCATAGTGCCCACTCCATCAACATCCCCTCCTGAAGGCCGAGAAATCTTATATCGTGCTCAATCACTCTTCTCTAAATTTGTTTAGGTCTCCCCCTACCCCTAACAACCTTTTCTGCACCCCCAAGGTCTCCAATCTTTAAACTTGTCCATATTAGCTGCTAATCAAATTTAGAGTTTTTTCAAGAAAATTCATAAAATAATTATGTGATTGAGAATTGCTATGGCAATTCACAAAATAGTTAGTCTTGCTTGAGACGGATATTATCTGTCCCGTATATAAGACGGGTCAAATACTATCAAGTGGTGGAGTAAAGTCAAAAATTGTCATTTTGTAGACAACAAATGAGGTGATTTGATATGTATTTTATCCGTTTTACGCTTAAAACGGATAATTACGGTCTAAATTGAGAATTTGTGTTCACAACAAGCTTTCATGCTGGCCTTTAAATACTACAGTAGTAAATCTTGCTTGCGACGGGTTACAATTTGTGACGGATCTTTTGTGAGATAAAATGGATATAAAATGAGTTAGTGGAGAAAGGGGACCACAGGAATAGTGTTGGAGAGAGAGAAAAAATGGGTATTTTGTGAGAGAAAACGGTATCCGTCACAAGATTGCGACGGATAGTGCCGTTGCAAATAAAAATTTGTGTTTAAATACAGCAAAATTAACTGTTGAGTACTCTGGACCTTTTGTAGAAGACGCTTGGATTTGGGTCGGTCCATGCTGAGTTAAGGGCCTTGGCCCATCGCCAACTTAATTTTATTTTAATTCACTTCAGATTATGTAATTTATGTTAATTATATCTTTTGTCTTGTAATTTTTACATTCTTATTTCGGAATTACTTTTTCACATACGGACTTTACTCTTTCACATACACTTTTTCATAAAATTTTCATATTCTATCCTTTTCTAAACATGAACTCCCTCTCTCCTAAACCAACAAAACACCAAATTAAATTAATTACTAATGATTAAGACAAAAAATCAATAACAAACTAATTAAGAAAAAGGAAATTAATTAATTAAGAAAAAGTAAAATCAATGGTAAAAAAAGTAGGAAAAAAGTAATTAATTAAAGAAAAAAATTGAGAAAAGTAACAAAAGTTAATTAATAAAAAACAATTGAAAAAAAAAGTAAAAAAGGAAATACGTAGTAGATTGTTGCAGAGATGCGGGGATGGGTTGACGGAGGGGAGCGACGCGGCAGGAGGAGGGAAGGCGGCAGGGAGAGGGAGGGCGGCAGGGGGAGGGAGGGCGGCAGACGGTGGTGCGGCAGGGGGAGGGAGGGGGGCGGCAGAGGGAGTGCGTGGCAGGGGAGTGAGCGTTAGGGGAGGGGGTGCACGACGGGGGTGGGGTGGGGGAGGGGGCGGCAGAGGGAGTGTGTGGCAGGGGAGTGCGCGTCAGAGGAGGGGGTGCACGGCGAGGACGGTTGGTCGTCGACGCAGAGTAGGGTCGACGGTTTGGACAGTCGTGAGATGTCGGCAGTGAACGAAGTTGACGACGGGGTGACGTCGACGGAAAGTTGTTAAGGAGATGAAGTTAGAGAGTGAAAATAAAATTGATGGAGGAATGATAAAAAAAATGACAAGGGTAATTTGGTAAAAACCGTATGTAAAAGAGTAAAATCCGTATGTGAAAAAGCACGTCCCTTTTATTTTAGGGTGTCGCAATCATTTGTTTATCTTTTATATTAGGTTCGTTTTTTAAGAGTAGGTTGATGATCCAATAAGCTATTGTCCACTTTACAACCGCAAATGATTCATTCTACTTTTCTTGATTTTTGTGTCAAAAATCAAAGATAAACAGATGACCTAAACTAGTTATGACAAACAGTTCAAGTAGTGTCAGATTCGTGTTTGTGTCACATGTACATGGGTCACGATTCCTTCAACCCAACCCAGCTAAACTAAATCTCATGTCATGTTCGTGGTTGACACACTTACATAAATAGGGCATCAATTCTTAACCCAAACCCGTTAATTTTGTGTCGTGTTTTCGTGCATATCAACATTTAGAAAGTTTATACTATAGTATTTATGTAATGGAGGATCAAGAACAAATAAAATTAATTTAACAATCAAGTCATTCATGGGTTCTTATTTAAAGAGGACAACTCAAACCGACTCAGTTAAATAATGTGTCATATTCGTAATCATGTCAAATTTGTGTTTTTGTATGTGTCATAATATACAAAATCTAACCAGAACGAAAGGAGTATATGTATATCATCGTGCATGGCCGAAAATTGAGAAGGAACAAAATTGTCAATAAGTCCGAGTGTTGTTGCTTAGAAATGGGCCTTTGAATCGCAGATTGGAAGCGTAGTCTTCCTCTTTTTAACGATAACGAAAGGCACTAATTTGTGTCATGCTCCAAATTTCAACATTTCTTCTTCATTACTCATTTTTCCATTACCTTTCGGTGATATAATCACATTTTCACATCCCTCAGATCTTTACTTATCATGGAAATTACGTGTACATTTAGGACAAAGATAAGAGGGGATGATTTGAGGTCAAATAAAAAGTGAATAAATAATTGACACAATTATAAATAAGATATACTAATATTATGTAACTGTTAGAGTATAAACTGATCTTGGGACTCCAAACCAATCTTTGGTCTCCAAATATCAGCTTAAACTTTTAGTTGAAATGGTTTCATGAGGCATGACATGGTATCAAGGTCGGCATGACTTCGAATCGGGCGATCTCACTAACCACTCTTCAAACCCAATAGGTATTTGAATAAGGGAGTGTAATAGGATATAAATATAATAGTTGGTCTCACTCATTACCTTACGGTTTTGAGCGGGATGGAGAATTTAAAAATTAAAATTATTAGATATCATTTAAGCACGTGAGATATATAAAAAAAATGTAGATGCCAAATGTACTTAAAATTAATATTGACAATAATACTAGTATTTTAGTAATTATAATGACAATTTTTTTAAAAAAAATATTATAATATGTAGTACATTTAGTGAAATTAATAATTTTATTAATATTACAAAAATAAATACCACTCAGTGTGTATTATATACCCATACATAATACTCGCTCAACACAAGATTTATCCTTGCGATTAACCATGTTCGCAATGTCACACGATATTCCAAAGTGTCCTAACTTATTTCTTGAAAATGATATTATAGGAAATTAGGAGTAGTTAGTGATATACTAATATCCAAGTCGTTGGGAGATAATGAAAAGACAACGTAATGAGATAATCAAAATCGTTATTATAACTAGTTAATAAAGTCATGAGTCTTGAAATGTGATGTTATTATTCAATCATCTTTATAATTCTTATTATACAAAAAAAAGAAAAAAAAATAACACCGACTCAAAAACCAAATATCATAAATTAATTTGTCGAGAAGTAAAGAAACATTTATACTCGGGACCAAAATTAATAAATTGACGGCATTTAAAATTTGGAATCCCATCAATAAGCAACCCTACAATAAACGGAGTATCAACTACTTGGATGTCCATACTTAATGGGTCAACTTTCAACAGATAGATGGTGTCTAGCTACTAGTCATCCGGCCCCTATATATTAAAACTAGTTTAGAATCGTGCAAAATTGCACGGGCACATAAAAAAATATATAAATAGTCATTTGAAATTTATAGCTATATTTTTATTCAATATTATAGTATGAATGTAAAACATTTTGCACATTCGAATTAAAGTATAATATTGAATTGAGATTTAACACTTATAATTCTTCTAACGTTCAGATAAAATTCATATATAATTGGTATATTAATCAGTCAAAATTTTGTATGCACGTGCATGATATATTCACCCAAGCATTCATAATCGCATATGCTTAATTATACTCATATCTTATTTCATATCGATGATAACTTCGAGAGTAAACGAAATACACTCGTCCCATAACTTTTGTAAATCATTAGTGAAAAATATCATGAATTCTTAAATCGTGAAAAATGTAAACATATTTGATGTGTAGGTGGGTATCCCGTCCCATTACCCATCACGGATTCAAGGGTAAAATATGTGTACCCGTACTCCTATACAAATGTTCTACCCATACTCGCCCCATCGGGATTGTACCCGTACAACTAACATCTTTATTTTTCAGTAATAATCACAATATACATGATCCAAATAATTATAATTATAATGTACACATGTAAAATAAGTATTGTATTGCATAAGAGGTATACATATGATTTCGGATCATTGTTTCCTTATGTTTTTAACACTACACAACAATCTCCGTGTAATTTTTAATGACATAGTACGATATGGATCGTATAAAGTTAAATTAAAAAAAACATGGTAGAAATGGGCCATATGAGAGAATAATTTTTATAATTTTAAAAATATGAAAATAATAAAAACCTTATATAATCTGCTAATTATTTTTTTCATAATCTGTTAATTTAATTTGATAGTAAATCTTGTTAAACAATTGTTGATCTTATTTGTTATTATAAATTCTCTTGTTTCGCCTAATAGAACTTTAAATAGTTAAAGGCTAAAAATTGTTACTACCCATATTTTTGGTGAGGGTATATAGATTTTTTGTACACATTTTTACACTGAATTAATATAAACTTTTTACCCATAGAACATGGTTATAATGTTGAAAAACACACATAAACAATTGGCTAATTATAGGCTAACTATATATACTCCTATTAAAAAAAAAATCCCCACAAACTATAAGTAGGTTACTCTTGCATAATAATATACACATAAATAATATGAAATAGTATAATTTATTGTATCAAATTGTACACCCGTTTTATCATATTCGTAATGTAGTATAATTCTGAATGATTTGTTTGTCTTTTATTCTTTGATTATTGAAGAGCATGACTTGCTTGGGTATACATACTCCGTCTATAAAGTTTAGTATTATATTTATAATTTATTCAGTAGTTAGCTTTTTTTATGATTACAATCTGATAATAATGGCCATAAAATATATGATACAACTTTTCTTAATGGTGTTATATTATATCTATTCAATAGCTTTTTGCGAATAATAATAATAATATACTTTATAAAGGATTTTATCCCGTATATTGGACGGTTATAAAAACATTGTTGTTCATAAAAGATTGACTCAAGATTGCGTATTTTTTATTGATTGGTTCTTTTAATAAATATTATTTACCCTTTTTTCGAGTGTATTTCTCTGATTGATTATTTAAAGATTAGTTGTCGTTTTTTTTCCGAGGGTATTTGTTTGATTGTTTATTAATAATTGTGTAAATATTCTTTTCCATAGTTAATATAGATTGGAAAAGAAATGAAATTTACCAGATTAGTTGTCCTGTATTTTATTAATAATTAACTAAATATTCTTTTCGAAAATTAATATAGATGGAAAAGAAAAGGAAATCAAGATCCCGTGTGAACTTTCTTACGGTGTGAACTGTACAAACGGTTCGCACCGTAAGGGAGTTCCCACGGGATCTTGACCCTATATATATTAATTTTTTTTCGTTTTTATATAAGGATACATGTTCAATAAATAAAATTTTTGGTTATATATTAAATATAATTTGTCGTCTTCTTTTAAAATAAAAGTACATGGTTCGCACCGTAAGGGAGTTCCCACGGGATTTTGACCCTATATATATTATTATTTTTTCGTTTTTATTTAAGGATACATGTTCAATAAATAAAAATTTTGGTTATATATTAAATATAACTTGTCGTTTTCTTTTAAAATAAAAGTACACAACCCCGTGATTTTTTCACGGGTGTTACACTAGAAATAAAATGGTGAAGACATACCTTCATTATGAATGAGAGACCTTCATTTGTCAGGACTGTGTTGGTGTAAGAACGTATTTTAATGCCTGCTATTTTACATCATCTGAAATAGCAATAGTGGCATTAACTCACAATTGTTTTTTCATAAATGTAACAACTTTAAGATACTCACAAATTATTAAACGATCCTGATAAAACGAAAACTTCAAGGTGTACTTATGAACAATTTTAGTTATATAATAACAATACTTTGTCGTCTGCTTTTAAAAAAAAGTACACAATCCCGTGATTTTTCACGGGTGTTACACTAGTAATTTTATAACACCAATCATTATTTTTATTTTACATAAATAAGGCTAATAATATATGGAGTATCTCCTTGAAATTATATATGCAAATTTTCTACCTTTTTATTTCAAACTTAAGGTAAACTGCATTAGTATTAATTGTCAAATTCTTAAATATTTTTATCCAAAATATCGTGCATCTGCACGGACCATATACTAGATAATAAAACATATATTTGAAAATTTTGTTACCTATAAATTTTATTTTTAAATTCGTCCCGGTCCGACAATGACCATAGAATCAATAAGAGCAACAAGTAATATATTAACAAAAAAATGCACGATATTATTATACAATAAGATTTTGGTCCCCTATAAACCAAGCCTAACTAATAAGCAAACAAATTAAGAAAAAAATAGTATTGGTCTCTTAAATTATGTTTTTTTAGGTGCAAAATGTTATATAAAAACAAAAAGATAATTATAAAAAAAATAAGAAAAAATAAAAATGACAAATCAAACATTATCAACAATTTTGGAATATATGGTAGCAAAATTTGTCAATGTTTCCTTCATCTTGCTTGTTACATGTGAAAATCTAGTTGTTTTTTTCACATACCATTGGCCTATGTCGGGAGGTCCCCTTTTTTATCTATTAATTTTGACTTTTGTGCATTTACTATAATCCAAAAAATAAATAAACATGTCATTTTACGAATCGGATTTTATATGCATTATAATACAGAGTATAGAATAGATTTAACGGAATGAAATATAAAATATTTAAGTTTCGAATTCATACAAATTTGATACAATTGAATTATAAATTTGAATTCATATCATTGTTAAATCTGTTATTATTATTATTGTATAAGATTCTATTTTTTTGAATTTTAGGTTATTTTTATTAATAAGTTCAGTTTAAATTCTATATTCATATTTTATAAATATTCAGTATAATGGAATTAATTCCACAGAAACAAGATTAAAGTCGTTACCGAGTTGAAGTAAACCACGAGGTCGTATTTTGGCTTGTCAAGAAGGGACCATTGTTGACAAAGTAAATAAAATACAATCCAACAACTTGGATAAAGCAAATTAAATTGTGGATGAGATTTATGAGAAGGTTGAAAGAGTTAATAGCCAATAATAATTTCTTTTTGCTAAGGGTTTGTTATTCAAGATTGTTTTTTTTTTCAAATGAGTAAACTTACATCGTCTGTAAGAATTAAACCCTACAACTTTACGATTGAAGTAATTAAATTTTACCATTAAAATTAACTAGTTTTATTCCCGTGTAAAATTGCACGGGATGAAATATTTGGACTAAATATATCAGTTTCACATAATTATAATCTGCAATTCTGCATGCATTTAAAATATTGATTAGATATAAAATTCGAAGGAATTTAATATTATCCTTAATTTTCAATTTTAAATTTTATGTAGGTTGTTCAATATAAATATTTATAAAATTAATTTGTACCGTTTATGTATAACTGGCAACAATAACTCGATAAGAAAATATTCTACTATAAGAAACTAGTGTAACACCCGTGAAAATCACGGGGTTGTTAATTTCAACTTTGTAAAGTATATAATCAATTACCTTGTTAGATAATATCTAATACGAAGTAACAAATTTCCATAGTAGAAAAATATACAAATAATTATATATTAAACTATATTTAGATAATTTATTGAAAATCAAAAATATAGCAAAAAGTTATAAAAATGGTACATACAATATTATGTGTTATTAAAAGAGTAGGTTTTATAAAAATATTGTCAATTAAGTGTGAAGTAGTCATAGAACTTTGAGTTCTTTTAACAGAAGTAAAAGGTCGGTAATACGACAAAGTAATATGTGATTTATTTTTAAAAAATGATTAATATTAGACGTTTGGCTATCACTTGAGAAAGCGTAATCAATACATCAGAAATGGAAAATTATTAATATTTAGCAAAATACGTTTTAAAAAAATGGTTTCAAATAACTTTAATCTGAAATTTAATTTAATTATTTAACTTAAATAAACGGAATACGGTATTCCGAAATTAAGTATAATTATTAAACCCGACCATAGACAAACTCGAATACAATAATTTTAAAGAAGAAAAAAAATGAAACCTTGATTAAAGACACGGTATACACTATACAAAGTAGGACAAAATACGGTAATGCAATAATACTCGTTTATGGATTTAGTGTGGCTATCTTGGCCATCATGAACCTTGAGTTAATACAAATACTTCTTTTTTATTTAGAACAGACTCGTGCTATATCCGCAATGATTCATTATTTGTCATATTGAATTGTATTCTCAAATTCGAAGTTAATGAATTAATACGGAGTTGTCGATAGTTAATTAATAAGAAAATAGTATTACTCTTTTTCAAAGTGAATCAATAGTTAAGAACATGTCAATGACGACAACTAAAATTTAGCACGGTTCTAATACTCCCCACATGTAGGTTTGTAACTCGATCTAACCCCGATCTGACCTGCCAATTAACCTGACTCTTGAAAAACATACACCAGACGCGAGCTAATTAAACATTAACGTGCACACGACTATAAATATTTTATCTATAACATTAGAAACTGTGTATTTACAAAAGTAAGTAGTATAATGTTATGTTATACCCATTGAATTATAATATGATTACAGAGCTGTCACCTATACAAAATTTAATGTTGACTGTCTAAAAGTTTGTGACGGGTAATTAAAAAAATACTCGGCAATGCATCCATGAACAGAAGAACCTTTTCATATTATTCAAAAATGTCTTTATCCATTTGATGGTGACGACATTCTACTGAGCAAAAGCGAAAGTTCCTGCAATTTATTTCGAAAGCAAATATGATCAACATATATATTAAAGATCAATCACACAATTATATCCATAATAGTGCACAATAAAGTGATCTCAAGAATCAAGCTAAATATGGCACATAATTGCTAATCGTTTATAGTGTATATTCTGAGTTTCTGACATTATTTTTCTACCTCCATTTATCCTTGATTTATGGAGTTTCACACTCCTAATTGATTGTATCTTCTTTAGTTCACACCTGTGTAATTTTCATGTAATCTCTATTGATCAGTAGTGAAAACATTATACATATCTCTCATAAACTTTACATGATAGACGTAAAATTTACTTTGTTAATAATTATCAACCCCAACAACAATTAATAAAAAGGATATTCTGAGTAACAAAAAGGCGGTGCCGATCAAGTTTTATAGAGCCTGAACAAAAAGAGATACTACATACAGAATAACTTAGCAGATTGAGGTCGTTAACTAATTTGTAATACAAAATAATTTTGGTCACTCGAGACATAATGGTATCGATTCCGAGATTATAATTATGTAATATTTATTATTTATTATGGAATATTGCATGGCTCAAACTCTTAATATTTTGTATATATTTATTTTGTATATGTTTTACTATGGAATATTTATTATTTATGGAATGGAATATTTAGCAAACGTAGATTGTTCAGCGGAGACTTCTATTAAGTAGTGTATTTGCATCAGACTTCTATTTTATGGAAAATTTATGGAATAAAATCAACGTAGATTATTTAAGGAATAGTTAGTGGACTATTTGTGGAAATTCCCTAAATCCCGGTTTAAACTGTTTTTCTTTAATTTCTCGGTTTAATATTTAGGGAATCTTGGAATGATTATAATAATAATAAATAATAATATTATAATATTTAGGGAATCTCGGTATATGACTCGGTACGTAACAATATTTATGGAATGAAAATATATGACTTGAAATAATGCAAAATCCGAGAAAATTGGAATCATTATAATAATAATAATAAAATAATAATATTATAATATTTAGGGAATCTCGGTACCTAACAATATTTATGGAATGATTATAATAATAATAATAATAATAATATTATTATTATAATATTACAATACATAAAAATATATGACTTGACATAAATTAAGGGTTCTCATTGGTCTACGAAACTGATTTTTATGAGGGTGAATGTGAGTGCGCGAAAGAGTGAACGGTGGAATATTATTGCGCCACGTATGCAGTTATACATTTTGCTTTTATAGTAATAATGATTTTGTACCATGTTTATGATTTGATTTCGCAAAATATATAAATTTGTACACTATTATTGGTTGTTATATTAATATTATGTTATTTTTATTGTTTTTTAATTTAGTATTGTCGCTTTTTTTTCGATTGTAAAAATGCACGGGTATATTTAACCGATATACTTTTAAGAACATCGATATAATATATCGATATATTGTGTATTGTAATTATTTATTGGAATTTTTTAACTTACTCAATTTTGTTTTTAAATTTAGTATTGTCGCTTTTTTTTCGATTGCAAAAATGCACCGATATATTTAACGGGTATACACTTGCCAAAAATTAAAATTTCATGTTTATGAATTTATATAAAAAATGTTACGTAATATTTCTTAAACTACGTTATCAGATATTTATTTAGAATTTCAGACGGTTATTTCTCAGGAAATTCATAAATGAAATTGCGGTTTATTCTAAAATTTTAATAGCATAAACCGTTTTAATGTTAAAACAGTTGTGCAAATTATTAATTATCCACGGGTATATTCAATCCCGCTATTAATCATTACGTAAAATTTACGGTTTATTTTGGTAAAATCAAAATAGTTGTGCAAATGAATTACGCAATTTTACACGAGTTTTTCGTAAAATTTCATGTTTACGAATTTATATAAAAAATGTTACGTAATATTTCTTAAACTACGATATCAGGTATATAGTTAGATTTTCAGGCGGAACCTACCTGAGAGAATTAAAAAAAATAAAAAAAAAATCACAATTGCATTGATGACGTGGCGCGTCGAGGGCTTCTGAAATGATTCAGTAATTATATAGATAAGATATTTTTGTGAAATGTTAAATATAATGATCTTAAAAACTTATGTTGCATATAAAAATGAAAAAAAGAATTCGGTAAACTATAGAGTATATAATGAATTGCAAAACTGGAAACAAACACTAACTTTTGCACGTCTTTTTACCGTTGGTCCCACAATTGAAAAAGTAAAAGATGTCATGTTGATGACGTGGATGAAGAAGGAGAGTTTAAATGTTTTTGTAATTAAAAAGATAAGACTTTTGTTCTCCTATCCAAGATTGCGAGAAATGTGTAACTTCACTAAACAAAAATCAAGGTGTACTCTAGTGAAGTTAGATTATTAGCTTGTCATAGTGAAAGCTTACAACATTATTTGTCAACTAATTAAGTTCGAATTGACAATTGTAAATACTCCTTTTATTCCGTATTATAAGTCGTCTTGAAGCTTATGAAGAAACTTTCTTTGCCATTATAATCTTGCTTAGTTCGCCTATCAACCCAATAAGACTCACCCCAAGGTCGATCTTTCTCCTATAAATTTCATATGTCCGCTTTCAGCTATCATACCTGGTCAAGTAACAACTAACAACAAATGAATAATGGTCGGAACTCATGACATACATTTAAATCTTCGTTATCTTTATATATGCCTTTATAGCTACCGCAACCCAAAATAAGTCTCATATAACTTGAATAGTCAAATTTGGTACTCCAATTGATTGATTAGGTACTAGATGGCCAAAATAGATGAAATATATTATTAATTGAAAAAAATAGGGAAGATAAGGAATCTTGAATTGGATATTTGAAGAAATATTAGCACCCATGTCTCATCATATAGATCAATGATGGGTCACAAGTCTCACAACTCACTTGTGACTTCATTCAAAATCATTTCTAAAATACTTGTGTTTTCATTAATAATTGGGGTGCATATATCATGACAATACTATTTGCAAGTCAACCATGATGAATTTAAACTCTTGGGTGTATTCAATATTGAATTCTCTTGATAACCTCTCACATAATGAATTGTCACATATAGATATTAAGGCGCTTATTAAGACTTGTTCTTTTCGATTAAAACAAGATGATTTGAATAATGAAGTAGAGTTTAATTGAACAAAATTGAATAAAACTGAGTTGGAGTGCATGAAAAGTTAATTTTAAGAAGAGATGAGTTAAACAAAATTACCTGAACCTGAATAGAACTGAACGGAATAGAGTAAACTTAAATGAGATGAAATTAAGTCATGAAGAACGGAGTATAACTGGTAAAGTCATAAGAGTTATTACTCATTATCGAGGTTCAAATCCTGTTTACATCAAATTTGTCCTTATGAGTTGACGAGTTGTGACTCTTTATACCGAAAAATAAAATAATACTCCGTATATTGTTAAATGTTACTTTTTTTTATTTTTTAAAGGATATTGTTAAATGTTACTTAACAACTTTATTTTAATTTATTTTTTTTGTTAGTTTATAATTTTATTACACACAAATACACAATTATTAACAAGAATCATACAAAAGCACATGTCAAATAGTTGCATGACCAGAACCAAAAACTAGTTGCTCTGACTTCTGATACCTCTTTTCATGAACAATAGCATATAGACCAAACCTGGATTACTAAAAGCACGTTCTTAAATAGAATAATATACTGTATATCTTTTAAAATATATATAAAAATATTGCCGAAAATTATACTAATAATCTATTAGCCTCGAAGTAATTATAGCAATCATAAGATAAAACACGTATCATAGAAAAAAAGGGTTTAAGTTTAAGATATACGAAAAGAGATTTTGTACTCGGAGGAATTGAGAACTGATCATTCATTATTTCATGTATAGTTTTACATAAAAATACAATTAAGAAATCTCTAATTGTACAAATATTAATTCCAATTAAGCCAAATGGGAAGATTAAGAAAAAAAATGTACATAATTCTTTTTTTCTCAAGTCTTCCCAGACCTATACACCTCTTCTGCCTATATTTTCTGCACTATGCATGCTTTGAGGTTCCAGCATAAATATTTGAAGGAACTTTGAGCTACTTGCCAAAGGAACGTTTACAGTGAAGAACGGCCTCGTGAATCGAGCTCTCAGAGTCGCAAGACCGTCTCCAATCACCAGGAGAAGAACACACACTTGGTCGCGGTGAAGGTGATGCCCATATTCTGTTATCATTTCCTCTATGTCTCGACTTTGATCTGCAAAACCTTAATTTCTCCAAAATTGGACACAAAGAGTACAAGTATTTTTCAAACATTTTCCGAGACAGTAAGCTCCTGCACCGTCTCAGGGAAGAAGACTGAATCTTATGTTGATATAAGGAAGTCGAGGCTGTAGAGCCTGCTCTACTGTGAACATCTAGGAAAGGGGTGCTTCTCGGGGAATCGACAAGGGGCAGAAGGTAACCGTTGCTGAAGATCTCATCAGCGTGTACAAGAGCCGGTTCAGAATGCTCTGAGACATGAACATTGAAGTCAAAATCCTTGTCGGGTTTCGTGAATCTCCTAGAAGGAGGCATGTTAGGGTCCATTTCAATGAAGGACGACGAAGACTCATCCGATGAGTCTAAGGCAGCCCTAAATGACTCACTTAACGACTCAATAAGAGACGGTTTTAAGTTCATCAACCAACTGTATGAGAAACTTTCAATCGAAAGAGGTTGAGATGTTTCGGTTAAGGCCATTTTTTAAGGAGAGAAATAATTTTTAGAAAAATACAAAGGAAGTTGATAATAGAAAGTATGGGTTAGCTAGCAGAAAACTGCATGGTATGGAACTCATCTAGACATATATATACACATACACATATATATATATATATAGTCCAAACAGCAAGAACATACAATAATTACTTAAGAGAGTGTATGACATGGGACAATTATATTAAATATTTTGAATGTGAAAGGAGAAAAGAAACAGAATATTGCAACCCCACATGCACCTACAAAGGATGTACAACTCTTGTTTAATTAATCTCATTTTTCTCTTTACGGATCTAGTTAGTTCAGTTACAGATCATTCGGAAATAACCTCTTTATTATTGTTATAAGGGAATTGTGACGTACACGATACTCCTTTACGTCGTTTGAGCCGGAGCCTCTTTATAAGCAATTTGGTAAAATTGTGCAGAAACTCTAATTATGGCTAAACAATTGAACATGAAAAGATATATCAGGATTTTTGGCCGAAATGTCGACAGGCTAATTCCGACATTTTTTTTTTCTTTGCCAAAAGAAAATTAGGGATGGGTATTGTTCAAAGTTTTATGCTTTTGAACTTTTTCTAAAGAGTAATTATATTCTCTTTACTTAGGCAAAATAGGGTTGAGCTTGAGTCACCTGCTTTTGTACTGTTATAATCATAAGTTCAAGTACACTCAATCATTTCTAATGATAAAAAGGACAATTAAGGGTGAATAATCTCACCATCTTACACTAATAAACTCACCTGCTGCGAAACTTTGAATTCGGACGGTTGAACATTATGTGCAGGTGCAGCAAACACTGGTGCTCTAGGTGGAATGTTTTGGAATTGATCCTGAAATTGGCCTGCAATTGAATATAGTTCTTGTTATTAACTCAACTTGCACATAATAAATGAAAGATTCAGAATAATAGGAACAAGTGGTTAACCATTTTTCGCTGTGAAAACGGTTAATAGTTTTATCTGTGTAAAGGAAGTCACAAGAATAATTTTGATGCTGAGGGGTTACGAATTCAGTCATGAGTACCATGACTCGAAGTCTTTACTAACTAAGCTGTATGACAAAAGGGCACATAGCTCGGTTTTACCCTTTTATACGCCCCCCTCACTCAAGGGCCGTCTTAAGGCGGCCAAAAGTCGAGCTCAAGGCCTCTTGGACAAATTTAACACCGTGTTAACCAAAAGCTTATACCGATAGTGAGGCTGTTAGAGAGATATGTTCAATGTACTAGAGTAGGTTCGTGAACTCGCATTTATGTCATACTTTCCCTTCTCTAAGTTTATCAGAGGCTTAAAACGGTTGTACAGGTTAGCAGGCTCGTTTTGCAATTTCATGGACACAGTCACACAACTTTAAGCCTTTAAGGACATTTATGTTCAATTGTTCGCATTCATTTAATGTAACACATATTCATCTCAACGCGGGATTGAATATTAAGAATCTGATAACGAAAGAAATATCAATTTTGTCTCGGCAAGAGATTTCATATATTATAAACATCCAAAAACTTGTTCTAGTGGTGCTGAATTTCCTTCCATAATTTGAATACATAAGATATACTAAATTATCAAAAGAACAAAAGAAGACATAACTTACATTTTATTGGTAATTGAAGATGGCCTAAAACACCAAAACCAGCAGACAGGGGTCCCAAAGTTGTCCAGTAAAGAGAGGAACAATGACCAAGCCTATAAAGAAGGACCGTTAGACGAAAGTTACTTAAAACAATTTGTTTAAATAGAGATATCTTCATGATTCCAGCATCAATGAAGCAATAAATCTTCATAGATAGGCATATAACATCAAATTCGGTATCGAATGTTTTTGAAGTCATGTATCTCAGCCTAACAGGAAGGCCATGTACAGTCTCACTCAATCAATTATAGGTATGACCGTATGAGCACGGGGATTCCCAACGAAACAAGCATTTAAAGTGGTATAGAGTAAAGGGTACACAAAATTAATGGGTTCTAAAGAAAAACTAAATTCGGATTTCGTATAGGTTCATCAGAAAGAAACTCATCAACAAGTCTGCTTTGTTCACTTGCAAGGTTATCTTGCAAGTCTAAGGAAATAAGGTAGCATGCAGTCGATCAGATGATGCATTTTTAATAATATTACCTCTTAGGGAACGATTTATTCTCATGCCTGAGTCATGAATGGCGGATCTTGAGACAAAAAAATAGGAGATCGACCCCCTCCTAGCACAGCAATGATATGCAATCAGCCATCTGGAAGAAGGGTTTAAAGCACATGATTTTTCATTTCAGTAGTACTAATCAACGGAGGTGTTCAATCCATAACGGAGTTTAAATCAGTCTGTCTCGACTCCATATAAGTCTACGAGTGCTGAAGAGATCTGGTTGCATAGGTCCAAGTTTACCATCTGATACTTCTTAACAGGCAGTAATAATGAAGAACAGAGTTGTAGCTCAGAATTGGATTTTAATGTTTTATCATGTCTGTTATGTTATATTTCCGAAAGTATGAAATCATCACAATCATGGAACGAAAACAAAGATACAAAATAGAAACAAAACACGAGTGAGGAACCGATAATAATAAAAAACCAACTGTGCTCAAAAGGACGTCAACTGAAGAACAGATGACCCATACTATCAACTTTAGCTAACTACAGAAATCAGAATTCAAGGATGACACATCAGTGAATAAAATACAGTGATTCATTGCCTGCTGAGAATTTTCATTACTACCAGTGAAATTATAACTCCAGCTTATAAGGGCAGACATTTACAGCATAAAATTGTACTCCCTCCGGCCGATTCAATTGAAAATGTAAATAAATGATTGGCACAGAGGGAGTATTTGTGCTTCACTATAGGTGTCGTGGCGCTATTAAAACTGCGCAGGTAAAGCAGAAAGCCAGAAAGTTCAGTACTCAAGATGTACATCAGTACATGGGGATAATGAACAGAACCCAAGGCCTTTCAGCTGATCTGACAACTGCAAACTAAAATGAGAAAGAAGCTAAGCATTGCAGTCGATTACCAGTACAACGTCTTTTAGATGTTGCTATCAGAAATAGCATCAGTAACACCTGTAAGGCTGTATCAATAACAATCGTCGAAAAGTTTATGAATCATCTAATTAATTACTTAATTCTCATCAGACATGAAAAGATTAGTCAATAAAAGAGATTTCCAGTACAAATTGACTTTACTTAAACTAGCAACAAGTGATTAATTAGATGACTAAACTAACCCCACATCACAGTAGCTTGATTAAATTGGTGATCAAGATTGAATCACATGGCAACATGCCTTAAAGCCATTTGGGGAAGCTGATGCGAGTCCGACAACGATATGAATTATGATAACTAACTGCAACATCACCAATAATAGATAAGCAGATAATTGCATTCAAAGTGTCCTACAAAATTTAGGCACTTCATGCATTAAGCCTCTTCCTGCTCTCTTCCTACCTTCCTTATCTAGCCACATCATTAATAGGACGCGGCCGCAAACATATCATTTATTACAACAACAACAACATTACCCCAGTGACACAATGGCTCCAGCAAATTACGAGATAAGGTGGGTCAGACGTACGCAGTCTTACTCCTATGTTAGCAACACAACGAGGTTGTTTTTTGATAACCTAAAATGAAAATTGCACAAGAACAAGGGGATTATTTATTACTCTCGATAAATTACTATTATGAAGTAGCAGTCATTTGATACAAATCTCAATGCCATTTTTTAACATATTTTCCATTTTTTGTCGGAAATAGCCTCTTTGTAATGCTAACATATGGGTAATATTGCGTACATCCAAAACCCATTACCCGCGGTGTGTAAGAAGACACTAGGGTAATGTTATCGTTCACAATTCCTAGCTTGCATTTACTGTTTCTTACCCAATTAACACTCAACAGCAAAAACACGAGAAATTATATACACACTTCGCCTCAATCATTTATTTAGCTTTTGATTAAAATACCCTCACAGACAATATCAAAGGTAAATAAGTATAAGTGAATAAGACGGCGGGGTAATATAAAAATTAAAACATATTGAGTATGGAAATATTAAAAGCTTCTTAAACTAAGATCACAGGAAAAACCTAAATTAGGACATAAGATATTCCGAAATTGTGAGCATGTATGAACCCTAATACAATCATCCATAAACTACACTCATGCATTGATGCAACAACGAATCAAGTATGATAAGTTAATGATTATTCTAATCGTTGATAAAGATTCAATTGTGAATTTAGGTCAAATTAAAAACAACGGAAAAACTCACATCAACTGAAAGAGGGAAGAATTTTAGCGGGTTTGGCGCCAAAACTAGAGTTAATGGTTCGTTGAATGAATAGATGTCTTCCCATTTTGCCTCGAAATAATACAAATAGATTTAGTTGGCTAGGTGAAATGAACCCGATCGAAATTAAACCGAAATCGAAATTTGGGTCAACCCGTTTTGAAATCGAACCGATTTAAGCTGATGCGAAACTGGATCAAAAACCCGTTTGTCATGTTTACTTGTGAGAGATTTCAGAGTTATGATAAAATAATTTTGTCGCAATTGAGAATTTTTTTCTAAGAGGATTGTAAATGAGCCAATCTAAGCTCAAGCTCGGATGGACTCGGGCTCGGTTTAGAATTTTTAGCTCAACTCGAAACATGTCAATCCTACAAACTTAAAGCAGCTCGAGCTCGGCTTGGAAAAAGCTCAAATGCGGCCCGAGTTTGAAATTAGCTTGTTTTTTCATTGTATTATTTTCACCTCCTCACCCCGTTTGAACCTAACTAAATATAGTTAATTTCAAAAAATAAATATGATTATGAAATACAAAAAAATATTTTATAATGATATACATATATAAATGCCAAAATAAAATATAATTTGAAATAAAAATAATATATTATACTATAAAACTATACAGGAAAAAAATATACACGGCCTAAATGAGGTATCGAGTAGAGCTGGCCAAATGCAGGCCAACCCGTTCGGCCCGCTTTGCTAGCGGGTTTGCTGACAAAAAAAATCAAAATAAGTGGGTACGGACAAGAAAATTAGGCCCGCTAAAATTGATTGACGGGTTTGGTCTAAATAAAATTGTCTACGGACAACCCGCTAGGCCCGCTACAAAAGTTGTAAACTATAATTTTTATTTAACCTAACAAAAAAAATTAAAATTAAAACTAAAAAATATTGTATTGAAAATAATTTGTGCGTTATGAAAGTTGGTTACGAGCTAAAAAGTTATCGTTAGGTAAATTTTTTACTTACTTTTATTCTACCATTAAATTAATAATTCTCTCACAAAATATGTTTTTTATACTATTTTGTTATATCAGTAAAGTAGCTATTAATATCTTCTATTATATATATATGTATAATGTCTCGTGATTCTCACGAGTTTCATATCGAGGATGAAGAACAAGACATGGATGACAGGTAAAGACGTGTCTTCCTCCAATGATATTTTTAAGTGTTTTGAGACTTTATATGAAACAAATACGAGTATAACGTTTAGTTACAATTTTGAAAGCTGCTATGAATTTGATCTTAACTCTTAAGTTATTAGTTTTATTTTGCAAAATTGGTAATCATGATGTTTTTTCTACCGTTTTGTTGGTTTGGTTTTTTGATAATTAATTTCAAAAAAAGTCCGCAAGCCCGCGGGTTGGACCACTAAGGTTTATAGGGCGGGTATGGGCAATTATAATAGGCCCGCCATAGCGGGCACGGGCATAAAATAAAGGTCCGTTGGACACTTTTTGACAGGCTAGGCCTGGCCCATGTCCAGCCCAAGCCTGCAAACGGTTAGCTTTAGTATCGAGCCAATACTTGCTAAGCTTGGGATCGGCCTGGACTCAGCCAAGCTTGGTTCGATGGAGCCGATTCTAATTTGATAGCTTGACTAATCAGTCGCATCATTTACAATCCTAATGGAGTACTTTGAGCTGACTCTACAACACTCCAAGTCATCAATCTTTGCTTAGCTCGATGTATCATTACCTTTTTTAAAATGTTTATACTTGCATCACAAACTAAAATAGGCACGTTTTAGCATGTTTTTATCTGATAGAGAAGTATTCAATAGATCTCTTTAGGGGATCACTCGTCATAAGACACCTCCTTGTAAATTAGGTGGTCATTGGGCGGTGCTTGTGCAGGCAACGTACTAAACAAGTTGTGCATGGTTATTCTAGTCTTGGACTAGCACTATAGAGGAGGTCGGCTGAGTTAAGCCAAACTCGCTTAAATGCTATCCGAGCCTAACATGATTATATATATTGATTATTTCTACTGTCCATGTTTGGTTGGGCTGAACGCGGGTTGATAAAATGCATTTTTGGCCTAGTGGGAGGATTGGGACATGGCAAAACATGTTGACTATTAACTCGCACTTTTGTCCTCCTTTACTAACAAGCATGATCTACCGGTAAAGTTTGCTTTATTCTCCTAAGCAAGAGCCCTCGTAGTTAATGAACGGAGTGAGCAATCACCTCACCAAACCCATTAGCTATTTGTTAAGTGACGATTGTCGATTATAAATGACTATAGCCCTCGACCACGAGATCAAAATGATGATTTTTTTTAAATCGAACATCTTGTAAAAACAATCACAATTTAATTAAAATAAGAAAATATCAGAAGGTCTCTCGTCTGACGCTCATGTTCGTCTATTCAGATGGGCCATTTATTGACAAAATGTTATCTGAACAACAAACACTAATTACAACATTTTGTCTTTTAATGGTGACATTTTACCATAAAAATAGTTTCATAAGACCGTCTAAACTTGGGGTCTCAACGAGCTGTGTCGAGCTTGACATTGCTCGGCTTGTGCTCATAAAGTAAAACTCAAGCTCGAGCCGATCTCGAACTTACCTGAGTTTTAAAAAATCGTGTTCGTTATCAAATTTGTGAGCTTTAATTTAATGCAAGCTCGAGCCAACTCGAGCTCAGCTCAACCCTGTATATAATTGTTGATTTTTTTTATCAATATTTTCAATAACAAGACTCGAGACAACGCTTTATAATCAAATATTGAAAAATCAATGAGATGTCTTTTTACGCGTGATACAAATATATGACCATGGCAAAATACTTTTATGAAATATTAGTAATATTTTCTAATTATACAAGTTTGAGCCACCATATGCTTTTCGAGCCGAGCCAACATCAGCCCGACTTAACTCGTTAAACTCTCAAATCAATTACAATTCACAAGCCTAACCCAAATTCATACGAGTCTATCTTTAACCAAGCGTCCAAGCCGTACTCAAACCGCTCGCAAGACGTCTCGTTTGATAAACCCTTTATGAAATGAGAATTAGTGACTCTATTTGTCATTTTAGGAACTCGTAACGAAAAAGTAAGACCCATCGAAAATACTCCTTGTGTTGTGTGAGCTCGAAGATTCCCAAATCTAGTTTGCGAATGATCTTTACGATTTCTCAAAATTCCATCATTTCTCGCAACAACACTTCATTCGATTACATTCAAGGTAATTAATCCCTTCGATAATTTATAACTACTGCTGTTTTTTCTGCAATTTCATAACCATATAATTCAAATACTCCTCTATTTCATTATTATGTCATTACTTGACCCATCAGGTTCAGTTTTTCCTTTGATTTTTTTATTAGGATAGCTGAAAATTAGGGTTGTGTTGTTAGATTGCGATTTAAGTGATTAACGAGGTGATTTGTGCTGTAATTTTGAGAAAATATCATGTTGTTTGAATATATTATGGTTTTAGTCTTAGTGTGTCAGTATACTGTGTGATTTTCAAGAGTGCCCTATTGCTCTTGTCTGAGTGTAAATGATGGTGATGCCGTGTTGTGTCGGTGTTCAGAGATTGAATTAAGCTATTTTGAGTGATTTTGGAGTGTTTTGGGATGTAACTGAACTATGTTTTGGAGTTACGGCACTTAGGGTTTGTTTGGATAAGGGAATATGGAGGGAGAGCGAGGGAAGGGGTTTCGAGGGAAGTTTTCCTCCTCTTAATCCATCCCCCCATCCTTCTATCCGAACAAAGGGTCAAGGAGAGGGGGGTGAGGGTGGTTAGGCCCTTGCCCAGCTTTTGGTTTGTAATGGTTAGATTTGTCGTGTTCAAGTGTTATGTTCTATATTAATGTAGAAAGCACATTAGGACTTAAATGTGGAGCGGGGAATTTGAACTTGAGAGTGGAAGAGATGTGCATTGTCATTTAGGACCACATATTAGTGCAAATAATGAATAAGAATGCTTGGTTAACAATGTCTATTTCTATGACTTTCCTTTGAGTGGGACATTGAGTTCATTGTTATTTTTTCTATGTTGATAATTGCTCATTTTTGTTTAATGAAACTATTGTTCCCGGTGGAATTTGTGTTGTCTCTCGCTTTGTTGTATAATTGGGTAACCCTTTATCAACTACCACAAAGCTGCAGTGCGGTTGTATAATTGATTAGTGTTATTCTCACTGTTCCTGGTTAACTTTGAGGATTTCTTTGTTCTTCTTGATGAAATTTAAAGGACGACAAATGGGTGTAATTCATAGGTTTATGATAGAACCAGATCCATAAATATAATAGATCATAACCATTATAGGAGTTGTTATTGAGATTGTATTGTAGGGTTTTTGTTATTATTGATGTACAGTGTGCTGAAAGCAATTTTTCTATGCTTAGAGTTATAGGAAATGGAAAATATGCAGTATGCTGAGGAGCTGGTTAGAGAGTTTCTCGCATTCAGAGGGTTTACAAGCACTCTACAAGCTTTCGAGACAGAGTTAAATACTGATATTGGCAAAGGATTTCAAGTGGAAAAGATACTAGAACTCATTTTCTCGATATATATTCCTAAGTTTGAGGTTGAGAAACTGGTTGGCCTTCTCAGTTTCTTTAAAAAGTGCTTTTCATTTTCCGAGACAGTGATTTATGCTACGATATCAAAACTGGAGGTCTCTATCCTCCGCTATTATGTAGTTTATGCTGTGCGTTCTGGAAGGAATGACAAAGTCAAAGAATTCTTTCATATGTTAGGCGATGAGTTGCAGCACAGTGGCAATGACTGGACCCCATGGTTTGGTCTGTTTCTCATTCCTCATTGGCTATATGTCATCCAATTTCATCAGTTTCCACCTGCTAGCTAACCCTAGTCTCATGCTATGCAGCTGTGCCATATCTAAAGAATCCAGCGGCAAATCCTCAATTTCGCATTTATTTCTCAAAGGAATGGTTTGATGCTTTGCATCTTTCATTAAGAAACTTCTTGAATCAGATGTTCTGTGGTACTCATATCCTTCAATTTTTTTGATTCATTGTGATTTACAAGGTGTTGTTCATTTGAGTTTTAACACGTGATCACTACTATTATTATTCTGTTATCGTAAATAATCAGCATAGTTATGGCATTATTATGCTGGTGATGGAGATATTTGTAATTAAATGTAACATTCAAGAAATGAAACACAAAAATGGAGAGCAGACCTTGATCTCTGTTGCTTTAGTTTTACAGTTCACGTTTTCTGCAATTTTTATTGCTCGTACTCGTAATTTGTGACATTATGTGATGCTGTTACATGTCTATAAGGCTGGTTAAGCTAGGTGTCCTTGATGAACTGTTATTTCTTTGCAACTACATTGGAAAAGCATATATTTAGTTTTCTGTTTATTTCTGGTAGACCAGAGTCACAACACACATGAATGACCCACCATAGAGGACTCGATGACGATATAGCAGGATTTTTTTTCTGCTTGGATAACTTTTGAAACTCTGTGTGGTATCATTTATATACTTTCATGGGTAACTGCTAAACTTTCATGATAAAAGACTATGTTTCCTTAACATCTTCACGCATCCCTGCTTTAATGAAGATCAGTACAGAGAAGAATACGATCAACCACCTTAGAAAGGATGTCAAACAGCTCAATCTGAGGTTATCACAACTTCAGGCTGTCTTGGAAGAAAGGGAGGCTCAATTACGTCAGCTCAGGAGGTTAGTTATTGGGTTGTTGACCTTGTCATCTTTTCGTATTTCCATTCTCCTTCCATTAGAGACACTGTTTACACTGCAAATATGTGAACTTCAATTTTTTTAGCAGCATGCCTAGTTAATACAAGGAGCTTAGGGTAGAGTCGCTGGGTACTCCCTGCCAGAATTTATCTGAGTGTTTGTGATTTTTTATGGGATAATTGTGAGTTGATATTGTTAATTTTATCATTGTACTTTATCTGGTTAAACGTAGTTTGAATGCCCTGATGTGAGATGAAGTGAACTGTTTTTCTGTATCACAAGTAAGCTTTTGTGTTTTTGTTTTATTTTTTCGCTAGGCATACACGTTTGCTTAGGATGGCAACTTTCTCGCATGGACAAAAATATTCCTCTATTTTTGTCTGAGAGAGCCGTGGTTGCAAATCTTCAAAGTATTTGAATAGCTACCCACCTATTGTAGATGGGTATCTCTCCATTGTCATGCTCACTAAATTACTAAAATAGTAAAATTGGGATCAGAAGTGCACAGAAAGATACTATTTTGTAAGATGGTATATATTTTATTGTTCTGATATCAACTGGCCGTACAAGTAATTCAAACAAACCACATGGAAAGATTACTGTTTCCATAACAAGTGACAAGCTAGTGAAGAGTCTTGTCTGTTAGAGGTACGAATGAAATCAACATTAATAGAATGATACTTTTGCACCTGGATTTTGTGGATCAAGATCCAATCTGCTCTAGATGCAGAGATTTTTTTATGGTATTACTGGAGTCCTTGTTTAGCTTGTTGAGTAATTTCTGGGCTTGTATTTGATATCCTCCTTCAAACAAAAGGGAGGAAAGGGTGAAGCAGCCCTACCAAAAAAGAAGGTAAACCACGATAAACTGGAGCTTTGTACAATTGAACTTCTATTATTTGGTCAATTTTAAGCTATTTTTGACTTCTCAACTACAAATTGTATTCCCTTATCAATTTTGAGTGATGAATTACCTTAGAAAGTTCTTTGTTTATCTCAGTGGTGCTGTGTTGATGAGTCAAGAAGATAGTTCACAAAATCAATCGAAAGATTCCACTAAAAGTGGGATGGAACCTAGTATCCCAAGCTACGATGCAGCTGGATCTTCCGTGAGTTTCTCGAAGGTCTCTGCCAAAGGTGCAGACAGTGGCTCTAGTTCCTCAGTCAATCAACCAGCCCATGGTAAGTTGTCTTTGATATTGGTCTTTGGAACTCTGAAATTCTTATAATTTCCGTTTTTGTCATTTTAAACAATTTTTTGTGGAAAGTTGAGCTAACAGTACTCACTATCCACAGACCACAACTCTCGGTTAAGAAAGGATCATGCATGTTTTTGTGACTTGACGAAATTTAATATGTTATTTTCTCTTGTCCTTTGTAGTAGTTAGAAATTGTGTGTATTTGATACATTTCAAGACGTGGCTAAGCTTGCCTACTTGAATATATCTCTTTGTGTATCTATGCTCAGTAAATCAGTTGATTGTGGTTTTGACAGAAAAAGTAGCTGTGGTGCTAGATGAAGAAGATTTTTCAGAAGTGAAAGTCCAATTCCAGGTACTTTTTTCATGCTTTTCTACTCATGTTAGCGCACTGTTTTATACTTCTATCTTTTCATTTTCAGTGCTGTTTTCCTTGTGCATTTGTGATTTTTGTTTACTTGATAGAATTTTATCAATGTTTTCTAAGCTCGTTTAGCATGTAATGACGATTCTACAGGAAACGTTTCTAGGACACACAAGTCCCATCAGTAGGTCCCGCTTTTCTGCATCTGGCAATAATATTGCTAGTGCTTCTACAGATGGAACTGTCAGGTAACTTTCATTATCTTTTGTCAAAATGGTCTCGTCTTAGAACTTATATTGGTCTTTTGTACCTCGAAAAAGGAGCCTATGATGGCTTCACTTTTTAAATAACTATGGTAGAGCTTACTTTTAAGATTAAATCCCCAAAAGGGGCAATTGAAGCGATTGGCAATTGCCTTCAGTAGGAGGCTCCTTTAGTTGACTTTTATTCCAATACTGAACGGCAATCTAATTAAATTGTAGTATCATTCAACTATGATCCTCGAGCCGGAATATTGAGCTATGTTTTGCTTTGTGGTATTGAAGGATATGGACATATGATTCATCTACTCAAGGATCGAGAAATGCTACTATATACTGTGGGGCAGAAGTATTGTCACTTGACTGGGACTGTAAATCTGATCGCTTGGTACCCTTTATCTGCTTTTACTTTTTTCTTTCGTTCTTGTTTTTCTTTTTTTCTTTTTTTTGAGGACAGGGACTGAGGAGGGAATGGGTGGGACATTTTTCTGCTGTAGGCTTTCTTTCTCATAATGTTTTCCTTAAAAATTCTGAATGCTTGTTTTCTCCTTGATAAAAGCTTCTGATAGGCACCGCTGAGGGAGGCATCAAAGCATGGAACGTAGATGCAAAAAGAGTTGTGTGCGATCTCAGCACTGGTCAAACATATAGAAGGTAGTCACTGGCTTAAAACTTCTCCATTATCCTTCTTGCTTTAACTTTGTGTTGATTTTTCTGATAATTTTGCAACAGGGTTTTAGATGTAAAATGTAGTCCTGTGGAACCAATGTTTGTTTCTGCAGCGGCATCTGAAAGGTATATGTCTTCCACTTTTATATGCAACTGATGATGCCTATTTGTTTCGATGACTGAAATTAAAAAACATATATCTTCCTTTAAAATTTAGGATATAGTTCTCTCTTTCATTGGACTGTTGTATTATGTTCTAGAAGCATCTTGTGCTGCCATTCTCGGGTTTATCATTTAGTGATCACAAAGATGCTTTAGTCCGATCACAATCTTTTCAGTTATCATTTAATGATCTACTGGAACTGGAATGTTGTATCAATGACTTTGATTGCAACAGACTATTAGTATGTTGGATAGGGATTTTCGGAATCTACTGAACACATACCTATCCAAGCTTAATCAGTTCTGATTTTCAAATGTGAAGTTCAACATCGATGATCGTGATAGTGTAGAGAGTCTTCAGCATTGCACTTGATGTTTCTGTTCCTTTTGCTTTAGTCAATTGGATATTTTGATTTCCTGTATGTTCTCATAAGAATTAATTTATAATAGGGATGAAACAACAACCAGTACTTTTGGATTTGCTTCGCTGACTGTGTGGAACATGAAGACATGGAAAGCTATGGTATGTTATAGTTTACTGAAACATATTGTGATTAATGCTGTAACTTAGATATGAAGGTCGCCATCGCTTAACAATGTGACTCTGTGAAGACAGTCCTTCCTCTTGGTGAAGACGCCCCAGCTATAACTTCGATGTGCTTCAATCACAATGGAAAGATTTTGGCAGCTGCTGCGGTTGATGGGATGATTCATATGTTTGGTATCCTTGGAATTTTCCCCTTTTGTCCTTTTGCGTTGAGACTTTGCTGAGAGCGTTGGTGGATGTACATTCTACTACCTGGGGACTCGGCCTCTCAAAAGCTAAGTTCTTGTTTCCCGAAATTTGTAGGTCCGCCACTGACTGAGAGTACACTGATGAAGTGTTATATCTTGTGGCAATATCTGACCGATAGCACCTGAGTCATTGGTCATCATTTCTTACTGGTTTCGCTTATCAACCAAGATGAAGATTCAGGTTTTACTTACTTCAAATATGTAAAATGATGCGAGAATAGAGTGCCTTTATTCTTTTACATTATTTTTACTTGTTTAATTTGATATTGTTTTGAGTGCTTTCATACCCTGGAAATGGTGTGATCTCGAGCTCTTAAACCTACCGGTGGGCGTGTTTTTATACAGCCATAGATCAATTCCTTAACTAATTAATGTAAGATATGTCTGCTGGTCTACAAATTACGGGATGGCCAGCTCATGATTCACCGATCAGTTCAATTCTCTTTGGGCATGATGAGACAAGCATTTTTACTTTGGGTTCAGATGGAAAGGCAAGTATTTGGGTTTATTTTTTATATAGTGCTCTTAACAAGAAGCTGAATTTCATCATTCTGGGTGAAACTAATAAAATAAATTGCGGTTTCAGATTTTTGAGTGGAGCTTGCATAAGCAAGGCCAAGTTCTTTGGTCAGCAGATTGTAGCAGGTATGATATTGCGGATGTTGAAACTTTTTTTGGCTGCTTAAAATAATCTTATGGGTAAATGAACTTACTGGCATGGAGTGAGCATATATATGGTCCTGTAGATTTTGTGAAGTTATTTTTTGCACTATGTAGTTTGGTCACTTATTTTGGGCATCTTCAGGGCCTGCAATCTGGGCACCTCAAAGGCTGGTCGGCATGAGATGGCATTGGATGCCACTGGCAAGAGACTATTGCTGACATCGGATTCAGTACGGTCACCTATATATCAGGTTTACTCTTCATCTTAGTGTACATAGCCTTATTCGCCAAGTCTGCCCTGATGTTTGTCCCACGTACGTATGTGGATCCTATGTTACTCAAACTCGTTTAGAAGTACCTGACACGGGTATGTGTCCAAGTGTCGGACTCGGCTATTTTATTGAAAAATATGCACATTTTGGTCTAAAATGAGGTGTCCATGTGTCATACCCATGTCCGAGTGTCGAGTGTCGGACACGGGTACGCGAGGAAATTAGAAGAGTCGGAGTAACATAGTGTGGATGTGTCCATGTGTCATACCCATGTCCGAGTGTCGAGTGTCGGACACGGGTACGCGAGGAAATTAGAAGAGTCGGAGTAACATAGTGTGGATCTTGCAAGGCCCAATTCCCATTACTGGTCATTAGTTATTCATAGAAAAATACATAAAGGTTCATATTCACCTTGTAAAGAAAAGGATGATAATGTACATGAAAAAAATCGCGTAGCCCATTCCGAAAAGAGAAAGGAGATTCTTTTTTTGTAGAAGAAAGGATGATAATGGATAACGTTCCGAAAAGGGAAAGGAAATTCTCTTATTTTAGATCCAATTTGGTGATTCTTTTTGCTAAATATTTAATTTAATTTCGACAGATGGGAGAGCTAACCAGCGGATTAAAAACATTACCACACAGTGCTGCTGTAACCACTGTTGATTGGCATCCTACTCTGCCAATTTACCTCACTGGTTCTGCTGATAATTCAGTTCGTGTTACTTCCATTTTATAAGACGTCTTGTATACTTGTACATTAATATCAAGCCCTCCCTGCAATGGTTTTTTGCGTGCCTAATCTTGGTTTAGCCAGTAAATACTTGCTTTATAAAATGAGGGTTTTAAATGACCATCCTGTAGCAGCCGTGCTGTCCTGTTACTTCCAATACCAGGTTAACTTTAGGAATGTTAGCACTACACAATTCTTTTATTGTATTTTGTTTGGCGTCTTGGCGTGCACATTTGGTGTATTAACCTCAAGTACTCTTAACTATGGACTAATGCACTCCTTTTATCTCGCTTTCAAACCGTTAAGAGTGTACAATATAATCTCTATAATGGACTTTTATTTCGCTTTCACTCCGTTGTGTGTATAAACCATTCTCTGTAAGTCTGTAACGGACTACATATCAACACCTATGCTAATAATTTACTACTCTTGCTTATTAACTGCTAATAATTTAGTACTCGTGCTTGTTAACTTCAATTTCGCCTTGCAAGTAGAGAGAATGTGCTGCTGAAGCGACTGTACCATCCTACGGGGTGTGAACTGCAGAGCATAATGCAACCACTGACTTGTTATTCCGTTTGGCGACGTGCAAGTAACAACTTCGTTGTGTCAAACTAAAGGCATCACTAAAATTGTCAGGAAATAAATTGGTATTTTACATTATCTCAAATACAACCATGTAAGACACTCGTTCAAAGTTCAAACCTTTCCGACTACGTAATACAGGTTTTATAATCTAAACCAACAATTGAATGACGATTATACTGATAACAACTTATAAAAAAGTTATCCAAACCTACTTTTGTAGGTTATTTTCAAATAGTTTTACCCTTTTACACAAACTCGTAAATCCGACTTGAACCTAAATAAGTAACAAACTAACGCAATTTGTATTTAGGAACTACTTTTTTATCGCGAAAACGGGTTAGGTCTGGGTGACCTACTGAGCTCGAATTCGATAGGTTTGACAATTTTTAGAGCGGGTAAAAGATGATTCGATCCAACCCAATACAACCCGGAAACTGGGTGAACCGAAACCAAACCGACTCGACCCGAACGACCCAAACTCAACATAACCCGATCCGTATCCGACCAAAGTGATCCGATTGACACCTATAATAATTTTGCATCCATATCCTAGCCAACTTTCTTGGTTCTTGCCTATTTAAACCGATTTTGAATCCATATTCATTTCAAACCGATTCTAAATCCATATTCTTTCTAATCCGACATTACACGTTTGCGACTTTAGGTACATATCTTAGAGTAGATAAGCAACGTCGCTTTTAACTTCCCAACTAATTTCCTAATCGCTGTCCATTGTCACCTCAACAAAATCTTCTTGTACTACGACTACTACTGAACACTGTTCATGTCACCTTGGAACTAACGAAATATCATTTCAATTTTTCCCCAAATCTTATATAAACCCTAATTTTCCTCGATTTCTTCTCCCTTCAGCCTTTCTCTATCTCTATTCCTCGCAATCTGCAATCATCAATCAATGGCGGCCGCGAGTTCACAATTCCTAATCCATGGATCAACGCCACACACAATGATTTCTCAGTCCGCTGTTAAGTTCGAGTCGTTCGAATTTAATCCACTTCGCCGACAATTACGACGTCGCATTTGTCGTCGTAGCTCTGCTCGCGTTACTGCTAAGAAGGCTTCTCATGTTGAGCTTGTTCCTGTTTCTCCTGATGATGTTACTCTCGTATGTGTTTTGTTAATTGTATTTGTTGTTTTTTCGTTATCAAATTTTATAAGACCGTTACTCGTTCCGTTTCAGTCCTTTGTTTACCTATCCTATTATTTATGATAGAGTGTTTTAAGCAAAGGTAAACGTATGATTGAGTTGTGAATGCTATTGATTGGTATGATTAGGTACGTTAGCCAGTACACCCTCCGTCCCAGACATTTGTTTACATTATATATATTCGTATTCATTGTGACAATGTGATGGGGTTTTAATCAAAGTAAATAAAAGGTAAATAAATGAATGAGACGGAAGTGGTAGTATGTACCATGGTTTGTGGAAGATCCGCTTTTGTTTAGCATTTAGAGGGAAATGAGGCTGTTTGTACTTTGTTCATTAGTATAATGTTTCTAGAATTTGAACGTTAGTTGGTCTTTTATTGAATGTATGGTTGATTTGCGATTTTTAGCTAGCTTTGCTAGTAAAGTTGTTACAAAGGCGCATAATACTAGCCATCTATCTGATTCAGTGCATTTTGAGGGTATTTAAAACAGAATATTTTAAAGAAATAGGCGAGTCTTTTATGAGACGATTTCATGGGTGAAGTGTGAGATCAACCTAAACGTATATGTAGGGATAATTTACGAAATTTTAGTTAGCTTAGCTGGTTAAGTCTTTACAAAGGCGCACAATACTAGTTATCAACCTATGTGCATAAGTGCACTTCTGGGGTCATTTGAAACAAAATAAGGGAACCAAATTGGTGAGTCTTTAATGAGATGGTTGAAGTGTGAGACCAACCTAAGTATTTGTGTATTCGTTATTTTATTAACTAGTTAGTTGAATCGTCTCTCATGTGAAATTGTCTTATACTCCCTCGGTTTTTTAATGATGTTCCCACTTCTTGAATATATATGGGGTATTTTAATGAAGTGGGAACATCATAAAGATATAGAGGGAGTATTTGTTATGCGTACAAAATTGGCGAAAGAATGTTATACTGTTCTTATTTTTCAACGGAGCTGCTGTGAGCTTCTGAGCAGATATTTTGGGTCGAGGTAGGGTAAAAACTAAGAACACATGTTTAAGATTAGATTTTACTAAAGATAATTGCTTTTTTGTCAATTAGTATTCGGGATTGAATCTGTTACACTGCTTATAATAGTTTGTACCTCTTATTTCAATCTTTGCTTTGAAGTACTAAAATTACTCTTCTATGGTACTCACTATTCAGTATCATTTGATAGCTTCTGCTTGTTCTACAAGCTGTATGGTGTGTTTGTATTTCTTTTAGTTTTATTTCAACAATAAGGGATGTCCAAAATGTGAGCCTGGTTATATTAATAACACAAATTCTCATTGAAGACCGGCCATACCATCACAAGATGAAGACGGGTCAAGTAATACCCAAGTGGTTAGATAAGACACAAGCATAATGCTACTCCCTAGGCAATTTGCTTTTGTCTTATCTAACAACTTGGGTATTACTTGACCCGTCTTCAGCTTGTGACGGATATGCTCGTCTTCAAGGAGACTTACTGTATTAATAATCACAGGCTCGATTACTATGATAGCATGATCTCTTGCTTTTTATTTTTAGCTTCTTTATGATGGCTATCCACACGTGTGTTCAGGCGGTGGAGAAACTTCCATACTTAAGTGGAATATCCCAGAATGGGGACGCGGCATCTGGAATGTGGTCTAAACCAATTGTCAGACGCAAAACAAAGATTGTCTGCACCATTGGTCCTTCGACCAATACTCGTGAAATGATATGGAAGCTTGCTGAAGCTGGCATGAATGTTGCTCGAATGAACATGTCCCACGGAGACCACGCGTCACATCAGAAGGTTATTGACTTGGTCAAAGAATATAATGCACAACACAAGGACAATGTCATTGCCATCATGCTCGACACCAAGGTTTATTTTTATCTGATAGCTTTATGATATTGCTGGTTCACGGCCTTTGCTTAATTTGTGGTTTTCGCATTTAATTTGGTGAAATCTCTTTTCTTCCCGTGTCACGTTGGGAAATTTACTTAGTAGTTAATTTTGGCTCCATGATCATTGTTTTTATATTTTCCGACATCAGGGACCTGAAGTCAGGAGCGGGGACTTGCCACAACCAGTGAACCTAAAAAGTGGTCAGGAATTCACTTTCACAATCCAGAGAGGAGTAGGCACAGCTGAATGTGTCAGTGTGAATTATGATGATTTTGTGAATGACGTAGAAGCTGGTGATATGCTGCTTGTTGATGGTATTAACCATATGCCCTTCCTTATTCCAGTGTGATTTGATTTCCTAAACATCAAAATTATTGCTGCCAATCCTGTCATGCCGTATCCGAGGTCTCTCATTGAGTTACTCATGCTAGTAATGGAATACCAGTTGCCATTTTTGACCAGAAAAACACATAAAACGTAAGGAGAGAAAAAAGGGTTTATACATACTCACATTTAGTCTTCAGATTAGATCATATATCAATATACTGTGCCTGTACAGGCTGTACCCCTATTTTGCCATTGCATTCCTTGTGATATCTTCTCCTTAAGTGTGTTGGTCATAGCTTAGTTGACCAGTACACAGTGTGTTAGTAGGACAGTAGGAATCGTCTCTGCTTGGAAAATGGTAGAATGATACAATGAGCATGACATGAATCCTCTCAAAAAAGGAAGGTTCTGTTATTCAAGATAAATAGTTAGGTTGCCGCAGTGGTTCTGATATAGTGAAAAACGAAATATGTCATAGCAGATGTTTATGGATATATGCAAAGCCTTTGTAATGATTTATGAGGCAAAGCCTTTGTAATGATTTATGAGTGAATTTGTTGTTGATTAGGTGGTATGATGTCCTTCTTGGTGAAGTCAAAAACTGAAGATTCAGTGAAATGTGAAGTTATTGATGGTGGAGAGCTAAAATCAAGGCGACACCTTAACGTCAGAGGAAAAAGTGCTACATTACCTTCCATTACAGGTTTGAAAGCCACCATCATTACTTTCCTTGTTAGGTGGAACTAAGAGTGGAACTTGAGCTTCAGGCGGCCTAGGCACAATAATTTTGTGGTCCAGGCGACCTATGGCAATTTTTTTAAAAAAATGTTCAGGCCAGGCACGGCCTGGTGGTACAACGCAGTCACGATTTGCATCCTTAGTGCATTTGACTTTTTATTCTCTCATGAAAACGGAATGCTGCAGAAAAGGACTGGGATGATATCAAGTTCGGAGTTGATAACGGAGTAGATTTTTATGCTGTTTCTTTTGTCAAGGATGAAGCTGTTGTTCATGAATTGAAGAATTATCTGAAAAGTAATAGTGCTTCCCTAATATTGATTTTAGTGTGGATATTACTGAATTTTCTGCTTTTATCTCAAACTCATAAGCTTCTCTTCTAATTTCCAGGCTGTGGTGCTGATATACATGTCATTGTCAAAATCGAGAGTGCCGACTCGATTCCAAACTTGCATTCAATTATTACTGCTGCAGACGGGGTAATTATCTGAAACACAAAGTTCCGTCTGATTGCGTACTAATAGCCAAAAGCTAGGATATTCACATCCCCAGTAATGTTTTGCACGGAAGTGGACATATATTGGATACCTAATTTAGGGAGTTAAAGGTAGTGGATAGCAGTTGTGGGGTGGGTACTGGCCCTGGGTAAGTGGGTAGTACTGTCAAAATAGCTACTTGTATGGGGAGGGGGATTTGAACTTCTGTGTGTATCAAGGATCTCAGATCTCATTCTCTATTACACCAGGACCTCATTTGAGGGGTGCCTGTCTGTCTGCCCGTGTGTGTGCGCGCGTGTGTGGGATGGGGGTGGTCGGGATTCAGACCTGTGGGCGTAAAAGATCTCATTCTCTTTCACTAAGCTAAGGCCTCATTGGTTATTCCTTCTCTTGTTATCTCTACTGTTACAACTTTAGATTAATTTTTTTCCTTTCATTTAAAACGCAGGCTATGGTTGCCAGAGGTGATCTTGGCGCAGAGCTTCCCATTGAGGAAGTCCCTCTTTTACAGGTAGTTTCTGAATTTCATCGAGTTAGATAGTTTGTTTGATTTTTGTTTCTGTTGACCTGAAAATCATTTTAACTAAATACAGGAGGAGATAATACGATTGTGCCGTAGCATGGGCAAAGCAGTAATTGTTGCAACAAACATGCTTGAGAGCATGATTATTCACCCAACACCCACACGTGCTGAGGTTTCTGATATAGCGATTGCTGTTAGAGAAGGTGCTGATTCAGTTATGCTCTCTGGAGAGACCGCTCATGGAAAGTATGACTTTAATCTGACATCTTTCTTCTGATTCCTTGCAATGTACTCCGTCTCTCTATAAAGTTTCCATTTTGGGGTTCCATGAATAAACTTCTCCCTTGAAATCTTTCCTTTTTTATGTTATTTGTGGTCATTATGGATTGTGACCCACCTCTTTTATCAACTTGCATCTCCATTCACATCATATTATGTTCCTTGCTTTTGTTTGAAAAATCAAAACCAACCAATCAGTCCTGAAGTCCATTCATGGACGGAGCGAGTATCATAGTAAGTTTAGCTTGTCAGTTACTGTTCCAAGAAGCTATTATAGGTCTAGCGTCGTCGCAATAGTTTATAGACATTACTATAGAGGATCCCAATTGCCTTTTAAACTTTTATTTTCGATCTCTACCATCACTTCATCTGAACGTTGCATTTTACTTTTCACAGATTCCCACTCAAAGCAGTTACAGTTATGCACACAGTTTCATTGAGGACTGAAGCAACCTTGACTGGTACTCAAACACCACAGAACCTTGGTTTAGTTTTCAAGGTACCTATCATTGTTGTATTAACTCAATGAACTACTCCGTATTATTGTTTTAGTGAATTTGCATCTGAGTATCTGATTTTGTGTGTACAGAACCATATGAGTGAAATGTTTGCTTTCCATGCTACCATGATGTCAAACACTCTCGGAACCTCAATCGTCGTCTTCACCAGAACTGGCTTTATGGCCATCCTGCTTAGCCATTATCGACCTTCAGGAACAATATACGCATTCACAAATGAGTAAGTATTTTCTCATCCACCTGGTAATATTTGGAATCATTCACAAAAGATGTTGGAGTTTATTGTAATTCCATCCGACACTGTGCAGTAAGAGGGTACAACAAAGACTTGCATTATACCAAGGTGTATGCCCCATATATCTTAACTTCTCCGACGATGCTGAGGAAACATTCTCAGATGCTTTAACTTTGCTGAAAGTAAGTCCTCCCATTTGTTACTCTTCGAACATTTAAACAACAGACTATTGATCTGTTGACACTCGACAGTCACCTTGTTTCCTTAACAAGTACTACTAGTTACTCGTGTACATTACTGAGATGAAAATCTGGGTTTTGCAGAAGCAGGGAATGGTGAAGGAAGGAGATGAAATCGCCCTTGTTCAAAGTGGGAAACAACCCATATGGCGATCCCCATCAACCCACAACATCCAGGTGAGGACAGTCTAGTGCATACAGCCACAACCACAACCACAACCAAGACCACAACCACAACCACCTCATCGAAAACATCTACCAACACTACCTCCATGGAAGATCTTGGCAACCATGGTCATGACTCAGGCATATCCTAGGTTACACTTAGTGTCGATCTTGTATTAGGTGGTAGTGCAGTATGCCTTAGAGAGCCGTGTTTCTATTATTTCGGAACTTTCTTTTTCCGACTGTCAAAACTAAATAAATCTTGTACTCGTAATAGGTGATAGTGTAGTTTAGTCATTAGTCTTGCTGCTCATTCCTCACCATTTGTTTTGTGCAACCGAAATTTGATTCTTTTTGAAATTGATGAAATTTGTGGATTTTGTTTCAGTTTGTTTCTTCTTTTGACTAATCTATTTTCTTACAAGATCATGTGTAATAGAAATATGCTCATAGAAAATGCATTTCCAGACGTTCTTATCTTATAACCAGAAAATGTCAGACATATTTTTTAATAGAAATTAAACATTTAAGGATGATAAAATTTTATCCGTGTTAATTTCAAATGAAAATAGTGTCGGAAACAAGAATTTGCCTACAATAATAATGGAATAGAAAAACTCATCACTACATTAAATTTCCAATGAATTAACACTTGAGTGGATAAAAACACTTCAATTATGAAAAATAAAAAAAGATAATACTCGTATAACTATTTTTTTTACTCCTTGGCCTAAACTAGAAGATTTTTATGTTTCCAAAATGCTAATCAAAAACACATTGAATATATTCATCCAATCACGACAATTTCTTAAAACTAATTCTGACTATATTTCAATATTTATATCCACTTATATCAAAACTTTTAAGCAAAATACCAAATGTGTTTGGTGTGATGGTTGTTCAGCTCATTCCTTAACCATGAGATAGAGACTTCGATGCTGTTCATGAAAATGGAACAAACTCTTTAACCAGCCGTTTTCCTTTTTCGTGAGAGCACGTACCCTGACGATGATGACACCCGGTTTGCACACAAAAACACCGGAATTTGAAAAACAAAATAATTGTAGGTGAGAAACCGTGCGCGATTTGCCAACATTCCAACCACATAACAAAATCAGATCAAATTAATTAGTCAACTCCAGTCTCACTCCCTCCCTACACACTCATTCAAACCAACTTCACCTTCTTCAATCAACAGTTCAGCAGTCCACCATTAACGATCTCGACTCTCTGCATCTTTATCGGAATATGCAGAATCATAAAGGAACCAATCACAGGTCGCCAGGTGCCAAAACGTCGTTACTCCGATCTCCGATATTTACTCTCATGCTTACTATGTTCGCTACCTTCGCTTCCTTCTATGTCGCCGGAAGGTTCTTCTTCCTTCTCCAACTTTCTAGATTTCTTATACTACTGTTTTTTAATAATTTTATTTTCGGTGCGCATTGGATAAACCGTCGATATAGGTGAAACTGTTTGTTCTAGAGTTGTTTACTGCTTTTTTTTATTCAGCAAGTCTTGCCTGTGATGGTTACTATTGATAATAGCTGGACGATTGTATTGATCTGTCGCCTGTGGGATTCGACTGTTGTTTGGCGATTGGCTCAGTGATCAAATAGGCTAAAGAGGAGTGTAGGTAGACTAGAACTAGAAGTAGTAGTTTCCCCTGCAAAAGAGGATGATTGAGTTCTGGTTTTATCCTGAAGAACCTAACTTAGTAATTTCCCTTGGGATTGATTGGTGTACGGTCAAGACTGATTGAGTTTCGACAGAGAAGTGAGCGACGATGTAGATCTGCAGATGTTTTAGGGAGAACGCTGGTGCTAGGTAGATTTGTAACTAGCGGGGGTAAAAGGGTAATATTGCAAGGGGGTCTTGAAAAAATTCGGAAATTTTAACTGAGAGTTTCCAAATTTTCAAATGTCAGCGGGGCAGCAGGGGCGAACGCCCCTACTAGGCTCCCTCGCCCCACCATTGGTGCTAGGGAAGTTCGTTACTCGGTTGCCCCTCTTTTCTTTTGAAGAGGATTGGAATAGGCCACAAAGGTATTTGAATCTCACTGGCCATGAAAAAAGATGTTTTCATGCTTCTGATAGGCTCCGTGGATTGTCTATCATCTTCTTGCGTCTTTGTGTTGACGTTCCAAATAAGTCATTGTTCGTACATGCCAAAGTAGACATTATGGCATGAATTGTCGCCTTTTCTGTCAGATTATAAGTTACTCTGATTGATTTGGGTGGGTTGGGGAATGTTCGTCATTCTTAATCTATCTGTATTGATTTTCTTTTAACTTGGTAAGCAAGTATTAATAAAGTAAACAGGATTTGACTGCCCTAACTAAGATTAAGGTTGTTGTGGGCAGATTATGGCAGGACGCACAAAATAGGGTTTATATAATTAAAGAGCTTGATAGGCTTACGGATCAAGTAAGTGCTTTCTTTCTCATTTTCATCCTTTTATATTAAAAATGTCTTCTATTGACACAAAAACTTCCATATACTGCACCTTCTCCTTTGAGCGTGTGGGTAACTGATGCAGAGTATATATAACTTAAATTAACATATATACGAAGTAATTATTACAAGATTGATCTATTGGGAAGATTATGATTATAGTCGTGGGGTATAGTTTGCCGATGTTTCTCGTACATGGGCATATTTCAGTGAAGGTTAGAACTGATCGGCTGCTATTAACATCACAGGGACAGACTGCTATTTCAGTTGATGACTCGTTGAAAGTTATAGCTTGCAGGTAACACATTCTTAACTTATCAAACATCAGTTTTTAATTATCATACTCCCTCTGTCTCAATGAAATGTTCACATATGCTTAAGGCCAAGGTAGAAGCCATTAAAAGGAGAGGGGAATTGCTTTTAATATTATTAAAAGATAAAGCAGAGAGTAAAACATTCCAAAAATGAAAAGCGTAAACTATTGACTGAAACACTTAAATAAAAAAAAATTGTAAACTATTGACGGAGACAGATGGAGAATATCATAAAATGGTTGATACTTTTGTTTCAAGCCTTGGTGAATAAATCTTTTTCATGCTAGGGAACTGCAGAAGGAACTTTTGGCTCTTGAAATGGAATTAGATGCCGCTAAGCAAGAAGGTTTTGTCCCAAAGTATTCTGGAAGTGAAACCCATAAACCTAAGAAAAAGCCCCTGATTGTAATAGGGATATTGACAACTTTTGGGCGAAAGAACAAGAGAGATGCAGTTCGTAAAGCATGGATGGGAACAGGTATAAACAACCTCCCTATATCGCTATGGGTTTCATACATGTGATGAGATCAGATCTCTATCATACCCAGGCAATAAATCAAGGAATTTAATTAACCTTTTTCATCTAGTCCTACCCTTTGTGTGTTAACTTAAATGAAGCGTGAAGCTGAATAATTTAGGAGGAATGCATGCATTCATAATGTCCTGAGATTACATTCTTGTTCATGTCCATTAGAATAGAAGTCTGACTGCTGGAAACGAAAATAGCAACATGGGTGAATGAAAAAATATATAATTAGCTTCCATAGTTTAACCTCACCATACATCCTCAGTAGTTTAGAATCTTTAAGCAGACGCTTGTTCTTCAATTTCCGCAACTAATGGTTAAAAGTGATCTTTAGGCTTAGTACTGCTTGCAGATTTTTATGGTTCTGCTATATTCCGAGGTTCCTCTTGAATCTTATTACAGGTGCCCAGAGAGGTTGGGACCATTGTTGCAACATCTGTTTTTTGGATCATTAATGTGCTGGTATCTTTTACAGGTTCTGCCTTAGCAAAGATGGAGACTGAAAAGGGTGTTGTTGCACGATTTGTTATTGGGAGAAGGTATTCATGATTAAGTACTTACTAAAACAGTTTTCTTGTGTTGGTGTGAATGTCTAAGTAAATATTGTACCTGTTGTGTTTTGCTTGCAGTGAGAACCATGGGGATGCGTTAGATTTGGAGATTGATATTGAGGACAGGAAGACCAATGATTTTATTATTCTTGTATGTGAATACCGATGAATTCCTTATTTACTATGTCCATCTGACTCATATACCTTTGGTTCTTCTTGGTCTAGAATCACAGAATATGTTATTTAGGAAATTATATCCAATGGAGTGAAACTGGAATACCAGGTGCATTTTTAGAGCTTGGGATGTTAATAATAATAAATAAACAATGACATTATAAATGGTGTTATGCTAATGTAACTAGTGCTAATGAATTATCTTTAGAAGCCTTCTTTTCTTTTCTTCTAGTCACATCGGCCCTCAAGAGCTTTAAAATTAACAGGTCTTATTATTTTTCTGAAAGGACACTAAGACATACACTAAATGATCGAGAAGCATCGAAGGGAGGCAACACTTTCCCCGATCATAGTGCCTTAAAAGGCTCCTACTCGTGGTGAGGCATTAGGCGGGATCTGATACATATATTCTTCGTCATGTGTTAAACATAGATAGGATATTTCTGATAGTCTGATAATGAAAATTAAGAGTTGAAAATTACGTCATGAAAGCCACTAAAAGGGGGAAAACATCTCTGTTTTGTGTGAATGGGCTTGCGTAGCATGATTCTTGATCTAGAAAGTTTCCCTTTTATTCCCGTTTCTTAGTATTAAGTATTAACTGTAGAGTTTTTGCTACTTGTTTTAACAGGATGAGCATGTGGAGACTCCTAAACAGCTACCAGAAAAGACGAAGTTTTTCTTTGCTCATGTAGCAGATGTTTGGGATGCAGAGTTCTATGCCAAAGTAAATGATAATATATATGTAAATATTGGTGAGTGAATTTTTCATCCATACCCTCTCGCATAGTATTCAGCTGTTTGATTTTTTTTTTTGATTATCGAACAACGCATTTTTCCAATGTTATAGATATGGTTTTGAGTTGGGATCTTTTCAATTGTCTATGGCGATCAAACATTTTAATTGATAGCATCCACCAGAATAATAGATGGCTTAAGTCTTATGGCCAAACACTAATTATTCTAGCTGATGTTGCTTGACTACTGACTAAGATTTCTTGAGAAAAATACGGATAAACCACTGTCTTGATAAATAAATTTGCTTCTAGTAGAGTCTTGATATACTAATTACTCATTGTTGATCGTGGATTTTTTGTTGTCATTTTTTACAATCTACCCTTACAACTCAATTAATCGGATGATGCAAATGTAAAAAATTTAAGAAATGAAAGTTATGTCGGTTTGGCCTAAGGATCACTTATCGTAAATTTTGTATCAATTTGGCGCAAAGACCCGCTTTTTTGTACGAATTTGGCACAAACCCAACTTTTTTACCAATTTGGTAAGAGCTCTTTTTTACCATTCTGGTCATTTGGCCGTTATAACATGTATCAGAGCATTATGATTTGTCATGTATGTTACATCCTCAGTATTTAAAGCGTGTAATTATTTATGTGCACAAATATCTACTAGATATGTGTTTCAGTATGTCCAGTTAACTGATATATCTTATGCACAGACGCCCTAGGAAATACTCTTGCAGCTCATGTGGACAAGCCTCGAGTTTACATGGGATGTATGAAGTCTGGCGAAGTCTTTTCTGAACCGTGAGTTTGACCGCAAATATATTTGTTGACCATTTTCTCTTAGTAATACTCTTTGTTTTGCTAACACAGGGGTAAGGTTGTGTACATCCCCCCCCTCCCCTCTCCCTTATCCCGCAATTTGTGGAAGCCATTGAGGTACTGGGGTAATGGGGCAATGTTGTTTAATTAAATGCAGAATATCAATTTAGATATCTCAGTTTCTCAGTACCTTATTGCTGCTTTAATTTGACAGAAGCCAGAAGTGGTACGAGCCTGAGTGGTGGAAATTTGGTGATGGAAAATCGTAAGTCATTTCTCAGTTTGATATAACAATACTAATTGGCTTACATGAAAGGGCTGAGGTAGTTTAAGTTTTTTCACTTTTTGACAGAAACAAATCACCGTACTTTTGTATCAAAGCATCTGCTTTATAATCCAAAAAGGCTACCCATCGTTGTGCAATTATGTCACAAAAGGTTACCCATCGTTGCTATCAGCCTCTTATATCAATCTGAAATTCCCAATGGTTTAACCTGTTGACTTGTTGCTGCCATCTTGGACATTCTTACTGAGGGAGAGTAGCTTCATAAATGAGGCTTTTACTACGTAATGTTATTGTGCTGTGAACAGTTTGAATATGTGGAGTTAAAGGAATCTGTCCCTTATGTGACTGATACTATTTAACATTTCTATTATTATTGTGCTATGATCAGTTACCTTATTTGCCTTCCATTCTTTGTCCAAGCAGGTATTTCCGCCATGCTTCTGGTGAAATATTCGTCATATCTCAAGCACTTGCCAAATTTGTTTCTATAAACAGGTTAGTCTTTCCTAGCTAGTATTCTCCATATATTAATTAAGCAGGGGCTGAGTTAGCAAATGCAGCTCCTATTGGCCTCAACTATCCATTTAAATTTAACTGTTTCCTCAATTTCACAGTCAGCAATGATTCTGAAATGGAAATTTCTGCAAAGTATTTACAAATCTTTATCTCATTGGACCTGCAGATCCAATCTCCGCACGTACGCCCATGATGATGTCAGTGTTGGCTCTTGGTTTATTGGGCTAGATGTCAACCACGTTAATGAAAGAAAGTTTTGCTGTTCAACATGGGCATCAGGTATTTCTCTTTCCTTTGTGATAAATAGATGCACTAAAATGACACACTCATGGGGAGTGGGGAATGGGGATGACAAACGTTGAATTTCAAATACAGTCACGAATTTAGTTCATTTTTTATAGGGACGTTCATGAAGAAATTCGTTTAGATGAAGCTTTGACCATACTTAAAGGCAACTTCTGTGTCCAGAATTGATAACAATTACATGCCCGAGTGCCTTAAAAGGCTTCTCGTCTATAGCAAATGTGTGGGGAAGTCGAACTTAGTGGACATATTCATGATGAAGATTAAGAACTTTTAAACAAGGGATTAACAAAAATCCATAGATCCAAGCAATTCTTGTCGTGGGTCTTTCGAAAAACATCTTTATATTTTCAAGTTTCAACCTGGAGTAGAAGTTCCATATGTCTTGAGTGTCTGACCCCAATGAACCCGTTGGAGTAGAGTCTTTGAGGCGCTAAATAATGGCATTGATGTCACTGGCAGAATTATTTAGATAGTAACGGGACCTTCATGATTGGACCGAATCCTTCAATAAAGAATGGTTCACAAAAAGAATTTCGGCAATTCCTTTTTTGTTAGAGATTCTTGCTGTCTAACTTCATAAAAATTAATGCTTTCCACTGTAAATTTCCCTTGTGTTGTGTGCAGGAACTATTTGCTCTGGTGTTTGACGGAGTGTCAAAGTTTGGCTGATTTCTTCTTAGTTTTTTATATCAAGAATTCAGTCAGTGATAGGGATATACAGAACACATACAAGATTCATCATTTTTTTTACGTAGAGGTGAGAGATGTAGTCAGGCACAAAGAGGGATTGATGTGCTCAACCACAGCTGCTCGCCTAGCTCCCCAACCCTGTATTTTATGTAACACAAACTTGTGTTTTAGAAACATTAGTAGCCGTCTCTCTGTTACCGGGAAATAGGTTTGTTGGCGTTTAGAGATTTTGTACGAGTTTTGGTGTCCCTTTTTTGTACGAGTTTACAATTGGTCCGTGTAAGACGGTTGTTAACACAAGTACAGTGTAAAACAAATACGGAGTATAAAGTAACTATTAGAATTCATTTTACAATAAATGTGTAAAGCCGCCTTATACGGGAATTTCTGTAGAAAGTATCACCAGAATACATAGATCAGCAATCAGAACATCACTTTATCAAGCTTCAAAGCCTTTGTACGCGTCCCGTATTCATCGCAAAGTTTATAATTCATCATATTATTTTTTTTTTTTTTAAAGAAAGATCACTCCATTAATAAATAATCATACGACATCTACAATATATGTGTAATTTGACTGGATACAACCCGACTAGAATCAAATAAAATAAAATCGTGTTCAAAGAAAGATCTGTAAACTTGAATTGCTTCAAAGCACGCCCTCTATCATATCGCCGCAAACAGCTTTTCACAAGAGGATCGTAGTATCTTGAGCCTTGACGAGAGACGATTTCATCTGACCAAATTAAGTGCAACCAACAAATCGACAACATATGTAATACTTCCTCCATTTATTTTATTTCCTCCCATTTCATATTGCACATGGATTAAGGTATGTATTAAAAAAATGAAAGTAATGAAAGGAAGGCAACAAGTGGGGTTAGTAATGAAAAGAGGGTATTTTTTGTAATAAAAAAATGATAAAGTTGTCATTTGGTTGTCTAAAATAGTAAAGAAAAGAAATGGGAAAAAATAGGTAATTTGCCAAATAAGGGAAATGGGAAGAAAATAGGAAAATGGAGGAAGTACATATAACGATCTATTACGAAACCGATCTTCCGCATCTTCACCATATAAGAAACGACCAAGACGCCCATATCTATATTACCAATAGAACTAAAACCTTGAATAACAAGCACTGAAAAAACTCAGAAAATAGAGACAAACGAACGGATCTCGCCAAAAGGGAGACTTTTATTGATTAATTCGTAAGATTTCATAGTAAAAAATTGATAAATAAAGTTTTATGGGGCTTACCATCGATCAAAAGTCGATAGAAGCCCCAAATTTGATTGGTGGAGGCTAGGGTTTTTTTTAGAGAAGAAAGGGAAAGTTTTTTTTATTGATCAAGCTTCAAAGCCTTTAAACCCCTAAATGATAGTCGCTCTCCCCGAGCATTTTCCATGCCATGACCATAATTATGAACGACATTGTTCTAAATTATAACGCCGCTCTCTCTGAGCATATTCCCTTGAGAACTCTATCAATTAAGGCAAATTTCTCATATAAAGCATATACACACGCATTCATAAAAATATTAACATGAAGCTGCAAGTTATCGTCATTTAAGTGCTGCGCAAAATTATGAAAGCTAATATTGGCATACATCAACAGTAGTTTGCGGACAACTTTGTACATCGGAGACAGGCAAATGGGGTACAATAACTAACACAAGTACTTCTGTTGTTGACTTCACCGGAAAATAACATGGAAGTCTTCAAGATGACGTGTTGAGGAAATGTGCCAGAGCTTTATCAGTGTCATTATCGTACATAAGAAGAGCCTCGGCAACAGCATTTGCAGAGAATCCCATTTCTCTAAGCAGGGTGAACGCAGTTGCAAATTCTCGAACCTAAGATGGGAAAAAATTGTCAAGGCAAGAGACACTGGTAACTGACCCCGGTAAAACGATAACAGTGCATAGACATCATTAGATAATCTTGCCAGTTTCAAATACAGGTTAGAGAACAACAGGTCATCAACCATCTCTCATTCCTCGATTCAGACATCAGCCCCCAAAATAAAAATTAAAATAAAAAATAGAATAAAATAAAGTATTTGATCAAATTCGATTTAAAATCTATAAAACTCCTTTGCCTTTCATTTTCTTTTTCACGCCACTTCCGTTTTTTTCCTTTCTTTTTCTCCTGTCGAGATGAGAGTTCACTCATGACGGTTCCAAAGGATGATTCATGTCAGCCGACCCCAAAACATTTTGGGACTAAGGCTCTGATGTTGTTGTTGTTGTTGTAAAGCAAACACCGTTTACACATGCATGCTCCGTCCAAACTCCATGAAAATAGGGGGAAGCTATTAGTGTAAGTTGTCAACTGCCGTACGTTACCTAGCGTATTAACACGCACACCTGTCACTCGGACATACGTCGCAGTTCACTTTAAGCCAAATAAGATAGTAATATAATTATAGAAGAGATTAGGTGAATGATTTTGTATCTTTAACAATTGTTATTCAAAACGTTGCTTTACAAATACAAGAGCTAGAGTTTATATACTATACAACAACTAAGGTAAAGGATCAACTATACAAGGTAGGAAGATATTCCTTTATATTGTTTCTCCAATAGAATAGGAAGATCTTCTTTGTTCAAACGTCACTTTGTTGCCATATTTGCTTAACCAAGTCAACGGCACTTTGTTGCCTTATTTCCTCATTCATGCCAACGTTACTTTGTTGCTGGTATGGGCGTGTGGGTCGGTTGTTACCCCCCGCAAGTTGGTGCGTGTGGATTAAGAACGCCCAGCTTGGACACGAGTTCATCAAACGTTGTACGTGCGAGCGCCTTTGTGAGGATATCGGCGAGTTGATTCTTAGTAGAGACGTAATTAGTAATGATGGCGCCTTTTTGTATTTCGTCGCGGATGAAGTGACAGTCAATCTCGATATGTTTCGTCCGAGCATGGGATACCGGATTCTGAGCAATGTGTAGGGCGGACTGATTATCACAAGATAGCTTAATGGGCTTATGTTGAGGGAGACCGAGAAAGGTAAGGAGGCCTTTTAGCCATTTGATTTCACAAGTAGTATAGGCCATGGCACGGTATTCGGCCTCGGTGGATGAGAGGGAAACCGTATTTTGTTTTTTCGTTTTCCATGAGATAGGCGAATTCCCGAGATATATCAAATAACCCGAGAGAGATCGGCGAGTCGTGGGGCAGGTAGCGTAGTCCGAGTCGCAGTAGGCATTAAGTAATAAGAACGAGTCGGAGCGTAAAAGGATACCTTGACCCGGTGAATTTTTAAGGTATCGAACAACTTGAAGCCCCGCGTTCCAGTGGTCGATATTCGGAGCGTGCATGAATTGGGCGAGAGTGTGGACTTAATAGGTTAGTTCGGGTCTAGTGATTGTGAGATAGACTAGACGGCCAACGAGCCTGCGGTACGGTTGTGGATCATGGAGTAAGGTGGCAGTGGAGCGTCCCAGTTGATGGTTAGGTTCCATGGGAACGGGTTTGGGCCGAGAGCCAAGAAGGCCCGCTTCAGTAATTATGTCGGTAAGGTCGGGGTTGGGTTAGGCAGGAGGGTCGAGTGGTTCAGTGGTGGTCGAGGCGGAGGGGGGTGGTAAGGAAAGACGGTTCTGAAGGGAGGAGACAACGTAGGGGGATTCGAAAGGGTCGGGTGTAGTCAATGGTTCCAGGTTGGTGGTGTCGTGAACATCAATAGAATGAAAAGGAAAGGAATCCTCGATAAACACAACGTCACGGGAATCAAAATACGAGCCGGTGTCGAGATCGTATAGACGCGAGCCCTTCTTACCAAACGGATAGTCGACGAAGACACACTTACGACTTCGTGATTGAAATTTATCACGGGTGCAATTAATGGATTTAGCATAGCTTAGACAACCAAATATACGCATATTGTCCATTGGAGACGGGGTATTAAATAATTTTTCGTATGGGGTTTTACCATTGAGAAGAGGGGAGGGAGTTCGGTTTATAAGATAGACCGTTGTGAGCACACATTCGCCCCAAAAGAAAACAGGTAGGGAAGCTCGAAGTAAAAGGGCGCGGGCAACATTTAAAATGTGACGATGTTTACGTTCGACCCGCCCGTTTTGTTGTGGTGTGTCGACATTGGAAGTTTGAAAAATGACCCCATGTTCGTTAAAAAAAGAACGCAGACATGAGAATTCCGTGCCGTTATCAGTTCGTAAACATTTGATTTTCTTGTTAAATTGACGATCAACCATAGCAAAAAAATTGATTATTTTTTGACGAGTCTCATGTTTATGACGTAGTAAATAAACCCAAGTGGACCGTGAAAAATCATCAACGATAGTTAGGAAAAAAGTTGAGCCACAAGAGCCATTTTCGGAATACGGACCCCAAAGGTCACAATGGATTAAATCAAAGATGGAGTGGGCATTATTCTTACTTAAAGAAAAAGGAGCACGAGTTTGCTTAGCACGTAAACAAATATCACAAGTTTTGCTATGAAAATTTGAAAGAGTACGAGAATTATTAAACGAAGGTAAAAAACGAGTAATTTCGGTGGATGGATGTCCCAACCGTCGATGCCACAGTTCGGTCTCATCGATAGAGCTCACCATAAAAAGTTTAGCATCGGTGGTGCGTACATCTGTCAACCGATACAGCCCCTCACGTTGCTCACCCGCACCAATCACCCGTCTCGAGGAACGGTCCTGAATTAAGCACAATTTGTGAGAGAATTGAATAGTTAAACTATCATCAAGCAATAAACTGGACACGGAAATTAAATGGCAATTTAACTTTGCAGCATATAAGACATTTCTTAAGATAAGTCGAGAAGAGAGCATGATATCACCGCATTATGTAGCATGGGTGCGATCCCCATTTGGCAAACCGACAGACAAAGGAGAGATAGAACGAATATTGTAGAAGTGTGATAGGCATCCCGACATGTGGTGGGATGCCCCGGTGTCAATTATCCAAGAGGAAAGCGAAACCATACCGTTCAATTGTTCGGGAGCCGGGGCTGTTTTATGCGCCTGTAAGAGCTTTGATAGGAAGGCCAGCTCCTCCGGGTTAAGGGAGTTGAGATCAATATTGTCGAGAGTACTTACCGCCGAGGAGGAGGACTGTCCGTGGGTCACCATATGCGCCCGGGGAGTCGCGGCCGAGCGCTTATTCTTGGAGCGTTCATCCGGAATAAACGTGGCTTGACTAAGATCGGTTGCATCAGCGGGTAGAAGAATGCGGTCTCTAGGTCGATCCCCCCACCAGTCAGGGAAGTTACCGGTGACACGAAAACAGGTTTTGAAAGTATGACCCGAACGATTACAGGCAAGACACGCGGGTTTTGACGGGTCTGAGCGAGAATGATTTTTAGTGGTAGACAGACCCCCCCCCCCCCCCCCCCCCCACGATACGAAGCAGACTCCCCCCCCCCCCCCAGTAGGACGTTTCCCGTAGTTGGGTACAGCAGCGGCATAAGCCATAGGTTCAGGACGAGAGTCGGGATTATGGGTTTCGAGAGTATGACGCATGCCTTCTTCGTGTTTAAGACGACTATAAGTTTGATTTAAAGAGGGTAAGGGATCGGTACCTAAAATATGAGAGCGAAGAACACTATACCTCGCATCGAGACCCATAAGGAAGGAGCGAACCCGTTTCTTATCCTGGCGTCGAAGCAAATGTTTGAGTAAATTGCATGGACACGGATTACAGTGACACGGAGGTAAGGTATCGCTCTCTAGGTAATCATCCCAGAGTTTCTTAATTCGTCCGTAATACGCCATAATGGACTCAGTTGGACCCTGTTTACAAGCAGTAATATCACTTTCTAATTGGAAAATATGAGCATCGTTTACCAGAGTGAATCGTTGCTTGATGTCGACCCAGAGTTGAGTCGCATCGTCGGGCAGAGTGATGGATGAGCGAAGGTCAGGAATGATGGAGTTGTATATCCACGCGGAAACCAGGGCGTTGGCAGAACGCCATGTTTTGTAGTCGGGATCGGTACTCGATGGTTTAGAAATGGTACCATCGATGTAATCCAATTTTCCCTTGGCCAGCAGCGCAAGTCGAAAAGTACGACACCATTCGTCATAATTGTTCCCATTAAGAAGAGTTTGAGTGATATTGGCACCGGGATTTTCGACCGGAGCAATCGAGAAAGAAGTGACTGTTTTTGTTTCGTTTTGGGAGTCGTCGGAATTTTTTTCGTTGTTGGTCATTGTGACGGTAGTCGAGAGAGATTTAGGATCGAAAAAACCTAAAAGCTGATACCATAATATAATTATAGAAGAGATTAGGTGAATGATTTTTTATCTTTAACAATTGTTATTCAAAACGTTTCTTTACAAATACAAGAGCTAGAGTTTATATACTATACAACAACTAAGGTAAAGGATCAACTATACAAGGTAGGAAGATATTCCTTTATATTGTTTCTCCAATAGAATAGGAAGATTTTCTTTGTTCAAACGTCACTTTGTTGCCATATTTGCTTAACCAAGTCAACGGCACTTTGTTGCCTTATTTCCTCATTCATGCCAACGTTACTTTGTTGCTGGTATGGGCGTGTGGGTCGGTTGTTAGATAGGCATTTTCATAAAATAACCGAGTCCCACACTTGGACATGCACCCGTACCAGTTGTTTCTAAAGAGTATATGCCATGGTAAAAAAAGAACACCGTAGGAGTCAAGATCTTTTTCTTTTGGGGAAAGGCCAAACACCTAAATACAGGGGTTGGGTAGATAGGAAGTGTAAAGCCCAATATCATAAACCGAAAATTAAGGTAGGCCATGTATACAGTAACTGTCGAAAATTTCTGGTTGCATCGGTTACCTATACCAATTACCAAGCTAACCAACAAAAAATATTTTATCCTAATTTTTAACTTTTTTAACTTTTCAAATTATTAGAAATTAACAAATGGCCATACGGACTTACCATAGCGCCAAAAAATTTCTACAGTAGTGATCAAGATCAAAGACACAATTAGAAAGCAATAGTAAGAAATAATGGAAATAATGGACGAGAGTTGTGAAATAAAACAGGGAAAAAATACGCATTTTCGAACACAGTTTGAAGGCATACTGTGAATTAAGGAATTTTATGAATTTGCCGACATATAGCGATGGGTCAAATATTACCTTAGTAGGATTATCCCCAAAGTTCTCTACCGCCAGAGGGACAGCTTCTCGGTTAAGCCCTGATGTGATATATTTGCGCACAACAGGATCTACAGAAGGAGCCTACAAGAAGTTCACTACATCGATTAAGCGTGACATATCACTTAACTACATGGATTAAGAGACTACATTGTGGAAAGTAGTATATAACAGATTATTTATGTAGCATAGAGTCTAGACTACTTGGTATAAATAGATAGTTTGTTATGATAGTTGTTAGTTAGTTACATTGTAACAGAATTTTATTTTCCAGTTTCTAATACAGAGCTTTCTCTCACTACAATCTATTCTCTCTAGATTTTCCCTCTTTTCTTCAATCCACCTTACTTTCATCAGGGTATTAGGGGATTAGGGTTTACACGATCCTTCAATTTTTTTATACTTCCGCAAATCTTTTCTTTAGCATTCTTTCGTTCGTGTTTTCTTTTGACGATTTCGTCCTTTCTCCGACGGAAGATTGCTGGTTTTTCGGATTAATTCCGTATTTTTCTGGTGGATTTCGAAGATTTCTGGAATTTTCTGGAGTTTTCTTTGCTCTTCTGCTGATTCTTCGCCTGGTGATCATTTCTCCTCATTTGTTTTTTGATTCACTCTTATTCGTTTGAATCTGATAGTTTCTCTGTGTTTGATTTGTGATCCTCTCTGATTGATCTTGATCAAATTCTTGTTATTTCACAAATATATTCATGACGAATTCCAATTCGCCTTCTTCTTCTATTGTTCCTCCTCTTTTACCATCCAATCCTCTGTATCTTGCTCATGGTGATAGTGCTGTCACATCTCTTGTGTCTGAACTCTTTAATGGCACTATGTACCTCAATTGGGCTAGAGGTATTAAAATTGCTTTAATCTCAAATAATAAATTTGGATTTATTACTGGAGTTGTTGCTCGGCCATCTGAATCTAATCCTTATTACAATGATTGGCTAAGGGCTGACTATACTGTCATGCGATGGATTTTACATTCTATGACCAATTCTATTTCGAGCAGTATGATGTATGTTAATTCTGCCAAACAACTTTGGGATGAACTTCAGGAAAGATATGGTCAATTGAATGCTCCTTTCTTATATCAACTTCGTTATGATATGATGCATATTAGACAAGATGGCCAATATGTGGCTGAATATTTTGGCCGTCTTAAGTCTGTTTGGGAGGACTTGTCTAGCTTGGATCCTTTGCCTGATTGTGCTTATGGAGCACTTAGCAAATGTTCTTGTAGTATTCTCAAGCAAATAGTGGAACGAGATAACAGGAACAAGATGCTAGATTTTTTGATGGGATTGGATAATATGTATAAGGATGTTAAGAACCAGATCTTGGCAACTTATCCTTTACCTACTGTTAATCAAGTCTACTTCAAAATTCAACAACTTGAAGTTCAACAATCTGTTCAGATTAATCAGCATGTTTCATCCTCTGATGGTGCTGCTTTAGCTGTTCATAAGTCCTACCCTCATAAGCATAATCCTTCTAATCATAATTTTGAGCATGGTGACCACAAGAAACCAAAATTGGATGAAGATGATCACCAACCTCGAGTTTTGCACTGTACTTATTGTAACAAACCTGGACACTCCAGGGCCTTCTGTTATCAACTCGTTTGGTTTCCAAAGTCCGGTGCCAGGGGAAGAGGAAAGGGATCTTATAGAGGCAAGCACACACACAAGGGTTTTGCAGCCAATGTAGAAATCTCTGGATATGAAGATGAAGAATCTCCTTTGGACGTTTCTCAACCCTCTGACACCTCTGTTCATGAATCATATGTTGATCCTGACCTTGTTAATGCAGTTTTTCATAAGCTGTTTCAAGTATTGAAAGGTAAAACACCAGAAGATTTCAATGTTACTGCTCCTTCTGGCAAATTTGCTTCTACTGCTGCTGGTACTTCTACACATGGCAGGTATTGCTTATGCTTCCAATGCCTCCATTACTAGTTATGTGACCATGCATGCTAACAGGATAGTTGATTCTGGAGCCACAGATCATATGTCTTATGATTTGAGTCAGTTTTCTGATAATTCTCAAACCCCTGACTGTTACTCTACCACATGGTGAGGTAGTTGAAGTTAAAAAGATTGGTAACATTCACATGCCATCTTTTATTCTCAGGGATGTTTTTTATATTCCTTCTTTCAAACAAAAACTCTTATCTGTTGGCAAACTGTTAAAAAACACGGGACTGCCTGTTGTGTTTAATGCTACTGGGTGTTCTTTCCAGGACCTTACCAATAATCAAGTGGTTGGTACTGGAAGGAGGATGGATGGTTTGTATCGTCTACAATCAAGAAACATGCTGTATAAGTCTAAAAATAGCCTGCCCATTAATAAAACAGTCTGTACTGGTGCTCAGACTAAATCTGATCACAGTGATCTGGTTTCATGTAATTCTGTTAGCACTAAATCTCTAGATAGTACTAGCAATGCCTTGTTGTTACTTGCTAGAATGGGACATAGTTCTTTATCTACTATGAGACATGTAACAAGTTTGATGAATAATAATGACAAGATTCATGATGCTCATTGTGAAGTATGTGCTCTAGCAAAACATCATAAGCTACCCTTTCCCAAAAGTACTTCTATTGCTATGCAACCTTTTGATCTTATTCATGTCGACCTTTGGGTCCATATAGAGTCAAGTCAATTTCAGGGGCTTCCTATTTTTTTACTATTGTTGATGATGCCTCAAGAAGTACTTGGACTTTCTTGTTAAAGGATAAAATCCAGGTTCAGTCTGTCATTTCAGACTTTCTGAACTATGTTGGCACTCAATTTAATACAAAAGTCAAAACTATCCGAAGTGATAATGGCACTGAGATATTTCAGCAAGAATGTTCAAATCTTTTTGCATCCAAGGGGATTATCCATCAGAAAAGCATAGCTGGAAATCCTCAACAGAATGGCCGTGTTGAGAGAAAACACAGGCATCTCCTTGAGACAGCTAAAGCTCTCGGATTTCAAGCAAACTTACCTAAGAGGTTTTGGGGGAACTTATTCTTGCTGCTACTCATTTGATTAACATAATGCCAAGTTCTGTTTTGAAGTGGAAAACTCCCTATGAGATACTATTTGGTGCAGCACCAGATTACTCACATTTGAGAATCATTGGTTGCCTCTGCTACATAGCTCAAAAATTAAGAGACGAGTTTGAGCCAAGAGCAAGGAAGTGTATATTTTTAGGGTATCCTTTTGGACAGAAAGGGTACAAACTGTTTGATTTGGAGCATCAAAAAATTGTCACCAGCAGAGATGTCTTATTTATAGAAGACATCTTTCCATATAAAAATAGTGAATCTCATGTTTCAGCTCCAGATTTGCCTCAAGATACTCCTGTTGGAGTTTTGAAGAGCAACAATAATTGTTCATCTTCTGATGGACAACATGATAGTCACATTTCTTTTGACGATCATGATACCATATCACAAGACTCCTCAGTTGACACTCATGAAAGAATCCAATCCTCCTCTGACAATCATAAAAATACAATTACTTCTCAGAATCCAGCTTCAAATATTCCTCATATTATTCCTGAGGTTGTCAGAAAGTCTGCTAGATCAAGACAACAGTCACCCAGACTGTAGGACTTTGATTGTACAGGATTACCTCCTTCACTGACTGTCAGTGAACCTGTACATGGAGTTTCATCTTTGGCCCTTCTTGCTACAAAGAGCATGGACAGAGATCTATATAGTTCAGAATGTATGGATTCACTGCATAATGTCCTAAGTCTACATGAACCAGCCACAAACACACAAGCAGTCAAGGATCCTCAATGGGTGGCTGCCATGGATAAAGAGCTTGCAGCTCTTGAATCCAATCATACATGGGAATTGACACCACTACCTCCTGGATATAAGGCTATGGGTGCCAAATGAGTTTATAAAATAAAATTAAACCTGATGGGAGTGTGGAAAGATATAAAGCCAGGTTAGTGGCTAAAGGGTATAACCAAATTGAAGGAAAGGATTTCAAGCACACATTTAGTCCAGTGGCTAAATTCACTAGTGTACGAACTTTGATTGCATTATCAACTGCAAAGGGTTGGTCTCTTCGCCAACTTGACATTAATAATGCCTTCCTTCATGGGTACTTAGACGAAGAGGTATATATGCAAATACCCGAAGGTTTTAAAGGAGGAAAACCAGGAGATGTATGTTTGCTTAAAAGATCTCTTTATGGTCTAAAGCAAGCATCAAGACAGTGGAACTTGGAGTTGACAAAGTTTCTTAAGCAACAAGGATATGAATAATCTAAACAAGATTACTCTTTGTTCATCAGATGTATGGGGAAGGATGATTTCACAGCAGTATTAGTGTATGTTGATGACCTGCTGATAACTGGAACAAATGAGCAACATATCAGCCAGTTAAAACATCTCCTGGATGAAGCTTTTACCATTAAAGGCCTAGGACAGCTTAGGTACTTCATTGGTATTGAAGTGGCTAGATCTCCTAAAGGTATCACACTTAATCAGAGAAAGTATATTGTGGATATTTTAAAGGATAATCATATGGAAGACTGTAAGGGGGTTCTTTTTCCATTGCCAAAGGGTTTGAGGCTATCTACAGATGAAGGAGATCCTCTACTTGAACCTGAAATTTATAGGAGACTAGTAGGAAGATTGTTGTACTTGAATTTATCAAGACCTGATATAACATACTCTGTACAGCAATTAAGTCAGTTCTTGAGCCTCCCCAGATTGCTTCATATGCAGGCTGCCCTACACCTTGTCAGATATCTCAAGTTTACCATTAATACTGGACTGTTTTACTCTGCAAACAATGCACCAAATAACTTTGACACAAGTGCCACAAATTCTTATATGACACGGTTTCTCGTGATAATTTATCATACTGCAAGGAATGAAGCTACAGATAAAATCCCAAACAAAAAGCAGTGAAGGCAGACCTTGACTCTATAAGTCCTTGGTATCAGCCGGTTCGTTATCTGAACAAGCATTTGTTCATCCATCGTCAACCGATCCATACGAGTCTTGCTATGAATGTTCAAGCGAATTTATAATAGCACATAATAAAAGACAGGGTAAAAAAATCTAAATCTAGTGAAAGTCGAACTGATTAGATGAATATTATTGCAGTGTTATCTTGCTGATCTTCCCCCAACATTTTACTGTGAGATTGCTCAAGTTGCTGAAATGAGTTTGGCGTTGCCTAAACAGACTAAACAGAATGTTTCTGATTGCGAAGTTTCTTGTTAGAGCATGCCAAGCGGGAATCAGGAAGATGAGTGTTGTACTTGTACATGATTGTAATGTAGTGAACTCAATTGTAAATTGTATTCTCTTGATTAAGTTCGATTCAGTCGAGATTTTCTGCAAACTATTGATTTACTACAGTAAATCATTTGCTGGCTTGCTGCTTGGCTTCTCTATATTTTGTCAAACCGATTCTAGCTAGCCGAGGAACGCGGTTGATTGTGGATGACACACTACACAACACGAATGCGCGTCTGCTTGTTGTTTGTGGCTATTTCGAGGAAATATAATGGCATAATAGTTGTAGTGTCCTCGAATGTCTATATTATTCCCAGGAAAATGATTGAAGTTTCATTAAGTGTCTATATTGTGCTGCGTTGAAGTGCACAAGGAGTTGCCGAATTTTGCAAATACTAATGAGACGTTATACACGGTTTATTAAGCGTGTAGCGTATTTTAGAGTGTTGTGTGGGTGGGACACGGTGTCGGATATAGACACATTAGATGATAGAGGCGCCTGGCGCCTCTGCTTCTAAGCTTCTCATGCAAGACCCGACAAACGTGGCCGGACTCGATCAATACCCGGCAAATGTCCTCTGTTTTCTAGCTTCTCATGCAAGACCCAGACAAGACCTGACAAACGTGGCCGGACTCTTATTGACCCAACCAATATGGTCAAGTAGAGCCTGAAGTCGATCAAACAGAAAAATAATTTGATTTTAAATTTTTGTCTTGATATTATCAGAACGACTAATTTGAAACAAAATTATTGATATGATTGACTCGAGCCGGTCTAAAATGTCAGAATTGTCAAAACTACATTAATGATCGAACTCCGATTCTGAGATAACCTGGGCTAGAAACGATGCTATGTACATGGACATTGGACGTAAAAATGACTTGTATGTCGTAACTAACTAAACAAACAAACATGACCCAAAAACGGTGTTATATACATGGTTACATGAACCCAGAAAGGGCTTAATAACTAACCGAAACCGAACTGAAAACGAAGCTATAAACATGGTCACTCAAAAACGACGCTATCGAAATTCAAAATGGTCGGTTCGATAGTCGATAATAACCCGACCCGACCTAATTTGACCTACTTGAAATTATAACGAAGGTTTGTCGGGATGCAAAATCTCCTGCAAAAAAATGGAGAGATAAACTCTCAAACGCCTCTGCTACCAACCAAAAATCTATGGCCTTAATTTTAACCCTAAATTTCTCTGTAAAATGTTCTTTACTGGATTATATCCTACTACTCCACTATACTATTCTCCTAACCTCATCTTTTCACCACCATCATCATCATCATCATCATCATCATTCAAAACTGAAGCAACATCTGCTGAAAATAAAATACAGAAATTGTGATAATTGAATGTATTAATGTGTTAAACCTAATTAACACATTAATACATTCAATTATCACATTTTCTGTATTTTAGTTAGTGGTGTGTTACGCGGCGAAAGCGGGTTTTTTAGATGATGCACGTAAGCTGTTTGATGAAATTCCTAAGAGAGAAGTGTCGGGTTTTGGGGCTTTGATTGGTGGGTTGTGTAAAGTGGGGAAGTGGGTTGATGTTTTTTCGGTGTTGAGGATGATGGTGAATGATGGGATGTTGCCTGATAGGTTTCTTTTACCGAGGATATTGAAAGCTTGTTCCGCGATGGAGGTGGGGAGAATAGGTAAAATGGTTCATGGGTTTGTATTGAGAAGAGGGATGGAGAAGGATGTTTTCCTTGGGAATGCTCTTATTGATATGTATGCGAATTGTGGGGATTTGAGGTTGTCAAGGACTGTTTTTAATACTATGAGTGAAAGAGATGTGGTGTCGTGGACCGCGCTTGTTGTAGCTTATATGGATCATGGTCTGATTGTTGTTTGGCGATTGGCTCAGTGATCAAATATGCTAAAGAGGAGTGTAGGTAGACTAGAACTAGTAGTAGTAGTTTCCCCTGCAAAAGAGGATGATTGTGTTCTGGTTTTATCCTGAAGAACCTAATTTAGTAATTTCCCTTGGGATTGCTTGGTGTACGGTTAAGACTGATTGAGTTTCGACAGAGAAGTGAGCGACGATGTAGATCTGCAGATGTTTTAGGGAGAAAGCTGGTGTTAGGTATTGGCGGAGCCAGGATTTGTAGCTAGCGGGGGTAAAAGGGTAATATTGCAAGGGGTCTTGAAAAAATTCGGAAATTTTAACTGAAAGTTTTGAAAATTTCAAATGTCAGCGGGGCAGTGGGGGCGAGCACCCCTGCTAGGCCCCCTCGCTCCATCATTGGTGCTAGGGAAGTTCGTTACTCGGTCGCCCCTCTTTTCTTTCGAAGAGGATAGGAATAGGCCACAAAGGTATTTGAATCTCACTGACCATGAAAGAAGATGTCTTCATGCTTCTGATAGGCTCCACGGATTCTCTATCATCTTCTTACATTGTTCTGTTGACGTTCCAAATAAGTCATTGTTCGTACATGCCAGAGTAGACATTATGGCATGAATTGTCGCCTTTTCTGTCTGATTATAAGTTACTCTGATTGATTTGAGTGGGTTGGGGACTGTTCGTCATTCTTACTCTGTCTGTACTGATTTTCTTTTAACTTGGTAGGAAAGTATTAATAAAGAAAACAGGATTTCACCGCCCTAACTAAGATTACGGTTGATGTGGGCAGATTATGGCAGGACGCACAAAATAGGGTTTATATTATTAAAGAGCTTGATAGGCTTACGGATCAAGTAAGTGCGTTCTTTCTCATTTTCATCCTTTTATATTGAAAATGTCTTCTATTGACAAAAGAACTTTCATATACTGCACCTTCTCCTTTAAGCGTGTCGGTAACTGGTGCAGAGTATATATAACATAAATTAACATATATACGAAGTAATTATTACAAGATTGAGCTATTGAGAAGATTATGATTATATTCGTGGGGTATAGTTTGCCGAAGTTTCTCGTACATGGGCATATTTCAGTGAAGGTTAGAACTGATTGGCTGCTATTAACATCACAGGGACAGACTGCTATTTCAGTCGATGACTCGTTGAAAGTTATAGCTTGCAGGTAACACATTCTTAACTTATCGAACATTAGTTTTTAATTATCATACTCCCTCTGTCTCAACGAAATGTTTACATATGCTTTATACACAATGGCCAAGGTAGAAGCCATTAGAAGGAGAGGGGAATTGCTTTTAATATTATTAAGATAAAGTATGAGAGTAAAACATACCCAAAAATGAAAAGTGTAAACTATTGACTGAAACACTTAAATAAAAAGAGTGTAAACTATTGACCAGGACGGAGGGAAAATATCGTAAAATGGTTGATACTTTTGTTTCAAGCCTTGGTGAATAAATCTTTTTCATGCTAGGGAACTGCAGAAGGAACTTTTGGCTCTTGAAATGGAATTAGATGCTGCTAAGCAAGAAGGTTTTGTCCCAAAGTATTCTGGAAGTGAAACCCATAAACCTAAGAAAAAGCCCCTGATTGTAATAGGGATATTGACGACTTTTGGGCGAAAGAACAAGAGAGATGCAGTTCGTAAAGCATGGATGGGAACAGGTATAAACAACCTCCCTATATCGCCAAGGGTTTCATACATATGATGAGATCACATCTCTATCATACCCAGGCAATAAATCAAGGAATTTAATGAACCTTTTTCATCTAGTCCTACACTCCTACCCTTTGTGTGTTAACTTAAATGCTGCGTGAAGCTGGATAATTTAGGAGGAATGCATGAGTTCCTAATGTCCTGAGATTACATTCTTGTTCATGTCCATTAGAATAGAAGTCTGACTGCTAGAAACGAAAATAGCAACTTGAGTGAATGAAAATATATGTACTTAGCTCCCAAAGTCTAACCTCACCATACATCCTCAGTAGTTTAGAATCTTTAAGCAGACCCTTGTTCTTCAGTTTCCGCAACTAATGGTTAAAAGTGATCTTCAGGCTTAGTATTGCTTGTAGGTTTTTGGGATCATTAATGTGCTGGTATCTTTCACAGGTTCTGCCTTAGCAAAGATGGAGACTGAAAAGGGTGTTGTTGCACGATTTGTTATTGGGAGAAGGCATTCATGATTAAGTACTTACTAAAACAGTTTTCTTGTGTTGGTGTGAATGTCTAAGTAAATATCGTACCTGTTGTGTTTTGCTTGCAGTGAGAACCATGGGGATGCGTTAGATTTGGAGATTGATATTGAGGACAGGCAGACCAATGATTTTATTATTCTTGTATGTGAATACCGATGAATTCCTTATTTACTATGTCCATCTGACTCATATACCTTTGGTTCTTCTTGGTCTAGAATCACAGAATCTGTTATTTAGGAAATTATATCCAATGGAGTGAAACTGGACTACCGGGTGCATCTTAGAGCTTGGGCTGTTAATAATAAATAAACAATGACATTATAAATGGTGTCACGCTAATGTAACTAGTGCTAATGATTTATCTTTAGAAGCCTTCTTTTCTTTTCTTCTAGTCACATCGGCCCTCAAGAGCTTTAAAATGAACAGGTCTTATTATTTTTCTGAAAGGACACTAAGACATACACTAAATGATCGAGAAGCATCGAAGGGAGGCAACACTTTCCCCGATCATAGTGCCTTAAAAGGCTCCTGCTCGTGGTGAGGCATTAGGCGGGATCTGATACATATATTCTTCGTCATGTGTTAAACATAGATAGGATATTTCTGATAGTCTGATAATGAAAATTAAGAGTTGAAAATTACGTCATGAAAGCCACTAAAAGGGGGAAAACATCTCTGTTTTGTGTGAATGGGCTTGCGTAGCATGATTCTTGATCTAGAAAGTTTCCCTTTTATTCCCGTTTCTTAGTATTAAGTATTAACTGTAGAGTTTTTGCTACTTGTTTTAACAGGATGAGCATGTGGAGACTCCTAAACAGCTACCAGAAAAGACGAAGTTTTTCTTTGCTCATGTAGCAGATGTTTGGGATGCAGAGTTCTATGCCAAAGTAAATGATAATATATATGTAAATATTGGTGAGTGAATTTTTCATCCATACCCTCTCGCATAGTATTCAGCTGTTTGATTTTTTTTTTTGATTATCGAACAACGCATTTTTCCAATGTTATAGATATGGTTTTGAGTTGGGATCTTTTCAATTGTCTATGGCGATCAAACATTTTAATTGATAGCATCCACCAGAATAATAGATGGCTTAAGTCTTATGGCCAAACACTAATTATTCTAGCTGATGTTGCTTGACTACTGACTAAGATTTCTTGAGAAAAATACGGATAAACCACTGTCTTGATAAATAAATTTGCTTCTAGTAGAGTCTTGATATACTAATTACTCATTGTTGATCGTGGATTTTTTGTTGTCATTTTTTACAATCTACCCTTACAACTCAATTAATCGGATGATGCAAATGTAAAAAATTTAAGAAATGAAAGTTATGTCGGTTTGGCCTAAGGATCACTTATCGTAAATTTTGTATCAATTTGGCGCAAAGACCCGCTTTTTTGTACGAATTTGGCACAAACCCAACTTTTTTACCAATTTGGTAAGAGCTCTTTTTTACCATTCTGGTCATTTGGCCGTTATAACATGTATCAGAGCATTATGATTTGTCATGTATGTTACATCCTCAGTATTTAAAGCGTGTAATTATTTATGTGCACAAATATCTACTAGATATGTGTTTCAGTATGTCCAGTTAACTGATATATCTTATGCACAGACGCCCTAGGAAATACTCTTGCAGCTCATGTGGACAAGCCTCGAGTTTACATGGGATGTATGAAGTCTGGCGAAGTCTTTTCTGAACCGTGAGTTTGACCGCAAATATATTTGTTGACCATTTTCTCTTAGTAATACTCTTTGTTTTGCTAACACAGGGGTAAGGTTGTGTACATCCCCCCCCTCCCCTCTCCCTTATCCCGCAATTTGTGGAAGCCATTGAGGTACTGGGGTAATGGGGCAATGTTGTTTAATTAAATGCAGAATATCAATTTAGATATCTCAGTTTCTCAGTACCTTATTGCTGCTTTAATTTGACAGAAGCCAGAAGTGGTACGAGCCTGAGTGGTGGAAATTTGGTGATGGAAAATCGTAAGTCATTTCTCAGTTTGATATAACAATACAAATTGGCTTACATGAAAGGGCTGAGGTAGTTTAAGTTTTTTCACTTTTTGACAGAAACAAATCACCGTACTTTTGTATCAAAGCATCTGCTTTATAATCCAAAAAGGCTGCTATTAGCCTATTAGTTGTGCAATTATGTCACAAAAGGTTACCCATCGTTGCTATCAGCCTCTTATATCAATCTGAAATTCCCAATGGTTTAACCTGTTGACTTGTTGCTGCCATCATTGACATTCTTACTGAGGGAGAGTAGCTTCATAAATGAGGCTTTTACTACGTAATGTTATTGTGCTGTGAACAGTTTGAATATGTGGAGTTAAAGGAATCTGTCCCTTATGTGACTGATACTATTTAACATTTCTATTATTATTGTGCTATGATCAGTTACCTTATTTGCCTTCCATTCTTTGTCCAAGCAGGTATTTCCGCCATGCTTCTGGTGAAATATTCGTCATATCTCAAGCACTTGCCAAATTTGTTTCTATAAACAGGTTAGTCTTTCCTAGCTAGTATTCTCCATATATTAATTAAGCAGGGGCTGAGTTAGCAAATGCAGCTCCTATTGGCCTCAACTATCCATTTAAATTTAACTGTTTCCTCAATTTCACAGTCAGCAATGATTCTGAAATGGAAATTTCTGCAAAGTATTTACAAATCTTTATCTCATTGGGCCTGCAGATCCAATCTCCGCACGTACGCCCATGATGATGTCAGTGTTGGCTCTTGGTTTATTGGGCTAGATGTCAACCACGTTAATGAAAGAAAGTTTTGCTGTTCAACATGGGCATCAGGTATTTCTCTTTCCTTTGTGATAAATAGATGCACTAAAATGACACACTCATGGGGAGTGGGGAATGGGGATGACAAACGTTGAATTTCAAATACAGTCACGAATTTAGTTCATTTTTTATAGGGACGTTCATGAAGAAATTCGTTTAGATGAAGCTTTGACCATACTTAAAGGCAACTTCTGTGTCCAGAATTGATAACAATTACATGCCCGAGTGCCTTAAAAGGCTTCTCGTCTATAGCAAATGTGTGGGGAAGTCGAACTTAGTGGACATATTCATGATGAAGATTAAGAACTTTTAAACAAGGGATTAACAAAAATCCATAGATCCAAGCAATTCTTGTCGTGGGTCTTTCGAAAAACATCTTTATATTTTCAAGTTTCAACCTGGAGTAGAAGTTCCATATGTCTTGAGTGTCTGACCCCAATGAACCCGTTGGAGTAGAGTCTTTGAGGCGCTAAATAATGGCATTGATGTCACTGGCAGAATTATTTAGATAGTAACGGGACCTTCATGATTGAACCGAATCCTTCAATAAAGAATGGTTCACAAAAAGAATTTCGGCAATTCCTTTTTTGTTAGAGATTCTTGCTGTCTAACTTCATAAAAATTAATGCTTTCCACTGTAAATTTCCCTTGTGTTGTGTGCAGGAACTATTTGCTCTGGTGTTTGACGGAGTGTCAAAGTTTGGCTGATTTCTTCTTAGTTTTTTATATCAAGAATTCAGTCAGTGATAGGGATATACAGAACACATACAAGATTCATCATTTTTTTTACGTAGAGGTGAGAGATGTAGTCAGGCACAAAGAGGGATTGATGTGCTCAACCACAGCTGCTCGCCTAGCTCCCCAACCCTGTATTTTATGTAACACAAACTTGTGTTTTAGAAACATTAGTAGCCGTCTCTCTGTTACCGGGAAATAGGTTTGTTGGCGTTTAGAGATTTTGTACGAGTTTTGGTGTCCCTTTTTTGTACGAGTTTACAATTGGTCCGTGTAAGACGGTTGTTAACACAAGTACAGTGTAAAACAAATACGGAGTATAAAGTAACTATTAGAATTCATTTTACATTAAATGTGTAAAGCCGCCTTATACGGGAATTTCTGTAGAAAGTATCACCAGAATACATAGATCAGCAATCAGAACATCACTTTATCAAGCTTCAAAGCCTTTGTACGCGTCCCGTATTCATCGCAAAGTTTATAATTCATCATATTATTTTTTTTTTTTTAAAGAAAGATCACTCCATTAATAAATAATCATACGACATCTACAATATATGTGTAATTTGACTGGATACAACCCGACTAGAATCAAATAAAATAAAATTGTGTTCAAAGAAAGATCTGTAAACTTGAATTGCTTCAAAGCACGCCCTCTATCATATCGCCGCAAACAGCTTTTCACAAGAGGATCGTAGTATCTTGAGCCTTGACGAGAGACGATTTCATCTGACCAAATTAAGTGCAACCAACAAATCGACAACATATGTACTACTTCCTCCATTTATTTTATTTCCTCCCATTTCATATTGCACATGGATTAAGGTATGTATTAAAAAAATGAAAGTAATGAAAGGAAGGCAACAAGTGGGGTTAGTAATGAAAAGAGGGTATTTTTTGTAATAAAAAAATGATAAAGTTGTCATTTGGTTGTCTAAAATAGTAAAGAAAAGAAATGGGAAAGAAATAGGTAATTTGCCAAATAAGAGAAATGGGAAGAAAATAGGAAAATGGAGGAAGTACATATAACGATCTATTACGAAACCGATCTTCCGCATCTTCACCATATAAGAAACGACCAAGACGCTCATATCTATATTACCAATAGAACTAAAACCTTGAATAACAAGCACTGAAAAAACTCAGAAAATAGAGACAAACGAACGGATCAAGCCAAAAGGGAGACTTTTATTGATTAATTCGTAAGATTTCATAGTAAAAAATTGATAAATAAAGTTTTATGGGGGCTTACCATCGATCAAAAGTCGATAGAAGCCCCAAATTTGATTGGTGGAGGCTAGGGTTTTTTTTAGAGAAGAAAGGGAAAGTTTTTTTATTGATCAAGCTTCAAAACCTTTAAACCCCTAAATGATAGTCGCTCTCCCCGAGCATTTTCCATGCCATGACCATAATTATGAACGACATTGTTCTAAATTATAACGTCGCTCTCTCTGAGCATATTCCCTTTAGAACTCTATCAATTAAGGCAAATTTCTCATATAAAGCATATACACACGCATTCATAAAAATATTATCAACATGAAGCTGCAAGTTATCGTCATTTAAGTGCTGCGCACAAAATTATGAAAGCTAATATTGGCATACATCAACAGTAGTTTGCGGACAACTTTGTACATCGGAGACAGGCAAATGGGGTACGATAACTAACACAAGTACTTCTGTTGTTGACTTCACCGGAAAATAACATGGAAGTCTTCAAGATGACGTGTTGAGGAAATGCGCCAGAGCTTTATCAATGTCATTATCGTACATAAGAAGAGCCTCGGCAACAGCATTTGCAGAGAATCCCATTTCTCTAAGCAGGGTGAACGCAGTTGCAAATTCTCGAACCTAAGATGGGAAAAATTGTCAAGGCAAGAGACACTGGTAACTGACCCCGGTAAAACGATAAAAGTGCATAGACATCATTAGATAATCTTGCCAGTTTCAAATACAGGTTAGAGAACAACGGGTCATCAACCATCTCTCATTCCTCGATTCAGACATCAGCCCCCAAAATAAAAATAAAAATAAAAAATAGAATAAAATAAAGCATTTGATCAAATTCGATTTAAAATCTATAAAACTCCTTTGCCTTTCATTTTATTTTTCACGCCACTTCCGTTTTTTTCCTTTCTTTTTCTCCTGTCGAGATGAGAGTTCACTCATGACGGTTCCAAAGGATGATTCATGTCAGCCGACCCCAAAACATTTTGGGACTAAGGCTCTGATGTTGTTGTTGTTGTAAAGCAAGCACCGTTTACACATGCATGCTCGAAACTCCATGAAAATAGGGGGAAGCTATTAGTGTCAGTTGTCAACTGCCGTACGTTACCTAGCGTATTAACACGCACACCTGTCCTCGGACATACGTGGCAGTTCACTTTAAGCCAAATAAGATAGTAATATAATTATAGAAGAGATTAGGTGAATGATTTTGTATCTTTAACAATTGTTATTCAAAACGTTGCTTTACAAATACAAGAGCTAGAGTTTATATACTATACAACAATTAAGGTAAAGGATCAACTATACAAGGTAGGAAGATATTCCTTTATATTGTTTCTCCAATAGAATAGGAAGATCTTCTTTGTTCAAACGTCACTTTGTTGCCATATTTGCTTAACCAAGTCAACGGCACTTTGTTGCCTTATTTCCTCATTCATGCCAACGTTACTTTGTTGCTGGTATGGGCGTGTGGGTCGGTTGTTACCCCCCGCAAGTTGGTGCGTGTGGATTAAGAACGCCCAGCTTGGACACGAGTTCATCAAACGTTGTACGTGCGAGCGCCTTTGTGAGGATATCGGCGAGTTGATTCTTAGTAGAGACGTAATTAGTAATGATGGCGCCTTTTTGTATTTCGTCGCGGATGAAGTGACAGTCAATCTCGATATGTTTCGTCCGAGCATGGGATACCGGATTCTGAGCAATGTGTAGGGCGGACTGATTATCACAAGATAGCTTAATGGGCTTATGTTGAGGGAGACCGAGAAAGGTAAGGAGGCCTTTTAGCCATTTGATTTCACAAGTAGTATAGGCCATGGCACGGTATTCGGCCTCGGTGGATGAGAGGGAAACCGTATTTTGTTTTTTCGTTTTCCATGAGATAGGCGAATTCCCGAGATATATCAAATAACCCGAGAGAGATCGGCGAGTCGTGGGGCAGGTAGCGTAGTCCGAGTCGCAGTAGGCATTAAGTAGTAAGAACGAGTTGGAGCGTAAAAGGATACCTTGACCCGGTGAATTTTTAAGGTATCGAACAACTTGAAGCCCCGCGTTCCAGTGGTCGATATTCGGAGCGTGCATGAATTGGGCGAGAGTGTGGACTGAATAGGTTAGTTCGGGTCTAGTGATTGTGAGATAGACTAGATGGCCAACGAGCCTGCGGTACGGTTGTGGATCATGGAGTAAGGTGGCAGTGGAGCGTCCCAGTTGATGGTTAGGTTCCATGGGAACGGGTTTGGGCCGAGAGCCAAGAAGGCCCGCTTCAGTAATTATGTCTAAAGCGTATTTGCGCTGTGATATAAAAAGGCCCGTTGCATTACGAGAGATCTCGAGCCCAAGGAAATATTTGAGTGGGCCGAGGTCTTTCATACTGAAACACGTGGCTAGGTAGGTTTTGAACCGCGTAATTAAAGTGACGTCGTTGCCACATATGACTAGGTCGTCCACGTACACTAATACATGGATTTCGGTGCTCTTTGTGATGCGTGAAAACAGTGAGTGATCATAGGGACGGTGTTGAAACCCGAAATTAGAGAGAGCCGTAGCGAGTTTTGCATACCAACACCGAGGGGCTTGTTTTAGCCCGTAAAAGGATTTCCGTAGGCGACAAACCTTCCCGGGAGAGGAGTTAAAACCCGGCGGTGGCCGCATGTAAACTTCCTCGTCGAGGTCGCCGTGAAGAAAAGCATTATGGACATCCATTTGGTGGATAGTCCATTGTTTTGCGGCGGCAATGGCGAGCAAGGTACGAACGGTGACAAGTTTGACCGTAGGGGCAAATGTTTCTTGATAATCAATGCCTTCCACTTGCCGATTGCCCATAACTACGAGCCGAGCTTTGTATCGTTCAATGGTACCATCCGCATTGTACTTGATTTTGTAGACCCATTTAGAGTCAATGGCCTTTTTGTCGGGTGGTAAATCCTCCATGGTCCAAGTCTTGTTTTGTTCAAGAGCCTGGATTTCAAGTTTCATTGCGTGCTTCCAATTGTCATCCTGCATAGCTTCTGAAAAATGACGAGGCTCGTGATTGGTGGTCATGGCCGATAAGAAAACTTGGTGGTTAGTCGAAAAACGGTCGTTCGTAACATAGTGATGTATGGGGAAGCGTGTACCTGAGGCGGAGTGCGGAGCGGTGAGCAGGTGCGTGGAGGGGCCTGGTTTAGAGACGACGAAGTCTTTGAGGTTCGAGTTGGGAAACTTATGTCGATGCCCCCGGCCTGTAGCTTCGAGGTGGGGCGGTTGAGGGGGAGCGGGTGTGCTCACAGCAGCGGTGGAGTTGGGGTCGGGGTCGGCAGGGGTGGATGTAGTGGTGGCGGGTACTGGGTCGACAGAGGGAGGTGAAACAGAGGTAGGTTCACGAACAGGGGCTGGTATGGGGTCAGAGGGTGGTTCGGTAAGGTCGGGGTTGGGTTAGGCAGGAGGGTCGAGTGGTTCAGTGGTGGTCGAGGCGGAGGGGGGTGGTAAGGAAAGACGGTTCTGAAGGGAGGAGACAACGTAGGGGGATTCGAAAAGGTCGGGTGTAGTCAATGGTTCCAGGTTGGTGGTGTCGTGAACATCAATAGAATGAAAAGGAAAGGAATCCTCGATAAACACAACGTCACGGGAATCAAAATACGAGCCGGTGTCGAGATCGTATAGACGCCAGCCCTTCTTACCAAACGGATAGTCGACGAAGACACACTTACGACTTCGTGATTGAAATTTATCACGGGTGCAATTAATGGATTTAGCATGGCTTAGACAACCAAATATACGCATATTGTCCATTGGAGGCGGGGTATTAAATAATTTTTCGTATGGGGTTTTACCATTGAGAAGAGGGGAGGGAGTTCGGTTTATAAGATAGACCGCTGTGAGCACACATTCGCCCCAAAAGAAAACAGGTAGGGAAGCTTGAAATAAAAGGGCGCAGGCAACATTTAAAATGTGACGATGTTTACGTTCGACCCGCCCGTTTTGTTGTGGTGTGTCGACATTGGAAGTTTGAAAAATGACCCCATGTTCGTTAAAAAAAGAACGCAGACATGAGAATTCCGTGTCGTTATCAGTTCGTAAACATTTGTTTTTCTTGTTAAATTGACGATCAACCATAGCAAAAAAATTGATTATTTTTTGACGAGTCTCATGTTTATGACGTAGTAAATAAACCCAAGTGGACCGTGAAAAATCATCAACGATAGTTAGGAAAAAAGTTGAGCCACAAGAGCCATTTTCGGAATACGGACCCCAAAGGTCACAATGGATTAAATCAAAGATGGAGTGGGCATTATTCTTACTTAAAGAAAAAGGAGCACGAGTTTGCTTAGCACGTAAACAAATATCACAAGTTTTGCTATGAAAATTTGAAAGAGTACGAGAATTATTAAACGAAGGTAAAAAAACGAGTAATTTCGGTGGATGGATGTCCCAACCGTCGATGCCACAGTTCGGTCTCATCGATAGAGCTCACCATAAAAAATTTAGCATCGGTGGTGCGTACATCTGTCAACCGATACAGCCCCTCACGTTGCTCACCCGCACCAATCACCCGTCTCGAGGAACGGTCCTGAATTAAGCATAATTTGTGAGAGAATTGAATAGTTAAACTATCATCAAGCAATAAACTGGACACGGAAATTAAATGGCAATTTAACTTTGCAGCATATAAGACATTTCTTAAGATAAGTCGAGAAGAGAGCATGATATCACCGCATTGTGTAGCATGGGTGCGATCCCCATTTGACAAACCGACAGACAAAGGAGAGATAGAACGAATATTGTAGAAGTGTGATAGGCATCCCGACTTGTGGTGGGATGCCCCGGTGTCAATTATCCAAGAGGAAAGCGAAACCATACCGTTCAATTGTTCGGGAGCCGGGGCTGTTTTATGCGCCTGTAAGAGCTTTGATAGGACGGCCAGCTCCTCCGGGTTAAGGGAGTTGAGATCAATATTGTCGAGAGTACTTACCGCCGAGGAGGAGGACTGTCCGTGGGTCACCATATGCGCCCGGGGAGTCGCGGCCGAGCGCTTATTCTTGGAGCGTTCATCCGGAATAAACGTGGCTTGACTAAGATCGGTTGCATCAGCGGGTAGAAGAATGCGGTCTCTAGGTCGATCCCCCCACCAGTCAGGGAAGTTACCGGTGACACGAAAACAGGTTTTGAAAGTATGACCCGAACGATTACAGGCAAGACACGCGGGTTTTGACGGGTCTGAGCGAGAATGATTTTTAGTGGTAGACAGACCCCCCCCCCCCCCCCCCCACGATACGAAGCAGACTCCCCCCCCCCCCCAGTAGCACGTTTCCCGTAGTTGGGTACAGCAGCGGCATAAGCCATAGGTTCAGGACGAGAGTCGGGATTATGGGTTTCGAGAGTATGACGCATGCCTTCTTCGTGTTTAAGACGACTATAAGTTTGATTTAAAGAGGGTAAGGGATCGGTACCTAAAATATGAGAGCGAAGAACACTATACCTCGCATCGAGACCCATAAGGAAGGAGCGAACCCGTTTCTTATCCTGGCGTCGAAGCAAATGTTTGAGTAAATTGCATGGACACGGATTACAGTGACACGGAGGTAAGGTATCGCTCTCTAGGTAATCATCCCAGAGTTTCTTAATTCGTCCGTAATACGCCATAATGGACTCAGTTGGACCCTGTTTACAAGCAGTAATATCACTTTCTAATTGGAAAATATGAGCATCGTTTACCAGAGTGAATCGTTGCTTGATGTCGACCCAGAGTTGAGTCGCATCGTCGGGCAGAGTGATGGATGAGCGAAGGTCAGGAATGATGGAGTTGTATATCCACGCGGAAACCAGGGCGTTGGCAGAACGCCATGTTTTGTAGTTGGGATCGGTACTCGATGGTTTAGAGATGGTACCATCGATGTAATCCAATTTTCCCTTGGCCAGCAGCGCAAGTCGAAAAATACGACACCATTCGTCATAATTGTTCCCATTAAGAAGAGTTTGAGTGATATTGGCACCGGGATTTTCGACCGGAGCAATCGAGAAAGAAGTGACTGTTTTTGTTTCGTTTTGGGAGTCGTCGGAATTTTTTTCGTTGTTGGTCATTGTGACGGTAGTCGAGAGAGATTTAGGATCGAAAAAACCTAAAAGCTGATACCATAATATAATTATAGAAGAGATTAGGTGAATGATTTTGTATCTTTAACAATTGTTATTAAAAACGTTGCTTTACAAATACAAGAGCTAGAGTTTATATACTATACAACAACTAAGGTAAAGGATCAACTATACAAGGTAGGAAGATATTCCTTTATATTGTTTCTCCAATAGAATAGGAAGATTTTCTTTGTTCAAACGTCACTTTGTTGCCATATTTGCTTAACCAAGTCAACGGCACTTTGTTGCCTTATTTCCTCATTCATGCCAACGTTACTTTGTTGCTGGTATGGGCGTGTGGGTCGGTTGTTAGATAGGCATTTTCATAAAATAACCGAGTCCCACACTTGGACATGCACGCGTACCAGTTGTTTCTAAAGAGTATATGCCATGGTAAAAAAAGAACACCGTAGGAGTCAAGATCTTTTTCTTTTGGGGAAAGGCCAAACACCTAAATACGGGGGTTGGGTAGATAGGAAGTGTAAAGCCCAATATCATAAACCGAAAATTAAGGTAGGCCATGTATACAGTAACTGTCGAAAATTTCTGGTTGCATCGGTTACCTATACCAATTACCAAGCTAACCAACAAAAAATATTTTATCCTAATTTTTAACTTTTTTAACTTTTCAAATTATTAGAAATTAACAAATGGCCATACGGACTTACCATAGCGCCAAAAAATTTCTACAGTAGTGATCAAGATCAAAGACACAATTAGAAAGCAATAGTAAGAAATAATGGAAATAATGGACGAGAGTTGTGAAATAAAACAGGGAAAAAATACGCATTTTCGAACACAATTTGAAGGCATACTGTGAATTAAGGAATTTTATGAATTTGCCGACATATAGCGATGGGTCAACTATTACCTTAGTAGGATTATCCCCAAAGTTCTCTACCGCCAGAGGGACAGCTTCTCGGTTAAGCCCTGATGTGATATATTTGCGCACAACAGGATCTACAGAAGGAGCCTACAAGAAGTTCACTACATCGATTAAGCGTGACGTATCACTTAACTACATGGATTAAGAGACTACATTGTGGAAAGTAGTATATAACAGATTATTTATGTAGCATAGAGTCTAGACTACTTGGTATAAATAGATAGTTTGTTATGATAGTTTGTTAGTCAGTTACATTGTAACAAAATTTTATTTTCCAGTTTCTAATACAGAGCTTTCTCTCACTACAATCTATTCTCTCTAGATTTTCCCTCTTTTCTTCAATCCACCTTACTTTCATCAGGGTATCAGGGGATTAGGGTTTACACGATCCTTCAATTTTTTGATACTTCCGCAAATCTTTTCTTTAGCATTCTTTCGTTCGTGTTTTCTTTTGACGATTTCGTCCTTTCTCCGACGGAAGATTGCTGGTTTTTCGGATTAATTCCGTATTTTTCTGGTGGATTTCGAAGATTTCTGGAATTTTCTGGAGTTTTCTTTGCTCTTCTGCTGATTCTTCGCCTGGTGATCATTTCTCCTCATTTGTTTTTTGATTCACTCTTATTCGTTTGAATCTGATAGTTTCTCTGTGTTTGATTTGTGATCCTCTCTGATTGATCTTGATCAAATTCTTGTTATTTCACAAATATATTCATGACGAATTCTAATTCGCCTTCTTCTTCTATTGTTCCTCCTCTTTTACCATCCAATCCTCTGTATCTTGCTCATGGTGATAGTGCTGTCACATCTCTTGTGTCTGAACTCTTTAATGGCACTATGTACCTCAATTGGGCTAGAGGTATTAAAATTGCTTTAATCTCAAATAATAAATTGGGATTTATTACTGGAGTTGTTGCTCGGCCATCTGAATCTAATCCTTATTACAATGATTGGCTAAGGGCTGACTATACTGTCATGCGATGGATTTTACATTCTATGACCAATTCTATTTCGAGCAGTATGATGTATGTTACTTCTGCCAAACAACTTTGGGATGAACTTTAGGAAAGATATGGTCAATTGAATGCTCCTTTCTTATATCAACTTCGTTATGATATGATGCATATTAGACAAGATGGCCAATATGTGGCTGAATATTTTGGCCGTCTTAAGTCTGTTTGGGAGGACTTGTCTAGCTTGGATCCTTTGCCTGATTGTGCTTGTGGAGCACTTAGCAAATGTTCTTGTAGTATTCTCAAGCAAATAGTGGAACGAGATAACAGGAACAAGATGCTAGATTTTTTGATGGGATTGGATAATATGTATAAGGATGTTAAGAACCAGATCTTGGCAACTTATCCTTTACCTACTGTTAATCAAGTCTACTTCAAAATTCAACAACTTGAACTTCAACAATCTGTTCAGATTAATCAGCATGTTTCATCCTCTGATGGTGCTGCTTTAGCTGTTCATAAGTCCTACCCTCATAAGCATAATCCTTCTAATCATAATTTTGAGCATGGTGACCACAAGAAACCAAAATTGGATGAAGATGATCACCAACCTCGAGTTCTGCACTGTACTTATTGTAACAAACCTGGACACTCCAGGGCCTTCTGTTATCAACTCGTTTGGTTTCCAAAGTCCGGTGCCAGGGGAAGAGGAAAGGGATCTTATAGAGGCAAGCACACACACAAGGGTTTTGCAGCCAATGTAGAAATCTCTGGAAATGAAGATGAAGAATCTCCTTTGGACGTTTCTCAACCCTCTGACACCTCTGTTCATGAATCAGATGTTGATCCTGACCTTGTTAATGCAGTTTTTCATAAGCTGTTTCAAGTATTGAAAGGTAAAACACCAGAAGATTTCAATGTTAATGCTCCTTCTGGCAAATTTGCTTCTACTGCTGCTGGTACTTCTACACATGGCAGGTATTGCTTATGCTTCCAATGCCTCTATTACTAGTTATGTGACCATGCATGCTAACAGGATAGTTGATTCTGGAGCCACAGATCATATGTCTTATGATTTGAGTCAGTTTTCTGATAATTCTCAAACCCCTGACTGTTACTCTACCACATGGTGAGGTAGTTGAAGTTAAAAAGATTGGTAACATTCACATGCCATCTTTTATTCTCAGGGATGTTTTTTATATTCCTTCTTTCAAACAAAAACTCTTATCTGTTGGCAAACTGTTAAAAAACACGGGACTGCCTGTTGTGTTTAATGCTACTGGGTGTTCTTTCCAGGACCTTACCAATAATCAAGTGGTTGGTACTGGAAGGAGGATGGATGGTTTGTATCGTCTACAATCAAGAAACATGCTGTATAAGTCTAAAAATAGCCTGCCCATTAATAAAACAGTCTGTACTGGTGCTCAGACTAAATCTGATCACAGTGATCTGGTTTCATGTAATTCTGTTAGCACTAAATCTCTAGATAGTACTAGCAATGCCTTGTTGTTACTTGCTAGAATGGGACATAGTTCTTTATCTACTATGAGACATGTAACAAGTTTGATGAATAATAATGACAAGATTCATGATGCTCATTGTGAAGTATGTGCTCTAGCAAAACATCATAAGCTACCCTTTCCCAAAAGTACTTCTATTGCTATGCAACCTTTTGATCTTATTCATGTCGACCTTTGGGTCCATATAGAGTCAAGTCAATTTCAGGGGCTTCCTATTTTTTTACTATTGTTGATGATGCCTCAAGAAGTACTTGGACTTTCTTGTTAAAGGATAAAATCCAGGTTCAGTCTGTCATTTCAGACTTTCTGAACTATGTTGGCACTCAATTTAATACAAAAGTCAAAACTATCCGAAGTGATAATGGCACTGAGATATTTCAGCAAGAATGTTCAAATCTTTTTGCATCCAAGGGGATTATCCATCAGAAAAGCATAGCTGGAAATCCTCAACAGAATGGCCGTGTTGAGAGAAAACACAGGCATCTCCTTGAGACAGCTAAAGCTCTCGGATTTCAAGCAAACTTACCTAAGAGGTTTTGGGGGAACTTATTCTTGCTGCTACTCATTTGATTAACATAATGCCAAGTTCTGTTTTGAAGTGGAAAACTCCCCATGAGATACTATTTGGTGCAGCACCAGATTACTCACATTTGAGAATCATTGGTTGCCTCTGCTACATAGCTCAAAAATTAAGAGACGAGTTTGAGCCAAGAGCAAGGAAGTGTATATTTTTAGGGTATCCTTTTGGACAGAAAGGGTACAAACTGTTTGATTTGGAGCATCAAAAAATTGTCACCAGCAGAGATGTCTTATTTATAGAAGACATCTTTCCATATAAAAATAGTGAATCTCATGTTTCAGCTCCAGATTTGCCTCAAGATACTCCTGTTGGAGTTTTGAAGAGCAACAATAATTGTTCATCTTCTGATGGACAACATGATAGTCACATTTCTTTTGACAATCATGATACCATATCACAAGACTCCTCAGTTGACACTCATGAAAGAATCCAATCCTCCTCTGACAATCATAAAAATACAATTACTTCTCAGAATCCAGCTTCAAATATTCCTCATATTATTCCTGAGGTTGTCAGAAAGTCTGCTAGATCAAGACAACAGTCACCCAGACTGCAGGACTTTGATTGTACAGGATTACCTCCTTCACTGACTGTCAGTGAACCTGTACATGGAGTTTCATCTTTGGCCCTTCTTGCTACAAAGAGCATGGACAGAGATCTATATAGTTCAGAATGTATGGATTCACTGCATAATGTCCTAAGTCTACATGAACCAGCCACAAACACACAAGCAGTCAAGGATCCTCAATGGGTGGCTGCCATGGATAAAGAGCTTGCAGCTCTTGAATCCAATCATACATGGGAATTGACACCACTACCTCCTGGATATAAGGCTATGGGTGCCAAATGGGTTTATAAAATAAAATTCAAACCTGATGGGAGTGTGGAAAGATATAAAGCCAGGTTAGTGGCTAAAGGGTATAACCAAATTGAAGGAAAGGATTTCAAGCACACATTTAGTCCAGTGGCTAAATTCACTAGTGTACGAACTTTGATTGCATTATCAACTGCAAAGGGTTGGTCTCTTCGCCAACTTGACATTAATAATGCCTTCCTTCATGGGTACTTAGACGAAGAGGTATATATGCAAATACCCGAAGGTTTTAAAGGAGGAAAACCAGGAGATGTATGTTTGCTTAAAAGATCTCTTTATGGTCTAAAGCAAGCATCAAGACAGTGGAACTTGGAGTTGACAAAGTTTCTTAAGCAACAAGGATATGAATAATCTAAACAAGATTACTCTTTGTTCATCAGATGTATGGGGAAGGATGATTTCACAGCAGTATTAGTGTATGTTGATGACCTGCTGATAACTGGAACAAATGAGCAACATATCAGCCAGTTAAAACATCTCCTGGATGAAGCTTTTACCATTAAAGGCCTAGGACAGCTTAGGTACTTCATTGGTATTGAAGTGGCTAGATCTCCTAAAGGTATCACACTTAATCAGAGAAAGTATATTGTGGATATTTTAAAGGATAATCATATGGAAGACTGTAAGGGGGTTCTTTTTCCATTGCCAAAGGGTTTGAGGCTATCTACAGATGAAGGAGATCCTCTACTTGAACCTGAAATTTATAGGAGACTAGTAGGAAGATTGTTGTACTTGAATTTATCAAGACCTGATATAACATACTCTGTACAGCAATTAAGTCAGTTCTTGAGCCTCCCCAGATTGCTTCATATGCAGGCTGCCCTACACCTTGTCAGATATCTCAAGTTTACCATTAATACTGGACTGTTTTACTCTGCAAACAATGCACCAAATAACTTTGACACAAGTGCCACAAATTCTTATATGACACGGTTTCTCGTGATAATTTATCATACTGCAAGGAATGAAGCTACAGATAAAATCCCAAACAAAAAGCAGTGAAGGCAGACCTTGACTCTATAAGTCCTTGGTATCAGCCGGTTCGTTATCTGAACAAGCATTTGTTCATCCATCGTCAACCGATCCATACGAGTCTTGCTATGAATGTTCAAGCGAATTTATAATAGCACATAATAAAAGACAGGGTAAAAAAATCTAAATCTAGTGAAAGTCGAACTGATTAGATGAATATTATTGCAGTGTTATCTTGCTGATCTTCCCCCAACATTTTACTGTGAGATTGCTCAAGTTGCTGAAATGAGTTTGGCGTTGCCTAAACAGACTAAACAGAATGTTTCTGATTGCGAAGTTTCTTGTTAGAGCATGCCAAGCGGGAATCAGGAAGATGAGTGTTGTACTTGTACATGATTGTAATGTAGTGAACTCAATTGTAAATTGTATTCTCTTGATTAAGTTCGATTCAGTCGAGATTTTCTGCAAACTATTGATTTACTACAGTAAATCATTTGCTGGCTTGCTGCTTGGCTTCTCTATATTTTGTCAAACCGATTCTAGCTAGCCGAGGAACGCGGTTGATTGTGGATGACACACTACACAACACGAATGCGCGTCTGCTTGTTGTTTGTGGCTATTTCGAGGAAATATAATGGCATAATAGTTGTAGTGTCCTCGAATGTCTATATTATTCCCAGGAAAATGATTGAAGTTTCATTAAGTGTCTATATTGTGCTGCGTTGAAGTGCACAAGGAGTTGCCGAATTTTGCAAATACTAATGAGACGTTATACACGGTTTATTAAGCGTGTAGCGTATTTTAGAGTGTTGTGTGGGTGGGACACGGTGTCGGATATAGACACATTAGATGATAGAGGCGCCTGGCGCCTCTGCTTCTAAGCTTCTCATGCAAGACCCGACAAACGTGGCCGGACTCGATCAATACCCGGCAAATGTCCTCTGTTTTCTAGCTTCTCATGCAAGACCCAGACAAGACCTGACAAACGTGGCCGGACTCTTATTGACCCAACCAATATGGTCAAGTAGAGCCTGAAGTCGATCAAACAGAAAAATAATTTGATTTTAAATTTTTGTCTTGATATTATCAGAACGACTAATTTGAAACAAAATTATTGATATGATTGACTCGAGCCGGTCTAAAATGTCAGAATTGTCAAAACTACATTAATGATCGAACTCCGATTCTGAGATAACCTGGGCTAGAAACGATGCTATGTACATGGACATTGGACGTAAAAATGACTTGTATGTCGTAACTAACTAAACAAACAAACATGACCCAAAAACGGTGTTATATACATGGTTACATGAACCCAGAAAGGGCTTAATAACTAACCGAAACCGAACTGAAAACGAAGCTATAAACATGGTCACTCAAAAACGACGCTATCGAAATTCAAAATGGTCGGTTCGATAGTCGATAATAACCCGACCCGACCTAATTTGACCTACTTGAAATTATAACGAAGGTTTGTCGGGATGCAAAATCTCCTGCAAAAAAATGGAGAGATAAACTCTCAAACGCCTCTGCTACCAACCAAAAATCTATGGCCTTAATTTTAACCCTAAATTTCTCTGTAAAATGTTCTTTACTGGATTATATCCTACTACTCCACTATACTATTCTCCTAACCTCATCTTTTCACCACCATCATCATCATCATCATCATCATCATTCAAAACTGAAGCAACATCTGCTGAAAATAAAATACAGAAATTGTGATAATTGAATGTATTAATGTGTTAAACCTAATTAACACATTAATACATTCAATTATCACATTTTCTGTATTTTAGTTAGTGGTGTGTTACGCGGCGAAAGCGGGTTTTTTAGATGATGCACGTAAGCTGTTTGATGAAATTCCTAAGAGAGAAGTGTCGGGTTTTGGGGCTTTGATTGGTGGGTTGTGTAAAGTGGGGAAGTGGGTTGATGTTTTTTCGGTGTTGAGGATGATGGTGAATGATGGGATGTTGCCTGATAGGTTTCTTTTACCGAGGATATTGAAAGCTTGTTCCGCGATGGAGGTGGGGAGAATAGGTAAAATGGTTCATGGGTTTGTATTGAGAAGAGGGATGGAGAAGGATGTTTTCCTTGGGAATGCTCTTATTGATATGTATGCGAATTGTGGGGATTTGAGGTTGTCAAGGACTGTTTTTAATACTATGAGTGAAAGAGATGTGGTGTCGTGGACCGCGCTTGTTGTAGCTTATATGGATCATGGTCTGATTGTTGTTTGGCGATTGGCTCAGTGATCAAATATGCTAAAGAGGAGTGTAGGTAGACTAGAACTAGTAGTAGTAGTTTCCCCTGCAAAAGAGGATGATTGTGTTCTGGTTTTATCCTGAAGAACCTAATTTAGTAATTTCCCTTGGGATTGCTTGGTGTACGGTTAAGACTGATTGAGTTTCGACAGAGAAGTGAGCGACGATGTAGATCTGCAGATGTTTTAGGGAGAAAGCTGGTGTTAGGTATTGGCGGAGCCAGGATTTGTAGCTAGCGGGGGTAAAAGGGTAATATTGCAAGGGGTCTTGAAAAAATTCGGAAATTTTAACTGAAAGTTTTGAAAATTTCAAATGTCAGCGGGGCAGTGGGGGCGAGCACCCCTGCTAGGCCCCCTCGCTCCATCATTGGTGCTAGGGAAGTTCGTTACTCGGTCGCCCCTCTTTTCTTTCGAAGAGGATAGGAATAGGCCACAAAGGTATTTGAATCTCACTGACCATGAAAGAAGATGTCTTCATGCTTCTGATAGGCTCCACGGATTCTCTATCATCTTCTTACATTGTTCTGTTGACGTTCCAAATAAGTCATTGTTCGTACATGCCAGAGTAGACATTATGGCATGAATTGTCGCCTTTTCTGTCTGATTATAAGTTACTCTGATTGATTTGAGTGGGTTGGGGACTGTTCGTCATTCTTACTCTGTCTGTACTGATTTTCTTTTAACTTGGTAGGAAAGTATTAATAAAGAAAACAGGATTTCACCGCCCTAACTAAGATTACGGTTGATGTGGGCAGATTATGGCAGGACGCACAAAATAGGGTTTATATTATTAAAGAGCTTGATAGGCTTACGGATCAAGTAAGTGCGTTCTTTCTCATTTTCATCCTTTTATATTGAAAATGTCTTCTATTGACAAAAGAACTTTCATATACTGCACCTTCTCCTTTAAGCGTGTCGGTAACTGGTGCAGAGTATATATAACATAAATTAACATATATACGAAGTAATTATTACAAGATTGAGCTATTGAGAAGATTATGATTATATTCGTGGGGTATAGTTTGCCGAAGTTTCTCGTACATGGGCATATTTCAGTGAAGGTTAGAACTGATTGGCTGCTATTAACATCACAGGGACAGACTGCTATTTCAGTTGATGACTCGTTGAAAGTTATAGCTTGCAGGCAACACATTCTTAACTTATCGAACATTAGTTTTTAATTATCATACTCCCTCTGTCTCAACGAAATGTTTACATATGCTTTATACACAGTGGCCAAGGTAGAAGCCATTAGAAGGAGAGGGGAATTGCTTTTAATATTATTAAGATAAAGTATGAGAGTAAAACATACCCAAAAATGAAAAGTGTAAACTATTGACTGAAACACTTAAATAAAAAGAGTGTAAACTATTGACCAGGACGGAGGGAAAATATCGTAAAATGGTTGATACTTTTGTTTCAAGCCTTGGTGAATAAATATTTTTCATGCTAGGGAACTGCAGAAGGAACTTTTGGCTCTTGAAATGGAATTAGATGCCGCTAAGCAAGAAGGTTTTGTCCCAAAGTATTCTGGAAGTGAAACCCATAAACCTAAGAAAAAGCCCCTGATTGTAATAGGGATATTGACGACTTTTGGGCGAAAGAACAAGAGAGATGCAGTTCGTAAAGCATGGATGGGAACAGGTATAAACAACCTCCCTATATCGCCAAGGGTTTCATACATATGATGAGATCACATCTCTATCATACCCAGGCAATAAATCAAGGAATTTAATGAACCTTTTTCATCTAGTCCTACACTCCTACCCGTTGTGTGTTAACTTAAATGCTGCGTGAAGCTGGATAATTTAGGAGGAATGCATGAGTTCCTAATGTCCTGAGATTACATTCTTGTTCATGTCCATTAGAATAGAAGTCTGACTGCTAGAAACGAAAATAGCAACTTGAGTGAATGAAAATATATGTACTTAGCTTCCAAAGTTTAACCTCACCATACATCCTCAGTAGTTTAGAATCTTTAAGCAGACCCTTGTTCTTCAGTTTCCGCAACTAATGGTTAAAAGTGATCTTCAGGCTTAGTATTGCTTGTAGGTTTTTATGGTTCTGCTATTTTCCGAGGTTCCTTTTGAATCTTGTTACGGGTGCCCCGATAGGTTGGGACCATTGTTGCAACATCTGTTTTTTGGGATCATTAATGTGCTGGTATCTTTTACAGGTTCTGCCTTAGCAAAGATGGAGACTGAAAAGGGTGTTGTTGCACGATTTGTTATTGGGAGAAGGTATTCATGATTAAGTACTTACTAAAACAGTTTTCTTGTGTTGGTGTGAATGTCTAAGTAAATATTGTACCTGTTATGTTTTGCTTGCAGTGAGAACCATGGGGATGCGTTAGATTTGGAGATTGATATTGAGGACAGGAAGACCAATGATTTTATTATTCTTGTATGTGAATACCGATGAATTCCTTATTTACTATGTCCATCTGACTCATATACCTTTGGTTCTTCTTGGTCTAGAATCACAGAATCTGTTATTTAGGAAATTATATCCAATGGAGTGAAACTGGAATACCAGGTGCATTTTTAGAGCTTGGGATGTTAATAATAATAAATAAACAATGACATTATAAATGGTGTTATGCTAATGTAACTAGTGCTAATGAATTATCTTTAGAAGCCTTCTTTTCTTTTCTTCTAGTCACATCGGCCCTCAAGAGCTTTAAAATTAACAGGTCTTATTATTTTTCTGAAAGGACACCTTTGACATACACTAAATGATCGAGAAGCCTGGAAGGGAGGCAACACTTTCCCCGATCATAGTGCCTTAAAAGGCTCCTGCTCGTGGTGAGGCATTAGGCGGGATCTGATACATATATTCTTCGTCATGTGTTAAACATAGATAGGATATTTCTGATAGTCTGATAATGAAAATTAAGAGTTGAAATTTACGTCATGAAAGCCACTAAAAGGGGGAAAACATCTCTGTTTTGTGTGAATGGGCTTGCGTAGCATGATTCTTGATCTAGAAAGTTTCCCTTTTATTCCCGTTTCTTCGTATTAAGTATTAACTGTAGAGTTTTTGCTACTTGTTTTAACAGGATGAGCATGTGGAGACTCCTAAACAGCTACCAGAAAAGACGAAGTTTTTCTTTGCTCATGTAGCAGATGTTTGGGATGCAGAGTTCTATGCCAAAGTAAATGATAATATATATGTAAATATTGGTGAGTGAATTTTTCATCCATACCCTCTCGCATAGTATTCAGCTGTTTGAATTGTTTTTTTTTATTATCGAACAACGCATTTTTCCAATGTTATAGATATGGTTTTTCCAATGTTATAGATATGGTTTTGAGTTGGGATCTTGTCAATTGTCTATGGCGATCAAACATTTTAATTGATAGCATCCACCAGAATAATAGATGGCTTAAGTCTTATGGCCAAACACTAATTATTCTAGCTGATGTTGCTTGACTACTGACTAAGATTTCTTGAGAAAAATACGGATAAACCACTGTCTTGATAAATAAATTTGCAGATTTCTTGAGAAAAATACGGATAAACCACTGTCTTGATAAATAAATTTGCTTCTAGTAGAGTCTTGATATACTAATTACTCATTGTTGATCGTGGATTTTTTTGTTGTCATTTTTTACAATCTACCTGTTGTGCGGAAGCGTGAATACCTTGTGTTGGGCCTCTGCTGCGCCGGTGTCCAATGTCCATAATAGTACGATATTGTCCGCTTTGGGCCTAGCCCTCACGGATTTACTCTTGGGCTCCTTCCCAAAAGGCCTCGTACTATTATATTTTCAGGACACTTATAAAGATGATACTTCACCTTTAAACTACCGATGTGGGACATGGGTTTGCACCCTAACAATCCTCCCCTCAAACCAAGGACCATCATCTTAACTCGGACCTTAACCTCCTTGGAGAACTCTCACACTTTACAGCCCCAACTTCTAGACACCCGAAACATCACCAAGTCTTGATAACCTCCCCTTAGCCGACACACCATGCTGTCACGAGTCATGTCTTGCACCACATGTCACCGCCTGGTCAAGTGAGTGCCCTCACATGCTCCTATGCCAGCATGTCCATGTGCCCTTCTTGGGTATTTGCTACACATGCATATCGAACCTCCTCTACCTCCAATATACCTTGGACCGGGTCCGCCACTTCAGAAGTTCTAGAACACAAATGGTCTCTGGCATCCAACCTGGAAAGGACCCACCAGACCTGTGGCACCCAATCTGATAAGGGTCCACCTGATCAATCGTTCTAGTACACAAATGGTCTTTGTCCCACAAGACCTATGACGCCTTTCATCCATTTAAGCCTGGACGGGGCTTGCTCAAGGACTCACCCCGAGCTAGGAGTTCGATGTCTTACGTGTACAACTTCAAGTCTTGGGCCTGCTGATGCATCCTCGTGTCTAGCCCAAGTCAAACCTTGGGCTCTGATACCACTTGTGCGGAAGCGTGAATACCTTGTGTTGGGCCTCTGCTGCGCCGGTGTCCAATGTTCATAATAGTACGATATTGTCCGCTTTGGGCCTAGCCCTCACGGATTTACTCTTGGGCTCCTTCCCAAAAGGCCTCGTACTATTATATTTTCAGGACACTTATAAAGATGATACTTCACCTTTAAACTACCGATGTGGGACATGGGTTTGCACCCTAACACTACCCTTACAACTCAATTAATCGGATGATGCAAATGTAAAAAATTTAAGAAATGAAAGTTATGTCGGTTTGGCCTAAGGATCACTTATCGTAAATTTTGTATCAATTTGGCGCAAAGACCCGCTTTTTTGTACGAATTTGGCACAAACCCAACTTTTTTACCAATTTGGTAAGAGCTCTTTTTACCATTCTGGTCATTTGGCCGTTATAACATGTATCAGAGCATTATGATTTGCCATGTATGTTACATCCTCAGTATTTAAAGCGTGTAATTATTTATGTGCACAAATATCTACTAGATATTTGTTTCAGTATGTCCAGTTAACTGAGATATCTTATGCACAGACGCCCTAGGAAATACTCTTGCAGCTCATGTGGACAAGCCTCGAGTTTACATGGGATGTATGAAGTCTGGCGAAGTCTTTTCTGAACCGTGAGTTCGACCGCAAATATATTTGTTGACCATTTTCTCTTAGTAATACTCTTTGTTTTGCTAACACAGGGGTAAGGTTGCGTACATCCGACCCCCCCCCCCCCCTCCCTTATCCCGCAATTTGTGGAAGCCATTGACATACTGGGGTAATGGGGCAATGTTGTTTAATTAAATGCAGAATATCAATTTAGATATCTCAGTTTCTCAGTACCTTATTGCTGCTTTAATTTGACAGAAGCCAGAAGTGGTACGAGCCTGAGTGGTGGAAATTTGGTGATGGAAAATCGTAAGTCATTTCTCAGTTTGATATAACAATACTAATTGGCTTACATGAAAGGGCTGAGGTAGTTTAAGTTTTTTCACTTTTTGACAGAAACAAATCACCGTACTTTTGTATCAAAGCATCTGCTTTATAATCCAAAAAGGCTGCTATTAGCCTATTAGTTGTGCAATTATGTCACAAAAGGTTACCCATCGTCGCTATCAGCCTCTTATATCAATCTGAGATTCCCAATGGTTTAACCTGTTGATTTGTTGCTGCCATCATTGACATACTTACTGAGGGAGAGTAGCTTCATAAATGAGGCTTTTACTACGTAATGCTATTGTGCTATGAACAGTTTGAATATGTGGAGTTAAAGGAATCTGTCCCTTATGTGACTGATACTATTTAACATTTCTATTATTATTGTGCTATGATCAGTTTGAATATTTACCTTATTTGCCTTCCATTCTTTGTCCAAGCAGGTATTTCCGCCATGCTTCTGGTGAAATATTCGTCATATCTCAAGCACTTGCCAAATTTGTTTCTATAAACAGGTTAGCCTTTCCTAGCTAGTATTCTCCATATATTAATTAAGCAGGGGCTGAGTTAGCAAGTGCAGCTCCTATTGGCCTTACTTATCCATTTAAATTTAACCGTTTCCTCAATTTCAGTCAGCAATGATTCTGAAATGGAAATTTCTGCAAAGTATTTACAAATCTTTATCTCATTGTGCCTGCAGATCCAATCTCCGCACGTACGCCCATGATGATGTCAGTGTTGGCTCTTGGTTTATTGGGCTAGATGTCAACCACGTTAATGAAAGAAAGTTTTGCTGTTCGACATGGGCATCAGGTATTTCTCTTTCCTTTGTGATAAATAGAACACACACTCATGGGGAGTGGGCAGTGGGGATGACAATTGACAAACGTTGAATTTCAAATACAGTCAGAAATTTAGTTCATCTTTTATAGGGACATTCATTAAGAAATTCGTTTAGATGAAGCTTTGACCATACTTCAAGGCAACTTATGTGTCCAGAATTGAAAACAATTACATGCCCGAGTGCCTTAAAAGGCTCTCGTCTATAGCAAACTTAAGTGGACATATTCATGATGAAGATTAGGAATTTTTAAACAAGGGATTAACAAAAATCCATAGATCCAAGCAATTATTGTCGTGGGTCTTTCGAAAAACATATTTATATTTTCAACCTGGAGTAGAAGTTCCATGTCTTGAGTGTCTGACCCCAATGAACCCGTTGGAGTAGAGTCTTTGAGGCGCTAAATAATGGCATTGATGTTACTGACGGAATTATTTAGATAGTAACGGGACCTTCATGTTTAGACCGAATCCTTCAATAAAGAATATCGTTTCAGTGATGTCACAACTCACAAATAATGGTTTACAAAAGAATTTCGGTTCCTTTTTTGTTAGAGATTCTTGCTGTCTAACTTCATAAAAATTAATGCTTTCCACTGTAAATTTCCCTTTTGTTGTGTGCAGGAACTATTTGCTCTGGTGTTTGATGGAGTGTCAAATTTCGGCTGATTTCTTCTCAGTTTTTTTTATCAAGAATTCAGTCAGTGACAGGGATATACAGAACACATACAAGATTCATCATTTTTTTTACGTAGAGGTGAGCGATGTAGTCAGGCACAAAGAGGGATTGATGATCGATGTGCCGAAACCACAGCTGCTCGCCTAGCTCCCCAACCCTGTATTTTATGTAACACAACTTGTGTTTTAGAAACATTAGTAGCCGTCTCTCTGTTACCGGGAAAAAGGTTTGTTGGCGTTTAGAGATTTTGTATGAGATTCGGTGTCCCTTTTTTGTACGAGTTTACAATTGGTCCGCGTAAGACGGTTGTTAACACAAGTACAGTGTAAAACAAATATAAAGTAACTATTAGAGCCGCCTTATACGGGTATTTCTATAGAAAGTATCACCAGAATACATAGATCAGCAATCAGAACATCACTTTATCAAGCTTCAAAGCCTTTAAACCCCTAAATGATAATGTCGCTCTCCCGAGCATTTTCCATGCCATGACCATAATTATCAACGACATTGTTCTAAATTATAACATCGCTCTCTCTGAGCATATTCCCTTGAGAACTCTATCAATTAAGGCAAATTTCTCATATAAAGCCAAATCTCTCCTTGCTGAGAGCACTACGTTTTTTCTTCGACATTCTTTACAAAATTAAACCAATCCAAACAACTAAAATCTTTCCATATCAAAATTCCAGTTACTCTCATTCTAATTATTATAGCAATCTTAATCATTTCAAAATCTTTAAGCGTCTGATTCTGGGTTTCATGATAATTGGTTAATTTCTCGGTGAAGTCACTCAAGTAATATTTTGTTTCTGGTTTTTCTCGAAGATCATTTGGCATCTAAACAACTTCAAGCGAAAGATTAGTATTAGGATTTGTTTTTCTTGGTTAAGCTGCATTGCTGCTGATAATTATTATGGATGGAGTAGGGTGATTGGGTGCTTGGGGCTTACGAGGAGGCGTTGTCAGAAGTACTCAATTGGGCTACCAGTTTTGGGGCTCTGCAAATTCTGTCTATGCACGCCTATAATATTACTTACACGCATTAAATCAATATATATAATTAAAGGAGGGTTTTTTCTAAGCACGTGGTAGTCTCCACCTTTTACAAAACACTTAATTATAAATAATGATTTATTTACAATTTTTCTACTAGAATTAGGAGATAATTAATTATTTACAATTTTTCTATTAGAATTAGAAAATTAGTAAATTGTTGTTTAGATAATAATTTATTTATAATTTTCCTATTAGAATTAGAAAATAAAAAAACACTTAATTATAAATAATGATTTATTTTCAATTTTTCTACTAGAATTAGGAGATAATTAATTATTTACAAGTTTTATATTAGCTAGAATTAGAAAATTAGTAAATTGTTGTGATAATAATTTATTTATAATTTTCCTATTAGAATTAGAAAATAAGAAAACACTTAATTATAAATAATGATTTATTTACAATTTTTCTACTAGAATTAGGAGATAATTAATTATTTACAATTTTTCTATTAGAATTAGAAAATTAGTAAATTGTTGTTTAGATAATAATTTATTTATAATTTTCCTATTAGAATAAGAAAATAAGAAAATAATAAATTATTTACAACTTTTCTATTAGATTTAGAAGAATAAAAAATACCTGATTATTTACAATTTTCCTATTAGATTTAGCACATTATTATTCTTTAATATTTATATACTTACTATTTAAGTTTATTAACTTTATTCAACGTTTTAATTAAAAATGAAAATCGGAATTGAATTAGAATAATTGATTCTTTACAAGTTTTTTTTATCTTAGGACATTATTCTTTAATATTTATATACTTACTATTTAAGGTTATTAATATAATCATCGTTTCTATTAAAAATGAAAATGGGAAAGCGTAAAAAAGAACTAATTTAGTTTGTCTTTGTCTTAACATTAAAATGGGTAAAAAATAGTCTCACGGGGATATAAGCGTAATAAGACAAATCTTTTACTTTTTCTTATACATTGTGTTCTTATCTTTTCCATATTACTGAATCATTCTAACTTAAAATGAATACCTCCATCTTAATTAAAAATGTGTAGAACTAATAAATGTAATTAGTTAAATATTTAAGTTTAAAAAAATTCCTACCTAAAAGGAACATTTGCGATCAATCATATTCGACAAAATTAAGAGCAACACTACTATTTTTGGTACCAGAGTAGCACTACTATTCAAGTGAGTATTATGCAATTTCGTACTTAATTATGCGAAAGAAATGAGATAATTTCTTTAATTATATAAAAAGAAAATAAAATAAATGTCAAATATAATATACTTCAGAGAAACCCCAAAATGTCAAATTTGGATTTAATTAGTATAAATATAAATATTAAAACCACAATGATATAATAGGTGCTGAAGTAGAATAACTTTGTGGATGACATGTGTTTTAAATGGATATTGAAAGATATTTCATAAATAACAATATTTATTCCTACATATTTTCACCTTATTATTTAACGACGAGACATTGCTTGTGTTATAAAATGACATTTTTTTTACGGGGACGGAGGTAGATAGGTTTTGAGGGAAGGGGTAAGTGCCTTCAGGGGTAGGGTTACTCTCCGACGTTTAAGAGTATTATTTGAGTAGTACAAGCAAATTGGTCAGAGATGATCAAGAATACAGTTTATGATTCTGATGATCAAGTTGGTTAGTTGGGTTGTCAAGTTACGATTTAAGGAGTATAAATATAAATATATAGATATTAAAGAACATAATGATGTAGGTGATCTGAGTTAAGTGGAATAAATGTATTGATGAGATGAAATGCAAGTGGGTATTAGAAGGTATTCATATAACAAAGTAATGACAAATAAATGGTGTTTCGTTCTGAGACGGATAGAATAAGCCGTAAAAAAATCAAAAATATTTTTTTATTAGTATTAGATTATAGTTTATTATAGTCTGTATTCTTTTGTTTTTCCTCCATATTTTCAACTTATTTTTTTTACAGTGGGACATTGTTTTATAGGTTAGGGGTTGATTTTAAATTGTATGTGTCCATTTGTTTAGGGATGAGGATAAATAGATCTCGAGGGAGGAGGTAAGTATCTTGGGGGATAGAGTTACTCTTCGACGTTTAAAAGTGTGATGTAAGTTGCACAAGAAAATGTCTACAGGTTAGAGTTGTTCAGGGACACGATGGATTATGTAGTCAAGTTGGGTAGTTAGGTGAGAAGGGTATGCGAATATCTAAACGGTGTCGAAAAAAGTTGCGTATGTACTACATAATGATTAGAACAGCTGAGCAAGTACATAGGTAGATAAATTTTATTTCAAATTTTATTTATGTGATAGTAACAGAGGCACATATAAAAAGAGCTTAAAAATCTCTATAGTAACATGTATGCATACTCAATTTTGATTGTTATAGGGCGATTTGATTTTACATTGGATATATCTATTGTTTCGAGAGGTGGGGGTAAATGGGTTTTGAGAGAGGAGGTAAGTGTCTTGGGGTAGGGCTATTTTACGACGTTGAAGAGTGTGAGAGTAGTACAAATAAATGTCGGTAGGTTGAGGTTCCAGGAATACATTTTACAAATCATTTTAATGGTTACGTTGGTTAAGTGAGTGAGAAGGGTACTCCATGGGTAGGATTACTCCCTAACGTTTAATTACGAGTGTGATTTAGGAGATTGAAAAATATATTCATATGTAGGTTGGGTGGAAAGGGTTGAATTTGTGAAAAAGTGGATAACGTGAGATATTGATTGGAGAAGGTAAATGAATAAATTTTATTTGAAAATGTGTATTATATGAGAAAAGAACCGACAAATATAAAAATATAGGCTAAAAACATTTAAAATATCACATGTATAAACTCAATTTGTTTATTTGTTGGACACAAAACTAAATAATCAAATGTTATACTCTCTTCAGTCCTATTGAATGCTCCATTGGGCCGGGGAATAATTTTTAATGTGGAATGACGTTATAGTGTTTTTTGTGGGAGTATTCTTGAAAATATTTAGGGGTGTGTATAAAAAAATGTCTTAATGTGGAGTTGTAGTTGCAAATTTGCAATGATAACATTGTAAATATAAGAAATAGAAGAAGATATTTATGTCAATTATTTTATCAAGTATGGAAGAAAAACATTGGATTAAATTGTACAAAAATAGAATGTGGGAACATTGGATAAGAATTAAGGAAGTATTTGTCATGTCAGTATTATATCGCGGTAGATAGGTAGATAGGTCTGGAGGTATGAGGTAAGTGTCTTGAGGATAGTGTTATTTTCCGACATTTAAGAGTGTATGTGATTTGAGAAGTACAAGTAAATATAGATACAATGGGATTGTTCAGGGATGCGCATACGGTTAATTCTGATGGTCAAGTTGCTTAGTTGAGTGAAAAGGGTACGGGCAATGCTGAATGGTGTGGAAAAGGGGGGATATGTAGCAAGAACACTGATGAAGTAGATGAATTTATTTCAAGGTTGTATTATGTGTAAATGACTTAGGCATAGATACTATAAAAATAAGTTAAAAATCTCTGAAATATCATGTATGAAAACTCAATTTTGTGTTTTTTCTTATGAAGCACAAAAATAAGTAATCAAATGTTAATAAATATCATGTCAATATGGTATTGTTAACGTTTAACTATGTTACTTTTTTGTCCTGGTGATTAAAAAACATCGTGGTTTGAATTTTACACCAAATTTCGATGTAACATCACGAGTGTTGTATCCATCGTTCATTGCTTAACACTTCTCTCATACCACTTTTGTTAACCAAATAAAAAAGTTGCATGTTTTTGTTTTCCCAATCAAAGATTTCTCATTCAACAAAGATCGATTTTGAAAGCAGAAGTTAGCTAGGTTTCTGATAAATGGATGAACTTTTCAAAGGAGAGCTACAATTGATGGATAAGTTCGGGTGTTTTGTGAAGAAGGGGTCACTTGAATATTTTAGGTGTGTATTGGAAGCTAGGAAAGAGTGTCGATGATGAGTTAGATGGTTGTTTGAGGTAGCAATAAAGATGACTAAATCGCATTTGATGATTAATTTCATGATAGGTTAGTAGGTGTGATTTCGGATTGTGGACCGTTTCATGTGTTGTTTGAAGAGTAAGAGTAGTGGTTTGAAGGGTTCTTTCGTGTGGTACCGTAAATTAATGTGGCGAGTTGGTGGTAACATTAATGAAAGAACTAAATATAAATGAGGTAATTTCTTTTTAACAAAATATCACATATATAGAACGAACTAATACTATTTTTATATAAAAAAATCTTATGATGTACTTTTGATTAACATGGTGAAAATTTTATGAATACCACAAATTAACTTAGTATCCGTGCATCGCACGGGCAAAAATACTAGTTACAATGATTATAAGCTCTATTACTGATTGGGGGTCTTAATTAGGGATGTCTGCATGGCCAATTGGAGGCGTGGAACTTTTTCTAGGGTTTCGAGTTACTGCATTTAGGGACGACGATTAGGGTTCCCAAAGCTGATTATATATTGAGTTCGTTCATACTGTTGGTTTCATTCACTTACCCTTTCTTCTTTATATTTCTTCTTTCATCTTTTCATGAATTCTTCTCCAATGGATTTTGAACACCAGTTTGGTCGCTATGTGGGGAATGGCAGTGGTATGGGTGATCAGGGTGGTGGTCAGGAAAATTTATCTCATACTTTTCAAAATCAACAAACAAATCATAATCATATGGAACAACAAGCTTCGGAGAATGCGGGTTTTAATCCTCTTAATCCAGTTCATGCAAATGCATGGCGGTTCCCACGAACTGCGGGGGTAGTCAACATTGATCCTAGGACTTTGGGAAAGTCTAGGGAATTTTGGAGTAAGTGTTTGATTGGTTTCTTGGTCGATTATAGGGTTTTCGAGGCTGCGAAGGTTAGTAGTATCATCATGCGAAAATGGGATACTAAAGGGCATATTACTGTTTTCACTATGGGGGAATTATATATTCTCCATTGTGAGAATCAAGAGGATGCTGAGGGATTATTGCAAAGAAGTACTGCCACACTAGATGGAGCTATTATGGTATTTGCAAAATGGTATCCTGATACGGTGCCACGAACGGTACGCTTTCCATAAGCAGAAATGTGGGTGCGTGTGTGTGGTTTGCCGTTTGAATTTTTGTCTGTCCATGTGGGACATGTGGTAGGTAATTTGCTCAGTGAGCAATTCGTTGTGGAGGAATTTGACATGGTCCCAAAGAATGACTATCTAAGAATTCGAGCATGTGTCAAGCTAAATGAACCACTTGTGCCAGGGTTTTTTCTTGCACTTCAGGATGGTAATCTGTTATGGATTCAATTTCGCTATGAGGAGGTATTTAAGTACTGTGTAAGATGTGGCAAAATTGGTCACCGTGCTACTCAGTGTAAGGACAGTATATTGTCAGTGGTGGCTAACATAAAAACTATGTTAGAAAAAACTTCTGATAGGGGATTTGTGATTTACCAAGCTGAAACAAGTCATACGATGTTTAGCTTGGATTTGCGAGCTACACCATCTACAACAAAATTTACTTCCTCAAAGGTGAAGATGGGATCTGCCAGAAGAAGGAGAAATAGGAGGTTAGAAGATGAGGAGGAAGAAAGAATTGTGGATTTTGAGATTGGTAATACTCCAGGGGGTAAGGTTCATCCTGGCATGAGATTCACGGTGACAGCACAACCTTTTGCTGGTCCCGTCATTTTTCAATCTGGGTTAGGGGAAATGTCAAGTGGAAGGAATGGTAATGTCTCTGGCACTATTCCTGGAGGACAGCAGGCTAGCTCATAGGAATAGAGCTCCTATACATGCTCAGGAAGGTTTGGTGGAGAATAGGGTTGGCTTAGAAGGATGGTTGGATGAAGACACTGAAAATGAAGAGTTTCACTCTGTCAATGATGAGTTTGGGCATCAAACTAATGATCCAATCCAAGCTATGGAGGTTGATCCGGGTACGGGATAGGATCCTTATGTGGCTAATATGAGTGAATTTAGAGGTATGAAGGTATATAATCGTGATGTTCAGATTCAAGGAAATATAGCTGCTCGTATTGCTAGTGGGGGTATCCAGAACGATATTTCAATGGAGAATCGTGGTTATAACCAAGTCTTTTCACCACCAGAGGAGGGGTTACCCATTTTCTATTATTACCCAGGAGGTGAGCAGCAGCGGGTGGAGGAGGAAGAGTATTTGAGGGCGCAAAATGAGGCACAACAAGGGACTAATGTGGTTGAGTTTGATGGGGTTGCAGCAACAGACAATGTGATTATTATTAGTGATGATTCTGAGAATGGAAGGAAGTCTGCTCCCTCACCCATTTACTATGGGACTGGTACTGAGTCGGTTACTCGGAGTGACTCAGAAAATGAGTGTGGAATGGAATGTGAGTGCTGGGCTTCTAGGCATGCTGTTGATGAAGGAGACATGAGTGTGGTGGCAGAACTGGAAGCAAGAGATGAAAGACAGAAGGCAGAAATGGAGGTTAATGTTGTGGTTGTGGAGAATCTGGATAGGAAGACTGAGGAGGAGTTGATTGAGGCTGGAAAGGAGATTCTGCGCGAAACACCTATGTGTCTGATTAATAAGGAGGTTGAGATGAATTCTGCTTCAAAGAAGATGGCTTTGTTTATGAATATGGTTGAAGGTGAAAGTTCAAGGGCTGGAGGAAAGCAGAACAATATGGCTGAGTTGGAACAGCAGCGTATGAAGGTTCTGGGTATAGATAAGGATGGGAACATTGTGATAATAAGTTCTGTGAGAGAAGGTGATGGTGATAGGGAGTGGAATGGTGGCCTTTCTGAAAGCATCTCTGAAGGAATGGGGGGGCTGAAACATTTGTTCTATAAAACAAAGACAAATGCACTGATTCGTAATATGGAGTTTTCTGCTAAACGAAAATGCGCGAGTGAGGCAGAGACGTATATGGTGCCTGAGGGTGTGTTGGATACAAAGGAAAATGCTCAAAAGTATCTAGCTGGTATGGGTAAAAGGCAATGTTTAGAAGCAGATCGAAGCTCGTTTGGAGTGGTGACAATGGCTGGTGAGAGGGGACCTTTCCCTGCATATGGCTTCCATATTCGTGTTCCGGAGGGGGATATGGAAATTTCAAGTGACACAGACTCTGTGGGGAACGAGAAGGGCGTTGCGGAGGTTGGCCCATCCCAACCTCCACCAATGGAATGATTGGTATGACATGGAATTGTAGGGGCCTAAATGACACGCTCGACCCTATAATTCCAAAAATTAGAGCGTTAATTAATATTAAGTCGTATGATTTTATTTTCTTAATGGAAACCAAATGTGACATAAATAAAGTGTCGGGTCTTTTTCGATCCTTTGGTTTTAGTAGATGTAGTGGGTCTAATGCTAGTGGAGCATCCGGTGGGTTATGGGTGGGGTGGAAGGCTGAGGCATGTATGAGCGTGGTTATGTCTTGTACAAATTTTGTTATTTTGCATTGTAATAAGCTCCCGGATCGGTCGTATTACTTGGTTTTGTTGTATGGGGCTCCAAAAGTTAATGAAAGAATGGCGGTTATGTATTCGTTGAGTGAGTGGTTGGATGGTTTTACATTGCCTTTTCTTATAATAGGGGACTTTAATCAAGTTGAGTGTGTGAGTGATAAGCTTAGTCATAATAATAGACCGCTTGATGGTGCTTTGGATTTTAATTTTTGGAAAATTGGACATGAGCTTGTTGATATTAGCTATAAGGGTCCGCGGTTTACATGGTGCAATAATCGAAGAGGACCTAAGCGGGTTTATGAACGACTGGATAAAGCACTTGGGTCAAAGGAGTGGTTGTAGTTGTTTCCTGATACGGGTGTTCGTCATTATCCCATTCAATTCTCTGATCATGCTCTGATAGAGATTGATTTTCATCTACTAAGGAACAAATCAAACAAACCATATAAGGTGGATGCTTGGGCCTTGGATCATACCGACTGTATTGATATTGTAAAAGGAAATTGGTTGGTTCGGGTGTGTGGATCAGCTACTTTTCAAACCGTACGGAAGTTAGCAAGGGCTCGTGAGGATGTTAAGAAATGGACTTTAAAACAAAAGGAAAAATGGAATCGTCCTTGGGAGGAATTTTATAAACGTCTGGAAAAGGCACTAGATGTTTCTTTTGTTAGGGGGGGAGGAACAGGAATATCTTGATGTTCATTCTGAACTAGTTGGTTTTTCTGAAGCGGCGGCAAAGTACTGGAAACAGCGAGCAAAGTTACGATGGATTGTGGATGGGGATACTTGTACCAAGTTCTTTTTTAACTGGGTCAAGGGTCGAACAGGAAGAAATTATATTTATGGGGTAAAAGATGCAGATGGAACATGGATTTATGATTTGGAAAAGATGAAGGAGGTGTTCCTGGGATCTTTTTGGAAACTTTATAATCCTGAGCGGTGTGATAGAGATGAGGAAAGACGTGCTCTTTTGATTGATAAGGTGTTGTGTGATGTCGATAGTCATGTTTCAGAACCGGATTTTGATAGGTTAAATCAACCTTTTACATCGCAAGAGGTCAGGAAGGCGGTTTTTCAGATGGGTGCAATGAAAGCTCCAGGTCCTGATGGCATTCCAGGTATTTTCTTCCACAAGTGCTGGCATTTTGTAAAGGACGATGTTACGAAGGCGGTTCTTAATACCCTGAATACTGGATATGTTTTGAAAGAAATGAATAGAACTTTCATTGTTCTTATTCCAAAATGTGAGCATCCGGAGACGGTGAGTGATTATCGGCCGATTAGCCTATGTAACGTCATCATGTGGATTGTTTCCAAATGTATTGCAAATAGACTTATGCGGGTGATGAAGTACCTGGTTGGGGACTTTCAAAATGCTTTTATTGCTGGTCGACAAATTAGTGACAATATCCTCCTGGCAAATGAGGCCATTCACAGGATTAATTCTCATAGGTATGGCAAGCACGGTCTGTTTGCTTATAAAGCAGACATGAGTGAAGCGTACGATAGAGTACGATGGTATTTTTTAAAAGCTGTCCTTCTTAGGTTTGGCTTTCCCACAAAGATGACAGATCTTATTATGAGCACGGTCAGCACTGTCTCATATGAACTGCTGTTTAATGGAGGGTCGTGTGAGCAATTTCATCCAAAATGTGGATTGCGACAGGGGGACCCTTTATCTCCATATCTGTTTATTCTTTGCATGGAAGTTCTGTCTGCAAATGTGCGTAATGCAGAGAATCAAGGCCGTGTTCATGGGATCAGGTTTTGTCGCTCAGGACCGGTACTTTCTCACTTTTTTTTTGCTGATGACTCAATTTTCTTTCTTAGGAATAAGAGGAAATGTTGTAGGAATATTAAGAGTGTGATTAGTGCGTATTGTGATGCCTCGGGGCAAGTCCTAAATGATTCTAAATCATGTATCCTCTTTAGCCCATCAATGACACTTGCTGGTGCAAGGTTATGTTTGAGACTGTTCAACATTGAGAATAATAGGGTATTGGAAGATATTTAGGAATTTCAACAGATTTTCAAGGTTCGAGGCAGAATATTCATACTAGTCTGGTGGAGAATGTAGTGAGTCGTATCGCATCTTGGAATGGGTTGTTTCTCTCTGCGGCAGGAAGACTCTCGCTGATTTTGTCCGTACTATCAAATATTTCGATTTACTTTCTATCGGCCTTTAAAGTGCCGGTAAGTGTGGCAACAAAGATAAATGCTTTGTTATCACATTTTTGGTGGGTTGGACATAAGTCACATCGGGGTATTCACTTCTGTAGTAGAATTTTCATGGCCTTGCCGAAATCAAGAGCAGGTCTGGGGATAAGGAATGTGGAGTGTATGAATCAAGCTTTACTTGCCAAGAATGCATGGCGGATCATTCGGGATCAGGACACGCTTCTTAGTAAGGTTTTCCGGCCTCTTCTTTTGAAGAATCCTGATCCTGAAATGGGTTTTGAGCCTCGGGGTGGGAGTGGTTGGTCCTGGGGATCGCGAAGTATCATTTATGGTCTGGATCTTATTAGGGGAAAGGTGGGTTGGAAACCAGGCATTGATTCAAAGCTTAATATCTGGACTGTTAAATGGGTTGATGGTGAGGTTCCTGAGCCTAGTTCTAATGTGCTGACTTTAGGTAACTCTTCTATTTATGCCTTGACAATTGGAGATCTGATTAAGGAAAACGGCTCTTGGGACGCGCTTATGATAAGACAGCTCTTTGCAAAGGAGTCAGTTGAAAGGATTCTTGCTCAACCAATCTGTTTATCTCAGCATAAGGAAGTCATGTATTGGTTGGGGACTCCTACTGGGAATTATACGGTCAAGAGTGGATATGACTATATCTTTAGGGATTTCATTGAGAAAAAGAAATCTTTAAGAGATGGTATTCGACGTGATAATGTCCCAGAGTTGTTTTGTAAGCGGCGTTTATGGAAGTTACCAGGTCTGCAAAGCTGGAGGATTCTGCTATGGAAGATTATCACAAACTCCCTATCTGTGGGGGAGGAGTTGCTGAAGAGGGGTGTTAATGTCACCGGGCAGTGTGGTTTTTGTGCTGACATGGGAGGTACTCTTGAGACCTTAAATCATCTGTTTAAGGATTGCCCAGTTGTTGGTCGTATATGGAGAAGCTCTTTTTTAGGAATTAATTGCTTCGAAACTGATGAGCTTGATGCTTCGATATGGTTGATCAATTGGATTGATTATTTGTGGAAGCTGGAGGATGGTATAGAGCGGGTGGTGGAGTTTATGGCTTTACTATGGCATATCTGGCTCACAAGAAATAACATCTTGCTTAATGGTGGTACTTTCTTGCCATCCGTTTTTTATAGACAGACACAGACTCAAGTTGATTTGGTCTTAAAGTCGATCAAGATCAAACAGGAATCTGTTGACAAAATCATCCCTGTGGAACGGTTCCGGGATGGAGAGGGGTCTGGTTTGGATGCTGCAGACTTTAGAAATTCGGTTCCTTTTTTCTTGATTGGACAACATCACCATGGCAACTCATTTCGGATCAAAGTGGATGCCGCGTGGAAGTCAAGAACTAAAGCATCGGTGGGATGAGTTTTGTATAACCCTGACGGAAGGGTGGTGTTGGAGGACTTCAGGTCATTCTATGCGGAATCAGCTATGCAGGCAGAGGCAAAGGGTGTGCTTGAAGCTATCAAATGGGTAAGTGACCGGCATATTTTACACATTGATGTTTTGTCGGATTGTTTGCAGGTGGTCCTTCAGATTGCAGGCTATGCTATACCACATCACAAAACTAGAGGGGTTGTTGCAGATCTATGGGCACTGGCGGGTGTTTTTCACTGTTTTAGTATTAGTTTTATACCGCGTTGTCTTAATAAACGGTCGGGCGCATAATGTAGCCGCGTTAGCTTTTGTGTAGTTTCTAATTTTACGTCTGCCAAAAAAAAAAAAAAGAAGTTGCAAGTTATTGTCGTTTAAGTGCTGAGCACAAAATTATGAAAGCTAATATTGACATACATCAACAGTAGTTTGCGGACAACTTTGTACATCGGAGATGGGCAAATGGGGTACGATAACTAACACAAGTACTTCTGTTGTGGACTTCACCGGAAAATAACATGGAAGTCTTCAAGATGACATGTTGAGGAAATGCGCCAGAGCTTTATCAGTGTCATTGTCGTACATAAGAAGAGCCTCGGCAACAGCATTTGCAGAGAATCCCATTTCTCTAAGCAGGGTGAACGCAGTTGCAAATTCTCGAACCTAAGATGGGAAAAAATTGTCAAGGCAAAAGACACTGGTAACTGACCCCGGTAAAACGATAAAAGTGCACAGACATCATTAGATAATCTTGCCAAATTCAAATACAGGTTAAAGAACAAAATAAAGCATTTGATCAAATTAAGCAAACACATGCATGCTCCAAACTCCATATAGGGGGAAGCTATTAGTGGCAGTTGTCAACTGCCCTACGTTACCTAGCGTATTGATACCCACACCTATCACTCGGACATGAGTGACAATTCACTTTAAGCCAAAAAAATAGGCATTTTCATAAAACAACCGAGTCCGACACTTGGACATGCACCCGTACCAGTTGTTTCTAAAGAATATATGCCATGGTGAAAACAAGAACAACGTAGGTGTCGAGATCTTTTTCTTTTGGGGACAGGCCAAACACCTAAATTCGGGGGCTGGGTATATAAGAAGTGTAAATCCCAATATTATAAAACGAAAATTAAAGTAGGCCATGTATAGTTGTGTACAGTAACTGCAGAAAATTTCTGGTTGCATCCGTTACCTATACCAAGCTAACCAACAAAAATATTTTACCCTAATCTTTAACTTTTTTAACTTTTCAAATTATTAAAAGGTAAAGAAATGTAATTGATACAGTGATCAAGAGCAAAGACATAATTAGAAAGCAATAGTAAGAAATAATGGAAATAATGGACGAGAGTTGTGAAATAAAACAGGGAAAAAATACGCATTTTCGAACACAGTTTGAAGGTGCAGAATCTGCATACTGTGAATTAAGGAATTTTATGAATTTGCCGACATATAGCGATGGGTCAAATATTACCTTAGTAGGATTATCCCCAAAGTTCTCTACCGCCAGAGGGACAGCTTCTCGGTTAAGCCCTGATGTGATATATTTGCGCACAACAAGATCTACAGAAGGAGCCTACGTACAAGAAGTTCACTACATCGATTAAGCGTGACGTATCACTTAACTACATGGATTAAGAGACTACATTGTGGAAAGTAGTATATAACAGATTATTTATGTAGCATAGAGTCTAGACTACTTGGTATAAATAGATAGTTTGTTATGATAGTTTGTTAGTTAGTTACATTGTAACAGAATTTTATTTTCCAGTTTCTAATACAGAGCTTTCTCTCACTACAATCTATTCTCTCTAAATTTTCCCTCTTTTCTTCAATCCACCTTACTTTTTATCAGGGTATCAGGGGATTAGGGTTTACACGATCCTTCAATTTTTTGATACTTCCGCAAATCTTCTCTTTAGCATTCTTTCGTTCGTGTTTTCTTTTGACGATTTCGTCCTTTCTCCGACGGAAGATTGCTGGTTTTTCGGATTAATTCCGTATTTTTCTGGTGGATTTCGAAGATTTCTGGAATTTTCTGGAGTTTTATTTGCTCTTCTGTTGATTCTTCGCCTGGTGATCATTTCTCCTCATTTGTTTTTTGATTCACTCTTATTCGTTTGAATCTGATAGTTTCTCTGTGTTTGATTTGTGATCCTCTCTGATTGATCTTGATCAAATTCTTGTTATTTCACAAATATATTCATGACGAATTCCAATTCGCCTTCTTCTTCTATTGTTCCTCCTCTTTTACCATCCAATCCTCTGTATCTTGCTCATGGTGATAGTGCTGTCACATCTCTTGTGTCTGAACTCTTTAATGGCACTATGTACCTCAATTGGGCTAGAGGTATTAAAATTGCTTTAATCTCAAAGAATAAATTGGGATTTATTACTGGAGTTGTTGCTCGGCCATCTGAATCTAATCCTTATTATAATGATTGGCTAAGGGCTGACTACACTGTCATACGATGGATTTTACATTCTATGAGCAATTCTATTTCGAGCAGTATGATGTATGTTACTTCTGCCAAACAACTTTGGGATGAACTTCAGGAAAGATATGGTCAATTGAATGCTCCTTTCTTATATCAACTTCGTTATGATATGATGCATATTAGACAAGATGGCCAATCTGTGGCTGAATATTTTGGCCGTCTTAAGTCTGTTTGGGAGGACTTGTCTAGCTTGGATCCTGTGCCTGATCGATTGTGCTTGTGGAGCACTTAGCAAATGTTCTTGTAGTATTCTCAAGAAAATAGTGGAACGAGATAACAGGAACAAGATGCTAGATTTTTTGATGGGATTGGATAATATGTATAAGGATGTTAAGAATCAGATCTTGGCAACTGATCCTTTACCTACTGTTAATCAAGTCTACTTCAAAATTCAACAACTTGAAGTTCAACAATCTTTTCAGATTAATCAGCATGTTTCATCCTCTGATGGTGCTGCTTTAGCTGTTCATAAGTCCTACCCTCATAAGCATAATCCTTCTAATCATAATTCTGAGCATGGTGACCACAAGAAACCAAAATTGGATGAAGATGATCATCAACCTCGAGTTCTGCACTGTACTTATTGTAACAAACCTGGACACTCCAGGGCCTTCTGTTATCAACTCGTTGGGTTTCCAAAGTCCGGTGCCAGGGGAAGAGGAAATGGTTCTTATAGAGGCAAGCACACATCCAAGGGTTTTGCAGCCAATGTAGAAATCTCTGGATATGAAGATGAAGAATCTCCTTTGGACGTTGCTCAACCCTCTGACACCTCTGTTCATGAATCAGATGTTGATCCTGACCTTGTTAATGCAGTTTTTCATAAGCTGTTTCAGGTATTGAAAGGGAAAACACCAGAAGATTTCAATGTTACTGCTCCTTCTGGCAAATTTGCTTCTATTGCTGCTGGTACTTCTACACATGGCAGGTATTGCTTATGCTTCCAGTGCCTCCATTACTAGTTATGTGACCATGCATGCTGACAGGATAGTTGATTCTGGAGCCACAGATCATATGTCTTATGATTTGAGTCAGTTTTCTGCCTGACTGTTACTCTACCACATGGCGAGGTAGTTGAAGTTAAAAAGATTGGTAACATTCACATGCCATCTTTTATTCTCAGGGATGTTTTTTATATTCCTTCTTTCAAACACAAACTCTTATCTGTTGGCAAACTGTTAAAAGACACTGGATTGCCTGTTGTGTTTAATGCTACTGGGTGTTCTTTCCAGGACCTTACCAATAATCAAGTGGTTGGTACTGGAAGGAGGATGGATGGTTTGTATCGTCTACAATCAAGAAACATGCTGCATAAGTCTAAAAATAGTCTGCCCATTAATAAAACAGTATGTACTGGTGCTCAGACTAAATCTGATCACAGTGATCTGGTTTCATGTAATTCTGTTAGCACTAAATCTCTAGATAGTACTAGCAATGTCTTGTTGTTACATGCTAGAATGGGACATAGTTCTTTATCTACTATGAGACATGTAACAAGTTTGATGAATAATAATGACAAGATTCATGATGCTCATTGTGAAGTATGTGTTCTAGCTAGCAAAACATCATAAGCTACCCTTTCCCAAAAGTACTTCTATTGCTATGCATCCTTTTGATCTTATTCATGTCGACCTTTGGGGTCCATATAGAGTCAAGTCAATTTCAGGGGCTTCCTATTTTTTTACTATTGTTGATGATGCCTCAAGAAGTATGGACTTTCTTGTTAAAGGATAAAATCCAGGTTCAGTCTGTCATTTCAGACTTTCTGAACTATGTTGGCACTCAATTTAATACAAAAGTCAAAACTATCCGAAGTGATAATGGCATTGAGATATTTTAGCAAGAATGTTCAAATCTTTTTGCATCCAAGGGGATTATCCATCAGAAAAGCATAGCTGGAAATCCTCAACAGAATGGCCGTGTTGAGAGAAAACACAGGCATCTCCTTGAGACAGCTAGAGCTCTCAGATTTCAAGCAAACTTACCTACGAGGTTTTAGGGGGAACTTATTCTTGCTGCTACTCATTTGATTAACATAATGCCAAGTTCTGTTTTGAAGTGGAAAACTCCCTATGAGATACTATTTGGTGCAGCACCAGATTACTCACATTTGAGAATCATTGGTTGCCTCTGCTACATAGCTCAAAAATTAAGAGACAAGTTTGAGCCAAGAGCAAGGAAGTGTATATTTTTAGGGTATCCTTTTGGACAGAAAGGGTACAAACTGTTTGATTTGGAGCATCAAAAAATTGTCACCAGCAGAGATGTCTTATTTACAGAAGACATCTTTCCATATAAAAATAGTGAATCTCATGTTTCAGCTCCAGATTTGCCTCAAGATACTCCTGTTGGAGTTTTGAAGAGCAACAATACTTGTTCATTTTCTGATGGACAACATGATAGTCACATTTCTTTTGACAATCATGATACCATATCACAAGACTCCTCAGTTGACACTCATGAAAGAATCCAATCCTCCTCTGACAATCATGAAAATACAATTACTTCTCAGAATCCAGCTTCAAATATTCCTCATATTCCTGAGGTTGTCAGAAAGTCTGCTAGATCAAGACAACAGTCATCCAGACTGCAGGACTTTGATTGTACAGGATTACCTCCTTCACTGACTGTCAGTGAACCTGTATATGGAGTTTCATCTTTGGCCCTTCTTGCTACAAAGAGCATGGACAGAGATCTATATAGTTCAGAATATATAGATTCACTGCATAATGTCCTAATTCTACATGAACCAGCCACATACACACAAGCAGTCAAGGATCCTCAATGGGTGGCTGCCATGGATAAAGAGCTTGCAGCTCTTGAATCCAATCATACATGGGAATTGGCACCACTACCTCCTGGATATAAGGCTATGGGTGCCAAATGGGTTTATAAAATAAAATTCAAACCTGATGGGAGTGTGGAAAGATATAAAGCCAGGTTAGTGGCTAAAGGGTATAACCAAATTGAAGGAAAGGATTTCAAGCACACATTTAGTCCAGTGGCTAAATTCACTAGTGTACGAACTTTGATTGCATCACCTGCAAAGGGTTGGTCTCTTCACCAACTTGACATTAATAATTCTTTCCTTCATGGGTACTTAGACGAAGAGGTATATATGCAAATACCCGAAGGTTTTAAAGGAGGAAAACCAGGAGATGTTTGTTTGCTTAAAAGATCTCTTTATGGTCTAAAGCAAGCATCAAGACAGTGGAACTTGGAGTTGACAAAGTTTCTTAAGCAACAAGGATATGAACAATCTAAACAAGTTACTCTTTGTTCATCAGATGTATGGGGAAGGATGATTTCACAGCAGTATTAGTGTATGTTGATGACCTGCTGATAACCGGAACAAATGAGCAACATATCAGCCAGTTAAAACATCTCCTGATGAAGCTTTTACCATTAAAGACCTAGGACAACTTAGGTACTTCATTGGTATTGAAGTGGCTAGATCTCCTAAAGGTATCACACTTAATCAGAGAAAGTATATTGTGGATATTTTACAGGATAATCATATGGAAGACTGTAAGGGGGTTCTTTTTCCATTGCCAAAGGGTTTGAGGCTATCTACAGATGAAGGAGATCCTCTACTTGAACCTGAAATTTAGAGGAGACTAGTAGAAAGATTGTTGTACTTGAATTTATCAAGACCTGATATAACATACTCTGTACAACAATTAAGTCAGTTCTTGAGCCTCCCCAGATTGCCTCATATGCAGGCTGCCCTACACCTTGTCAGATATCTCAAGTCTACCATTAATACTGGACTGTTTTACTCTGCAAACACTGCACCAAATAACTTTGACACACAAGTGCCACAAATTCTTATATGACACGGTTTCTCGTGATAATTTATCATACTGCAAGGAATGAAGCTACAGATAAAATCCCAAACAAAAAGCAGTGAAGGCAGACCTTGACTCTAAAAGTCCTTGGTATCAGCCGGTTCGTTATCTGAACAAGCATTTGTTCATCCATCGTCAACCGATTCACAAGATTATGTGGATTAAAAAGCCCCGACGTATCAAACAGCTTGGCCTTTCCAGGATGAATCCGCTCCACCCTTATAATGCCTAGGGTAGGCCCGGGCGCTGGTGCTTCTGTTAAATATGGTAGTCCCCCCTCCTCCACCCCCACCTTCGCCCCCGTTCCCATCATCTTCCTCATCTTCTTCTACTTCTTCGTCTGCGTCTTCTTCCACTCCTCCGTCTCCGTCTCCATGACAAACTTCTGCATGGCATTAATAAGTGTGGATTTACCAGCATTTTGAGCACCTACAGCCCAAACATTACCTCTTTCGCCTACCAATTGTACAACATCCTACATCAAATGACCCACACCCCAACCCCTCAATGCACTAACCATATGAAGACTAGTCAATTTAGCTACCCCGCATTCCCGAGCCCTAGCCCTAACCCAATGCTCTAATTGAGTCGGGGATGTAATTTTCGGTAACAAATCAATCTTAGTTAACACCAACACCAGTCGAGGAACATTCCCCGACTTCCATCCTTCCCATCCATGAAACACTTATCAATAGTCATAGATACAAAATCCGCAATCATTTTGGGAAAAGACCCATCAAAATCAGTTGCATCAACCATCATCAAAACTACAGACCTACCCCCAGAAGCAGTAGCAATTAAGCTTCCTACCAACAGTACGATAAAAATCAAGTTCAGGTAATCGGGTTTCGACAGCAAAATCCATAACCTTGCCATTATACCTAAGAGAATTACACCGCCCACAAATTAAAGGCTTAGTTGGGGGAATTGGGTCGGGTTCGGGCAACATAAGTTCATTCACAAAACCCTTTTGCTAACACAAGGGTAAGACTGCCCAAATCCAAACCTCCCCAACCCTTAATTTGATTAATTATAGTTAATGTAAGTGTTTAATCATTAGTTTTGCCATAAAAGATTGAATATTTCATTGATGGGTATTTGTTTTATCTCTTGATTTTGATTATGAGAAAATTTGGGGTTTTCATGTATCATTTTCACCTGGATTTTGTTACTTGTAATATTTATCAGCAATATTTGAGCCATGGATATCTTTCATATGCTCTTAAATTTTGTTAATAGTTGATTTAATCATTCGAAAACAGTCTCTTTGCGCAATTCTGCTATAATAGGGGTAAGCGCGACCTTTCTTACCCTACAATTTGCGAGAGTTCTTGAGCCCTTGGGATATATTGTTGTTGTAGATTTTAATCAGCAAAGTTGACGTCTTTTTAGATTATGGCCATCTAGCCAACTTCCTTATACTTGTAGATCGATTGTGTTTTGTGTACAATTAATTTTTAATCAAAGTTTGTGTCTTTCATCACTATGCATTGTTTTGTTCGTCTTTGATTATATTGATTGTGAGTTTCATCTTCAAGTTAAAGTTTGTGTAATTTGATATTGATATTGGTTTGATTGTAGCATGGTGGGTGGCGTGGAAAACAGTATTGGTACATGTTCCATTAATGCAAGAAATCTTTGGATTGCGTAAAAAACCTCCAAGGCCTCCACCTCCTGAACGTCGATATACCAAATATTACAAAACTCTTAATGATGCTCGTAGCTCTGGTCCTTCTCCTTCTCCATCTTGATGGTATATTTACCTTTTGCTTACCTTAAATTCATGTTTTTTCCATTGATATTTTAACCTTTTTTTATTGCTGCTTAAAATGATATGACTCGTGGTAGGGTGAAGATCGCTCCTATCATCGTATATTTGTGTGCAATTTTCTATTCCATATATCAATAACACATCATGGATTTTTTTGCCTTTCTTTACCTATGTGGCCACTCGAGAATCAATGGTACCTGATGAAGCTCATGTATAGTTAAGTAGGACGTCAAGATTCGCTTATTTGTCTTAACTCTTAATTGGATTATTGCTTGTTAATAAGGATTTTGCAAGGGTTGAGATTTTCCTTGATGATAATAATTGTGTTCTCTATCAGTGCCTGGCTGGCTCGTTCAACATCAATATTTTCCCAGAACTTTATTTTTGCTCTTTATCATGTGGAGATTGGAGTCGGGGTACTCGTTTGGTGAATTTACAGGTCTTGGGGATGGGGTTATTTGCAAAGTATTTCGTACGGAGTATCTGTTGAAAAATGTGATCTTGTTAATGTTGGTTCTTAAAGATCTCTACATGACCATTATTTTAGCTTGAGAGTCATAAAAGCGCTACTAATATATATGGAATAGTATTGTTATAGATCCATTTTCTCAAATACCAACTATTTTTGTGGGATAAAGTCATAGGGGTAGTTTGCGGGTTATGAGAACATTTTCGATGAGTTCAAGCAATTTTGACCGATGTCAATTGTCTGCACTTGATATTATTGTTAATTCTTTAGTGTCCACTAGTTTTATGCCCGTACAAAAAATGTACGGGTATATTTTTAAATATTTGGTTATTTATAAATATGTTTAAATAATTAGTGTAATATAATTTAACATAAAAATTAAGTGGGAAAATAGATGTTAATATGAATCGTCAATTGCTAAGATAGGCCATTTTTCGACCATAAAATCCGATCTATTTTGTTATTAATGTAAAAGGAAATTTTTTATCATATCATATATTATAATTTCGGTTATACAATATATCAATATAGTATATACCATAATGATAGAGGAGATAAGAAAACCATATAAAACAACTGAAATCAGAATACAGGGTTATTAGTTCTTTTTGAAAAAAAGTATGCCCTTTTAACTCATAAATGCTCTAGCTTTTATAGTAAAAGAATTAAAAACTCGGTAACTTTTCAGATCTCATAATATTTTGCTAATAGAGTACTTTTTTCTCTAATTTTTGTAAAAGTTAATATTTGTAGAAATTATACGATCAATAATACTCTCTATATGACGAATAATAGTAGCAGTATCTCAATGTAGTATCTCTAGGCTATTTACTTGTTCGTTTCTTGAAATAAAAGTTAATTAAATCAAATTGTTTTTAAGAACTAATTAATTTTAATGATTTTTGAGTTTATCAAATTAAGAAAGAAGAAATCATTGAATTAGTAGAAGAATATATATATATATATATATATATATATATATATATAGAGAGAGAGAGAGAGAGAGAGAGAGGGGGAGAGAGAGATAATGGGAAAGAGAGTGTTGTTTCTTTTATAGAAAGAGGATCCATACGAGTCTTGCTATGAATGTTCAAGCGAATTTATAATAGCACATAATAAAAGACAGGGTAAAAAATCTAAATCTAGTGAAAGTCGAACTGATTTAGATGAATATTATTGCAGTTTTATCTTGCTGATCTTCCCCCAACATTTTACTGTGAGATTGCTCAGGTTCCTGAAATGAGTTTGGCGTAGTCTAAACAGACTAAACAGAATGTTTCTGATTGCGAAGTTTCTTGTTAGAGCATGCCAAGCGGGAATCAGGAAGATGGGTGTTGTACTTGTACATGATTGTAAGGTAGTGAACTCAATTGTAAATTATATTCTCTTGATTAAGTTCGATTCAGTCGAGATTTTCTGCAAACTATTGATTTACTACAGTAAATCATTTGCTGGCTTGCTGCTTGGCTTCTCTATATTTTGTCAAACCGGTTCTAGCTAGCCGGGGAACGCGGTTGATTGTGGATGACACACTACACAACACGGATGCGCGTCTGCTTGTTGTTTGTGGCTATTTCGAGGAAATATAATGGCATAATAGTTGTAGTGTCCTCGAATGTCTATATTATTCCCAGGAAAATGATTGAAGTTTCATTAAGTGTCTATATTGTGCTGCGTTGAAGTGCACAAGGAGTTGCCGAATTTCGATAATATTAATGAGACGTTATACACGGTTTATTAAGCGTGTAGCGTATTTTAGAGTGTTGTGTGGGTGGGACACGGTGTCGGATATAGACACATTAGATGATAGAGGCGCCTCTAGGGATGTCATTGGGGCGGGGCGGTGCTGGATATAGATTCCCCGTACTCGTACCCATCAAGAAAACCTCGTACCCATCCCCATCCCACCACCCATGGCGGGTACAAGTATCCAAAACCATCCCCGCCCCACCATCCATGGCGGGTACAAGTTTACAAAATTATCCCCGTCCCATATACCCATTAACTCGTTATATCATAAATTTTTCTGATCTTTTTTCGTACCCGTTAGTTTAATCGCTATTAATTTTTATTTTTCGGGAATTGTTTTATATAATTTAAGTTAATTACAAAGAAGTTGGTAAAATACTTTACAAAATATTTATTTTTAACATTACGTCTTAATTATAACAAAGTAATATTTGTGAAATTATCGTAATGATGGTATTAATTTTTGTAATAATTGGTGGGTAGGCGGGTATGAGCTGGGTAACACGCAAAAACCATCCCGTCCCGCTACCCATGGCGGGTCCAATTTTCATACTCGTCCCCGCCCCACCACCCGCCAAACTCTACCCATCCCCGCCCCAGCAGGGGCGGGTGCGGGGCGATATCCACTTGTACCCGCCCCAATGACATCCCTAGGCCCCTCTGCTTCTAAGCTTCTCATGCAAGACCCGACAAACGTGGCCGGACTCGATCAATACCCGACAAATGTCCTCTGTTTTCTAGCTTCTCATGCAAGACCCAGGCAAGACCTGACAAACGTGGCCGGACTCTTATTGACCCAACCAATATGGTCAAGTAGAGCCTGAAGTCGATCAAACAGAAAAATAATTTGATTTTAAATTTTTGTCTTGATATTATCAGAACGAATAATTTGAAACAAAATTATTGATATGATTGACTCGAACCGGTCCAAAATGTCAGAATTGTCAAAATTAAATTAATGATCCAACTCCGATTCTGAGATAACCTGGGCTAGAAAAGATGCTATGTACACGGACATTGGACGTAAAAATGACTTGTATGTCGTAACTAACTAAACGAACAAACATGACCCAAAAACGGTGTTATATACATGTTCACATGAACCCAGAAAGGGCTTAATAACTAACCGAAACCGAACTGAAAACGAAGCTATAATCATGATCACTCGAAAACGACGCTATCGAAATTGAAAATGGTCGGCTCGATAGTCGATAATAACCCGAGCCGACCTAATTTGACCTACTTGAAACTATATTGAAGCAGCAAAAAGCGACAAGGACGAAGGTTTGTCGGGATGCAAAATCTCCTGCAAAAAAATGGAGAGATAAACTCTCAAACGCCTCTGCTACCAACCAAAAATCTATGGCCTTAATTTTAACCCTAAATTTCTCTGTAAAATGTTCTTTACTAGATTATATCCTACTACTCCACTATACTATACTCCTAACCTCATCTTTTCACCACCATCATCATCATCATTCAAAACTGAAGCAACATCTGCTGACAATAAAATACAGAAATTGTGATAATTGAATGTATTAATGTGTTAAACCTAATTAACAGATTAATACATTCAATTATCACATTTTCTGTATTTTAGTTAGTGGTGTGTTATACGGCGAAAGCGGGTTTTTTGGATGATGCACGTAAGCTGTTTGATGAAATTCCTAAGAGAGAAGTGTCGGGTTTTGGAGCTTTGATTGGTGGGTTGTTCATGTCCATTAGAATAGAAGTCTGACTGCTAGAAACGAAAATAGCAACTTGAGTGAATGAAAATATATGTACTTAGCTTCCAAAGTTTAACCTCACCATACATCCTCAGTAGTTTAGAATCTTTAAGCAGACCCTTGTTCTTCAGTTTCCGCAACTAATGGTTAAAAGTGATCTTCAGGCTTAGTATTGCTTGTAGGTTTTTATGGTTCTGCTATTTTCCGAGGTTCCTTTTGAATCTTGTTACGGGTGCCCCGATAGGTTGGGACCATTGTTGCAACATCTGTTTTTTGGGATCATTAATGTGCTGGTATCTTTTACAGGTTCTGCCTTAGCAAAGATGGAGACTGAAAAGGGTGTTGTTGCACGATTTGTTATTGGGAGAAGGCATTCATGATTAAGTACTTACTAAAACAGTTTTCTTGTGTTGGTGTGAATGTCTAAGTAAATATCGTACCTGTTGTGTTTTGCTTGCAGTGAGAACCATGGTGATGCGTTAGATTTGGAGATTGATATTGAGGACAGGCAGACCAATGATTTTATTATTCTTGTATGTGAATACCGATGAATTCCTTATTTACTATGTCCATCTGACTCATATACCTTTGGTTCTTCTTCGTCTAGAATCACAGAATCTGTTATTTAGGAAATTATATCCAATGGAGTGAAACTGGAATACCGGGTGCATCTTAGAGCTTGGGCTGTTAATAATAATAAATAAACGATGACACTATAAATGGTGTTACGCTAATGTAACTAGTGCTAATGATTTATCTTTAGAAGCCTTCTTTTCTTTTCTTCTAGTCACATCGGCCTTCAAGAGCTTTAAAATTAACAGGTCTTGTTATTTTTCGAAAGGACACTAAGACATACACTAAATGATCGAGAAGCATGGAAGGGAGGCAACACTTTCCCCGATCATAGTGCCTTAACAGTCTCCTGCTCGTGGTGAGGCATTAGGCGGGATCTGATACATATATTCTTCGTCATGTGTTAAACATAGATAGGATATTTCTGATAGTCTGATAATGAAAATTAAGAGTTGAAAATTACGTCATGAAAGCCACTAAAAGGGGGAAAAACATCTCTGTTTTGTGTGAATGGGCTTGCGTAGCATGATTCTTGATCTAGAAAGTTTCCCTTTTATTCCCGTTTCTTAGTATTAAGTATTAACTGTAGAGTTTTTGCTACTTGTTTTAACAGGATGAGCATGTGGAGACTCCTAAACAGCTACCAGAAAAGACGAAGTTTTTCTTTGCTCATGTAGCAGATGTTTGGGATGCAGAGTTCTATGCCAAAGTAAATGATAATATATATGTAAATATTGGTGAGTGAATTTTTCATCCATACCCTCTCGCATAGTATTCAGCTGTTTGAATTGGTTTTTTTTATTATCGAACAACGCATTTTTCCAATGTTATAGATATGGTTTTGAGTTGGGATCTTTTCAATTGTCTATGGCGATCAAATATTTTAATTGATAGCATCCACCAGAATAATAGATGGCTTAAGTCTTATGGCCAAACACTAATTATTCTAGCTGATGTTGCTTGACTACTGACTAAGATTTCTTGAGAAAAATACGGATAAACCACTGTCTTGATAAATAAATTTGCTTCTAGTAGAGTCTTGATATACTAATTACTCATTGTTGGTCGTGGATTTTTTTGTTGTCATTTTTTTACAATCTACCCTTACAAGTTACAACTCAATTAATCGGATGATGCAAATGTAAAAAATTTAAGAAATGAAAGTTATGTCGGTTTGGCCTAAGGATCACTTATCGTAAATTTTGTATCAATTTGGCGCAAAGACCGGCTTTTTTGTACCAATTTGGCACAAACCCAACTTTTTTACCAATTTGGTAAGAGCTCTTTTTTACCATTCTGGTCATTTGGCCGTTATAACATGTATCCGAGCATTATGATTTGCCATGTATGTTACATGCTCAGTATTTAAAGTGTGTAATTATTTATATGCGCAAATATCTACTAGATATGTGTTTCAGTATGTCCAGTTAACTGAAATATCTTATGCACAGACGCCCTGGGAAATACTCTTGCAGCTCATGTGGACAAGCCTCGAGTTTACATGGGATGTATGAAGTCTGGCGAAGTCTTTTCTGAACCGTGAGTTCGACCACAAATATATTTGTTGACCATTTTCTCTTAGTAATACTCTTTGTTTTGCTAACATAGGGGTAAGGTTGCGTACATCCGACCCCCCCCCCCGACGCTATTGAGGTACTGGGGTAATGGGGCAATGTTGTTTAATTAAATGCAGATGATCAATTTAGATATCTCAGTTTCTCAGTACCTTATTGCTGCTTTAATTTGACAGAAGCCAGAAGTGGTACGAGCCTGAGTGGTGGAAATTTGGTGATGGAAAATCGTAAGTCATTTCTCAGTTTGATATAACAATACTAATTTGCTTACATGAAAGGGCTGAGGTAGTTTAAGGTTTTTCACTTTTTGACAGAAACAAATCCCCGTACTTTTGTATCAAAGCATCTGCTTTATAATCCAAAAAAGGCTGCTATTAGTTGTGCAATTATGTCACAAAAGGTTACCCATTGTCGCTATCAGCCTCTTATATAAATCTGGAATTGCCAATGGTTTAACTTGTTGGCTTGTTGCTGCCATCTTGGACATTCTTACTGAGGGAGAGTAGCTTCATAAATGAGGCTTTTACTAAAGTAATTTTATTATGCTATGATCAGTTTGAATATGTGGAGTTAAAGGAATATGTCCCTTATGTGACTGATTCTATTTAACATTTATATTATATTGTGCTATGATCAGTTTGAATATTTACTTTATTTGCCTTCCATTCTTTGTCCAAGCAGGTATTTCCGCCACGCTTCCGGTGAAATATTTGTCATATCTCAAGCACTTGCCAAATTTGTTTCTATAAACAGGTTAGTCTTTCCTAGCTAGTATTCTCCATATACGGAGTATTAATTAAGCAGGGGATGAGTTAGCAAGTGCAGCTCCTATTGGCCTTACCTATCCATTTAAATTTAACCGTTTCCTCAATTTCAGTCAGCAATGATTCTGAAATGAAAATTTCTGCAAAGTATTTACAAATCTTTATCTCATTGTGCCTGCAGATCCAATCTCCGCACGTACGCCCATGATGATGTCAGTGTTGGCTCTTGGTTTATTGGGCTAGATGTCAACCACGTTAATGAAAGAAAGTTTTGCTGTTCGACATGGGCATCAGGTATTTCTCTTTCCTTTGTGATAAATAGAACACACACTCATGGGGAGTGGGCAGTGGGGATGACAATTGACAAACGTTGAATTTCAAATACAGTCAGAAATTTAGTTCATCTTTTATAGGGACATTCATTAAGAAATTCGTTTAGATGAAGCTTTGACCATACTTCAAGGCAACTTATGTGTCCAGAATTGAAAACAATTACATGCCCGAGTGCCTTAAAAGGCTCTCGTCTATAGCAAACTTAAGTGGACATATTCATGATGAAGATTAGGAATTTTTAAACAAGGGATTAACAAAAATCCATAGATCCAAGCAATTATTGTCGTGGGTCTTTCGAAAAACATATTTATATTTTCAACCTGGAGTAGAAGTTCCATGTCTTGAGTGTCTGACCCCAATGAACCCGTTGGAGTAGAGTCTTTGAGGCGCTAAATAATGGCATTGATGTTACTGACGGAATTATTTAGATAGTAACGGGACCTTCATGTTTAGACCGAATCCTTCAATAAAGAATATCGTTTCAGTGATGTCACAACTCACAAATAATGGTTTACAAAAGAATTTCGGTTCCTTTTTTGTTAGAGATTCTTGCTGTCTAACTTCATAAAAATTAATGCTTTCCACTGTAAATTTCCCTTTTGTTGTGTGCAGGAACTATTTGCTCTGGTGTTTGATGGAGTGTCAAATTTCGGCTGATTTCTTCTCAGTTTTTTTTATCAAGAATTCAGTCAGTGACAGGGATATACAGAACACATACAAGATTCATCATTTTTTTTACGTAGAGGTGAGCGATGTAGTCAGGCACAAAGAGGGATTGATGTGCTCAACCACAGCTGCTCGCCTAGCTCCCCAACCCTGTATTTTATGTAACACAACTTGTGTTTTAGAAACATTAGTAGCCGTCTCTCTGTTACCGGGAAATAGGTTTGGCGTTTAGAGATTTTGTACGAGTTTTGGTGTCCCTTTTTTTGTACGAGTTTACAATTGGTCCGTGTAAGACGGTTGTTAACACAAGTACAGTGTAAAACAAATATAAAGTAACTATTAGAATTTATTTTACAATAAATGTGTAAAGCCGCCTTTTACGAGTATTTCTGTAGAAAGTATCACCAGAATACATAGATCAGCAATCAGAGCATCACTTTATCAAGCTTCAAAGCCTTTGTACGCGTTCCAGTAAATGATGTTCATCGTGAAGTTTATAATTCATCATATTATTATTATCAAGCTTCAAAGCCTTTAAACCCCTAAATGATAATGTCGCTCTCCCGATCATTTTCCATGCCATGACCATAATTATCTACGACATTGTTCTAAATTATAACACCGCTCTCTCTGAGCATATTCCCTTCAGAACTCTATCAATTAAGGCAAATTTCTCATATAAAACATATACACACGCATTCATAAGAATATTATCAACATGAAGCTGCAAGTTATCGTCGTTTAAGTGCTGAGCACAAAATTATGAAAGCTAATATTGGCATACATCAACAGTAGTTTGCGGACAACTTTGTACATCGGAGACAGGCAAATGGGGTACGATAGCTAACACAAGTACTTCTGTTGTTGACTTCGCCGGAAAATAACATGGAAGTCTTCAAGATGACGTGTTGAGGAAATGTGCCAGAGCTTTATCAGTGTCATTATCGTACATAAGAAGAGCCTCGGCAACAGCATTTGCAGAGAATCCCATTTCTCTAAGCAGGGTGAACGCAGTTGCAAATTCTCGAACCTAAGATGGGAAAAAATTGTCAAGGCAAGAGACACTGGTGACTGACCAGGGTAAAACGATAGAAGTGCGCAGACATCATTAGATAATCTTGCCAATTTCAAATACAGGTTAGAGAACAAAATAAAGCATTTGATCAAATTAAGCAAACACGTGCATGCTCCAAACTCCATGAAAATAGGGGGAAGCTATTCGTGTCAGTTGTCAGCTGCCCTACGTTACCTAGCGTATTGACACCCACACCTGTCACTCGGACATGGGTGACAATTCACTTTAAGCCAAAAAAATAGGCATTTTCATAAAACAACCGAGTCCGACACTTGGACATGCACCCGTACCAGTTGTTTCTAAAGAATATATGCCATGGTGAAAACAAGAACGTAGGTGTCGAGATCTTTTTCTTATGGGGAAAGGCCAAACACCTAAATTCGGGGGCTGGGTATATAGGAAGTGTAAAGCCCAATATTATAAAATGAAAATTAAGCCATGTATAGTTGTATACAGTAACTGCAGAAAATTTCTGGTTGCATCGGTTACCTATACCAAGCTAACCAACAAAAATATTTTACCCTAATCTTTTAACTTTTTTAACTTTTCAAACTATTAAAAGGTAAACAAATGCCCATACGACTTAGCATAGCACCAAAAAATTTCTACAGTAATTGATACAGTGATCAAGAGCAAAGTCCCAATTAGAAAGCAATAGTAAGAAATAATGGAAATAATGGACGAGAGTTGTGAAATAAAACAGGGAAAAAATACGCATTTTCGAACACAGTTTGAAGGTACAGAATCTGCATACTGTGAATTGAGGAATTTTATGAATTTGCCGACATATAGCAATGGGTCAAATATTACCTTAGTAGGATTATCCCCAAAGTTTTCTACCGCCAGAGGGACAGCTTCTCGGTTAAGCCCTGATGTGATATATTTGCGCACAACAGGATCCACAGAAGGAGCCTACAAGAAGTTAACTACATCGATTAAGAGTCTAGACGTATCACTTAACTACATGGATTAAGAGCCTACATTATTGAAAACAACCAAGCAGCTACAAGTACGTTACCACGGATGGAATTGATGGTGGTATAGGTTCTGGATAACTTGGTTGGATATTTTCAGCAGCAAAGCGGGCCCAATTCTGGTTTGCCTTTTCCGACTCAGCAAGGATCTTCCTTTCCAAACCAAAATCAAACTGGAAGCTGCTGCGTGGAATATCTCCCATTTGTGGTAGAAGTTGAGGCTGTTGTACAGGCGATAATAAACACAATCATTTTCATTTATAACAAAGGAGACAACAGTGACAGAAAACCTGACAGTTCATCATCTATGATATTGTGATGCGGTCATCGCATAATGCGAGCTGTTGGCCTTATTCAGTTTACGTGACTTGGATCAATATCAGTTGATGTAAACGATAAAAACAATTCCATCAGAATTAAAAATCCATAAACAGGAGGACGTAAATGATTTGCAGGAATACAAAAAGAAAAATTAAGAAAGTGAAAGCTTGAACAAAGCTTTATGTTTATGCTGTCACAAACTCAACTATGTTATAGAGATAACAACTAACAACGGAAATCAATGAATCGCATTGTCTCTGCACAGAGTCAACAATACTATTTATGATATTATTTGTCAATTAGGCCCTTCAGCATGAAAGATGTGCATTCTACCAAATTGAACAATATTACAGCTCATTTAACAAGCTATGGAATACACCTTCACAATTGTCATTGCTGAATAGAGGGAAAGCTTGGAACAAGCGGCAGAAGAAGAGTGCTTCGGTATGCTACATATACGAGATCTGGCATGCGCGAAATGCTCGTATTTTTCAGGTGTGGGTAATAATAACCCATGAGTAGATTAAAGCAGTTCAATATGCGGTATCAGTAAGAATGTACTCTGTACTTCTACTATATTAGAGGTAGGGTAGAGAATGAGTTAAGCTGTTTTTCTAACTTAGCATTCCTGGTTTTTTGGGTGGTCATCATAGCCTCCTATTCGCACATTAACCTATATCCAACGATTTTTTACAAAATAAAGGCTTGTAGAGTTATAATTAAAGCTAGGTCAGCGCTAAAAAAGTGACAAGTAGGGAAACCCACTGCATTAAACGACAAGAAAAGTAATTCTGAGAGCTCGGACCAGCAAATCCCTATCAAAAACAAATAACTAGAGCTAGGTCAGCATTAAAAACGTGCCTAGTAGGGAAATCCACTGAATTGAACATCAGGTTAGATAATTCTGTGTTTTCAAACCACCATATCCCTAATTCTTATCAACAAAATAGCTTAAGCTAGGTCAATGCTAAAAACGTGATTAGTAGGGAAATCCCCTGATAAAACATCAAGTCAGATTATTCTAAAATTCAGAATTTCATATCCCTATCAACAACAAAAGGTAGTAACATTACAACGGAGATGAAGCAACGCTCAAAATTTCAGGGTCAAGACACTCAATAGTTACATCTGTTACACACTTTACAAAAAACATTTAACCGATAACTTACTGGTGGAGTGATCCGGTACTCTGGCTTAATCTGAACTCTTATACCAGATCCTGCTGCAAAAGTAAACAATGAGGAGAAAAAATAAAGGTCATCCAACAAATCAACATCTTATCTATCACGCTATCTGTATCACCATTGTTCACTTAGCATAAACAATTAAACAGCATCACACAGCTCAAAAGCTCACAAATTTGTCAACACAAACCCATAAATTCGATTCACCACGCAAATGTAAGTAACCAAAAGTCGTCGAAACTAGCAAAACATGCTAAAGTTGAACACAAGACTAATCCTTGATGCCTTGATGGAACTCACTTGATAGTGTAACAAAACTAAACAGTTAAATCAATTCTTTATAAATGAACATCACCACATAAACACAACTTCAAACCAATTAAGATATCAAATTCACTCAAATTACTCATTCACCATTCATGAACCCTAAGTAGTACCGCAGCCAAGGGGGACTAGCAGCGCGCTCACCCTATGTAGTATGTACAATGAAAATTTTGCTGTAGTTTTGTTGCTCATCTTACTATATTACTTCTTTGCCCATCCTGAAATCAAATCCTGACCCCGCCACTAACCCTAATTCCCCATCCTACCAAAATCAACACTTTCCCACAACAAATTGATACTAACAAACATCAAAATTAAAGGCTAGAGCAAAATCGTATCTTTTCAATTCCCAAAAAAACACCAAATTCAACCCAAAAACAATCGCAAAAAGGCAGAAGAAAAGGTGATAAAGAGAGAGAAAGGGAGTTACAGGAAGAGGGAGGGGCAGAAGTGTGATTGTAAGAGGGAGGAGGAGCGCGGGCAGGAGGAGGGATGGTCGAGTGACCGGACTGACCGATCTTAGGGTAAAGAGAAGATGAAGAAGGAGATGAAGAAGAATGAGGAGTTTGTCGATACATCGGGATGTGTGGTTGGGGTTCGTATGGTGAAACTCCTCCTCTATAAGTGCCTGTGTTGTAGTCGTTCTCCATGGTTTTGTGCTGGTTTTTTCTTTCTGGTTGATCAAACGGATTCAACGGTGAAGACGAATACTCGTATGATGCAACATTAACTTGGCTTTGGTATGGGGTTAAGAATTATGATATGGATCCGGTGATGACGGATATATTTCTCTCATAATAAAGTAACCGGAAAGTTAAATGTGGAAATTCAGCATTTTATGGGTTGTGTGACTTATGACTTGTGTCATTTGCATTTTATGCAGTTCATGGACTATACCACCCGATGTACAATGCTATTGTACATCCGGGGGATATTTTAGTCTTTTTCTTATTATTTTTGTAAAAAAAAAAAAAAAACCTAAAAAAGTTAGTAATCCCATTCTTCCCCACTTCCCCCCTCCTGTAACTTCTTCCATATTTTTCTAACTCGTCTTCATTCATCATCCAGTATATGATTTATCTTCTTAATTATTATATCTCCATATTTTAGTTTATTTAATACCATTATATAATTTTTATCATCAATGATGAACGAAGCTTCGACTGCGAATGAAACACCGGATGGGTCATCATCATCAATGGAACAATATGAAATTTTGAAGGAGCATGAAACTTCAATGGAAACGGAAACATGTACTTCTAATTCAGTGGTTTTGGAAAAATAATTACATATTACGCCTTTGTGTCAAGATATTTTTTTATAATAACCCGTATACAATTTTTTATAGACCTAGGTTCAGTTAGAAGAAATAAATTGGAATACGTATACTTTTGTGAAATTGCTTTGTATACTTTTGTGAAATTGAAACACGTATACTCTTTTATGTTGAATAAATTGCTTTTGTATAGTACAATTTGTGAAATTGATTTGTATTACTACCTATACTTTTTATACTGTGTTGCGTAAAATTTGTGGAATTGTTATGGATTACTATGTTGAATAAACTTTTTGATACAAAATTTATATTAGCTCGTATTCTGATTACATTAGCTCGTATATTTTTGGTACTAGCTCATATTATTATATATGTTAATAACTCGTATTCTTATTTTATTAGTTCATATTCTTTATAAATTAACTCGTATTCTTATATTAATACCTCATATTCTTATCTTAATAGTTCGTATTCTTATCTTAATATCTCGTATTCTTATATTAATAGCTCGTGTTCTTATCTTAATAACTCGTGTTTTTTTACATTAGCTCGTATTCTTTTATATTAGCTCGTATTCCTTTTATATTAACTCGTATTCTTAGGGTAATAAGTTGCATTCGTATGTGCTCGTATTTTTTAGTCCGTGATTTTCTTAAGCTTGTATTCTTTTTACATTACCGCGTATTTTTATATTATTAGCTCGTATTCTTATATTAATAGCTTGCATTCTTATCTTACTAACTCATATTTTTTTAATATTAGTTCGTATTCTTTTTATATTACCTCGTATTCTTCTTATATTAGCTCGTATTCTTAGGGTAATAGCTTGCATTCTGATGTGCTCGTATTTTTTAGTTTGTGATTTTCGTAAACTCGTATTCTTTTTACATTAGCTCACATTCTTATATTAATAGCTTGTATTCTTATATTAATAGCTCGTATTCTTATCTTAATAACTCGTGTTTTTTTATATTAACTCGTATTCTTTTAATATTAGCTCGTATTCTGTTTATATTTAGCTCGTATTCTTAGGGTAATAACTTGCATTCTGATGTGCTCGTATTTTTTAGTTCGTGATTTTCATAAACTCGTATTCTTTTTACATTAGCTCGTATTCTTTTTATATTAGTTTGTATTCTTATATTAATAGCTCGTATTATTATATGAATAGATCATATTCTTATCTTAATAGCTCTTTTTCTTATCTTAATAACTCGTGTTTTTTATATTGGCTCGTAATCTTTTAATATTAGCTCATATTCTTTTTATATTAGCCCGTGTTCTTAGGATAATGATTTGCATTCTTATGTGCTCGTATTTTTTAGTTCGTGATTTTCTTAAGCTCGTATTCCTTTTACATAAGCTCGTATTTTTATATTAATAAGTCGTATTTTTATTTTAATAACTCGTACTCTTATCTTAATAAGTCGTGTTTTTTTTATATTAACTCGTATTCTTTTAATATTAGATCGTATTCTTTTTATATTAGCACGTAATAACTTGCATTCTGATGTGCTCGTATTTTTTAGTTCGTGACTTTCGTAAACTCGTATTCTTTTTACATTAGCTCGCATTCTTATATTAATAGCTCGTATTCTTATATTAAGAGCTCGTATTCTTATATGAATAGCTCGTATTAATTCTTATATTAATAGCTCGTATTCTTATCTTAATCATTCGTGTTTTTTTTTATATTAACTCGTATTCTTTTAATATTAGCTCGTATTCTGTTTATATTAGCTCGTATTCTTAGGGTAATAACTTGCATTCTGATGTGCTCGTATTTTTTAGTTCGTGATTTTCGTAAATTCGTATTCTTTTTACATTAGCTCGTATTCTTATATTAATAGCTCGTATTCTTATATTAATAACTCGTATTCTTATATGAATAGCTCGTATTCTTATCTTAATAGCTCATATTCTTATCTTAATAAATCGTGTTTTTATATTGGCTCGTATTCTTTTAATATTAGCTCATATTCTTTTTATATTAGATCGTATTCCTGGGGTAATGATTTGCATTCTTATGTGCTCGTATTTTTTAGTTCGTGATTTTCTTAATCTCGTATTCCTTTTACATAAGCTCGTATTCTTATATTAATAGTTTGTATTTTTATATTAATAGTTCGTACTCTTATCTAAGGGGGTGTTTGGTTGGGGGGTTTGGAATGGAATGGAATGGATTTGGGAGAATCAAGTGTTTGGTTGGCTTGTTTTGGAATGGAGTTAGATACATTCTAACCCCATTCCAAACCCCTTGAATCTCATACCTTACTCTCCCCCAAGTTTCCCACTCCATTCCTCCCATAGTAGAAAAATAGTCCAACCAAACAAGTTTAGTATGGTATGAGAATTTCAATCCATTCCACTATAGTATGACATTCCAATCCATTTCATTCCACCTACTCGAACCAAACGACCCCTTAATAACTTGTTTTTTTTTTTATATTAACTCGTATTCTTTTAATATTAGCTCGTATTGTGTTTACATTTAGCTTGCATTCTTAGCTTAATAGCTCATATTATTTTTATATTAGCTCGTATTCTTTTAATATTAGCTCTTATTTTGTAACTCGTATTCTTTTATTTATACCTCGTAATTTTAATTGTTCAATATATCATCAAAATGTACTTTTTACGTTAACTCGTATTCTTATCGTAATAGCTCGTATTTTTATGCGTCCATATATCATCAAACTGGATATCGAGAACAACATAAATCACAAAATTAGGGTTATGTTTGGTGTAAAAAATACTTCAAATTAGTGTTGTTTGATGTGTTTTTCCTTCTTGATGTCGATACAAATTGCTTCTCATTTACCAAAATATAATTCGATGCATTTTTCCGCCTTCCTAGATATACCAATCGCTTTCCTTCAGTCATCTTCAAATCAAATTTTAGTAGGAGAGAACTTTGTTATGACTGTCGACTGTCGTCAACAGAGAATTAAGAAGAGTTTACTTAATGTTAATTAGATAAGTATTTTTTTTATAGTGGGCTCTAATAAAAAAATTAGTAGATTAAGTATTATATGGGCCTGATGTACCATGCTTCCTACACCCAGAGGTAGGATCCTATTTGTGCAGTTTATGCGACGGTCATTATCCGTCTTCAGCTTTAATGGAGTGTTCCTGTCTTTAATGAGAATCTGTGATGGACCATTTGGGTTTCGATCGTAATTAAGTTATGAACCAAATGTGTAACCATCACAAATAAGAGATACGAATTTTACAAATTTAGAAGTTTGACTGCTCGTCTCCTCTTATTGCGAATTTAGTCATTGTTTTGACTTTGAGCTTTGTAGATACAGAGTATTGTTTTGAGGTAATGACAAGTAATATTCTCGGCCTCTCAATGTGGGTAGATTCGATAAATGAGTTAATTTGAAGTGTGTATGCACAATCACCCTCAGTGCTTGTTAGAGAGGCAAAACTGTCTTGTTCTCACAAATAGGGAACGGGATTCACTTGAATGGTATTACTAGATAATATCACCGAGAGCATTCACTTTATTTATCGTTAACTTTATCAACGAATTGAAGCATGTATTTTGTTTTAGTTAGGAAAAAATTAACAATTAAAAATTACAGTACTTGTTATTAACGAATTTCGTTTGTTCAAGATTATAAATTTATTATATTAAAAGTTATAAATAATTAAATAAAATATACACAGAGTTTGTAGGTATTTTATTTAAAGAGATAGTATAATCGTATCACCAATTCACCATCCTACTCCCTACCAGTCACTCAGTTACTCATCTAGTCATTCACCCACCTTCTAAGAAAATGTATTACCAATTCTGCAATTCACCATCCACGCTTACTCATCCACTAGTCATCCACCACCAAAAAAACATCCTCACAACTCATAATCAATAACAACTTTTTAATATTTTCGCATAAAAGCATAATTCTCTCGCTCTCTGATCTACCCCCTTAAATCCTCTGTAAAAAAAACCCCTAAAATCTACTTTGCATCCTCCACCTTCCCCATTCACCCACTGCCCTTCTCAGTCTACTCCGTCGCCGGAGATGGGTCTGTTGTGTCCTATCTCCGGCGACGTTTCCTTTTCAATCGTAATTTATAATCTTTCACCCTTTTTTTCTCACTTATCCTTTTTGTTTCAAATCTCTCTCATCTCCGTGGTTTTGTTGATCAATTCTCCTTTTGGTTTTTGGATCCTCGTTGGTGTTCGTCCGACTATCTTTGTTGCGGTTATTCACAAATATGTTTAAATAATTAGTGTAATATAATTGAACATAAAAATTAAGTGGGAAATATACATATTAATATGAATCGTCAATTGCTAAGATAGGCAATTTTTCGACCATAAAATCCGATCTATTTTGTTACTAATGTAAAAGGAAAATTTTTATCATATCATATATTATAATTTCGGTTATACAATATATCAATATAATATATACCATAATGATAGAGGAGATAAAAAAACCATATAAAACAACTGAAATCAGAATAGAGGGTTATTAGTTCTTTTTGAAAAAAAGTATGCCCTTTTAACATAAATGCTCTAGCTTTTATAGTAAAAGTATTAAAAAATCGGTAACTTTTCAGATCTCATAATATTTTGCTAATAGAGTACTTTTTTCTCTAATTTTTGTAAAAGTTAATATTTGTAGAAATTATACGATCAATAATACTCTCTATATGACGAATAATAGTAGCACTATCTCAATGTAGTATCTCTAGGCTATTTACTTGTTCGTTTCTTTGAAATAAAAGTTAATTAAATCTAATTATTTTTAAGAATGTTCAAGCGAATTTATAATAGCACATAATAAAAGACATGATAAAAAATCTAAATCTAGTGAAAGTCGAACTGATTTAGATGAATATTATTGCAGTTTTATCTTGATGATCTACCCCCAACATTTTACTGTGAGATTGCTCAAGTTCCTAAAATGAGTTTGGCGTTGTCTAAACAGACTAAACAAAATGTTTCTGATTGCGTAGCTTCTTGTTAGAGCATGCCAAGCGGGAATCAGGAAGATGAGTGTTGTACTTGTACATGATTGTAAGGTAGTGAACTCAATTGTAAATTATATTCTCTTGATTAAGTTCGATTCAGTCGAGATTTTCTGCAAACTATTGATTTACTACAGTAAATCATTTGCTGGCTTGCTGCTCGGCTTCTCTATATTTTCTCAAACCGGTTCTAGCTAGCCGAGGAACGCGGTTGATTGTGTATGACACACTACACAACACGATTGCGCGTCTGCTTGTTGTTTGTGGCTATTTCGAGGAAATATAATGGCATAATAGTTTAAGTGTCCTCGAATGTCTATATTATTCCCAGGAAAATGATTGAAGTGTCATTAAGTGTCTATATTGTGCTGCGTTGAAGTGCACAAGGAGTTGCCGAATTTCGCAAATATTAATGAGACGTTATACACGGTTTATTAAGCGTGTAGCGTATTTTAGAGTGTTGTGTGGGTGGGACACGGTGTCGGATATAGACACATTTGATGATAGAGGCGCCTCTAGGGATGTCATTGGGGCGAGGCGGTGCTGGATATAGGTTTCCCGTACCCGTACCCATCTAGAAAACCTCGTACCCATCCCCGCCCCAACACCCATGGCGGGTACAAGTATCCAAACCCATCCCCGCCCCACCATCCATGGCCGGTACAAGTTTACAAAATCATCCTCGTCCCATATACCCATTAACTCGTTATATCATAAATTTTTCTGATCTTTTTTCGTACCCGTTAGTTTAATCACTATTAATTACAAAGAAGTTGGTAAAATACTTTACAAAATATCTATTTTTAACATTACGTCTTAATTATAACAAAATAATATTTGTAAAATTATCGTAATGATGGTATTAATTTTGTAATAATTGGTGGGTAGGCGGGTATGAGCTGGATAACACGCAAAAACCATCCCGTCCCGCTACCCATGGCGGGTCCAATTTTCATACTCGTCCCCGCCCCACCACCCGCCAAAGCTCTACCCATCCCCGCCCTAACTGAGGCGGGTGCGGGGCGATATCCACTTGTACCCACCCCAGTGACATCTCTAGGCGCCTCTGCTTTCTAGCTTCTCATGCAAGACCTGACAAACATGGCCGGACTCGATCAATACCCGACAAATGTCCTCTGTTTTCTAGCTTCTCATGCAAGACCCAGAAAAGACCTGGCAAACGTGGCGGGACTCTTATTGACCCAACCAATATGGTAAAGTAGAGCCTGAAGTCGATCAAACAAAAAAATAATTTGATTTTAAATTTTTGTCTTGATATTATGAGAAAGACTAATTTGAAACAAAATTATTGATATGATTGAATCGAACAGGTCCAAAATGTCAGAATTGTCAAAAGTACATTAATGATCCAACTCCGATTTCTGAGATAACCTGGACTAGAAACGATGCTATGTACATGGACATTGGACGTAAAAATGACTTGTATGTCGTAACTAACTAAACGAACAAACATGACCCAAAAACGGTGTTATATACATGGTCACGTGAACCAGAAAGGGCTTAATAGCTAACCGAAACCGAACTGAAAACGAAGCTATAAACATGGTCACTCGAAAACGACGCTATCGAAATTCAAAATGGTCGACTCGATAGTCGATAATAACCCGACCCGACCTAATTTGACCTACTTGAAATTATATTGAAGCAGCAAAAAACGACAAGGACGAAGGTTTGTCGGGATGCAAAATCTCCTGCAAAAAAATGGAGAGATAAACTCTCAAACGCCTCTGCTTCCAACCAAAAATCTATGGCCTTACAAATTCCACCCTAATTTTAATTCATCTTCCTTAATTTTAACCCTAAATTTTTGTGTAAAATGTTCTTTACTGGATTATATCCTACTACTCCACTATACTATACTCCTAACCTCGTCTTTTCACCACCGTCATCATCAGCATCATTCAAAACTGAAGCAACATTGCTGAAAATAAAATACAGAAATTGTGATAATTGAATGTATTAATGTGTTAAACCTAATTAACACATTAATACATTCAATTATCACATTTTCTGTATTTTAGTTAGTGGTGTCAGGTGTGTTATGCGGCGAAAGCAGGTTTTTTGGATGATGCACGTAAGCTGTTTGATGAAATTCGTAAGAGAGAAGTGTCGGGTTTTGGGGCTTTGATTGGTGGGTTGTGTAAAGTGGGGAAGTGGGTTGATGTTTTTTCGGTGTTGAGGATGATGGTGAATGATGGGATGTTGCCTGATAGGTTTCTTTTACTGAGGATATTGAAAGCTTGTTCCGCGATGGAGGTGGGGAGAATAGGTAAAATGGTTCATGGGTTTGTATTGAGAAGAGGGATGGAGAAGGATGTTTTCCTTGGGAATGCTCGGTAAAAGAAGCAAAATGGAGCATATATAAGGAAGGCAGAATGGGAGCCATGGAAAATATAGAGAAGCCGCTGGTCTACCCAGCGACTTTAGCCCAGCACCAATGTTTGAGCAGATTGGATCCCTAATCTTTGAGAAACTCGGAAAAGGAGGGTTGCAGCAGACAGTCAAGACGTAAGCGGAGTATGTCATTAATAGAGTTGTTTGCAAATGAGGCCTGCAATGAATTGAACCACATCCTGAACCACATTCACTACAGGGTGCGTGAATGAAGCGTGAATGGCCCGTTGTAACTATTTTGAAGCGTGAACTAAGATTATTAAACTGGTTTCACCAGCATTTGTATTGCAGACGGTTGCCTTTTGCTATGTCTTAACCAAGGCTTAGGTAAGTATCTTAGCATTTGCACCTTTCGGGAAAGATTGAGGCCTAGGCCTAGCCAACTGAAATACTTGAGGTGCCGGAATTGGAGGAGCAAATGAAATAGAAGCATGAACAAGGATTGGCTCAGAAATTGTAATGTTATTGCCAAACACAGGTTCGGGAGCTAGCCACATTTCAGCCGAAAGTTGGGATCCAAGTCCATTAGTTCTTGCAGGGAAAGAGAGTATGATGTCAGTAGCTTCAACTTATCCGAACCAGGAGCATGCGCATTGGATATCAGTTCGAAGAGAAACTTTCCTTTAGGTTCACATTCAAAAGAAGCGACCTCTTTTCACCAGACTCGGATGAAATGCTCAAAGATCTCTTGCCCTTGAAAAGCGTATCAGTCTGTTTCTTACTGAAGCGGACAACGAGGTTTCCTTTATGCCCTTCTGGTCTCAAATCATTGCGACTGAACTATTTGAATTCTGTTAAAAACGTGTTTTCCGCGTCGAAAAGTGAAGCCACCTTACACAGGAGTTAGCTGCGTCCCTTCAACCCACATTTCGTGGGAGCTAGTTCTTGGGGCATCAAGGTATTCATTGTGAACCTCCTTAATATTCATTACCAAGTGAATAATTGAAGTTTTTGTGCTTTGGCTAAGTAATTGTCGCAATATTTATTTTCCTTTTGACATTGAAGCAGACAGGTGATCGCGGTTGCTAGTGAAATGGTTCTCATCTTCTGAGATTTTGGCATTCAGTCTACATTTGACACTATAAATAACATTGCACATATTGTATAGGAAGGAGCACTGGAAAAATGGGGTTCAAGCAGTAGTATGTTATCAGCCTCATTGCTGCCTCCTGAGTTTGCAAACATCATTGCACATATTCTATTGGTAACAGACAAAGCCGCTGGTTACGGTAGCGGTTTCCCTGTTTTCCAATTTTTTCCTCTGCCTTCCTCCTCCTCTATTATGTTTCGTTTTTCTTAGAAACTAGCAAAGCCGCTGGCTTAACTAGCGGTTTAGTGTAAAAATTGGAAAAATAAATAAAGTGATGACGTGGACCCATTTGGAAGAAATAGTTTTAAATGGGTCCCAAACCGATAAATAGTTTGCTAAATAACCCTATTTCGTCGAAAAGTTCCTTTTAAAGGGTCTTTTAGATGATTCTAGCAAGTTGTTCCTTACAAGTGCCCTGATATACATGTATGCTAAATGTGGCAGCATACGAGAAGCCAAATGGGTATTCGACTTGGCAACTTTTGGAGACAATGCTGTATGTAATGCTATGATCTTGTCCTTTTCAGCTCATGGGATGACCAAAAATGCCTTCACCCTTTTTTAACAAATGGAAACGTCAGGGATCGTTCCAGATGGTAAAACTTTTACTGCACTTCTTTCAGCTTATGCTCGTGATGGTTTGATATCAGAAGGGCAGAAGTATTTTACCCTAATGACTACTAATTTTGGGATTATCCCTAGTTTGGAGCACTATACTTGTATGGTTGCTTTAATGGGAACTGTCGGCTTGCTCGATGAGGCTTTGGAACTCATCAGGCAAATGCCCTTTAACCCTGACGCTTGCATTTGGTTCACTCTTCTTCGTTCATGCAAAACCCACACAAACGCAGAGATAGGAGAGCAAGCCGCAAGAGCCCTTTTTGAACTTGAACCTGAAAATCCTTCCAGCTACATTCTTCTATCCAATATATATGCGTCTTCAGGCTTATGAGATGCTTCAAAGGTTTTGAGGAAATTTGTCAATATGAAGTCATTGACAGTGAAACAGTGCAGTTATATCAGTATAGGCTCGACACTCCACTCATTCAAGAGAGGAAGAGTGTTTTCGCCATTGTTGGATATAACCATGGATACGTGGCATAAATTGGCCGAGGAAATGAAGATTGCAGGGCATTCCGTTCAGAATCCGATTCTTGGTAGCGAGGATGACTTAGATCCATGTTCATGTTCTCACACAGAAAAGCTGACTATAAGTCTTGGGATTGTCTCTTCGAGCAATTCACAGCCGATCAGAGTGTCGAAAAATCTTAGAATGTGTTTCGATTGCCATACATCAGCTAAGCTCATATATATCGAAGATTGTCGGTAGGGAAATTTTTGTAAAAGATGTCAGTTTCTTTCATCATATGAAGAATGGGAATTGTAGTTGCCAGGATAGATGGTGATTTAAATCACTAGAATCGGTTCGTTTATGCAAAGATTTGTGGTGTGCATTGTTTCGAAAATTTCTGTAAATTATTTAAACCCCCTCCCATCTGTTTTAGGTTGTAAGATAAAATTAGAATATTCCCCAGTTTTACTCATTCCGCCCCTATAGGTTACCAAATTGTCCCTTCTTTTTTTAATAGTTACTTTTTCAGTTTACTTTTATTAATTCGTTTCAATATTTACGTATGTTTAAAAACCGTTTTAAAAACTCGCAAATCAAACCGTATTAATAAATAAAAAAATAAAAAAAAATGGTTTATTCACATAATTCACATGAACAGGCCTGAGCGAGTTCATGTGAATTACATGAACAGGCCTGAGCGAGTTCATGTAATTCACATGAACATGCCTGGGCCGGTTCATGTAATTCACATGAACGGACCATTTTATAGCTATTCTACATATTAAATAATTACATGAATATGCCTAGGCGAGTTCATGTAATTCACATGAACAAGCCTGGGCGAGTTCATGTGAATTACATGAACAGACCTGGGCGAGTTCATGTGAATTACATGAACTCGTCCAGGCCTGTTCATGTAATTCACGTGAACGGGTCATTTTATAGTTATTTTACATATTAAATAATGTGACGAAACAATAAAATAAGTGTTGGAATTTAGTTAATCGATTAATACCTCATTTATTGCTTCTTCGGTATAATTATATGAACCCGTATTGTTTTCAACGTAAACAAAACCGCCTCCTTCTCCGTGTTAGTGACTACTATACTCATCGTAATATCGATAATGTTGTTCCGCATTCCAATCAATGTTACATCGATTTCCGTCATTGTTGTAAGAACTATTATTAGTGTGCGATTCAAAAATATAATCGAAAAATGGGTTATCGTCACCCCATTAATCGATAAATATATTTGTTAAGTAATTTGTTAGGAGGAGAAAATGTTACAAAGTGATGACGTGTGGTAATTAAATTTCATCTAAAGGTTATTTGGGGTAATTATATTAACCCATAGTGTTTTTACCGCAAACAAAATTACTAAAGTACGCGTATTCGTAACTATTTATACTTATTTTATACGATTATCCAATATATTAGTGTGTTAAATATTTTTTACAAAGACGAAGGCAATCTTGGAACATCTAAAATAAAATTAGGGCGAAATGAGTAAAGTAAGGACGGAATATAGCAATTTTGTAAAAAAATGCAATTAAGAAGAAATAGAAGGAACTGGAAGAAAAGCAAAGCAAAGAGAAGAAGAAAACGCGTGGCGTGGAGCTGACGTGGATGTAACGCTGGCAATATTCAATGCCCTTTCACCATCTCTTCTCTTCTCTTTTTCTCCCTCTTTCTCTGCATCACCATCAACTACCCCTCCAATTTTACAATAAAATTCACTATTTTATTTTATAATAATAATATTAATAATAAAATAATTTAATTATAAATAATCTTAAATTTCCCTCCTTTTTCTTTTTTTCCCATTTACAAATCTCCACAAAATTGTATATTTTCATTGTTTTCAGGGAAATTTTTAGAGGCAAAAATTGTATTTTTCTGTGATTTTTGAGGAATAAAATTTATTACATCAGCATATAAAAACTAAAAAGTGTGTACATTTTTCAGGGTATTTCTGTGTGTTTTTTTTTGTAAATTATTGTACATTTTTCAGGAGAATTTCAAGGGTTGTTATCGCTAATTTGATCAAAAGGTATGTTAAATTGTTAATTTCATTGCAGTTTTGTTAATTATTTGTGTTTTTGGATGAACCCTTTATGAAAGATTAGAACTTTATTGGATTTGTTTGTGTTAATGAGGTTTTTGTATAGTTTTTTGTTTGGATGACGAGTGAACCTGCAGCCGCTGTCTTTGGTGCGCACTTGATAAACCCGAGTTTTTGTTTAGTTATATATGTAATTCTGCTGAAAAGTTTGTGTCTTTGATATAATTGAGGGAGGCCCGCATGCTAAACTTGAAGTGAAGGGAATTAAATCATTAATTATGGTTTAAGTATAGTTTTCATCTGATAAAGTTGGAATTTTTTGAACTGAAAAAGGTTGATTTTTGATTTAGGATATACTGTGGGTTCCCCTTGATAGGATTATGTAGTGATTATTGTTTGGTGGGTGCAAATTGATTATTTGATTAAGCACTAATTTATTTAATTTGCCCTAGGAGGATGAGAAGGTCTTTAATAGTTGATACTAATGACAAATACTTATACGGGTCTCGACCCGTTAACCCTATCATTAATTAGTAAGGATTTTGGTAGGGTCGCATGTGAGACGGTTTTAAACGAGAACTGTTGTTTATGATTTACTGTTTGGGAGCAAGGAGGTTATGTGTAAGGGTTTTGCTAGACTTCATAGCTCAGTAGTCAGTAGGCTTAGTTCACTGTATAGAGATTGGAAGGAATGAAGGATTGGAGCTTGTTGGAGAAATGATGATTTCGGTCTTAACAATTGATCAAGAGAGCTTGAATCTCATGAATGTGTGAAAGTAGTAAGAACTACGCTTAGGCTTGTAATTGTGCGAGGTAGAACGGACTTTGTAGTCCCAGTGAAGATGTACAGTTGGTGTTAAAAGCTCGAGCGATTAAATTGAATGGATTTAGTTAAGAGTATGGGATATTGGGATGGGGATCTTGTAAGGAAATATTTGTTTTTGATACTTCTATTTAGAATCAAATGGTATCCCAAAATTTGTCGTTTCTTCGGTCTGATCAAATAAGGGCAAAATCTACCCTCGTCAAACCCACATATCGGACTTTTGGTTTAAGGAAGTTTCAGTGGCGTAGAACATATAAGGTAATGGGGTCTTGAGAGTTCACAAGTTTTGCGAAACTGATGTTTTGTATTTCTACATTTTCGTAGTTTGAAACTGTTTTAGTTTGATGACCTATACTAGAGTGAATTCATAACAAAATTTAATGCAAAATTAGGAATTCCGCCTCTGCCTCTTCCCCCATAGGAACACTGATATGCTCTAGTTAAACATTTCAGGTGCCGCTCTCATAGGCTAATAGGATCATCATGGGAAACAATGAAGCCGAGAAAACTCCAAAATTGGAGAAACCCGAGAAACCAGCTTCTCCACCTAAGGTAAGTCAACCTTCACCATTTGTTACCTGATATAATTATTCCAAAATCTCGGAATCTACCGAGTTTTAAATTTCTAATTTATTCCAACTTTCATAGTATTCCCTCCTAATTTGGGTTAAATTTACAGGAACCAAGCAGTGTTCATGTCTATCCGGATTGGGCGGCTGTCCAGGTTAAGTTTCTTAGTGTTTGCCTTCCTTCCTGAAGGATCAATTATGTTTATGCTATGAAGTTGTAACTTAATGGTGTTCTTTTATTCATGGAAAAGCTTGTTCTACATTTCTTTTTCGGCAATTAGTATTCCCAAATCCCAATGCTCCATTAGGTAATTTTTAGGGAGTAAATAGTTATTACGGCGCGTTACATTATTCTTGATGCTTTTGTTCTCAGTCTCGGGTAAACTACCCGTGCCTTTTCTGAGAGTTGTTTTTTTTGCTCTAGGCATATTACGGTCCCGGAGGCATGCCAGCGGCTTACTATAATCCAGCTGCTGCACCTGGCCATGCGGCACACCCATATATGTGGGCACCACAGGTAGTTGCACATTATATTATACTGAGTATTTGCCTGGTTGTTTAATTACAGCTGAAATTCAGCAATTGTTCGAATAACAGAACTCGATTGGGTTCACTATCATGCATTATCATTTGAAACAGTCAATGGCACAAAAAATAAAATCATGAAGAGAAAAAAAGCTTGCTAACTGTGAATTGTTTTATCATGTTTTGGCAGATGGTGCCACCTTACGGATCACCTTATGCGGCCATGTATCCGCATGGAGGGATCTACGGGGCTTCTACTGCACCTGCTGTAAGTGTTTTACGTGCTCTCTCCTTCTCAGTTCTTGTCATTGACCTTTGCAAATAAGGAATTGTCGATATTTGATGGCCATAGACATGCCTGTATCCGCTGTATGACTGTAGATTAGATGCACCATTGAACTTCGCTTGCATATTGTTCTCACTTCTCAGCTTGTGCCTTCTATTAATTTAAATTATGTAACACTCATTTTTGGCAATAAAGACCCGCTCACCGAATTTAAAAGAACTTGCTATTGTTCCCCTTTCAGACTCGTTCCTCAATCCTTGCTTTAATTAATACTCCGTACTAACTGCATGTATATTTTCGTTGTGGTAAAAAAAACTCGCTACCTCCTTGATTTTGGTAGTCAGCAAGTGTACTTTATCAGTAAGTGGACTATACTACATCAGATGGTGTAGTTTCTGATCATTAAGAGTTTTCGAGTTTTGTTTTAAAATTATGAGTTTTATTATGTAGTTTTTGAGTTCCTTTACTTGAACATTAAACTCAAAAAATTACATTATAACTCAAAAAAATTACATATGAGCTCAGAAAAAATTGAATTTTGACGTCAAAATACTAAAATGTAATTTATAAACTTTATAGAACTAAAAAATATACGCAGAAACTCAAAAACTCATGAAGTATGAGGTAGTACATCTGATCCTTTTTTCCGTAGTTTATCCGTGCTTGATTCATCGAAACCAGTATTTCCATTAGTAATTTTTAACTATTGTAGTGTAATTTTTTTGGTGAAAGTCCACACGGTTTGAAAATAAAGTCAAATGGGAATAACATAAATCGGATGGAGGGATGAATACCTTTGCCAAGAGCTTTCTATTAATATTTTTGAGCTGTATATCATTATGATGGCCAGAGTGATGGCAGTCAAGTATAAGATATGTTTCTTCATAAAACCTGATGAAGAACGCAGCATGGATAATGCATTGATGCTACTGCATCTTAGTTTATGCAGGTCGCAACTCCCCAAACTTTGGAAACTCCGACAAGGTCTTCAGGAAATGATAACGGCTCTACAAAGAAGCCTAAAGAAACTGATCTCAACGCTGCATGTGGAAATGGCAATGAGAGTGCTGGAAATGGTGGGGCACGTGGCCAGTCACACAGGTTTTTCAGCAAGTCTTTTTTTTTTTTCAGTTTCTGTGGTACCGTACGAGCCAAAGTTTTTAATTTTGTCCTGATTGTTTTGAGCGTAGCAAGCAAAGCACTCGGTCCTACCTTACAATTTTGAGAGTGATGGAAGTTGGTTGAATTATCGTGCTGAAGATAATTGTAGCTGTAGTTTAGCCTTTTTAGATTCAACTTATAAATTAATTTGGGATGAAGATAGTCATATTCTTAGACTTCTCGTTGATTTGGAAATTCATGCTGCATGAAATGGCTAAACTGTGGAAAGGGATCTGAGTTTTGTATTCTCGTATTTCATCTGCTTTCTTGTTCTAGGGCAATCTGTATACTCCGTAACCAGAAGTTTGCTGATTGTTTTTGAAGAAAAACAATTGAGATACAAGTTCCATGGCTAATTAGAAAAGATCCGATGGTGTGTAGTCTATAGACATGTAGTCGTATGTAACAATATGTCACGGTATTCCGGCTTTGCTAGATGTAAAGCATCTCAACTCTCTAGGTAACGACTGGACATTTGAACCCATTGTATTAAATCTCACTTCGAGATTTGATCTCTAAATAGGTACCTCGGCCTGATCCCGCTTGTGCCATAGTTGTGGTAACTGGTAGGTACCGCTGTGAAATGCGATCATGGTCATCTTCAAAATGAAATAATTTGACTGTTCGATATCATAGCCCATATTTAATGCCATGATTAGAACAGCTTGGTATTTATAATAACCATTTTTTTTTGTATGATGTTGACAATAGCACGGATTGCGGAACAGATGGTTCGTGTGACAGAAGTGATGGCAGTACAGCAAGAGTGAGTATGCATTTTCTGTCTTCTAGGTTTGTAGGTCTCCATTAGTTCCTAAAGCAATAAGTTGATGTTGCGATCCTATTTCAGGAAGACGACAGTGGTAGAAGTTATAACGGGGCATCAGACTCAGGTATAAACTGCTTCTTGATATTTATTCCAGCTTTGTAAATTGAAAGCATATGTTCAATCTCGATTTGTGTCTCATCTCGTCCCAGTCCCGTCTTATTGTGACATGTTATCTCTTAGTACAAAAAGTAGTAAGTTTATTGTCCCCATTTGACATTGGTTGACAACCAAAGTCAAATGGGACGGACGGGGTGAAAACTTTTGATATCTATCCAAATGCTAAAATCATTTTACTCCCGTAGCTAGAGCTGGCAAAAGCTGACCCGACCCGAATTGACAATAACCTGACCCGAATATATAAGATAAAATATATGTCAATAACCTGGCCCGCTAATGACCCGACCCGAATTGTCACCCGCCGATGACCCGACATGAACCGAACCGACCCGAACCCGTCATAACTCGAACCCGATATGACCCGACCTGCTTTGACCCGACCCGTAACCGACCCGAGTGACCCGATTGCCACCTCTACCCGTCGCTTACTAATTTGATTGGTACCGTATGTATGCTAGGCACATGTAATATGAAGATAGTTCCCGGCATTCCAATGGGTTCCACCAAACCGTTGGAAACGTTTCCCGTCCAAACACCTCAGATTAATCATTCTTCTCACGCAAATTCCGTTGCTGCTGCTGCCACACACAGGCCTTCTGTTATAGGAGTACAGGTAAAAGCATTATGGAAATTCTTTGGACGAATTTATTTTAATTTTAAATGTCAAAAGGTTCACCATATGTCCATAATACATGGAGATTGTTGAAACTACACCTAGCTATTGTCTTGGAAACTCAATTATATGATGTGCAGGATGAGCGAGAGCTAAAACGCGAGAAAAGGAAACAATCAAATCGAGAATCTGCCAGAAGATCAAGACTGAGGAAACAGGTTTGCATGCAACCTGGGAGAAAAATCAAAGTTTCATTTTCCGTCTCGTTATTTGCTGTAATGGATAATGGACTACTGGTTCATATTGCAGGCTGAAATGGAAGATCTCGGGAGGAAAGTTGATGCCTTGACTGCTGAAAACTTGGCTCTTAGATCGGAAATTAACAAGCTGGAAGCGAATTCAGAGAAACTGAGATCCGATAACGGCTTGCTAGTGGTAATTTTTCTACTGTCCAAATTAATTTGAATTTCCTTAGGGTAAGAAACTCAGAACGTGCAACTAGGACTGTTAAAGCTCGCGAGCAACTCGAGATCGGCTCGGTCAAAGCTCGGCTCGTGTGAGCTCGGCTCGAGCTCGGACTCGGCTCGAGCTCGGGCTCGGCTCGAGAGTTTAACGAGTCAAGCCGAGCCTTGCTGGCTCGAACATTTGAGATTAGCTAAGATATTAATCATATTTTATAAAAATATGCGCATATTTTATAAAAATATTTTATAATTATTATATCTTTGTAGCATATATATCAAATATCTTGTTGATATGCTAAATATTTTTACATAAAATGTTCGAACCTTGTTATTGAAAATATCGGAAGAAAAAAATAAAAAAAACATAAACAATTTTATATAGGCTCGATTTCGCTCGAGTTTGGCTCGAGCTCGTGTTAAAGCTCGCAAGCTTTGTAACGAGCGCATTTTTTTCAAGCTCGGGTAAGATCAGCTCGAGCTCGAGTTTTGGTAATCGAGCACAAGCCGAGCACGAGCACGGCCAAACTCGGGCTCGGCTCGTTAACACCCCTACGTGCAACCTTACTGTATTCTCCTTCGATCGGCTTTACCTGCAGGAAAAGTTGAAAAAAATGCAGGGACAAGGTAGCAGCGGCATGGTTTCTGTGAATAACGAAGATGAAGAGAAATCACACATTAATACCGAGAACTTGCTAGAGAAAGTAGATAATTCAATGTCTAATGGTGATCATGAGCAAGGTGAGCAAAATTGAATACCGGGCGTCTCACTATTAGGTGGTGGCGTGTATCCGACCAGACCACAGAAATAGTTTGCTGTGTGACTCGTGTCGATAACCACATTACTCCCGAGAGGTAGAGCAGTAGTTAATATAAACTTTGTATGTGTGTTGACATCATAGTGGATATGTATGCTTTGTCCAGTGTAAACGAAAGCCATTGTTCGTGCTTAAGTTCCGCACTTGTACACCGGGAATTAGTTGGTAATCGCGATGTGTAGATTTATTAGCCCCGGTGCGCCAGTGCTCGTGAAATTGTATATATTTTGACAAGTACCAAAGTTTTTCTTGGACCGTGTACTCAGGGAGTCCGATATACTGCTGTCCTTCCCTTATCGGGGCAAAATAGGTTGACGGAGCTACAAACCATGGCCAATACGTGTTTCGTGGTGTTTACGAGCTCAGGAGCTGGTGGTCTCTTACCATTGCTCACATTGTTCTCCCTTGTACTTCTGTATTCAAATAAACCGGTCTTACAACTTCACTGTCTTCACATACTCATACTCATGCAAGTTTTAGGGACGGGAAACCGCTGCGGGGCTGTGTACCGTGTTATCGACGATTTTTCGAGATGGCCTGGACCAGTTGGTGGAGTGATGACAATTTTTTTTCCTGTTTTGTCCTAATTGCTACTGCTGATCACTAATCAGCACTAACCCAACTTCTATATAATTAAAAACTTAAAAATCATCTTACTTTCAACACAAAATATGGATTAGAATAAATTTGGATGATTAGAGACTTAGACTAACAATTGAATAATGAAAGTAACTATCAAAAGTCATACATTACATAAGACGGATTTTTAAGATGGTTACTTCCGTCTTAAGCTTAAAGCGTGTCAAATAGTATAAATAAGATAAAAATAAAATATATATGAAAACAAAAATTTGTCTTAAATATTCGAAAAAATAATATTTAACGCGTTTTAATATGAAAATGGTCTCCTTCCTAGACTAAAGTCATACGTACATAATAGTACCAAAAATATGAAGAATTTGGTAAAACCAGGCTGCTCACATGGCAACTTTCTTACGCAAGAAATATTATATTAAATCGAGGAAAAAAGGGTGTAAGACAATAAACATAACACAAATTCTTATCGAAAACGGACAGTGTTCGTAATAAGTTGAAAACGGATAATACTCTCTCATAAAATGTAAGTGACGTAATTTATAGTGTGTCCTATTTCTCACTTACCTTATTGTAAAAAGGACACCATCGGACATCCGTCTTCAATCTATGACAGATAGGTTTCATCACACAGATAATATCCGTCATAGACGTTTGGACAATAAAAATGGCGTAAATGGAGGAGTGATGTTGGTGCAACAAAGAATTTAATTAAACATCCTTGCAAAAAAAAAAGAATTTAATTAAACATTTTATTGAGTTGTCAACTTTTAATTTTCACATGGATTATGCATCATCCATTCATCCTTCCTCTTCCTACGCACATATAAACAATTACTCTTATTATTTATTATTTCAGTTTAATCCAAACTAACTCAACCAAACCCATACACATAATACACTACCTACTTAAAAACCCCACTAGTATGCATGTAACATAGTTGACAATGACATAAATTATAGAATAAAACCTTCTTATACTATAATACAATTTTTTTAATTTTAATTTCTTTTTTACAATTAGGAAATCCGTAGCCGTTACCTTTGGTGCACACCAGATAAATTCCTGAATATAGGGAAGCCTAGACCCGACAACGGATCAATCGGTCCACGTCAATTTTGGGCCGACTCAATTTCGTGTCTAGAGACTTCAGGCCGAATCATTTCAGGTCAACTATTATCAAGTTATTTGTGGGTAATAATCAATTTGTAACAATAAATATTCAGGCCAAGATGTACCGGCTCGGGTCAATTCGGGTTCGAATTAGGTGTCGGATCAAGTCAATTTTACCAGATTTAGGTAGCCTACAAGGCTAAAAACCACATGTACCAGGTCAATCACTTATTAGTTAAACACTCATTTATAACGATCAATAATTAAATATTTTTAATACATATTTAAAAGACCGTTTCACACCATAAAACCGCTAATCTGCATTTAATTAGTTTTTCTTTTTTGGAAGTACATTTAAGTAGTTACTTAACTACCCTTTAATGATCCATCTTCAATATTAATTTCTCTCTCCATTCATGACTTACCCTCTTTGCAAGCAATTAAAAATATATTATCTTTCACATGCTCTACTCTTTCATCATTATTTCCCTCATAATTCATATGATTAACTCTCTTATACTCCTCCTATTTTAGTGCATCTCACACAATTAAGTCATTCTTCTTCTTCTTCATTTTTTTTATGCATAACTTTTAAATAAATAAACTTTAAGATATGAATGCTCCATCTCATCAACCTTGAAGTTTTAGTCATATCATCCATGTAAGTTCAATTATTTACGTCAAACCGTCTTACACACGATTAACTGTACTGTATTGTGTATCGATATTCCCATGTACATATTTGTTTAAGCTTTATATGGACATTAATCAAGCAATTATGTATTTTGTAGATGTTATTAGCATAATAGACCGTTGACAATTAATTTCTCAACGTTAATTACTATAATTACACAATTAATATTAAATTATGTTATATTTTACATTTTTGCATCATGGAATTTCACTACTTATACAAAAATAATTCTTCTTTTTTTGTAGATCAGCTTTCCTGCTAAAAAATGGCGGTCTTTCGGATAATTTTCACAAAAATCATCATTTTATTATCATTGCTACATGTTCATGGCGAGCCATGGCAAGACAAGCAAGCCCTGCTCGATTTCCTACAAAACACGCCGCATTCCCGGTACCTAAACTGGAGTCCGTTCAGTCCTGTTTGCAGTAGCTGGACCGGAATAACCTGCAATGATAATCAAACCCGGGTTGTAGCTCTCAGATTGCCGGGGTTCGGACTCCAAGGTCCGGTACCCAATAACACACTCGGCCGTCTTACGGATTTACAAACACTTAGCCTAAGGAATAATAGACTTTCAGGTCCGTTTCCACCTGATCTTTCCAGGTTGGGAAATTTAACATCTTTATATCTTCAGTCTAACGCGTTTTCTGGTCCTCTGCCCTTAAACTTTTCAGTCTGGCCTAATCTCGTTGTTCTTAATTTGTCGAACAATAACTTTAATGGGAGTATTCCTCAGTCTCTTGCCAATTTAACTAGCCTTACTACACTTGATCTTTCAAACAATTCGCTTTCCGGTCAAGTACCGGATATTGATAACCCGAGTTTGAAAGACTTGAACTTGTCAAACAATCAACTAAATGGGACATTGCCTAAATCTCTTAGTAGGTTTCCTAGTTCATCATTTGCCGGGAATGATGTTTCCCCCGCGGTTTCCATTCCCCCGTTGCCATCACCTAGTCCGTCCACCAGCCAACCGGCTGACCCTGGCCCGACACAGGCACGTAAATCAAAGAAGTTAAGTTTGACGGCCTTATTGGGGATCATAATAGGTAGTGGCACAGTCTTTTTTGTGGTGGTTGCGGTTTTGATTGTTGTTTTCTACTTGAACAAAGAGACCGTAAGAACGAGAACGAGAACGACTGGAACGGAAATCAAGGGTTCTAAGAAGAAAAAAGGGATTAAGGAAAGCCCAGAAGAGAAGTTTGGGAAGATTACATTCTTTCCAGGGTCGAATTTTGCATTCGACTTGGAAGATCTGTTGAGAGCGTCAGCTGAGGTTCTCGGGAAAGGTACATTTGGAACGACGTATAAGGCCGCCTTAGAGGATTCGACTACTGTCGTGGTGAAACGGCTCAAGGAAGGTGTTGTTGGAAAGCGGGATTTCGAGCAGCAAATGGAGGTTGTTGGTAGTATCAAGCATGACAATGTTGTTGCTCTCAGAGCATACTATTACTCAAAAGAGGAAAAACTTATGGTTTACGATTATTTCAGCGCTGGCAACCTCTCAACAATGTTACATGGTATGTATAAATCCCGTCAGCATCATAACCATCCTAGTGATATGTTTACACTTGCTTTATTTTCCCCTCATAAAATAAAGCACGTGTAAAGTGTAAACATATCACTAGAACAGGGGCTTAGTATTGTATATATGAATGAATGAATGAATGAATGAATTGTGTGTATTAATCTGCAGGGAAGCGAGGAGAAAACCCGACTCCATTAGATTGGGAAACCCGACTAAAGATCGTCGTTGGTGCAGCTAAAGGCCTTGCACACATCCACACACAGAACAATGGCAAACTAGTCCATGGAAACATAAAATCTACCAACATTTTCATCAACTCTCAGAACTACGGTTGTATATCAGACCTCGGTCTCGCAACAATAATAACCCCGGTAGCGCCACCAATCAACCGTATCATCGGGTACCGTGCACCAGAAGTGACTGATCCAAGGAAAGCAACTCAACCCTCAGACGTGTACAGTTTCGGTGTCCTAGTCCTCGAACTTCTTACAGGAAAACACCCACTCGGAGAGTCGGTCTCGCTAGTAAGATGGGTGAACTCTGTAGTTCGAGAAGAATGGACTGCAGAAGTGTTCGACCTCGAGCTACTGAAATACCCGAATGTGGAGGAAGAGATGGTTTCGATGCTACAACTTGGAATTGCCTGTACTGAGAGGTACCCGGATAGACGGCCGAAGATGGACGAGGTTGTTAGAATGGCTGAGGATCTGCGACGCGGGTACTCGAGTACTCGACCTTCTTCTGAAGTGTCGACCCCGACACCCGCGTCGCTGTCACATATGGTTGACATGGCGTCTACATCTACTTCAGTCCCACAATAATAAAAAAAAAAAACATTGATTGACTTAGTAGTTGAAGATTAGTTGTAACAAGAATTGTTTTGTTTACATATTCAAATAGTTTTTGATTATTTTGAGATTACTTTTTGTTGATGGCTGATTAACTACTGATTATGATTTATGATGAGGCACATGATTTGGAATATATTACTCTGTCATTTTGTTGCATCAAAGTTGGATGAATTGGTTTACCAAACAGAGTAGCAATTTATTTTAACTAATATTTTTAAGGATTACAAAATTTCAGTCCGAGACTCGTTTATTATTTATTTGGTTTGAATCGGGGTGTCCACCGTCGATAACAGTGTATAATTCCCTAGTCGCGGGTGCTCTTACGAAGACGTAAACGGCTGGCCGAAGTGTTGCTCCATTCCCATAGGCAGGATCGAACCCATGACCTCTTGATTAAGGGATAGGGTGAGCAAGCACCACACCAAACACATTTGGTTACTGGAACCCTTCGTATGATTTACGGTCCTGAAATACCGAAAACCAAGTATCATAAACTTAAATTTGAGCCGTTTGGGAGCTCATAACGGGTCATCTTTATTTTCCTCCCAATTTTTCCACACCACATATAGGGATCATTTCGTAAGTCATAGTTTTCGATTCTCAACCTAAAATAAGAAGTATTTATCTATTTTTAAAGAGTAACGGATTTTCGTCCCAAACTTATTTATCGCGCATCAGCACACTCAAATATTTTTTGTTATTCCTCAATTTATATGGTTGCTTTATACGACCCGGGAACAGTTCATATGATTTACTGACAATTTTGTTCTGAGGTACTAAAATCACGAAAATTGTGTATTATACACTTAAATTTAAGCCTTTCGTTGGTCGTACCGGATCATGTTTCTTTTCCTCCCAATTTTTCTATCACATGTCAGAAGTCGTTTCATGAGTTACCATACTCGATTTTGAGCCTTCAATAAGAAATATTCACTTATTTGTAAGGAATACCTGATTTTCGTCTGAGACTCGTTTATCGCACATCAGTGCTTATTTAAAAACTACTTAGCAACTTATTGTCAAATGAATAAACATGAGGACATCACCCTTAATTTAAAAAAATATAATAGAAACTTCGAAGCTATTCACAGACAAAAAAATCACTCCAATATTAAACAATTCAATGCCGTGTTCACATAAACTGAAACAAAGAATCAAGTTCCGAAAACAACTATGGTTTACAATAATCATTTTCTCATATACCATCTCCTTAATCTACTGAGGCTGCATGTGAGATGTATAATTGATGAGATGTATAATTGTCAGCTCGTCACCCGAAACCGCATCAAACGGCTGCAACTCGCCAATGTAAGAAGGCGATCTATTGAAAACGCGGAAGCTTGATTAAATTTTCCGTTGATTTTGGAAGACACTTAATGGTACATATGCACACTGAACAATGGAAGACGGAACCAAAAACTAAAGCAAAGAACATATACACGGTGTATAAAGGGTTTTCATACTCGGGATATGGACGCGTAGGGGTAATGTGGTAGCGACACTGAAACCTTTAATGTGTTGATACAGAACAGACCAGATTATTCGTCATCATCAGGTTTGAGTAAAATCCGGGTCTTCACGCCACCTGGGAAACACAGCAGTATGAAAATATTAAGATTCAGTGGGCACGTATGAGTCGTGAAAATCTATCTCAGTTGGTCTTGCTTCAGACCACAATTTTGGTCTGAAATAATAAGACGGGATTTTGTAACCATTTTACAGCCAAATGTAACCATTATTTACAAACAAGTTATCATAAGCTGTAACATTGACCATACTATCGTGGTTACATTTGGCTGTAAAATGGTTACAAAATCCCGTCTTATTATTTCAGACCAAAAGTGACGGTCTGAAACAAGAATTTGTGAATCTATTTATAAGTTGTTGTACAAACCTTCGACCTCTTCAAAATGGACTTCCTTCACCAAATCGGCAGAAGGATTATACTCAAACCTAAAGCAGAAGCGAAGTTGGTCATTTTCGAATGCATGAGTCGATGAATGATAGATCGAACAGAATAAAAGCAATCGAGAATTATAGCGCATGAGCTGCTGGAGCCAGCAGACTTCAATCGTCCCTAATATTATTATTTTGATAACAGAAGGATGGTAGAAAGTTCACCTGTTCTTGAAAATAACATCAAGCTCAAAGTTAGAAGTATTCTTTGTAGCTTCTACCAGAACGGTAACGATTTCATTCTTTCTAGTGCTAGCCATCAGCATATCATACTCTGTTGGAATGACAATTGCAAAAAAGTTATCACACAATTTGCTCAGATACAGCTTCTCGACAGCTGCGAGGGCTATCCTTCGCTTAAGGGAGTAGCTCTCAGGATCAACAATGTACAGTGCGTAATCTGTAATTATAAGAATCCGCCTTTTCATTTTCCCGGTCCCAGTGAACTTCAAAACCTTATCAGCAAAGAGCACTTGTCTGTCACCTGTAGTACATGGTGGCAATTAAGTCGAGAACATTTGATAAGAGCCCAAAGTTTGATACTACCTCTATCACCATATATATTCCCCTTTTATATTAAAAGTTAACTTTACCATTAATCTCTCCAGATATCTACAATGTCAAATTTGTCATATTTGATTTATCAAAAGTTCAAAACTTACTATTTTCGTCTCACGCATTTTTTTTAAAAAAAATGTAATTATTGTATGCCGTGAGAAAATAGTGGTCAAAGTTGGCTACCAAAGTCGAAGCAGAACAATATCAATGGGATCGAGGCAGTACTTGATTGATATTGCCGAACTGACTAAGAGCACCAGTAAAACCAAAAATTAAAATACTGAGGTCTCACGGTGAGATCATATTGACATTCACAGGAGTTTAACAGAATAATTATCGCCGAGCCATGTAGCAAACTATCTTTCCTCAAGATTGGCAACCTTTCGAATAACACAAAATGAATAACAGTGCAGGTAAGAAGGCTCTAAGAACACGCAAAAAAAATATCTATAGACATTAAAATGAAGTTGATCATAAAACCAGAAGTATATTGATTACGAATAAGCGTGGCTAGACAAAGAGCTCATGACCAGCGCGGCTAGGTTTCGCAACAGGAGAGATTACAAGTTGAAGCAAATTTCACAGAAACCACTATCCACCAGTAGGTCAGCGAGAAGCACAAACATCAACAACAACAACAATAATATCAGAGCCTTAATCCCAAAATGATTTGGGGTCGGTTGACATGAATCATTCTTTAGAACCGTCCATGGGTGATCGCACACCTCAAAATGCGAAAATATAGAAAGGGAAAAGTGAAAAACACAAGGGGTACGACCTATGTTCACTAGCCTATGCTCTGTGAGTTCACCAGTATGACCTTGCAATCGGTGAAATCTTTCCTCCACACATTCTTTACTTAAAGGACGTCAATTAGACTAGCATTTCCTCCACTCCTAAAAGTTACCAAATGAGAATGCCTTTTCTCAAACCAAATGTTCATTATACCCAAACCCAAGTCATATGCTAAAGCAAAATCCATTATGTCACTTCCTGCTTCATTTCTATCCCCAAAACCAAAGCCCCCATGAATGCTCTCGAAGCCGACTTGACTAGTACCCACATGCCCATTGAGGTCACCACCAATGATCAGTTTCTATCCAATAGGGACTCGTTCTACAACCTCTTTCAGGTCTTCCCAAAAGGCTCTTTGACAGGAAGCCTTCAATCCTACTTAAGGTGCATAAGCACTTATGATAGTCAACGCCTTATCCCCGACTACAAGCTTAATGCTCATAATCCTATCACTCTTCCTCGATACTTCTAGCACATCATCAATGTAATCTTTATCAATGACAATACCCACTCCATTACGACAGTTAGAGATCAACAGTCTATTGCTCGCAAAGTCGCAAGCACTATTCTTTTCTTTGCCATCATTATACCTCGAACAAAAACAGTTCATTATCGCTCATAACAATCCAATGTCTATCAAAATCTCCAATTTTTTCTTCAACAAAAACTAAACTGACAACTCCAACTATTATGTTACACTACTACATGGCAATATATTAAATCCCATATTACACAGAGCTGGCCAGCTGGGGGTTAGGGTTCTACCAAACGAACACAAAATATTAAAGAGCGAACACACACATGGAGAGGCTCCATCTTACAACAATGATAATGTTTGTTGCAACTACAAGCTTATAACGTGTATCAAAGTACCAGGCACTTGTATCCTATAGTCAACAGTGGCTTGGTGGGCCTCAACGCCTCTAATCAATAGAAGAATCAAAACAAACAGAATAACTTGCAGCTTTTACCTCATATAAAGCACCAGTGCTTTTACAAGAAGAAAATGCTCGCATTATGTTATGTAACGCCTTTTACTACATGTGAGTCAGCTAACATAAATCTTCATTTGAAATCGAACAACACAAAAGAAATAAATCTTGACTTTCTTCAAAAGCATATTTTTTCAATTTCGACGATGCTTATAGCATTCTCAATTGCCTTCTCTATGTTTAATTGAATCTTCCACCATCAATTACAACCTTATAATTCCTCAATCACCAAGCCTCTTTATAGACCTTAATTGATCTACGTCTCACGTGGAAAAACCACCTTACTTGCTTTTCCTTCCTCATATCTTCAATAGAAGCAACTCCTACCTTCTCCAAATCAACTCATTTCTCAACGGATCTATTTTTGTGTAGCCACACATAACCACTAGTTTATGCAACACCCATTATGTGGTGCCCGTTTCATAAAAAAACTTCAAACATTGCAGTCATTTTTTCATTATATAACACCTATAGATAAAGCCAAAACTTCAGCCGCATAAACAATCATTCAAGTTCAACAACAAACTCCCTTGACCTTGAGTCCAGTTCAAAATTAAAGCAACTTCATCTCATCTCAACCGTCTCCTTGTCCAATCAACTCTCTCCTTATCCAACCCATTCCCCAAAATCTACGTCATCAACTACATAAGCTTCACTAAATCAATTTTACATAGACACCATAACCAGAGCAAATAACATAGTTCTTTAACCATACACATTTTCTACACATCACCTCCCTTTGCTGACTTATAGCACTTACCAGTTACCACAATTCCTCACTTATGCCACGACTAAACCACCTCGATTAATCAAACCTACCAACCGGTGGATTAAGACATCGTTGCACTCCCAAAAAGTTACAATATACCTATCACAAGTTCACAACATATCAAGGTACACGACCCAATATGTCATACATTGCACCGTCAAACAACCTCTACTAATTCTCTAACTACGCAAGAGGTGGACAATGGACAATGGACAATGAACAATGGAACCACATTGTTGTAATCCCAACTCGAGCGGTACTTCCAAATTCGTATACCATACCTATGCATACCATCAACAGTCAACCCAACTACGAGTTTGCAAAAATTCAATCACCTAGCTAGCAACCTAGGTATCCACATTACCAACAAACAAAAGCAAGACAACACAACTGTAATTGCCGCCGCCACCAACAACAATTTTAGCAACAACCATGAATCCAAGGAGTAACAAAACATTACCCCAACTACTCGAAATTCAACATTATAGCAACAACCTTGAATCCAATGCGTAACAAAGCATTACCCAACTACTCGAAACTCGAAATTATAGAAACAACCCTGAATCCAAGGATTAACAAAACATTACCCATTTGGCCCAACTACTCAAAACACGATACGCAACCGTTTACAGCCAATCATCACAGTTCGACATTACATTGTTGTCATCACAACTCGATATTTCTCACATTGTACAGTCAAATAACCTCTACGAATCCTCTACCTACCAAGGGGTGAACACTGACAGTGGAAACCACACTGCTGTCATCACGACTCGAGTGGTACTTCCAATTTCAAATACCATCTATACATATACATACCATCAACATTGAGCACAAATACGAGTTTGTGACAATTCAATCACCTAGCTACCAACCTAGGTACCGACATTACCAACAAAGTAACTCATAATTGGCGACATAATAGTAATCATCGCCAACAACAACAATGACAGTTATAGCAACAATCCTGGATCAGATGAGTAAGAAAACATCACCTCAACTACTCAAAACTCGAAACTCGAAATTATTGCAACAACCCTCAACCCCACGAGTAGCAAGAGATTACCCATTCAACCCAACTACTCGGAAATCAATACGCAACCGTTTGCACCCAATCATCACAATTCAAAACTCGATACGCAACTCTTTACCCCCAAAAGTCCAAAACAATACATTTTCAGATCAACCAAATTCAATTAAAACACAATTAACACCAACAAACACACAAAATAAGTAATTAAATAAGTAATAAAGCAAAAACAAACCTTGTTTATTAAGGATTTTTAAGAGAAGAGGTTGAGAATCAACATGAAGGTAATCCCCAGAACAATCACGATGCATAGAAGCTAAACGACGCGCTTTGACACCCATGAATGGTTCAAGTTTCTCCTCTGCGGGTTCATCTGGCGGCTGTTCTTCTTGTTTCTTCTGCGCTGCGACGTCGTATTGGACTCGACGGTTGTTGTATCGGTTCATTTTTGTGGGTTGGTGGTGATCGTCGTTGAATGTGGTGGCTAATGATATAAGGATTCGGTGGGAGTTATTTAATTTGTTAATGATTTTCGAATACTTCTACTATCATACATTTAAATTAATAAAAAAATATTTTACATATCTTTAATTGAATTTTTAATACTCTTTTAACATTTTTCTTAATATTTATGGAAAATATATATATGCACTTTAGATACTCCCTCCTACCCAATTTAAGTGTCCCATACTCCCATTGTACATTTTCGTCTATTCAGCAAAGTGTCCCGTTGTCCTAGTAAGTTTTTTTACCAATGTTTTAACATTCTGGCCTTATTAATTTTCATTTATTACTCACTCACCCACCCATTTCTCTACTTACTTTATACAAATCAAGACACCCTCTCTTCAATCTACAAACCCCTACTAACCAAAATATTAAACAACTAAATATCTCATAAATTTTGTGCTTTCATAACAATGGGACACTTAAATTAGGTAGAAGAGAGTATAAATTAAGATGGTACAATTTACAACCTTTGTTGTCCCGCGCCGGGGTCAGGCCCCCCCTGAGTTTTGGGCCGATCTTAAGTGAAATACCAAATCTTCTCATAAATTACTCAATAATGAAGAGTTGGGCCTCCTTGCCTATCCATTCAAACCGTACCAATTATCAAAGTGAATAGAACTAATTTAAGTGGCCTAGAAACCAACATGATTGGCCCAAAAATTAAATTAGTTTTGCTAGATTGTATTATTTGTGCCGCCATGAAATAAATACTATGTTATACGGGTATAAAAGTAGTTTATAAGTGTTTTATTTTTCTGAAGTTATCATAATTATAAAAACGTTACACTCAACCTAACCTCTTTTATAATTTTCATAGTCACGACTATAAGAATACTTTTACAATAAAAGACTTCTTCATCAATGTGAATTTTAATTTATAACATTTTCGTTGTTTTGATTATTTTGATGGAATACAAAATTTGATAATATGCTATTTATTTGGTTTAATGTTTTCTTTTTTTCTATTAGTATTATACTAGTTTTAAACCCGTGCAATTTGCACGGGTATGTTCTTTTAAAAATTATTATATAGATTAACTATCACCTTATACGTTTAGATTTCAACTATAAATGTTATTTGCAATTAGCTTATGGTCGAGTAGTTGTTGATTGTTGTAATATGTACGTCATCTTCTTAGTTAAACATTAGTTTTACATTATCTTGTTATTCACACGACTTCAAAACAAACGTTGCTTATATAAGATGAAACAAAAAAAATCAGATCAAAATTAACCCAAAATTTAAATAGCACGGGTTTGAATAATAGCAAATTCTTAAAAATTGTTTTTCATTTAATCAAACTCATAGATATTACAAAAGAAATTAGACCCGTGAATGTTTAAAATAAAAATTCGAACCATTTTTTCATTTATTACAAATTTTCATATTTAAGGTATTGGTTTTGAATTATATATTATACTCAATAGTATAGTAATCAAGATGATGAAAAAATGAACAAATATAAAATGTAATTTACATTGGTTTTATGAAGATAATCATAATTTAATGAAATTACGTGAATATGTGTAAGTTGTAGTCTCACGACTATTTAAAGGATTTATAACGATAATATCAAACGCCAAAATATATAAATGCTGACACGTAAACCTGATTGACCCGAAATGACATACTTGGTCTAAACTTGGTCCAACCCGCTCAACTCGATGGGTCAAAGTTATGCTAGTTTACATATGAATATAGTGTGTCAAATTTAGGTTATTTAAACATGAATATAAAACATACGTCACAATATAATTATGATTTTAATATTTACATATAATGATTGAAATAATAATTAAAGTAATTTAAATTACATTGACGAATGATTATTTTATATTGTTTTTCTAATATAAGTAATGTATGTGACGGATATGATTAAAAAATAATTTAAATTTAAATGGTCTAAAAGTCATAAGATAATGGCTTTATAATCTTGTTTTAATCTGTATTCTGACTCTAATTCGTATGACTTGAAATATTTTACCCCATCCGTATAACAGTACTTATATCTTTATAGGTTATAACACACACACACTATAATTTATATTGAATAACACAAATTTTGATAAGATAAACATATTTGTCTTAAATTTAAGACAAACAACTATCACCCGTAAAACGAAAATAGATGCATTGGGATTAACAAAAACCCTATCTCATCTGTGCAAGTAGAGGTTAGTTATTACTAACACGCTTAATTTCACATTTGACGAACTCTATCTAAAACTTACCCCGCACCACCTCATCGCCTCATTGCATCACTTCACTATTAAACTTAATTTTGTTCTCCTCTCACTTCGTCATCAACCTTTTTTTCACTATATAACGCTTTTCTCATCATCCTAAACTTACTTTTTCACATACGGAATTTACTCTTCACATACATTTTTTCATAAACTTAATTATAAACTAATATAATATTAATAGAGTGATATTTACCCATAATATGGATTATTCCCATGAAATAATCCTTTAATTTATTTTGATTTATTTATTAGTAAAACTATGTACTGAATTTTTTGACAGTTGGTTTAATTTATTGTGATTTATTAGTAAAACTATAGACTGAAATATTTATGTTTTATATTATTCATTATTCGTTGTTATTCACTAATATTTACGTTTAGAAAACATAAACGTAAATATTTACATTTAAAACGTAAACATGGAGGCTTTTCAGCAATTAATTCCCATTTTTTTGGGTGGGTCTCACATTTAGTTTAAAAAAAATAAAAATTAAAATTTTCATGTGAGGATGTGGCTGAAGGAGAATGTTTGAAATGTTTTTGGTTTTATATAGATAAGATACTTGTAGTTTATTAGATAATTTCTAATTTATTTTGGTATTTTTAAGTCTCCTCCTATATATATTTTTATTAATTAAAAATATCAAATTTGATCTAAATTTAATTATATGCAATCATTTGTGCAAATAGTTTACTACTCCCTACATACTGGTACAAAGTAGAGATCTTTTAATTTCAAGCCGATTATTGACAATATAGGCCCTGGTTTTAGACTGAAAGCGTCTGAACTGAATTTAATTGAGTTAAATTGTTCAATATTTAGAACTGTAGGCTGAATTGTATGTAAAAAATATTTCAATTTAAGAAGCTACCTAGTTGTTTGAGTGAAAAACATAAAAAAAGCAATGCGACTATACTCCGTCTCGGCCCCCCTAATAAAACTTCTCAAGATCCGCCACTGTATAAGCCCATAATAATGGTGTTAATAAAAAGGGTTATGGACCTTGTGGTATACCGTGTATGGAGTAACAAGGATCGGAAATAAAGATGAGAGTGAATTAATACTCTAGTTTAGGGGTGATTTTTTTTAAAGAGTCCTCCAACAATCTAAAATAGTAATATTAAATAATTAAATTAAATAATAAACAAAATTTTCTAAGGGGCGTTGAGTTAGAGAAAGAGAAAAGAAAAGAAAATAAGAAAGGGTAAGAGGGGGAAAGAAAGAGATTACCTAAAATTTAATGGGTTGTTTGGTTACACCAAGAAAGAGAACTAACCGTCTATTCACACTTACTTCTACCACTAATACACACCACCACAAACAACCCCTTATTTACTGGCGGCGATGATATCGGTGATGGTGGTGGAGGTGTTATGGCGGTGGCGGTAGGGGTGGCGGTGGTGTCATGGCGGCGGCGACGATGGTCACGGTAATGATGGTGGTGAGGTAACATGACGATGATGGCAATGGAGGTGGTAAATATGTTATGGCGGTGGCGGTGGTCACGACGATGATGATGGTGAGGGTGTCATGGCAGTGGTGGGGTTGTTATGGCGGTGGTGGTGGGGTTTGTCATGGCGATGGTGGTGGTAACAACGGTGGTGGCGACATCATGGTGGTGGTAGTTGTAAGTGTGGTGATAAGTGAAGAAATCTCATACCATTGAGGGGTAAAGAATAAAATTTAATTTTCTTTGTTAACAAACACCAACAAAAGAAATGAGTAACTTTGTTTCTCTTTCCCTTTCTTATAGACCCCTAACCAAACCCCCTTTAGGAAGTTTATGAATTGGTTTTATTGGAAAACAATAGGTATAGCCTATGGGTGGCCAATTATTAACAGGTGGCAATTTATGTGGAAAATGAAACTTATTCGGTTGAGCACAAATTCAACTCGTATATTGGAAATGAAACTTGAGGCTTAGATAAAGTTCTTGGAATCAGTACCCAATCTTAAGTTTTCTCAAGTACCTTTTTTTCCAAGGATGAATAATGTATAATAACCAAGTCGATTTCAACTCAATTCTAATACGCTTGAAACTCACTCAAAATTCACCACAAACTCGAGCTCGACTCTTAAGTCAGTGACTCTACAACTTGGAACTCTAACTCACCATATCACAATGTCATCATACTCTTTACATTTTCCTTCACCTTGCCATAATGTCATCATGTCCTCCACATTTTTACTAAACTTATTTTAGTTACTATAATCAACTTATATTGAATCCACTTTAATTCACTTCAAACTCAACCTCACCCAAACCAATCTGGACACACTAAAATCGGGTTTTAACCAAACCGATTTTAATAAGCTTGAGAGTCACTCATAATTCACCGCGAACTCAAACTCGATTCTCAACTCACTGCAACTCACCACATCACAATGTCATCATACTCGTCACATTTTTTCGATCACCTTGTCATAATGTCTATCATTTCCTCCACATTTTTACTAAACCTATTATAATCACTATTACTAACCTATATTTAATCAACCTTAATTCGCCTTCAAACTCAACATCACCCAAACCAATCTCGCCGCACTAAAACCGTGTCTTAACCAAGCCGATTCCCAACCACAAAATTTACCTTTCCCAACCCTAACCAAACAAAAAAAGGAAAACCAAAAAGTAACCAAAAAAGAAAAGAATAATTCTCATATTAAAGCTATCATCCTCTATCATTACTTCCTCTTCTTCCTTCTTTCCGTCCTTCGAAAATCATCGCAATCTCTCCCTCCTTCAAACTTTCCGCAACCCTAAATCAATCACATTATTCGCGCGTTAATCATAGGAGAGAGAGATACTTCTATCGCGATCTGATCGTCTCCTCTGGTAATTTGTTCAATTTTTTTTGCCTTTTTTTTTGCTGTTTTTGTTAATATTTTTGATTAGGTGTTGTTTACCGTTGGATCTAGACGATCCGGTGTTGTTTGATCTGATCTGATGATTCTTGTTTTTGATCATAAAAATTAGGTTGAAATAAGCGAAATCGAAGGAGAATGGCGTCGAAGAGGATCTTGAAGGAGCTCAAGGATCTGCAGAAAGATCCTCCTACCTCTTGCAGTGCCGGTATAATTTTTAATTTTTCTTTTAATATGATTTTAATTTAATTTTAGGGATTTTTTTTATGTTCTTGTTGAATTTGTACTGTTGATGCTCGTGATTCCCGTTGCATGTGATTATATCATTGTGTGTATCTGTTTAGGCGATAATTATTGTGTAAGACGGTCTTACAGCATGAGACGGTCCTTTTATACATAAAGCCACTCGGTTATTGTAATAAATGAGTATTTAGCCAATAAAATGTCTGTCTCATATTGTAATATGGTTTTATTCTATAATTTCTGCTGTTTAGGTAGATTTGCTGTGATCTTTAATGATTTCAATGTGCAATTGTGTGTTTTGGTAGCTGTGAAGATGTGCTAGGGTGTTGTGTGTAATTGGAATTTGTTAGAATTTTGGTTGGAGTTGTTTGCATGTTGGGGATTTGAAACTCAATGTAGGAAAGATATAAAGTACTGTCGGAGATTAGATGGTATGATGTAAATGATTGAAAGGCTGTTGCAGTTGAAACCAAGACAGTGTTTAGCATGGTATATAAGGATCAATATGCAGAATGGAGATGATTTATTTTATTTTCCGTTAAACGTACCTCAATGGAATATGAAGAGGGAGTTCACCACGAGAGTTGTCCGGGTCTCATGTAGAGAATTTGCGTTAAAGTGGGTGAATTTTTGGTGGGTTTTAAGTTGAGTATTGGTTTTCCAAGACTCTTGTTGAGACCATAGAATAATGAATGCGAGTAAAATAGTGGACTCTATATATTGTCTTAGAGAGTTTTGATGAGTGGACTAACTAAAAACACACGGGACTCTCACTTGAGTCTTAATCATGACATTATATATACTCCCTCTCTCACAATCATCATCTTACTTTTCAAAATATATAAAGGGAATAAGTACGAAGTTATTGCAGAGGAGTACTATTGTTTCAATGTTAAGACTCACATTGAGCTTGCGCACAAAGATAATGTTAAGGGATTAGGTTGTTGACTCTCTGACTCAGGTTGTTACCTTGGTTTAGATATAGTTAAGGGACATAATCTTTTTGACAATCAGACGGTATGTATGAAGGGAATAAAGCTGGAGTGAGGTAGTCATTTATCCTATATGTATATTCAGTTTGTTAAATATATGAAGTACCTTACTTGTTGTCTAACCTCATCTTAGATGCTTTGTTTTGTGGGTATAACAATATTGATTAGGTTACCTCCTTAGAAAAATTTAAACAGCTATCAGTTGAGGTATTGCTATGGAGCTCATGTTAATCACGTATACTGCTCTTCAGGTCCTGTTGGTGAAGACATGTTCCATTGGCAGGCAACCATTATGGGACCTCCTGACAGTCCTTATGCCGGGGGCGTTTTCCTTGTTACTATCCACTTTCCCCCAGACTATCCTTTTAAACCCCCAAAGGTATTTTATTGATCAGTTTGCTAAAGTTTGTAATCATTTTACCACTTGGTGCCTACATGTGTATTGGGCTAATTTAACTGTGTTTCGTCATCCCATTTGTGATGATTTCATGATCAATTTGAATTTTTTTTAAAGAACTCAATTTGAATATTTGATTATTCTTCATGGTGATTACTAGCAGTAAGACCAACAAAAGTTTTTTTCTACGGACTGTGATAGGATTTGAGAATCAGTTGTACATTACTTGTACCTGACTTTAAAGCTTCCTTTCATTTACCTTTTGAATTCTCCGAAAATATTTTTGGATTTAGAGAGTGACTATCTTTTATTTGGATGTACTGCAGGTAGCATTTAGGACAAAAGTGTTTCACCCAAATATCAACAGCAACGGAAGCATTTGCCTTGACATCTTGAAGGAACAGTGGAGCCCTGCCCTTACCATTTCGAAGGTTTGTATGAATCACTTCAGTCTCTTTTTCATATACGATACTTTGAGTTTGACGGCGATATTAAGGTCAGTGGCATAGCCACTTTGATTTGTAATGGTCTCAAGACCCCACTTAAATAAGCACAAGACATTTTCAAGGCAATATATTCCAACAAATGACCAAAGTTCGAAGGTTATTATAAGAAAATCGTCTACTTTACATGCTTTTGACCCCACTTAATTTTGGAGCTAGCTACGCCACTGGCTAATGCTTTATTTGTTACTGTACAAAAGCCTATTCGCTGAAGTAAATAGTATTTTTGATGACATCCTTCCACTCCTACAAGTGAGCCTTTTTTGTAACTTATTTATATTGTTTTGAGCAATCTATAATTTAGTTGATCAGTGAATGATATTTCAAGTACGTGTTGCCGATGTAATTGTCACCTAAAATTTTCTTCGAAAGTCGAGTCGTTCAAAAACAGTCTCTGTTTTGAGTCATTAGGGGTATTATTGTTGGTGTTGCTATTATGGTAAAAAGGGAATTTTAGTTACATGTGTTAACTTAAATATACTAAATTTACTTAATGACTGAAGTTCAAATGGTTAAATTGGATCAGGTATTGCTTTCGATTTGCTCGCTCCTGACCGACCCTAATCCCGATGATCCCTTGGTACCAGAGATTGCTCACATGTACAAGACTGACAGGGCCAAGTACGAGAGTACAGCAAGGAGCTGGACTCAGAAGTACGCTATGGGCTAGCGCCTACAAGGGAAGTAGGGTAGGAGACGGTCTTTCCAATACCGTCCTCTACAGATTATGTATGTGGGTGAACCTTTGATATGTGTGTCTCCATCCTAAATGGACATAAAAAATTGTCCCAAGATTTTAATTATGTCGGTTAAAAAAAAAAAACTTAGATGTTGTCCATCTTGTTTGTATGGGCCAAACTATATTCAAGCTGTATAATATATAACTGATTTGGTGTCTTCTTAAACTCTTTTAACTTTGCTTACTATTTGAGAAAGTCGATCTTGTCAGTTGTCGCTGGTTAGACTTGAAACGAGAAATATCGACCAGTGGTCGTTCTTTATAAAACAATTTGGCATAGATTTTGTTTAGAAGGTTTACCATATGATGAAGATGATAGATGAAAGTGTCACCGGTTCGTTGCATGGTAATCCTTCTCCGACCTTCTCCATGCTCGGTAATTGTGTTAGCTGCGGTTCAATATAGCAAAGTCCAATTGAGAAACTACACCAACGGACAAAAAATAAACCCGGTAATTTTGAGAAACAACTCCGTACATTGGTAAAATTAAAAAACAGTTATTTTGTGTCGTCCAATATCACTTCAAATGATCTAGATCTCGTGCTTAAAGACCTTGCCATTTTTTTTTTTTTTTTTTTTTTTTTGGTAGAACGACGTGGGATAACCCCAGAAAGCACACGGGAAACAAAAAAGCGAAAAACAAACTACAGCGGAAACACCAAACCTAAAGAAAAAAAACAGAGAACAAAAACAAAAGAAAGCTAGGACAGAAACTACGCTACACAGCTACCCCGCCCGGCACCATACGCGGCCATGCTACACCACGAGCATCAGAGGAAATCAACCGTCGTAACTGAGTTGGAGTAGCACCAGGTTCAAAAATGCGAAGACCCTCATTCTGTTCCACACCGAGATTTGCTAGCCAATCCGCACACGTATTCGCCTCCCGATAAATATGAATTATGTCAGCTTGCCACTCTGTTTCGTAAATAAACGCACGGCATATGTGGATTAGATGCGAATGAAAGACCTTGCCATTGTGTATAGTTTGTGACCTTGCTAAATCTTGCGAGGGCTTTTAACAATTAGTAAGTCTTGCTTGTGACGGGTCACCATTTATAACGGATATTTTTGGAGATAAAATGGATAGAAAATGAGTTAGTGGAGAAAGGAGACCACATGGGAGAGAGAAAAAGTGGATATTTTGTGAGATAAAATAGTATCCGTCAAAAGTCTGCGACGGATATACCCGTCGCAAATGAGAATTTGTGTTTAACAATATATGTGTATACCATAATATATACATTTTTTTAGCAATAAGGGTATAATATATACACTCGGTAGGTGTATTTTCAAATACATAGAAACTTGCTAAAACTTACAAGGACTTTTAACAATAAGTGTATATATATACACTCGGTACGTGTATTTGAAAATACCCAGAATCTCATTAAAGATGATACTATTAGTCACAAGCTAGTAAGTGACACTATTCATGGGGTGTACTATTTCCCCCATTTACCTTATTGTGAGAGAGACGCTACTCGTTTTCAGTTTATAATAACTAGTACCTGCCAGGCTGCCATAAGTGAGACTTTGTTTTCGGTTAAAGAAGTTGCAAAATTATACTAACATACAAGTCCACATTAATAAAAACAATCCTCAAATCAAATAATTTAGTGGTTATGTAAATAAAATTTACATCATAATTCTTGATTCAACCATAAATTTTGTTAGGTTGTTTGCCGTTTTATAAAAAACTTACTCAATAGCCAATACCAACTAAATATAAGGCATAGTTCAATAACGATGAGGAAAAAGGGGTGACATGAGAAAGAAGGGCGAGTCACGATAGCCAAGGAGACTGCCCGAAACCTTATCAATCATAGAGGATGGCTCTCCTATAAAATTAGGAGCAGGCAAGTCATCCTTGGCTACCAAAACTAACACCCTCCTCTTCATGTAACACCCTTCTTCCCTTTTGCCATATTGTTCTGTTTTTGACCTATGTAATTTATGCTTATTTATTACATATATTTGTATATTGTATTTGTAATTATAACTCTCAAAAATGCAATGACCTATTTATATAGCATAAAAATGGTAGATTTGATTCTTAAAATCAATAATTCAATATGTAATATGCTCAATATCTTGCAAACTTTATTTTTTTATCCACACATTATGATGCATGCATCATGCTCCATACATTGACATTTGTCATAAATTATGTCATTTTTGAATATATTCTACAAAATATATATGGCCCTTTTGACTTCCTTTTCTTTTTTTGTTGATAACAAATTTGAGATTGGAGACATGAAAGTAGATTTGCTCCCTACATTATAATCCCTTGGTCATGCTAAATAGTTATCTATTTTTATTTTGAGTGTTTTAGTTTGAGTTGGTAAATAAATTGGGTCATGTTGTATTTGTGTTCGTGTCAATATTAAATAGGTCATCATTACTCCATTCCTAACTCAACACACCTAAATAGGTCATTTGTCTTAACCCTACCCTGACCCATTTAATTTTTCTATAACCTACCTCGACTTGGATTAACCCATTTATCTTTAAGCAAGTCATTTTAACCCACTTAACCTGTTTAACCAATTAAACTAACGAAATAAACTATGCTTTATAACCCTATTATCCCAAAAAAGATGAACCAAAATGCTAATTTTTAAGTTGTTTTGTTGAATTATTGACTCAAGCAATATATTGTGATAATTTTAAATAAATGAGTTATTCGTGTCGGGTTTATGTTAAAAGACATCAACCCTAACCCGACCCATTAATGTTTTGTGACGTGTCGTGTCAACCTACCTACTTAAATGGGCACAACATCTTGATTCTAACCCACTAATTTTTTCTATCATGTTTTCGGGTCGTGTCAATAATTGTCGCCTCTAGTTTTAGTGTATAGTTATCTATTTTTTTCATTTGATATCTTTCCTGGACATCTTTTATATACACGTGGGGTTATAGAATTTGTGTGGTTCAAATTTAAGGACAGTTCTTTAATTTCTGGCTTAATTTCAACTTGTTTAATTTCTGTTTGACCTTATTCAGTACAATTTATTTTAGTTTTATCCAGTTCAATTCAATAAACTCTTCACAAATTAATTTTATTCAATTTAGCTAAGTTCTATTCAATTAAGTTAATTACTTCACATCAACTTAGCTACTTTATTAAATTCAATTCAACTCATTTCAGTCGAGAAGAACAACGCCTTGCTAACTTTTATTTTTCTTAGTCTTTATACCAAAAAGATTACGGAATATATAACTATTGGTCGAGACCGAAGATGTCTCATTCTGATTCCACTTGACTAATTGAAATTGAAATGAAAGTGATCTAAATTTTTTTTTTCATATTATTAGGTTCTTTCTCATTGGCTAATAATGTTGTTGAAGGGTCGTCAAAATAATATGCTCAAAGATGGTAATATTATGTATAGTTGAGCTCTTGAATTTATTAACTCGTCAATGACGATAAAGGGTTCATCAAGTTTAACCAGAGTAAGTGATAAAAGTTATTGAGTTAGATATCTAATGCATTTTAAAAAAATTCTCAACAAAATTCTCACGGCAAATCATGTACGAGTAGATTATACAGGGTTTTAATTTAAGTTATCGTATATCATAGTTTTCATTTTTCAATATTATTAAACATATATATAAAATTTCACATTACTCTATAAGAATATTGTATAATTAGCCAAATTAGGTACAAATAAATTGTTCGACAACGTCTTTGTACACCTACCCAATAAAAATATTAAGTTTAACCACATTTTTTATATATAATAATCAAAATCTTAATAAATATGAAAATTAAAACTTCTTAGTAGTTGAGAAATACACTTGTAAAATCGACGTACTCTTTTTATTTTTTCGTCCATTAAGCGAATATCTATTATCTACCACTTACGAAGCATACAATGTCTAATACGAGCACTCGATAATCCATATTATTTCATCACCCGTCAAAGCACTACTCATAAGCCATAACTCATAATTATATCACTCCAAGTAAGACTCGAATCAGCCTGATCAGGTTGGGTCATTTAAATCGGATCATCTTTGTCAGGTTTACGAGTAATGGGTGCAGTGTGGATAACTGTGAAGAATGGAGGCCTGTTTTAAATTAGACTTATCATCTATATATGGGCCTCAATCGTTCAACCCAGAAACTAACTTTCTTTCAAGTGCATGGCCTTTATAATTTGGGCTTCGGCTAACATTATACTCCGTACCTCCTTCATTCGACTCAACTCTATCACTTTACGTCTTACACACTATTCAAGTATTCATGAATAAACATTTAATTACAATTTTCTTATAAATAAAATATATTCATGTGAAAACTTATTTGAATTGCCTTTACAAATATTTTAAAAATATCCAACTTTTATAAATTTTGCAGTTTTTTTAATGACGAGGTTTGATCTCCACGGCACGCAACAATAGTTGCATTGTCTAGGGAGATTCGAACGCAAGATCTTGCAGTCCATCCTTTGAATATTTTGTGGGAATCCGGATATCCACTAGACCAAAAGCACTTGGTTATTTTTGCACATTTAGTACTATGTGATTTAGATAATTTTATTTTGGTGAATTGAAGTTTTGTTTTATTTCCACTTTGGTGACCTAAGTTTTGAATAAAATTTCATTTTGGTGACCTAAAATGTGTAATAGTCAATTTTTATCTTAATTAATTACATCTTAAGTAAAATAAAGTGCAAAATAGGATACTAAATTAAATACAAAATAGAATAATTGACATAATATTGCAAAAATAAAGGCTTGATTTATTATGTTCAAATTTTTTTTTTTTTATGTATAGGTCACCAAAGCGAGAACTAGTCCAAACGTTCGGGAACCATGCAAACCTCAGGGCACTAAAGTGAAATTATGCCAAACCTCATGATACCAAAAATGTGGAAATAATCCATTAAATTTTGTCGATATGGGACAATCCTTGAAGGAGTGAGTCATTAGATGATAAAGGAGATAGATATAAGGGTAATTTAGTCATTTTATAGACTAAATAAGATATGTCATTATTTGTGTACGCCGTCTATTTTAGACAACTGTTATCGCTTACCTGGATCGGAGAAAGTAGTAATACAACTCTCTAAGCCATACCTACATAGAGAGTTCTACATTATCAAACATACAAGTACAATTTCCTAGTAGTAATCAACAAACCCTAAGGTAATTTTTTTTTATATACAACATTCGAGTTAGTTCAGATTTAAGTCGTGTATGCATGCAAGACTACCAAGGGGATAAAGCTCTCCATTAGTTTCAACACTTGCCATGCATTTTCAAGACTCGTGTTAAAGTCTTCTAATTAAGTTAGAACAACTTCTTACTAGTTGATCTAAATGCGCATGAATACAAAAATTAAGACATAATAACACGATGAAACTCGTGCCCAATCTTTAGCCACTTAGCATTACACTCTTAATCCTCATATCTCGATATTATATGCCCTAGCGGCTCATTTGACACCGCAAAATATATTTCCAATTCAGATTTCACTATAATATTATTATCTATATATCTCCAAATCTCCAATCAACTATCATTAAGTCTAGTTGTGAGATATTACTATTATTATTATCACAAATTCTAGTTTACTTTAAGACGGTCGCACATGCGACCAGTAAAAAAGTAATTACATTTTGATAAATAGTTATCACTTTTAATTAAATATTGATCATTATTTTGTTTAAAAAATAACTTATTATTCAAAAGTGGTCACTATTTATCAAAAAGTTGTCACTTTTTACTGGTCACATTTTGGAAAAAAAACACGGGATGAGACCGTCGTACATGAGAATTACTGTATTATTATTATGAATTATGATTACTATATCAATTTATCGTTACTATGCTGTTATTTGGTGTTGAATTTTTTCAAAAGTTTATTAGAAATTCAAGACAAAACAATTATGCGATTTGACATTAAATTGAAGGTCCAAATTTCCAAAATTGCAGCAAACCAAAATATACTCTATACGTTATAAATGCATGACACAAGAATCAAAGATGAATAACATAACATGCCCAAAAGAACAAGTTGAATTGTAAGTAATTAAATTTACAAAATTACCATATAACAAAGATCGTGCAACATCAACCCCTCTTATTACAATCAAATTTACATCAAATCATCAAATTGTTAACTTCTACTCTATTTATTTAACGTTATAAAAGTCAAGAAAAGCATGCTACTGCATTAATGGCTACCTGCATGTAGTAATTACCTATGCCCAAGAGCCAACTTCTTACTACACACAACACTACACAGAATATACAATCGCAGATTCTTGTCCTGGCATCCGTCTCCGGCTTGAAACGGATTAGGTAGTGATATGTTCCGAAAATTAAAGTAAAATGTTTAGAAATGGGTAAAAAATTGTTCCCATTTAGGTAGATTGGGTAAATAGGCTAATTAGGGTTGAACAAAAAGTGACCCAGCCCAAAGGACCAAATACATACCGGCCCGGTGTCTGGTCCCCAAAAATATGGTAACCGCCTCCGGTCCTGTCCACATTAAAAATAAAATTCAATTTACCTAGTAAAATGGTACCGGTCCGGACCGGACCCAAAAAAAACGGACCTAAAGTGTTCCGGACGGCGTCCCTTCCCCGCCGGCATGGTCCGCAGTCTTCGGGTTGGTGAATATCCGGTCCACGGGTTCGTCCGGTCCGAATTTGGACCCGTGAACACCCCTAAGGTCAATCGAATAGGTTCAGGTCGGGTTAATTCGTGTCGAGTTACTTTCGGGGTTTGTAATAATTCAAGTCATTCGGATCTGATCATATCTGACTAGAGTTATTTCCGTCAACTAAAGTTATTTAGGGTTTGCTGTCAATTTGCAACAATAAGCATTCGTTCAGGTCATGTTTGATCCTAATTCTGGTGTCCAGTTGGGTCAGTTTTATCACGTCTACATTAAGAAAATACGCTATTAAATATAATAGATCCGTTCTAAGAAAGATTAATTGAGCCGAAGTATATAATTGTGTATTTATATTATTATATACAGTGTTAGTTGTATGAGTCACTGAATGTTTTAATCTAAGTAATTAAGTTAAGTTGACTGATATAACATGCAAAGAGTATTAAGTTAACGTTAATTGTAGCTACAAGTTGGACACTTGTTAACATTTTAATGATGTAAATTAGTAGATAATGACAGTGATTAACTGAAATAAATATGTAGTTCTAAAGAATATTCATGTTGGAATCTTGAATTTTTTTGATTATATATTATTAGCTCGTTTTTGCATGTCTTTTTTTGTGGTCCAATCTAACTAAATTTTGTGTTTTAGGTTGTTCAAATATATATTTATTTAGTAAGGTAATTGAATATCTAATCATTGACATGGTTATTCTTTTTTTTTTTATTCTTGTATCACTTAATTAGCTTAAGTAGTATCTACTATCTAGTGACGCGGTGGAGAGATAAGTACTATAGCGGAATCAAAATTTGAAGTTAAAATATTAATATAAATAAAAGAATTAAGTTTAATTTAGTAAACCATGAATTTTAATTAAGATATTATATTTTTGTAAATATTAAAGGGATACAATATTTAATTATTGCAATGTGGTAAAATTTAAGTGTAAATATGTGTACCATAAAACACTCAGTTTCAAATCATCAACAGGTAAATTTGTCGAACATATACGACATCAAAATCTAAATAAAGTAAAATTACAAGATAATTATGGTAAATATGAGTTCATATTTCAATATATCAAGTTAATTTTTTAATTACTAGTTTCATATTTTCGTAATTAATGTATATTCTTAAAATTTCATACAAATATATAACCCTTTTTTTTTTAGCTGAAAGCAGCTAAGCTGAACTAAACTGAATGTGGTTGAATTAGACTAAACATAGTTACAGTAATGTCATGTTTTTTCGGCTTAATTTCAGTTCAGTTCAACTTTATTTCAGTCAGATAAGCTAAATTCTTCACAAATTAACTTTTATTTCAGTTCCATTCAGTTTAGTTTAACTCAGCTTCCTCCAATTCAATTAAACTCTAATAAGTTCAGCTCAACTTCTTTCAGCCGTAAAGAACAAGGCCTAAAAATTAACTATAAACAGTGGTAGCTGAGTTAAACCTTGAAACTTGCAGAAATGCAGGAATTGAGAGGTGTCAGGTTCGACTACCAGTTAGAGCGATGACCACTTGGCAACTGCAGTCCTCGAAGGTGGCTTACATGATCCGTGTGTTGGTGCAGGAATGCATAGACCGAGGATTCAACCACCTTGTCATAAAAAAATATTAACTATTAGTGAGCAAATGAGCTGAATTAAGCTAATTCAATTAAATAAAGTAAATCTAAACTGAATACAATTAAACTAAACTAAAATAAATTGAAATTAAATAAATCTAAACTAAAAGTATTTGAGATTCCTAATTTGGTACTCCTACTTGCCTACTTCCAAATATTTTAAAATACCGACCCATAATACTTGACTGCCAACAATACAGTATTTCAGTTACAATTATACACTATACTATACTAGTATAAGTACAAATTGATGAAACTTCCCGACAAAGGTGACGACCGTCGTCGTGTACATACAAAATACTTTATACCAATACATAACACAATTTTGCACGTCGTATAAATTATAATATAAATATATAAAATAAAATCTAATAACTTTAGAATTAATTCAAAATATCAACTTACAATTTAAAAAAATAAAATTAATAATTCTCCAACAATAGGTCGTGTACACGAGTGGAGAAGAATATGGTCCCCCGAAATCAGGTTCCATAAGCAAACCTAAATTAATAATTAATCTCTCCTTTAATCACAATTAAATATTAATAATTACATACTTTTTTCCTGTAAAACTTTAATTATTTCTGTACTTTGACTAATTATTTTATTACATAATTGATTTATTTGGTAATATAATTTTGTTTTTGTCTGACGACAATATATAATTTTGTACGTTTAAAAGTCACTAATTAGCTAATTAAGTGACCCATACTATTTATTTTAGGCCTTTTGAGTGCTTATACATGTAAGTATGTTTTTATGTGGCGAATTGTGTACGTTGCATTACTTAAACTATTGAGTTTAACTTGATATTTAGTTAGAAGCGTTTGCTTAGTTTCAGTTCCGTTTTAATCATTTTAACTTATCTTTATTTCATTTAATTCTGTTTAATTTTAGTCACTTCTGTTTAACTTTTGTTTTCACAAAATTAACTCATATTTCAACTCCATTTACTTCAGCTCGATCAGTTTTATTCAGCTTAATTCAATTCGGCCCAGTTTCATTTAATTCAATTCAGCTCGTTTCAAATAAAAAGAACAGGGGTTTAATCTCCATTACAGTTAAACGGAGCTCCGAGGCATGTTTAACTATAACAATTAGAACGGGTTAAATACAATTTTATTTAGATAGATGAGACAAACTTTTGTAATCTCTGAGATATTATTTTTTCAGTATTATCTATGCAAGTGGATAATACTGGAAATGTTTATCTATAACGGTTGGTCTTCCTAAAAACGAAAAAACATCATCATTTGTCTAATAAAATGATCATTTGTAGTTTCTAACAAAAAAAAATTATCATAACTTTTTATCAAAAAATATTCACATTTTATCGTAAAATGGTCACATTTTATCTATTGATACATTGCAATACTCGCTCGAAATTAACGTTACTACTATAAAACAAATACCTCCGTCCAAACAAGAATCCGAGTCAAATAAATAATGTTAAATTATGTACTTTAGTCTACTAATCATAAATCAGAACTAATTATATGCGATCACTGACTAATAATTGTGTAATCATAGTCTAGTGGTTTACATGTTAGCTAACTTTGCTAGACTCTTGGTGCAACCAATGAGACATTGAGCAAGTGAAATAATAAGTAAGGAGGAAATTATAATTATAATTATAATTACTATTACTCAAATTAAATAACTATGTACTATAGTCTATAATCTATGGTATATATGTCGACTGTTTCATTATCGGAATTAAAAACAACTTTTGTATACAAAAAGAATGGACATACTTATATAATAAATCGACTAGTTGTTTTGCTTGCTTAAACCGCGGGAAGCTTTGACATTGGTTTGATTAATTTTAACTTTAAGGAACATTGATAGCAAATCCCTAATACTTTTGGTAGTTGGATTGTGACTTACAAGCTATAAGTTATGTGACTTATGTCATTGTTATTCAAATTAGGGGTGGAATGGAGTGGATATATCAATGAAGTTTTGATTGATTTGAATGTAACTCGTTCTTGTACGTATATAATAGGGACTTTGAGTTAAAAGTTTAACTGCAAATTCGTCAATCTGATTAATAAATGTTTATATTTGTCGTCCACAATCTTGAAACATTTATAGCTTCTTAAAAATCATCATGTTTGCATAATTTAGCCGATTCAGAATTCGAGTACTTAAAACTGCGATAGATAGGATTCCGCTCTAATCTAAGAACGGAACTGGAGTAGGGTATTAGACCGATACTCGTGGAACAAAGAGTGGAAAACAAGGGTAAGTTTACATCCAACATCGAATGTATAGTCTAAACCAATATAAAAGTGAACAACTCCAACATTAAAAGTCTTTTCGATCCAGATTGATAAATAGCCAAGTAAGATTTTAAACTACTTCCCAAAATAGTAAGGCTTACTTACAAATTACAATCATTGTAAGTTGTAACGCTTGGCAAATGTCATTACCTCCAAAATAAAGTGTTGGTTTGAATAGATTTAAACCTTCGTTGTAAATTATTCCTTTTTACAATAACGATGTTGTGTTATTCCCTTTAAATCAGTGATTACACATAATTTTTTTAATTTCAGTTATTGACTGATAAATTTGGTCCAAAAAAGTGCTGGTTTGAATGGATTTAAACCTGGCCTCCGTTGTAAATTATTCCTATTTACAAAAGCGATGTTGTATTCCCTTTAAACCAGTGATAAAACATAATTTTTTTTATTTCAGTTCTTGACTAATAAAATTCAATCCATTTTACCAGTCTCAACCGACCCATAAACACCCCTAACTATAGACACAAAGCTTGATTAGTGAGGTACAAGGGTTTGGTAAAGATACATGAATGGTTGAAATAATGGATAATTAGTGTAGAACAAATATCCTGAAATTAAGGCACCCACTAATTGGATTCCAAACCACATAACTAAAATCCAAAAAATAAAATACCAATGCAAATAGGAACTAAGAACTTTATTACAACAATAGAAAGAATTGGAGGATTAAAAAGGAGTTGCAATTAGTTGTAACCACAAACCATATTAAACATAACTTTCTTAATTTTAGGTTTTATAGTTTGCCACTATATTAGTGGGCTTAGTCACAAGCACGTGGACTAGTGCACGTGCTATTTAGCTGGGTTGACTGTAGCCGTGAACCGCGCTGCTCACCGGTTCAACTACTGCAAACCGGGGTTTTGTCTTCTTTTGAAAAAAAAAGCCGACCACTCGAGGTTAGTAATGACTAATGTGAATGTGTGATACAAGCTGAGTCAACACAAAGCCTAATTACTCAGGTTATACTTTCTTTCCATTTAGGCATATGCATACGAGTACTAGAGGAGGCAAAAAATATACGACTTGCTAGAGGTGACATCGGGATCCGGGTCAAACAGGGTCATGATTAGGTTGAGTCGGGTTAGGTTAACTCAATTTCTTGCCTGGGTTCGGGTTTGGGTTATTGTTGGGCCATGTTATTTAGATAGATTTGTGAAGTCGGGACGTGCTGGGCCATGTTATTTTAAGTATTTTATATAAGTTGTTTATAATGTCGCTTTATTTTGGTATTTACCGTCTTGACTTTTCGTTTATGTCGGATCGGGTCTGCTTTGAGGTCAATTCCGAATTACCTTTCAACTCAGGTCAACTATCGGATCGAGTTAGATCAGGTCAAAGCATGTATCATGTTGATTCGGGTTATGGGTCATTTTGGATCGGGTTGGGTTCGGTTGGGGGTTAAGGGTCATTTCGGGTCGGGTTGAGTTCAGTTCTGAGTTAGGGGTCATTTTCCAGTCGGGCTGGTTTTTTTGCAACATTTTTGCTTCTTGTGTGGTCAGGTTTTCTCGGGTTCAGGTCGAATCACTCAAATTAGGTCAAATTTGACAACGCTAAATACGACTTATCGTAGAAGACCCTTTTGGACAAAACAATTTTCATATAAATAGATGGGAAAATAACAGTTTTGATGTACATAGAATGGTTTAAAAATATTGTTGATTAGTAGATAAATAACTGTTATTTCATTAACTGTAGAGTAAATATCTTGTGTTTTAATGATAAATGGTTTGTTTTTCCACATGGTGACCTAGGTTCAAATTCGGTTACATTCATTTTATCTTTTTTTTGTTTCTTTTGATATCCCAAACATATTATCCTGGGTTCGCCCCTAACTCATTGTATAAAGGTGCGGTAATTAATATGGGTATTTAACAACTCAAAAAATAAGAAAAATGAGAATTGGTTCAAATACGCGATGGTGACCGGAGTGTATCCATAAACTTTTTAGTGTCAACTAGTTACACGCAAAGCTCGAGCTAGAGCTCCAATTTCCACGTTCATATATAACTTTAGTTGTAAATGACAAATACAGTGGTACCACTATACGAGAGCTATAATACTTTATTTTTTTACTGTATGACATTGAGTAAAAGAAACGTGAAAAATCTTAGTTCTTGTTAACGTAGCCGTCATTTGTAAAACACAAATCCTGCAAATCAGATATAGGCAATTTATTCATGCAGAATCATGATATATAATAAGCTTTTTACTAACATTTTATTTTGTTTTATTATCTATAAGCTTATATATACATAGCCTTTTAGCTTCTACAATAATGTCACAATAGCTTCTTGTTTTATCTGCCAAATTAAATTTAACAACTTGAACTACCTATTTTACATAAAACAAGCCTGCCCATTTCAGAATTTTGTCACCTATTTATATATATATTTATTTGAAGAACACTACTCTAGCCTTTGGAGTTTGGTCACCTTCATTGTAGAGCTAGCTTTTGACTGTTGAATTTTAGATTAATTTATGTTTTCTCGTGTGTAAATGACTGTGTTCACCGTCCACATCAGTGATAATTTCTTTGTTACGGGTATTTTTACATAGTGATGAATAATTGGTTAAAGAATTTGTTTCATTATCACGAACAGTGATCAAATTCCAGATTTCGTATTCAGGGAAGAGGTAAGTAATAATCCGAAAACCCATTTCTTTGATTGATTTCATGTTAATCAAAGAAGTTTGAGTTCTATATGTTAATGATATACTTTGTAATAAATTGATTTCACTTATTGTTAATTTCACTATAAGTTTGAGCTCAAAATTTCAAATAGAATGTTAGATTTTGTGTTGAAATAAGATAAGAATTAATTTGTTAATAGATGAGCTAAACTGAATTGAACTCGATTAGCTAAAATTAGCTGAAATTAAATCCAAAAGAACAAAGGCTTAATCCATGTAGAAATTCTTGTTTAAGATGAAATTATCCGTCTTATATTTAAATGAGTCAAATATTTAATTCCATCTTAAAAAGGATATGAGAGCAATAACAATAGTAGTAATTTATATTACACAAATTCTCATTTGTTACGGTACTATTCCGTCACAAGCTTATGACCTCTCACAAAAGCAAGTGGGAGAGCAGGTGGATGAACAAGTGGGAAAGCAAGACTATTTGTTTTTATTATTGGGGTTGTCAATAAAAACGCAAAATAAACAGTTCATCCATTACAACTACAAATATATTCTTAATTTCTAAAAATAAGCTCTAAAATAAGAGCTTCGTTTATTTATACATGAGAATTTGGGGACTAATAAATATGTTTTTCATTTTTACTAATTTTCATAAGAACTTTATAAAAATGTATATAATATTAATATAGATGAAAATTCTTAAACAATGAAATTAATAAAATATTATATAGTATAAAGTTAGTAGTTTTTAACCCGTGCAAAAATTGCACGGGTATAGTTAAGACTATTGATAAATGATTAATATTTTAAAATGTTAAACCAAAATACATGTATATTTTATACTCTATTTGCGCATGTTTAAATCTGTGAAAAAATGCACAAATTCCGTTAAAACATGTTAACAATTTTTTTAGATCTACGCATTTTAGTGGACAAACTCAATATTTATAACGAACTCATTTAGAGTATCATTTTAACGGAGTGCTCTAAAATCAACTTAACAAAGTTTTATATTTTATTTATTTTGTTAATAACTTTTTGTAGATTTTTTTTTAAATTGAAAATTAAAAATTAAAATAGTACTATTTATTAACATTTTTTATTGAAAACTATTTCTTATTCAAAAAAATTACTCAAATTTAGTAATAGCTCGAAAATTTGCTATTATGATGGTTAAAATGTTAGAGTTAAAAACTTGTAAAATAATATAACAACGTTATTTATATTACCATTTATTTAACGTTTATATTTTCATTGTCTAATAATGTTTTTTGTTCATCTTTTTTTATGCAACATAAATAGAATTGAGTATTGTGGTTCATTGAAGTTTTTTATTTATTATTCGATAAAATTCTATTAACAAAGTTGAGTTTTCTTAAATTAATTTTATAATTTTTGTGATGGGTCCTACATTTATTTAAAAATAAAAAAATAAAAGAAAATGAACGTAATGGTGTGGACGCACGAAATTACACGAAATATTTTTATCTATATATAATAATAAAACACAAACCACTACCATACTACTTTTCCCGCCTATTTATCCACCTTCCAACCTTAACCCACTAAAGATATTATCATAATTAATTACAAAATATTATTCTAAATATCTTCCTAGAATATAGTCATAACCAACTAAAATTCATATTATACATAATAACATTAACAATATAAGATACCTAAAATTCCTACTTTTACTTATTTAACTATCTTCCTAGAATATAAATTGTTTACCAATTTACCAATAAATTATCTGTCACACAAAATAGCGGATGTGTCAAATATAGTCATATTTGACCAATATTTGGCAATATATGGTTTATAATAGAGGGTGAGCTAAAATATCAATTTAAACTCCACGTATATTCACAGAAAAATAATTAATAACTTTAAAATATGTAAAAAATAAAATACGGTGACAGATGACGGACAATCATGGACAAATAATTGAATTAAAATAGTTATGAATATATAAATATGACGATACATATGCTTAAAGTCAAAAGTTTCACAAATTCTCATTTGTGACGGATATAGGGACTTGCTATATCACACCCCTATTTTACGTATTACGCCTCCTATTTTTCAATTTATTCCAAATTTGCCCTTATATATATTAGCTTTAGTACAAAAAATATTTTGTTTTATCATAAAGTATTTTTGAGACAATGTTTATCATATCGTTATTGATGTATTTGGTTCGACGATTTGTATTATATGTAATTTACGGTTTATTGTTATTAAAATTTTAAGACGGTCTAAAAAGTAATTAATTTCCTAAACATTCACTACATATTTTGTTCTTATCCCACAAATAACGAAAAAGAAAAGGACAAAAAAAAGAAAAAACACACCAAATGGTGATGTCGTATAAATTAGAGGGCACCACCATGATACTGCCGTGTAATTGACGTGACATCACTATTTGGTGTGTTTTTTTTCTCTTTTTTTGTGTTTGTGAGATAAGAACAAATTATGAGGGAATGTTTTGAAAATTAATTACTTTTCAAACGGTCTTAATATTTTAATAACAATAAACCGTAAATTACATATAATACAAATCGCCAAACCAAATAAATCGATAATGATATACCGTATAATATAAACCGTTACAAAAATAAAACAATTTTTATAAAGATCGTCTCAAAAACACTTTACGATAACGTTGATTCGCATTGAATTCGTTGTTAAATTACGAACCTATATAAGACTGTTTTAGCATAATAATAATTCAAAATGAACAACCTACCCGTTTTTTAGCTTTTAATTTGAATTAATATTAACTACTAATATTATATTAGCTCATTGATCTTGCGATAAAATAGCTATAGAATATTATAGATTCTATTATTTTTTTTATTATTTACATATATATAATTATATAAGTACCAAACTTATAGTTTTAGGACATTTTCTTACGAGGGTATATATTGACTATTCTGAATGACACAATTAGTTAATGACTAATGAGTCGTTTTCAACACAACTATTTTCTACCAAGGCTGTTAGATAAAAATATTTATATTAATTTAGTGTAAAACCATGTAATAAAAGTGTATATGCAATTCACCAAAAATGGTTAGTAACGGGTTTTACACTCTGTTTTGTTTTGCTGAAAAGAATTGAACTGAACTGGTCGTAGTGAAGCTAAATTACCTCGAAAAAGAGTTAATTTGTCATGGGATGAGTTGAACTAAACTGAACTGAACTAAATGAAGCTGAATTTAACTATACATAGCCTATTCCATTCTATGTCATTAATAATTATACGAACGTTTTTGTATTAGTTTAAGAACATATGGAAAACATACGATATTCATTTTTTTATGTGTACCTTTTAATTTTAATTATTTTGATCATGTGTATTTTGATTATTATATCAAAACAGGGATGTGTCGATGTCAGTGAGGCATGTACCCTTTAATTTAATGTTAAAAGTATAATAAACGTTGAATTTAAATTAGTGTACTTTATTTGTATTTGTAAAATATTGTACATTTATATTTAAATGAAATAATACTACAACTATAAAATTTTAAATGTCTATTTATATATATTTTTTAATATGCCCGTGCAATTTTGCACGGGTCCTAAACTAGTATTAATATAGATAAGATTCTATTGTTATGATTAATTGATTATAACTGTTTTAAGAGAGAAACAATATTCCGAGCTGGGACGTGAAAGAAGCTTTGCAAGTTTGCACAAAGGAGGTGTGAAAGCTAAAGTGGAACTCATTGGTCAAAAGAGTGTTCAAGTTTTGCAACTTTTCTTCTTTTTTTTTCGGTTTTGTAGTCGTAAATTTTGCCCTTTTAACTGCGCATCACCATGAAAAGAGTGGAGAGTTGCATGCGAATATTCACTATTTTTACTCGATTTACTCAAAAAATTTACTTGATATTTAACACATGTATTTGATTATTAATTTCGAGTGAATGAATAGGTATGGCATGTCTTTTTTTTACGGCCGTAATACTCATCTTGCCATAAAATAATTGAAATGTTCTCTTAGTTACTTAGATCTTTTGTCTCATCTATTATGCTTTAACTCTTTATAAGTTTAAAATACCATAGCACAAATTCTTATTTGTGACGAACATATCCGTCGCAAGCTTACGACGGGTCAAGTAATACTCGTTTGGGGAAGATAAGACAAAAGTAGAGTACCTAGGTAGAGTAGGTACTAGGTAGCACGGACACTTCTCTTAATTAACCGTCCCGTGTTCGACACCGTGTCCGACACTCGTTGGACACATGACTAAACATATTATAGTTTAGAAGAGGAATACAATTTTAAAAAAAAATCGATTAGTAAATGAATTTGGGCAGAATTTGAAAATTAGTTATAGTAAAGGTCGAATTGTACCATTACTTGTTTAGATTTAATTTCAAATACATGATAAAAATAAAATTATACGTTATTTATAATCATAAAATATATATTTTATTATATTTAAATGTCGTGTCCCGTATCCTAAATTTCATGGGAAGCCGTGTCCTGTGTCTTGTGTCCTGTGTCCCGTGTCCGTGTGCGTGTCTTTTTGGTGCTACTTAGCCTAGGTACTAGCAAATGGTTTTGTCTTATCAAACAACCTGAGGAGTATTTGACCCATCGCAAACTTGTGACGGATATACCCGTCGAAAGAGAGACTTACTCTTACAATAAACACTAACCATTTATTAAACCAACCTACTATACGTCGTCGACAAATTACTAATTATCGTCGACACATTTTAATGAACTACCTATACTATCCCTCCCATCCCCTTCCTTTTTCCTTTATATTCAAACAAAACTAACTCAATATTCATTTTTCATCTATCCAAATTCAACTTCAAATTCAAAAACCGTATTTTTTCAACAACAATTTTTCCGTCTCAAATTCGAAACTTGAACACGGTATGTATTCTTTACTTCGTAGTTTTGTTTATACGTTGTTTTCTTGTTATTTTGATAGATTAGAAACGGAATTAGGATAGATGCCTTAATTTTTTTACGGAGTTAGGATTGAATTTTAGTTTTAATGTCGGATTTGTAGTTATTATTTACCTGGATTTGTGACGATTTTTTGCCAAAAAATGAACCGAAAAAAAAAAAAAAAAGTGTGACAAAGAACATTTTCGTCTAAAGCCATATGGGACGAAAAAAAATTTCGTCCAGGACCCTTGTGGGACGAAAATGTTCTTCGTCCGGTACCATTACGGGACAAATTTTTTTTTCGTCTGTGAGCCTTGGGGGACGAAATTTTTTTTCGTCCGGGACCTATTTGGGACGAAAATTTTTTTCGTCCGGGACCATCTTCGGACAATTTTTTTTTCGTCCCATATTAAAAAAAAAAATTTAAAAAAAATATTCCGTTCCGTCTTGCTTTGTTATCGCAAAAACAAATAATTTTTATTCTAAAATGTTTTAATTATTTTCAATTAATAATTGATTTATTTTTATTTATAAAATTATTTTGGTTTCGGTAGAAAATAGTTTTTATTTTTTCCGTCTTACTTTGGTATCGTAAAAACAAAAACAATTACTCCCTCTTATTTAGTCTTGCGTTGTTATTATATTATTTGTATCTGTAATGTTTTGAATAGATGGCTGGACGAGGAAATGACCGTAATGTTCGAGTTCGAAAAGTGACAGCATAAGCGAGGGCTGGAAAACAGTTACGGTTTGAGCCAGAGGATTTGGCTGCTGCTGCTGATTTTTTAGCCGACGAGTCAGTAGGTCATGGTTCTGAGGAGCGGGTTGAGGAGCGGGTTGAGGAGAGGGGTGAGGAGTGGGTTGGGGCTGAGGAGCGGGTGAGGAGGGGTCCCCGTAGACGGGATAACGGGCGTTGGGCGGGTGATGAGGGTTCTAGTAGTATAGCGGCTCCGAAGAAGAAGAAGTCCGGTAAGGATAATTCTTGGGTGGTTACCGGTCTTGTTCCTGGAGGTCCAATGGTTGGTAACGTAATTCCCAGCTTTGGGGGACACATCGCCAACCAGTTATGGACGACTCCTAACGATGTAGGTACCAGTTTTGACGGGTTACCACCGATTTGGTAAGATGAAGGTGTTAAGTAAATGGCGACTATCTCCGATCGTTCAGTCTATGTATGACGATAGTGGTCTTGCTCACCTTGTAGGTTCCATGACCGAGCATTATAACATGCCGCTTATTTCTGCTTTTGTTGAGAGATGGCAATCCGACACCAACAACTTCCATATGCTTTTTGGGGAGATTACCATACTCCTTCATGATGTTGCGCACACCTTAGGTGTTCGGGTAGATGGTCAAAGTTGTCGGGTTAATAATGATGATGGGACGTTGGCGAATCCTGTTATGCATGCTTGTTGCTTCTTGGGAAGTCAGTAGAAGACCTTAGGGGACCCTTGGATCCTCATAAGAAGGTCCCTATTTACGCTCGATGTAGACAAGGAAACTGAAGATAAGGAAAGTACCTCGGTTGACTGACGGTGTAATTCACCTCTAAAGGTGCACAATGTGATGCACTGAAACATGGTTGATCTCATAGTGGGGCACAATGTAATTCACCTCTAAAGGAAAGTACACGGTTCTCTACGAGTTGCTTTTTTCGGACGTCCTCTCGGGTTCTCGTTCACTCTAGGCTCGCGTACGTCCTCCTCGTCCGGATGCAATTGAGAGTAAAGGGCATCGAACATGGTAGATCTCATAGTGGGGTCTGCATTCCTAATTTCATCAAAAACTCCTCAACTCGAGCATCGTCACAAGTCGGCATCGCTTCAGAACCATCGTATTCCAATTTCCTCCAAAATGCATGTAACACTTCAAGAGGCACTCGATGTCCATTATAAGCTAAGCGATGAAGTGAACAAGCACATAGCAACCCCAGTGTATTAGACTTCACACATCCGCAATTGGCCGATAAATCCTCTACCGACATCTTGGCGCCTCTTTCAAATTCTTGTCGCAATTCAATGATAGCTTCCTTCGATATTTTACAAGAAATTCTGGAAAATAATCGATGAAGACCCGTTAGCCGTACCGATCTAGATAACTGCAACCGGTGTCGGATCTCAACATGTTGCGTTTCCAACAAGGAATGGAAACGTATCCAAATGCTATTAATAGCCAGTTTCGCGCTATTCAACCACTTCTTCAGATTTGCATGAGCCGACTCAACACGAGATGTAGTAGTGTTATCGAAATGAGTAATCTTGTTCGTTCTGTACTTGGCCCATTTTTCCACGTGCGGGATCCATTGATCCTCAACATAAGCCGCCACAGCCGCAAATTGTCTAGCAAACTCGGTCCATGCCGCATCAAACAAATCTCGGGTCTCCGCCTCAACAACCGCCTTAAACACTCAACTAGTTATGTGCTTAGCCCAACTATCCTTACCCGTGATATTGAGTGCTTTGGTCTCCACGTTCGAATATATATGTCAGAGACATAACAAGTGATCCGAATCAGGAAAAACAGTTGGAATCGCATTCAACAGCCCCCGTTCGAAATCTGTGACTATTACATTAGGTTGAACGTTGTCGTTGAGAATGGACTTCAATCGCTCTAAACCCTAAACATACCCATCCTCAGACTCATGAGTAACAATCGCATAAGCGATCACAAAGGTCTTCCCAACCGGTGTAACACCCACCATCTCAATAAACGGAAGACCATACAAGTTTGTCTTGTAGGTGGAATCGATCAACGCAACATAATAGTATGATCGAAACATCTTAACTGATTCTGGATGAGCCATGAACACGTGGGTAAGCTCGTCCTCCTCCGGATCAGTAACCCAAAAATGAACATACTTATGCTGAACCGCGAGTGCCAACATTTGTTGTGCCGGGTTTCTCCCATCTCTTTCCTCGACCCTTACTTTCTGAGAACGATTGTAGATTTGTCGCCGATTAGGTCTAGCCTTCTCAGGATTTCTCTGATGCAAACCCGCACTAATAATTGCCGGTGTAACGTGAGCTCTAATTTGGGCGTCGTTGAAAGCCAACTCATCTTCATCAAACCGTACGTGATATCTATCGCCATCACTATACGTCCCTAACCCATGATTATGACAATCATTGTAGCACCCCCATTTATTTAAGAGCCTTTAGCCAGACATTCTCAAATAAATGAGACTGTTACCATCTTGGAATGATCGAGGCAGTGAATAACAAAGTAAAACTACCAAAACACATTACATAAAAGTGATAGAATTTTAAGTTTGATATTACAAAAACTACATAGAAAAGTAAAGGTACAACTGATGACTACTCTATATGTGATGTAGATCTAAGTCGGTCCCAAGTCCGCATCTCACATTCTCGTCCCAGCTCCTAGCTCATCTGTCTCTTTCCTGTCAAATCTACTCCCCATTCCGGATCATCGTAGGTGTCACACGAATACACAGGGTCAACCATGAGGTTGAGTAGGAAAACATAGATAAGTCATAAATTATAATAGATCAAAACACCACTCCGTCTCCATATCACAAGACCCAATATCACTCCACGCCACATCACAAGACCCAATATCACACCACACCATATCACAAGACCCGTTATCTCCGCTCCATATCACAAGACCCATTAACTCCGCACCAATCACAAGACCCATTAACTCCGCACCAATCACAAGACCCATTAACTCCGCACCAATCACAAGACCCATTAAGTCCGCACCAATCACAAGACCCATTTTTCATCACCTCGTATCGTATCACAGAATTATATAGCCAATAATACAATATATCAATCATATGATAATATAAGATAACATGGTTAACATCAAATAATAAACAGATTATTCATCACCATGTACCCAGTATTTCCCCTACCTCAATTTGCGGAACAAAAATGTCAACCGCACAGCAGCTAGAAATGTTCCACGCGGAAACCGTCACCTAAACATATATTATTTAACGATCAATACTCCTTCACGTAACCCCCAACCTCAGAACAGTAAAGATACCAAATATAGTAACTTCCTAATTGGAAAGTTTCCAAAAATAGAAACTTTCCCGAAATAGTACTTGCCCAAAATCGTAGTGTCACATTACCACTACTAAACATTACAACTATCGAAGGCATAAAATACTAACAATGTCATTTAATAAAACAATAATAATAATACTAATAATAATAGGAAGAATAAAAGTAATAATAATATTAATAGTAATATTAATAGTAATAATAACATAACCTATACAACCAACACCCAAAATAATAATCATAATAATAATACTAAACAATAATAATACAATTGATATAGCAATAATAAGATCAACAACAACCAATAACAATCCCAATCCAAACATGTTACACGTCTAAAGTTACTACTTCTACGAACTCAAAAAAACGCAGCTATAACAAACGCAGCAGACCGCAACCGCGAACCACCCTGACAAACACTGCCTTCGACACCAACTGCCACCACTAAACTCACCAGCGACACCACCAGGCTCGCCTCTGAGCCCCGGTGGTTCGTGGGAGACTAGTGGTGGCCGTCGACACTCCTTCCACGACCGACTACAGCCTACAGAAACCCAAGTCGTGAATTGCTCTGTTTTCAATTTACTTTTAACGCTTCAGACCATAAAACGAAAACCGCCATGGCACCAACACGACACCTTACAGACCACCGTGATAACACTCATTCAACCGCCCTGACAACCACCAATCTAAAGATCTTAACCCTCATATACAACATACCCAGAATGTCTCTCGAATTCACTTACAAACACCCACGTTTAAAACAGACTTTGAACGATTAAAACTTTGCTTCCAACACCACGATTGTACACCCATTCTGACAGTCAACGGTGGTCAACGACGGCTTCCCTATGGCCCATACACGACTAACATACATCCCAGATACATAATATGTAACAATCAGGAACAAAACGTGTATATGTGATTGACTAACAACGAGTATAAATGGAAGGACAAAACAGGAAGTACGAACACAGTGATGAGCATACCTCTTTCACGGCCCAAACGAACCACCCTAGACCCTTTAAACCACCGAGTGAAACCCTCTTTTGCAACCCCAGGTATGGCGGCAGCAAGGCTGTGCGTTTTAGTCAGACGGAAATTAGGTTAGGGTAGGGTTTGGGTGTTGTTTTTATGTGACAGCCGTAAGAACAATGTTAGGTGTTTGTGTAATATGTGATGTGTTGATTATGGGCTGATTCAACCCAAGGCCCAAATGTGATATTAGCACGCATTTCGAGGTCTTGTATCAATATTAGAACGTGGTTCGATGAATAAAAAATCCGTACTCGACACTTTGCTAAAAAAAAATATAACAACACTCGTTCACTAAATTAATCATCAAACTTTAAACGTTCCAATAATTATCAACACGTCATCAAAAATATTAAATATTAAATAAAACACGATAAAAATACAGGTTATCATGTTACAAAGTGGTATTAGAGCGAACGATCCTCAAGCCTAAACCAAATGAATAATAATGAACGTAAGAAGAGTCAACTAAAATGAACCCCGAGATGAAACTGATAGGAGCCCCGAAAAGGGACGGGATGAGTTAGGGGCCCCCTCACACCAAACCATGGGCCTTTTCGGTTCTGTCTCGGGAACCCTATGAGAGTAATTAAAGAGTGGGGTAGACTATATAATGACCTAGTTATCTTGTGCTAACGTTCTTGTAGGAGAAGAATGAGGTAAGTGATATGTGTGATATGGAATGTGGATCGATGTGGATGATTGAATTGAAATTTTCAGAGTTTGGAGGTGTATTTGTTGAGCAATAGTTAAGGGTGATGGGATCATAGGATTTTGATATTTTGAAATGTTCGTACGATTATCTGATATTTAAATGACTATCGTGATTATATGATATTGGTGTTTAACTCCTTGTAAAGACGGGTAACTCTGTTGATCTTATCATATGTTATGGTAATCCATGTTTAGTAATATGCAGAATGTGTGTTCTAAGCTATGAATGTAAATAGTTATGTGTTGCGTATATCGTGCTTAAAATTTTATTCCTATTATATACATTTAAATTTTATTCCTTCTTCTAAGCTAATTACTAACAACATTTGTGAATTACAATAATACTATAAAGGGATTCAATAAAGTTATTAAATCGACTCAAACCTGAAAAACTAGTATGAGGGAGATGAACGGCGGTAGTGGGTGGTCCGGTACGGTGGCGTTGCGGTGGTGGTGTTCCGGTAGTCGACGGTGGTAGTGGGTGAGGAGAGTTTACGTTTTTTTTTAAAGAAGCAAAGGATAGTGAAGGAATGACGGGAGGAAGAAGATGTGAGAAACTATACAGGGGATTAGCGACCGACTACGGTCGCTAAATTTAGCGACCGATTTCGGTCGCTAAATTTAGCGACCGACAGCGGTCGCCCGGTTTTTTTTTTGTCGGTCGCTAAACTGGCGCAATGGTACTTTTTGGATTCCCGCGGATTTTTTAGGATAACATTGGGATATGGTTTTGGTCGCTAATTTTAGCGACCGACAGCGGTCGCCCGCTTTTTTTTTTTCGGTCGCTAATTAGCGACTACCATTGCGGTGGCAGGTTTAGTCGCTATCTGGGGTAATTCTTGTAGTGTTAGTCATCAATAAGGGATACGTAGTAGTCCCTCGTTTATATTTCCGTACTTGGATAACATGTATAACTATCAAGTTATTTAGTTAATCCTGCTTTTAGTTTCGAATTTTTTTTTTCTTCCCGTGTTCCAGATAACGAGTATTGTTGTAATGAGAAATGAATGTTAATATTGTACAAAGTGATGTCTATGCTCCAAATTATATGTCAACGTGTTTCGGAGGAATAGTGGTTGAGTTTCGAGGTAGCAATGTGAAGTTGTAAAAGAACCAAATTGTTTTAATAAGTTTCTTGGATGTTACCTTGTTTGTACGGGATGCCATCTTAAATGTGTTCCATATTTGAGTATGGAAATTTTATGTATGATAACCACCTGAGTTGGTTTTACAATGCTTTTGGTATCATGTTAATAAGAGTTATATTTTGAGAGAAATAAATCTTTTAGTTGATAGTGGTCAGATTGTTACTGCACAGTTCCGTTTTGACCCATGTTCTTGTAGAGGAAATCATTTAAAACATGGTTATTGTTTATGCGTAACTCCAACTGCCCTGTTTAGAATATTCGTTCACGTTTTCAAAATGATAAGCCATATAATTTCATCACGAGTCTTTATTTAATTATGATTTTTGTAAATTGCTGCATAATGTTTATTTGGTGGAAGTGCGAGTTATGTAAGTTTTATATGACAGTTTAATCAAAGGTGAATTACGTGATGTGACCACGTGATATCCTAATATGTGAAATTATGCATGTGTTATGAATATGCACCTTACTATATGATAGCGTAACCTTGTTTATTTCGTCAAGTTTAATATGGAACCGTTTCATTTATGCCGACGCTCTTACTGTCTAGTATTATGATCTCAAAATAATGATGTGTTGTTCTTATGTAATGTCAAAATCGTGTTGTCAAAGAAGAGTCTTGCCAAGTGATAGAATGAAATTTTACTGGTAAGCTTATTGGCATGATATAGCAATCTAATTGTTATACGTAGTTAGGATTATGTTAAACAATGTGATTCTTGTTGTTGTTCTTTATGTTCTTTCGTATATAAATGATACATCTTTGTCTAGTTCCTTGCGACAACAGTCCCTGTAAATTCTCCTTGTTTATTGTTATGCCATAATATGAATTGCATATTGCTATATCCAAAATCTGCTCACAATGGATTGAATTATTAATTGATCGACATGTAATTTATGGAAATACTAGTCTTGTGAATTCGTTTATTTATTCATTCATTTATTTATTTCCGTTAAGACTTCCATAATTCATGAACTACCAGAACAATGTTTTAGTAAAGAAAAGTCAGAATGTCTCCGTATAGTCTCGTTTCAATTTACAGCTTGTAAAATTGCCTTTCGGCTCGTGTTTATAAATTGTCACAAATTACCACTTCAATGTTTCATAAGTTTCAAAATTTTTTCAAAGTGAAGTTTATCCATGACAACTCTTGATGCTTTAATAATTATAGCGACTGTTTGCAACACGACAAATATTGTCACAACGTGATGATGGAGTCCTGCCTGAATGTTTAATCGTTGCGTACTATATAAACCTTTTGTTTTGCAAGTCATATATGTTAACAGTTTAATGATAAATAATGTAATGAGAGGGGATGGAAATGTACTTAAGTGATTTTGTTAACCTATTGATACCTAAGAATGTTAAAACGGTCTTGTGAGGCTATGATTTGCGTATATCTGGTGAGATACGTCAATGCTCCATGTTTAATTGCTTTAATAAATTTTGTCTATGCCTTTCCTATAATATGTTTACGAACGTGAAACGTTTTAATTGGTCCATTATGAACTATGAGTCTCTTGATTGTTTACATTGTTGTATATATATTGATTTTGTGTTAAAATTTCAATGGTGTGTAGGTGTTAGCTACTCTGATTCTGTTTTACTGCGTAACACGATTTCTACAGATCATAATGCTCTTGTTATTGCTCGAGGTTATATGATTACATGATACTTGTTATGGGTCTCTTTTGAGTACTTATTTGAGTTGAATATTAGTAGTTGTCCTTTTATTTTGATAGTCAAAATTTTCTATTGAAAAGATAATTATTTCGTTTGTGAGATGGGTAAGCTCTTGGTAATTGATTAGTTTGAGTTATGTATAACGAACCTGTATTAGATTGGTTGGTATAGCGTTCAAGTTCTTGTTTTATGAACTGTGGAACTATAAGTATACATACAAATATGTTAATGAATTTGGTTAAGATATGTACGTTGTCATGTTAATCAACTGATGGGATAGAGTTTGAGGGGGATTGAGTTACCCGTGAGACTAGAACAAAGACAATGAATGATGTTCTGTTGAGTTTGGGATTGCAGTTTAGTGTTTTGTCGGGTTGTCGCATTCTTTGACCGTGACTCGTGGGTGAGTAGCTAAGAGTTTTTACTCTCTAAGTGTTGAGCAGTTCCTTTCATGGAACATTTGCTAATTTCGATATTGAATTGAGATGGGGACTGGTTACTGGTATCGAGTTATGAGTTATTAGGCCGTTGTGCCATATTGTGTTTCCGGTATAGTGTGACCATGGTTATTGAACTACATTTTATGAATTTGGAATCGACGTTGGGATGGAAATTTTGTCTTGCGCTTTATTCTGCAAGTCCACTCACCCCCTTGTCTTTGGTCTTAGGTTCGATAATGAGAATACGATACTTGGTTACTCGGAGTAAGGTTTATGAGATAGAGTAATGGGTATATTTTTATTTTTTATTTTTTTTTATGGGGTTACGGGGACGTAACCATGCTTTAAGGAGGATAGGATTGTAAAATCTTAATAATTTTGATAAGGCTAGTTGTTATGACCTGGCTAATTAGTGTGTTGTGATTGTTCGAATATACTTGATACTCTTGGTTACTCATGTTATGCATTTCATTGTGTTTCGTGAGATATCCTTTAATTTAGTTATACGTTAAACTTTGGGGACAAAGTTTTCTTAACGAGGGTAGAATGTAACATTTTGTGTTTAAAGTACTTGTATTAGTTGGGTGTATTGTGGTGTCACGTTTTCTGTTCGTCGTGTTGTGTGCGTTACATGCCTAGTGATCAGATTGTTGACCATGGGATGGTGAACTTCGGGACGAAGTTCATTTTAAGGAGGGAAGACTGTGATAACCTGTATTTTTATCGTGTTTTATTTAATATTTAATATTTATGATGACGTGTTGATGATAATTATTGGAACGTTTAAAGTTTAATGATTAAGTTAGTGAACGAGTGTTGTTATATTTTTTTTTAGCAAAGTGTCGAGTACGGATTTTTTATTCATCGAACCACGTTCTAATATTGATACAAGACCTCGAAATGCGTGCTAATATCACATTTGGGCCTTGGGTTGAATTAGCCCATAATCAACACATCACATATTACACAAACACCTAACATTGTTCTTACGGCTGTCACATAAAAACAACACCCAAACCCTACCCTAACCTAATTTCCGTCTGACTAAAACGCACAGCCTTGCTGCCGCCATACCTGGGGCTGCAAAGGAGGATTTCACTCGGTGGTTTAAAGGGTCTAGGGTGGTTCGTTTGGGCCGTGAAAGAGGTATGCTCATCACTGTGTTCGTACTTCCTGTTTTGTCCTTCCATTTATACTCGTTGTTAATCAATCACATATACACGTTTTGTTCCTGATTGTTGCATATTATGTATCTGGGATGTATGTTAGTCGTGTATGGGCCATAGGGAAGCCGTCGTTGACCACCGTTGACTGTCAGAATGGGTGTACAATCGTGGTGTTGGAAGCAAAGTTTTAATCGTTCAAAGTCTGTTTTAAACGTGGGTGTTTGTAAGTGAATTCAAGAGACATTCTGGGTATGTTGTATATGAGGGTTAAGATCTTTAGATTGGTGGTTGTCAGGGCGGTTGAATGAGTGTTATCACGGTGGTCTGTAAGGTGTCGTGTTGGTGCTATGGCGGTTTTCGTTTTCTGGTCTGAAGCGTTAAAAGTAAATTGAAAACAGAGCAATTCACGACTTGGGTTTCTGTAGGCTGTAGTCGGTCGTGGAAGGAGTGTCGACGGCCACCATTGGTCTCCCACGAACCACCAGGGCTCAGAGGCGAGCCTGGTGGTGTCGCTGGTGAGTTTAGTGGTGGCAGTTGGTGTCGAAGGTAGTGTTTGTCAGGGTGGTTCGCGGTTGCGGTCTGCTGCGTTTGTTATAGCTGCGTTTTTTTTTGTGTTCGTAGAAGTAGTAACTTTAGACGTGTAACATGTTTGGATTGGGATTGTTATTGGTTGTTGTTGATCTTATTATTGCTATATCAATTGTATTATTATTGTATTATTATTGTTTAGTATTATTATTATGATTATTATTTTGGGTGTTGGTTGTATAGGTTATGTTATTATTACTATTAATATTACTATTAATATTATTATTACTTTTATTCTTCCTATTATTATTAGTATTATTATTATTGTTTTATTAAATGACATTGTTAGTATTTTATGCCTTCGATTGTAATGTTTAGTAGTGGTAATGTGACACTACAATTTTGGGCAAGTACTATTTCGGGAAAGTTTCTATTTTTGGAAACTTTCCAATTTGGAAGTTACTATATTTGGTATCTTTACTGTTCTGAGGTTGGGGGTTACGTGAAGGAGTATTGATCGTTAAATAATATATGTTTAGGTGACGGTTTCCGCGTGGAACATTTCTAGCTGCTGTGCGGTTGACATTTCTGTTCCGCAAATTGAGGTAGGGGAAATACTGGGTACATGGTGATGAGTAATCTGTTTATTATTTGATGTTAACCATGTTATCTTATATTATCATATGATTGATATATTGTATTATTGGCTATATAATTCTGTGATACGATACGAGGTGATGAAAAATGGGTATTGTGATTGGTGCGGAGTTAATGGGTCTTGTGATTGGTGCGGAGTTAATGGGTCTTGTGATTGGTGCGGAGTTAATGGGTCTTGTGATCGGTGCGGAGATAATGGGTCTTGTGATATGGAGCGGAGATAACGGGTCTTGTGATATGGTGTGGTGTGATATTGGGTCTTGTGATGTGGCGTGGAGTGATATTGGGTCTTGTGATATGGAGACGGAGTGGTGTTCTGATCTATTATAATTTATGACTTATCTATGTTTTCCTACTCAACCTCATGGTTGACCCTGTGTATTCGTGTGACACCTACGATGATCCGGAATGGGGAGTAGATTTGACAGGAAAGAGACAGATGAGCTAGGAGCTGGGACGGGAATGTGAGATGCGGACTTGGGACCGACTTAGATCTACATCACATATAGAGTAGTCATCAGTTGTACCTTTACTTTTCTATGTAGTTTCTGTAATATCAAACTTAAAATTCTATCACTTTTATGTAATGTGTTTTGGTAGTTTTACTTTGTTATTCACTGCCTCGGTCATTCCGAGATGGTAACAGTCTTATTTATTTGAGAATGTCTTGCTAAAGGCTCTTAAATAAATGGGGGTGTTACAATCATCCACTTACTTTCTCCTATTTCAACAACTTTCATTTTGAATCTGCAATTGCACCACGAGGTACTCGTGTTACTCCTTATCAAAGTATCATCATCACTATTTACGGGCCGTCGTTCACCCATCCGACAAACAAAATAATCCTGTCTCAAACTCGTGTGACGACCGACTTTTTTGTTGCTTGCTCTTTTTATTCCAAACCCGGGTTTAAGTGCTATCTCATATGCCCAAGTAAACCCATCTCTAGTCGAACAAAAAATTCTATCGGTGGTAAAATGACTAGAGTAGTCAACACCGTCTCCGTCGTCATAAACCTGCACACAGTTTGATATTTACGTTAATGATTACGGTTTAGGGGTTAGGGTTTCTTTTTTAAAAAAAAAAATTGGGACAAACAAAATTTTCATCCAGAACCTGGTCCAGACGAAAATCATTTTCGTCCAGAACAGGTCTGGGACGAAAATAATTTTCGTCTCGACCAGGTGCCAGACCTGTTCTGGACGAAAATTATTTTCATCCCACACCCTCACTGGACGAAAATGATTTTCGTCCCTCCCCCTATATATTTTTTTTTTCAAAAATTCAAACCGGCTGCGGGAATCTAACGCTAATCCGTTCTACAATATTACAAATCGTAAATTTGAAACAAATTAAAATCGTAAATTTGAAACAAATTAAAATCGTAAACTAACCCGTCATTGTCGCTCATCGTTGAAAACCGTTCTTTAAATCGTTAACGCACTAAACCGAGTTTTTGTATTTTTTAGGAAAACCGAATTTTTGTATTTTCAAAGAAAACCGAGTTTTTGAATTTCGTAAAAACCCAATAACGTTTTTAAGTCCGAATATGAAGCTGTAGATATAGAGGATTGCGGGGGGCAAAATGGGTATTTCATGTTAATGTGTCAACGATAATTAGTAATTTGTCGACGATCTTTAGCATGCCCCTTATTAAAATATGGTAAATACCACTAGATATTACTCATATATTTAATTTACTTTACTCATATATTTAATTTACTTTTTTTTTTCTTGAAAGGTAAAATTAAGAATTTACTTTATTGAGAATGCACAATGGTGGAGTTAGGGGAGCTAGCAAAGACGCTCACCCCTCTAACAGCTAAAATTCTCGAAGTTTTTAACAATGGCTCATGTATATTTTCTACAACTTTTTTTTTTAATATCTGCACTTATTCTACAACTTCACGATCCACAAAACTTCTAATAACTTAGTAATTGTTCTCATTAAAACAATTAAAAACCTCGAATGCATTATATGTTCCATCTTACAAAACTTAAATCATCGTACACATTTGCGTTTGAAACATATACACACATTATTCAACATTTAATTGTGTGTAGTTTTTAAGAAATTAATCCAACACAATTGAGTATGAAATTGAGAGGGTAATGATCGTCAAGATTTTTTTCCATGTTATGTCATATTACACCAATATTAATATTTAAGAATTATTTTCACAATAATAAAGGGTTTCACGCGTTTTACAAAATAATGTTTTTTTGTTTTCTAACTCACAAACTTACATATTTAGTTCTTATATTAGAACTTACTCCGTATTTCTTCGAATATAATTAAAAATGAACAGAGATTTAAATAGAGTAAATATACTCTATTTTAATAAAGTTTTTGGTGACAATCTAATAAAAAGAACTAATATAACAAAATAAGGCAAATAGTAACTTTCGAAATGAATATAAGGAGCAATGTTTACATAAATTATTATTGTGTGGGTAACATTTTAAACAAAAAAATTAAATCGGGTGTTCTTGATCTAGTGCAGATTCGAGTTTCCTCAAAACATCTCAAGGATGGACTGCGAGGTTTTGAGTTCAAATCTCTCTAAATGATGTGACTTAGCCATATGTTTTTCTGTGAGGGGCAATTCCTCCTTATAATCAAAATGAAAAAAAAAAAAAAAAAAAGTGTACCGTTTGTTAGACTATTCATTTTCTTTAAAATTATTTATTTAATATTAATAAAAGACAAATCTTTTTACATAATGGACCATCTCAAAGTTTGAAACCGTCTTATATAAAATGTCTATCTGCTTGTCATTTTGGGAATTCTATTACGTTTGGCTCGATGACGGGCACTAGAACCACAGTTAAACGGTTGATTGACTTTGGTGTTCAAAGTACTAGAGCCGCAAATCGAAATACAATTTCCGATTTTAATTTCAATTTTTAATGATTGCTTGGGTTTCAATTTTGTATTTTCAAATAGTCACATAACAAAGTATTTAAAAAACAACACAAAAATTCATGTTTTTTCATTGAGACATTGAGTTTTATTTTTGTGACGAGGGGTTTAATCTCCGGGTCCGTGCATTTCCGTATCATCACATGGACCATGTAAGTCATTCTTTTCGGAAGCTGCAGTGGCCAAGTTGTCATCGCCCCAACCGGTAATCGAACCTGAGACCTCTCAACTCCAGCATTTATGCAACTTTTAAGTTAATCGAAACATTGAGTTTGTAATCATGAAAAATTAAAAGAAATTTCCATTATATGTACTGCCATTGTACTTTATTTAAATTAACAAAAAAAAACACATTTTTTAATAACAAAATAAGAAAGGAGAAACCTTATTAGTTTCGGGTTACGGGAACATGACACGTGTAATATACCTTAAAAATTCTTTTGTAATTAAAGTAATTAGATTTTAGAATATATATTGTCGAAATTCAATTATGTGAATGCCATCTCGGTCAAAAGTTTCAATTAAAGGTTTATAGGCTAGTTATACTCTGTGCTGAAGTTTTACGTATGAGAATTATGAGCAAAACTATTAGGGGAAGTTTGGTTAGAGAAACGGAAAGGGGAAGGAAATACGAAAGGGTAAGAGGGGAAAGGAAAAAGATTACCTAAAACTTAATTGGTTGTTTGGTTACTCTAAGAAATAGAACTAATGGTTCACTCAGACTCACTCCTACCACTAACACACACCACCGCAAATAACCACTTATCTACTGGGGGCAGTTATGGCGGTGGAGGAAATGTCATGGCGGTGATGGCGGTGGTGGGGTGTTATGGAGGTAGTGGTAGTGGTGGCGACGGTGATGGTCATGACGACGATGGTGGTAGGGGTGTCATGGCGGTGGTGGCGGTGGTGTTAGTAGAGATGAAATGGTAGTGACGGTGGCGGTGGTGGCGGTGGTCACGGCAGTGATAGTAATGGAGTGTCATGGTACTGATGGTGGTGGAGGTGGCATGATGATGGTGGTGGTGGAAGAGGTGTCATGGCGGTGGAGTCAGTGGTGAGGTGTTATGGCGGCGACGGTGGTGGTGGTGGTGGCGACAGTGATGGTCACAACGGTGATGGTGGTGGGGTGTCATGGCGGTGGTGGTGATGGTGGTGGTAGAGATGTCATGGCGGTAACGGTGACGGTGGTGACGGTGGTCACGACGGTGATGGTGGTGAAATCTCATAGCTTTGGGGGTGGGGGTAAGGAATTAAATGGATTGAGGGGCAAAAGAAGCTGAGAAAGAGTTCAATTCACTTTAATTGTGTGAAACAAACACCAACAAAGGGAATGGGTAAACTTTGTTTCCCTTTCCCTTTCTTATAGACCCCCAACTAAACGTCCCTTAGTGTCGTTGAACACGGTGTCATGTGAGAGAAAACACTTTTTAACTAAAATGTTAAGTTGATAGTTAGGAATTTAGAGTGAATTGGAGATCGTTTATTCTAACGTGCACCCTTAGGGTACACATTAATAATTTAAATGCGAAAAGATTTACACCATATTTTCATTAATTATGGCACATATTAAAAAAACCGATCTAAGATTTATGTACCTTAATAAATTGTTTATGTATACTTAATTTTAATAATGAAGTGTCAAAAGTTTCAAATTATGGACTAGCTAGACTTTAATCTTTAGTTTAGGAGTTTAATTGACTTATTGTAAACTATCAGTTATTTAATTTTTTAACATTACTAAAATACTCAACTATAAAGTACAAACCTCAAATTTTAGAAAATACATGGTCAAAACAATGAAGATTTTGTATTGGTAAAATAATAATGGCATGAGTTATATTGTTACTTATTATTTTTAAACTGCCGACTCTAATACTTACTTAAGACCTATGAGTTATATGTTTTGTAAAACTAAAATAATTAAACACGAAAAAACTAACTAAAATTAGAAAAAATTGCCATAAAAATTATTTTGACTTTCTAAAATATTACTTGTGAGGATTATAAAAAATCCTTCATAATAGATAGCTAAAATTTCGAATCACTAAACTACTTTTTTGTCAAATAATAAGTTACAACTTGTTTGTAAAGTTTGTCATGACTGAACATGGACAAACTCTACCGTGTCCGGTTTCACATCCAAATTAAGAATCTAAACTTGATCTTAATTCGAATTGGTCCTATCTAATATAGCATTTACTGCTACTGACAATATATATAACATATCTTAATATGACCTCTATTGTACTAACACGTTCCAATCCCATCTGATGACGCGCAAATCTTACAAACTCAACTAAGTCGGCCTGAATTGACCCAACCCACACATGACACATGACTAAATTAACCCGTTTACTAGGTCTATACTCTGAGTCTGTTACTCAACAAAACTGAATTAAAGTAAATATAAAAACTCATTTTCTATTCAATATTATTGATAACAAATACTTAATTTTTCATTGAAAGAAATTTCTAGCAAGAGGGCAAAAAGGGTGATTCCATCTTTTTATGAAAAATCATGATTTCAAGTGCAAGTAAATAACCATCCCAACTTTTCACTCAACTTTTCCACTAAAAATCACAATCTTTTAATTTAATTAGTACACTCGTTATGATGAAAAGAAGCTCCTCTCTGCAAAATTAGCATCTAAAGAATTAATTATGTCGGATTTTTATTATTTATTTTATTTTATTTAATTTGCAAAGGTTGGTATAATTACTTCTCCAAAAAGTGTACATACAAATAACACCTAAAATAAAAATTGCAACATCACGTGAGTAGGAGTCGTGATTTATAAGATACATTTATGCATAGAAATTCTAGCATATTTTTATTTGCCTTTTGAAATTAAAGTTTACTTTATTTTTGATTAAAAAAAAGTCAAATTATGTATTTTTTAAACAATTAGCGTACATGCAATTATGGGAAAATATTTATTGAGAGAATGTTTGTTCATGGAGGACCATATAGTATATATTTTGCTTATAAATCAAGCTATCATGCATTCATGCAATGTCTCACACAACGGTCAAATCAAATCTTAGGAAGAAAATATTCTTGAAAAGTCTTCTTAAACTTTATTGTCATTTTTTTTAATAATATAAAGCTTGCTCGATGGAGTGATCCATGGTCGAGATGAGAAGTCCGTTAATAGGAACGCTCGTTTCTGTTGGCAATTGAAAGATACATAGGTTTTAGTTTAATTTTCGAACTTTTTCCAAGTTTCTCTTATAAAATTTACTTCTTTGTCTTTGTTCAAACTTTCCGCCTTCCGTAATAGAAAATTTGGTTTCGCCACTAGCCATTGGGGTGATTTTTATCATTTAGGGAGAATATGTTTACCATTTTCGTTTTTGGATGTCTTAGTTAATTGGTTGTCTTTCTATTTTGGAAATGTCTTTTATTAACAAATTGATTATCAACAGTTCAACACTCAATTTAGTCTTCTTATCATCCAAATTGATCTTGTAACATCCGAGCCCAAACCTACGACCAGAAATATTAGCCACGGTAACTCATTTGCTTACGTATTGGTCCTACATATCAACACGAGTCATTCTCAACACGTTTTGTCTTCATTCATGTGCATCATCAAGACCTAGAAAAAAGAAGGAGATCTCTATATATTACTCCACATAGCCGAATACGTTATTCGCGTGGGGTAACCCCTTGAAGAGATCTGTTGGTACGTAAGCTTAAAATCTCACTAGTGCTTAAAATGATTGAAAGTACTAATCATATCAACAAATTCAAGTGCACTTTCTTTTCTGGGTCATCCATAACTCCATAGTTAGCGTGTTTGACCTAGGTAGTCTTAAAATGAGTGACCTCTTGAACAACTTTCCTAGATGGGCATGAATGGGGACAAAGTGCGCTGGAAAGGACCCTTTTTGGTCCGTGGGGAATTTACAGACGAGCTAGCGTATCTAACATTTCTGCTTCTATGTTTGGGCTGGGGTGTTACATTGTTGATGGCAAATGCCCTATTTTTTTTGCAGGAAAAGGCCATATGTTTTAAAACTCTCCGGGGTACCAATTTCCTTTCAAGGTAGATGGTACGTAGTTACGAATTTCCATTGAAAAACCGTGCATTTCTGCTTCTCGCTATTGCTCACAACCTAAGATCAGTAAGTACAAACATAAACATAGCCATGTAGGGACGAATATGTTTTTCGGTTGGGGTAACCTCTCAAAGGGGTCCACTGGTAGACTTACGGCCTACGGGTCGTTTGGTTCAACAGGTTAGAATGGTATGTAATGGAGTTTGATAGTAGGGTAGTATGATGTCCTAAATCCATACTTACCTAATCTCATTTGGTTCACCAAAAATTATAGAAAGAAAGAATGAAGTTTAAATTCAATGGGAGAGTGTGTATGGGTATCTAACCTCATTCCAAATTTACCCAACCAAACACTTGAATTCACTCAATTCATTTCATTACATTCCAAAGTACTCAACCAAACACTCCTTTAGAATCTAACTGGTGATTAAAGAGATTGAAAATACTAAATTACTACAAATATTAACAAAGCAAACTTTCTTTTCTGGTTATTCATGCGAAAAAACTTCATTGTTAAGTGTGTTTGACTTACAATAGTCTTAGTATGGATTTCCTCGTGGAAAGTTTTCTGGGATACATGACTAAGGACAAAATGCGCTAAAAAAGACTCGCGTTGGTCTGTGAGACTAGTACATAGACCAACGAGCTATCGTGGCTGACATTTTTGATCCTAAATTTTGGCCGAGGTATGACAACATTACCAACATGCACATACACCTCTCAAACCCGCCTCCTCACTGCGTAAAAACACCATTATTTCACACTTTTTTTTTCATATTCATTATATTAATCTTAAATCAATAATGATAATGTTTCCTATGACAACCACAAGCCTCAATTTTTTTTACCAAATTATAAAAAATGACCTCAAGGCACTATTATACTCCCATATCCTTCTCTCGAGCCCAATGGTGGTGAAAATCGAAAAACAACTTGATCCCCAAGTAAGCAAATAAATGTACCAACTACTCTTTTTTAAGAGCAAATTTAAAAATATAGACATTGAATATTGAACCATCTTATCATTTGCTCCAAAAATTCAAGGTCTCTCGTTCAGAACACCATGACTAGAACACATGACTTGCTCACTCACTCTCTTATAAGTTGGGATCTATGTCATCCATGATCTCAGTTCTTTTTCTTACTGTGGGTCCTTTTTTTATTAACATTCTCATGCTCCTTGAACCCAACTTGTGCTTCACACTTCTTCTTTTTTTAACCGTTGTTGAATGCCCAAGGTTTCGCTAAGCTAGTTCTCGCAACATCCCTCTCACTTAGGCCCTGTTCTTTTGGACTTCAAGTCACTTTAAGTTCACTTCAGATCTTATAAGTTCAGTTCAGTTCAGTTCAGTTCTTATAAGTTCAGTTCAGTTCCTATAAGTTCAGTTCAGTTCAGATCCTATAAGTTCAGTTCAGTTCAGTTCCTATAAGTTCAGTTCAGTTCATTTCAGTTCCTATAAGTTCAGTTCAGTTCCTATAAGTTCAGTTCAGTTCCTATAAGTTCAGTTCAGTTCAGTTAACTTCAGTTCATATAAGTTCAGTTCATATAAACTCAATTAAGAAAAGTTATATACGGAGTATTATTTTTAACAACCGATACAAACATTTCGCTTTAATTATTCGATACACGTCATTTATAAAAAAACAACTCATTAATAATTTACCCGTCTTTTACTCTCTAATTAATGTCAAACTATCATCCTCATTAATGCCAAAAAACAACAACTCATCATGCGACGCCCTCACCCTCACCAATTGTCACTCTCCCATTAATCAATTTCTTCATCACCATTGTTAGAGAAAATAAATGGCTAGAGAAAATTGTAATAGTGAATTATTTTTCTCGTAATGTAATTGTAGTATAATGTATGAACTATGAACAAACCATTATATATAAAGTTGAAAATATTTTAAACTACCTTGTGTTTTAGACTAATTTTTTATCAATGTCATCTATTGGATAATAATAATAATAATAATAATAATAATAATAATAATAACAACAACAATAATAATAATAATAATAATAACAACAATAATAACAATAATAATAATAATAATAATAATAATAATAGTTAACTTAATTTAAAATAAAGTTAATTAAGTTCGGATTTTATAAGTTCAGTTTAGATCCTATAAATTAAGTTAAGTTCAGATCCTATAAGTTAAGTTCAGTACAGTTCAGTTCCTATAAGTTCAGTTCAGTTCCTATAAGTTCAGTTCAGTTCAGTTCAGTTCCTATAAGTTCAGTTCAGTTCAGTTCCTATAAGTTCAGTTAAGTTCAGTTCCTATAAGTTCAGTTCAGTTCCTATAAGTTCAGTTCAGTTCAGTTCAGATCCTATAAGTTCAGTTCAGTTCAGTTCAGTTAAGTTTCAGTCCAAAAGAACAGGGCCTTACTCTCAAACGAATAGTGCGTGGTAGAGGAACCATCTCAAACAAAATCTTAAGGTGATGATTGAGATCCAACTATTATTAATATTTCTATTACGCTCCCTCGCTCAAATGCTCATTGGGCTTGAAGAGTGGTTAGTTTGCACAAACTCTCCATACCGTGTGCTGATTTACACTCGTGAGTTTTTGAAGGATTTTGAGGTTGCCATGATTCGAACTCGTTACCTTCGGTCACATTGGCTCTGGTACCATGATAGGTGATGGTTGAGATGGTTCATATATCAGTGCCACCATAAGTGAAATCCGTATAAAATTATCAATTCAAGAAGTATGTGATGATGTGATGTGTTGTTGTTCAGTCTGGATTCTCTGTCTCAATTCGTGTCTCATCTTGTGTTCTATTTTTTATTTATTTGACACATTAGTAATAAACATTAACAATAACTATGTAGCTATCTTCTAAAGATGAGGTGTCGGAATATTAAGGCAATGTAATACAAGATGGGACACGAAATTGAGACAGGGGAGCCGAACTGATTGGTTTTATGAGGGTGATATATGCTATTCGATTTCCCTTAATTAATTAAAATGATTACAGTTGCGTTAAACTGAATTGAGCGGGATTTAATACATCTACACTAAAAATTAATTTGAGTGAAGCTGAGTTAAACTAGCTGAATTAAACTGAATAAAAGCGTGAAACCGAGTTAAACTTAAATGAGCTCCAATTAAACTAAAAAAATGCATAATAATATCAATTCTCTAATTCTCATATCATAAATGCTTCACAATATTTTCCTTGAGTTGAGGGACTTAAACCCAAACTAGAGCCAGAATTTTTTGAGATGAAAAATTAATTTTTTACCCCCGTTTTAAAATTAATTTTATATCAAATTATGCAAAATAATAACAAAATATATGAAAATAATTTGAAAAAGTAGCAAATATATATTTTAATTGTCACGTAACTTCTTTCTTCTTAGCTAATACTCCGTAGTTTTAAAATAACCATCACAAAATTAAAAAAATAATTAATTTTTTATACGACATATCAAATATTTCCCTATTTAAATACTTTGTACTTCATATTAAGTTAACATACTAATAATACAAAATCGTTAATTATCGGTATTGCCATAATCAAAATACATAGAGTAAAAAAAAATTGAAAATTTCTTTTACAGAAACTTTTACGTAAAAAATTTACATTTTTACGATAATCTTTATTCGAAATTAAACTACAATATGCCGACTGCATGAAAGTAAATTTCTTGCGGTACGTCGTGTAGCTTCTTTCTTGATAGAAGTGAAAAAATAAAATTTACTCAGTGCCGTACATTCACCCTAATTATATATGGCGGTAAATTCTATGTTGTCTCCCACGTTAACTCTAGCTGTAAAAATCTTTATTTTTGGTCGTAAAAAAGGTAATTTCATTTTTTAATCTTTTGGCTAGGAAAAAATATCAGCGTGACATGTTTATTTACTAAACTATCCTCAAATTAAAGTAGATTTTTCCTTAAGCTTCTTTATTCATTCGAAAAATAACTCGATGATCAAGGAAATGCAGTAAATTTAATTTTTCACTTTCTTTGGTTTGAATTTTTACATAAAGTAGCAAAGTTACACATCAAAAGAGGGAGAAATTTGATCTTTTATAAGATCAACATAAAGAGTTATTCTAAATCTAATCCGTCCTATTATTCTAGTACGTAGTATAAGTAATCAGTAATTCGGTGTATACGTTCGATTTACTGGAAAAAGATTTAGTGCATGTTTGACCTTGTTTATGGAAAAGAATTTTTACTTTTGTAAAGGAGTTTTTATAAAACTAGTTCGTGATAAAATTGTTCATGTTTGGCCAAAATTTTTAAAAAACTATTTTCATCAGTTTTATCGTGTTTGGCCTAACTAGTTTCTATCAATTTCTTTTAGATTTTGGCGCTCAAATAACTTAAGAGCAACGTGAAAAGAGAAACGGAAGTAACAATTTGCTACTTCTGTTTCTAGGAGTCGGTTTTAGAATTTTTGTTTAATAAAATTAGTTTTTAGTTTTTTAAAAAGTAGTGTTTGACCCAGCTTCTATTTCTTTGGTTGAAAAAACAGTTAAAAAGCAGGGCCATACACATACTTAACCCTGATTTCATGACTAAGAGTTAAGAACATGTTGGACCTAAATTTTTAAAAGTAGTTTTTCAGAATCAGAAACATCAAATTGTTGCTTCTATTTTTATGGGTAAAAAGAGGATATTTGAGTTTTTGAGAAATTATTTTTATCTTTTAAATAAATGATGTGTGTGGCCAAAAAGTGTTTCTAAGTCCAAAAACACATTATAAAGTTAGGCCGACCTCATACTAAGTTGGTCAATCGGTCAATCACCACATTAACCCGACTTATTAATTTATAAATTTTGAACGTTACATTTTAATTTGAAGGTAAATCTTTTAATTATGAGTTTTTGCGTTGTTTTTTTAAAAATTGTAGAGATATTATCAATTTTTCACTTCATGTCGTTTTGAAGAATACAATGTTTTAATAAAATGCTACTCCCACATATTTATAATCAATCAATATATATACTTAAAAGAGGAATTTTTCGAGCGATTTTATTGGCTATTATTTTAGAGCAATTTCATTGGCTATTACTTTTGTTAAATAAATTAAGTATATAAATAAAAAGATAATTAAATAGTAATAAAACATCAATTGGATAATTATTGTTTTTAAAGCGATTACATTGGTCATTACTTTGGTTAAATAAATTAAGTATATAAATAAAAAGATAATATAATAGTAATAAAATATCAGTTAGATAATTATTGAATTAGTTAATAAAATAATTGATTTCATTGGTTATTGTTTAGAGCAATTTCATTGGCTATTAATTTGATTAAATAAATTAACTATATAAATAAAAAGATAATAAAATAGTAATAAAATATCAGTTGGATAATTATTGTTTTTAGAGCGATTACATTGGCTATTACTTTCGTTAAATAAATCAAATATATAAATAAAAAGATAAAAAGATAATTAAATAATAATAAAATATCAATTGGATAATTATTAAATTAGTTAATAAAATAATTGATTTCATTGGTTATTGTTTAGAGCAATTTCATTGGTTATTACTTTGGTCAAAAAAATTAAGTACATAGTATATAAATGAAAAGATAATTAAATAATAATAAAATATCAGTTGGATAATTATTGTTTTTAGAGCGATTACACCGGATTTACTTTATTAATTAAACAAGGTATATAAATAAAAAGATAAAAAGATAATTAAATAGTAATAAAATATCAGTTGGATAATTATTGTTTTTAGAGGGATTAGATGCGCTATTACTTTGGTTAAATAAATTAAGTATATAAATAAAAAGATAATTAAATAGTAATAAAATATCAGTTGGATAATTATTGATTAGTTAATAAAATAATTGATAACTAAGAATTTTGGCTACCGTAAAGTTATGGTATAATTTGTTGTTTCCCTTCTCTTATTTAGTTAATAGCATAAATAGATGTATTGATGAATATATTAAGTACCTAAGTTTACGAGATATAATTAAAAAATACAAACTACAGAATACGAATACATAAGAATATGGGCTAATGTAAAAAGATTAAGAGTTTAAGAGAATCACGAACTAAAAAATACGAGCACAGAAGAATGCGAGCTATTAACCTAATAATACTGGCTAATATAAAAAGAATACAATCCGAGCTATTAAGCTAAGAATAAGAGCTAATGTAAAAACAATACGAGCTATTAAGATAAGACGAGTTTTAAAATACGAGCACAAATGACAAATGAATACAAGCTAATGAAAAAACAATACGAGTTATTAAGATAAGACGATTTTCAAAATATGAGCACAAATGAATACGAATATGAGATTAAAAGGATCACGAACTTAAATATACGAGCACATAAGAATACGGCCTATTAAGATGAGAATATGAGCTAATGTAAACAGAATACGAAAACATGAGCTAATTGAAACACTTCTCGAACTAAAAAAGTAGAATCAGATTTGAAAGACGTCAAGTTTCATGATATAATAAACACTTGAGATTACGAGATATAATTAAAAGAATACGAGCTACAAATTACGAATACATAAAAAATCCGAGCTGATGTAAAATGAATAGGAAATTAAGAGAATCGGGAACTAAAAAATACGTGCACACAAGAACGCGAGCTATTAACGTAAGAATGCGAGCTAATAAAGCTATTAAGCTAAAAATACGAGCTAATGTAAAAAATACGAGCTATTAAAATAAGAATACGAGCGTATAAGAGGATCACGAACTTACAAATATGAGCATGTAATAATACGGGATAATATAAAAAGAATACAAGCTAATGTAAGAAGAATACGGGCTAATAAGAAAATAATACGAGCCTGATACATCTAATGTTTTATTAGCCATAAAAAACAATCATGCCTGAATTATTCTTTATATATGACTATTATACTAAGTATTTTTAGAAGATTAACTATTACGATAATTAGTTTGAAACTACGTCAAGATATTACCCGGGCAACGCCCGGGCATGAAATCTAGTATATATACTTAAAAGAGGAAGTTTTCGAGCGATATTATTGGTTTAAGTTTTGTGAATTATTTAAGTTATAAAATATACAATCCAAATTTTGTATACTGTTTGAAATAAATTAATAAAAAAAGAAAAATAAAGAAAAAAATAATGTGGATTAAATTATAGCTATATATCTATCTATATTATTAAAGTAAACTTTTTTCGAGCGATATAATTGGTTGAATAATATAATAAGAAGGATTGGTTGAATAATATAATAAAAGGGTTCAAAATAAATGATAGTTTAAAATAATAGAATTTTATTTGTGATTAAACACTTTTCCATGCATATATATACGCATAAATGATAATGCATAAAATTGTGTTCAATGTGGTTTTGGTCACGTTTGAAACTTACCAATAGTTATATGACTATTACTTACCATGCATATTCTATAGTGATTGTTTTTTAGTAATCAATTTTGTACTATATATTTGACATGTCAATTGAATTCTGTTTTTTCAGGTTTCGCTTCGCATGATATATGTAGATTGATGATCACGGTTTTTATACGGTTTTTATGAATTTGCTCTTATCCTCATTATAGGTAACTTTAATTTTTATTTTATGTCAAGTTTATTTTAATTTGGTATTCCTGAAGACTTATCAACTATTATTACCATATCTAATTATATACATGTCTTTTAGCCAAATATTATTTAATGTCTCTTTTTTTTATATAAATCCCACAAAAGAGAACTTTTGATTCCTGATAATTCTATTTTTTTTGTGTCTATAAATCTATAATTATCACTAACTAAAATAATTTCTTCTGTTTGACAGATTTAGAGGAGTGTTTGGTTGTCGAATCGGTATGCTTCCCTAAATGTATCTCTAATTCTCAATGCATACAAGAATGTTTACAAGTCAACCAATTCTACTTTGTATACAAACAGCCGAACAATCACAATCAATTTTTAAGGGCTCTCATTAAATTTGAGTTTTCAAAAGCTTTTATTAAAATTTGAATTTCCTTCGCTTACATCATAATAAATTTAGTTAAGTTGAAAAAAGATAAACTTTTACGAATTCAATTAACAAAAGTTCCGCTTTCACAAATTTAGTTCAAGTCATATAAATTTATGTTATAAAAAATAAAACTCAATTTATACTTATTTTTCTATAAGTTAAGTTATAAGTTCAATTCAACTCTTATATGTTCAATCCACATAAAGTAAGCTTTTATAAGTTTAGTTCAACTTTTATATCTTAATTTTCAGCAAAATTAAGTGCAAAAAGGCGATATTATTGGTTTAAGTTTCGTGAATTATTTAAGTTATAAAATATAGAGTCCAAATTTTGTATACTGCTTGAAATAAATTAAAAAAAAAGAAAAGATAAAGAAAAAAAATAATGTGGATTAAATTATAGCTAGATTGAAGCCCCCTGCCCCACAAGCAATTACTAATCACGGAGAAAAATAATATAAAAAGAATACAAGCTATTATAAAAAGAATACGAGCTATTAAGCTAAAAATACGAGTAGATAAGACGAGCTTTAAAATACGAGCACAAATAAATCGAGCTAATGAAAAAACAATAAGAGCTATTAAGATAAGATGAGCTTCAAAATATGAGCACAAATGAATATGAATATGTGATTAAAAGGATCACGAACTTAAATATACGAGCTCATAAGAATACGACCTATTAAGATGAGAATACGAGCTAATGTAAATAGAATACGAAAACACGAGATAATTGAAACACTTCTCGAGCTAAAAAAAATAGAATCAGATTTGCGACACGTCAAATTTCATGATAAATTAAGCACTTAATATTACGAGGTGTTATTAAAAGAATACGAACTACAAAATACGAATATATAAAAAATATGTAAAAAAGAATAACAATTTGAGAGAATTGCGAACTAAAAAATACGAGTACATAAGAACACGAGCTATTAACCTAAGAATACGAGTTAATAGAACTATTAAGCTAAGAATACGAGCTAATGTAAAAAAACAAATACGAGCTATTAAGATAAGAATATGAACTAACGTAAAAAATATACGAGCATATTAGAGGAGCACGAATTTAAAAATATGAGCATATAAGAATATTAGCTAATATTAAAAGAATACAAGCTAATGTAAGAAAAATACGGGCCTAATAAGATAAGAATACGAACTATTAAGATAGGAATACGAGCTAATGTAAAAAAATATATACGAGCTAATACGATAAAATACGAGCTATTAAGATAAAAATACGAGTTAATGTAAAAAGAATACGACATATTGTTAAAAACATACGAGTTTCAATTTATCTTCATATACTAGAAAATTACTTCGACAATAATGCGTAATATGGAAGTGTCTTTCCAAGACCATTAAATCGGAAGTACATCTTTCCGTTTTCATTGAGGTTTCATAAGTTTCAATGTTCCATGTTGTTCCAGTGTGATACATTTGACGTTCATTGTCATTGGAAAAATTCATACTTAAATTATTATCTATATATGTCTATTATACAAAGTATTTTTAGAAGATTAATTGTTACGTTTATTACTTTTAAGCCATGTCAAAATATTACCCGGACAACACCTGGGCATGAAATCTAGTCAATGTTACAATTTCGAGAACATGTGAGATAATTTACGAGATGATCAATGGGCTAAACTATAAAAGTTTCATATAAGTTTAGGTGTGGGCTTTTGAAAGCCAAAAAAAACACTTTATAAAACTTTGAGGAAAGTTATATTCTTTATATTGATACTTCAATACTTTGGCTATTTAAAACGGAAAATAATATACTTCGTAGCTTTTATCAATTTAATAATGAGTTTTATTATCAACATACCGCCATTTTTTTTATTTTACATTTAATATGTATACGTTCAGTAAAATAGTTCTACTACTCGGTTGCGCTATAACATCGTCCAACGGAGTTGAGCTTGTGAAATGGTTTACAAGATCAACTTGGTAAAGAAAAAAAATACGTTCGTAAAGGTGAAATTTAGTGATTAAAATTCGGGTAATTTTTTAATAGATTCTAATTTAAATCACCTCCAAATCAATTTTATGGTCTTGTATCTTCTAGATTTCGAGCATGGTACTCTCGAGTAGCTCTCCGGTCTAATAAAAATTAAAAAGCATATTATATTTTAGTGATTTATTGTTTATTTCTCACAAATTTAGAGAATAAATTCTCAATGTACTAATTAGACAAAAATATTTAATATATTTCAAGTCAAAATTTATTATTTTCACATTTAAACTTGTACAATTTCTCAAAAAAAAAAACATTAAAAGATTTAACTTTTAGTGAAAAAAATTAAGTCAAACACCAAGAAATTCAAGCCACAAATAATACAAAAATAAATGAGATAAATTTAAGAAAATCACCAAACAGTCGGCCAATAATTAAATAAAAGATCAGTTACAAACATTGACAATAATAAATAATATTAAATGAAAAAAAATTGGGTGAAAGTAATTAAGCCGTTTAGGTAGAGATAATTAAAGAGAAACTAAATAGTCAAAACAATGAAATTAAATAAGAGTAGTAAATGACTGTTGAATGACATAAAAGAGTAATGACAAATAAAATACACTAAAAAAATCAGTAATCTTTTTGTACGACGGTCTCATCCCGTAATTTTTTTGGTAAATAACTATAATTTTTTAATAAATAGTGTCCACCTTTAAAAGATAAGTTATTACTTAAGCAACAAAAAATGGTCACGATTTTAATTAAAAGTGATCACTATTTATAAAAAGGATAATCATTTTTCAATTGATCTCACCTACGACCGTAGTAAATTAGTTGCTGTATAATTTATAAAGAGAAATAAAAGTAAAAAAATAGAATTAAACCGACAAGGGAAAATGAAGAAGGCCGGGTATCTTGGGTGTCACGTGATAGGCCAACACATTAACCAATGTTAAAACTCCAAATCAAAAAAAGCTTCACCTCGTGTTTGCCCTGACTCTTTTTGTACTGTCTTACTCCCTACGAGTGCTACTTACATGCCCACAAGTGGTAGACTTATTGGAAATTTTAGTTTGTAAAACGGTTTTATAAAATACGATTTATGGTACTTTACTAGCTAAGATAAAGTTATAAGAAGTATAACAAAAACAATAATAATAATATAAATGTAGTATAAGTTTATGCAAATCATTTATACGTCTTGTTATTGTAACTTTTGGTATATTTTCATAATAATATAGACGACGCGATTTATATAAAAATTGTTTAACCATATTATATATATATGTCACTTATCAAAATTCACATAATAAAAATCCTTTAAACATTTAGGATTGTTTATTTATTAAAATAAGAATAAGAATTGAACTTACATTACTCATTTTTAATATATATGTCCATTATTGCTTTTTTGATATATTTTCATAGTAATATGGACGAGGCGATTTATATAAAAATTGTTTAACCGTATTATATATGTCACTTAACAAAATTCACATATTAGAAATCGTTGGAAGATTTAGGATTGTTTTTTTATTTAAATAAGAATTGAACTTACATTATTCATTTTAATATATTTGTCCATTATTGCTTTTTAGTAATTGTTCATTTATTAAATTTAATAAATAATAGTGCTAAATTGTGTAATTATTTCGGTGCAAACTGCAAAGTATTCGTATACGGTATACTATACATCTATACTCATTAGTAGTTATTAAATTATAAATTTATGACAATTAACGTTAAGAAAGTTGTACAACATTGTTTCAAATAATCAATTTCGTTCTACTTAATCATTTTTCATGCGTTGTTAATTGAGACTCCTTTTAAACAAAATGATTTGATTTTAGATAATGAACTATATATGCTGTAAATAAATACCATATCATTACCGTCTAAAATATCTGTCATGTTCAAATTCTCATCCGTAATACGAAAAGGAAAAATATCAAAAAAACACGTATTTACATGTTAGTATTCTTTTATGTGTATACCTGTCCATAGTTCAATGTATACCCTAGTTTATAGATATAATGAATCAACTTTTTTGGTAAAAATTACTGAAAACGTTGTATTTTTTCCGCGTCTGATATAACGTAGATCATATCTCAAAGATAAACCATACATAATACAATGATAAAAGACCATGCCCTGTTTGGTAAACAGCGGATTAATATTAACAGAAGCAGATTTTAAAAGCAGATTTGACTAACAGAATGATTTAGTGGATTTGACTAGCAGATTTATTTAGCAGAATTATTTTAGAGGTGTTTGGCAATTGGCAGTTTAGATTAGCAGATTGTCTAAAATCTTTATAAAATGACATATAAGGACAAAAAAATTATTTATTAATTAAATATATAAAAGGAATGGTAATATTTTATAAAGAGGGTAAATAAGACAATTTTTTTTCTTTCTAATATGCAAATTCAATATGCTGTTAGGAGCAGCATATTGTAAAATAGCATATTGGACCCCAATATAATATTTCAATATGTCATTAACCAAACACTCTAAATAACATATTGATAAGTCAAACATGCTAAATCTCTTAAATATGCCAAAATTTGGCCAATATACTGCTTAACAAACAGAGCCGTATTCAGATTATACATAATACGGTAAAAATCTTTTTTATAAGGTAACTTTTGACAATCATTACTTTAAATCCTTATGTTAATTGATTCTAATTTATAATCTTTCAATACAACGGTTTTACACACAACTTATCGATAAATATAAAAAAAATTTAGTTTTTTTTTTCAAAAGGAAAATATTAATTTTTTTTTATATATTTTCCTAATTTGCGGCAAATTACATTTGATATTTTAATTGGTCCACCACCCTACAATTCACATATATCTCGACACGTGACAAATCACCTCCCATATCAGGCTCTATGCGGCGGTCCGCACTGTCTCCCCCTTACAACCGTTATAATTTCTTCCGTCACAGTCATGTAACATTATCTTCCCACTACTCCTGATATTTTTCCACACCACACTCCCCCTTACACATACTATTTCGTACAAATCCGTATAATTTAACGGTTTTTCTAACGTGTGCTCCAAATTCGCATTAGATTTTTCGTAAATAATATTTCGAAATAAGTTTTTTGAGAGTTCGTCTTAAACTAAATTAATAGCATACATATAAATTAAACATTTTTTCTTACTAAAAACTAACGAACATTAATTTTACTGAGGGACTGCCGCATGGAATAATTTTGACTAAATAATTAGTCTTTCTAGTTTGTACTCCGTATTATATAATATAATATTAAAGAAAACCGAAAAAAATCATTAATATATAAATTAGACAGTTATCTTACTATACGAAAAATTAACGATAGTTTACATTAATATTATTGAGAGACTGTCACACGGAATAATTTTGACTAAAAAATTAATCTTTGTACTCTGTATAATTTAATAATAAAAGAAAAAGGAAAACTATCACTTATCTTACTAAAATCTATCAAATAATTTACATTAATATTACTGACAGACTGTAAGTCTTTAACACAGAATTATTTTTCCTAAATAATCAAACTCTGTACAATTTAGTATTAAAATAAAAAGGAAAAATATCACGTAAATAATAGCAGGTTTTCGAAGAGACCGTTTTATACTAAATTTGTGTCAAATACATAAATTAGGCAATTATACCATACTAAAACTAAATAAAATACCACGTACCTATTTATTATTTATAATCAGTGAGATCTTACATCTTACATTAACGTAATTAAGAAACCGTCACCCAAAACGATTTTTGGACAGAAAAATAATTAGTTTTCCAAATTTCGGCTGTTACCCGGATCCTATATAACACCCACATCACTCTTCTCTTCCTCATTTCTAAACTCTTTCAAATTCCCCAAATATCCCTTCTCTCTCTAAAAACACCATTTGTTTCTCTCTCTAAAACCTTAAATAAAACGTACCAAAAAGTCGCTCCAAATTATTTTAACTTTTTTACAGCTTACCTTGAATCTTTACCTTTTTACTTTCCCACACAAAAGTAAAAAATAATCGTACTTATAAATTTACCATACCATACACCGTTTGATATTTACACTTTATGTTTTGGTGGTAATGATGATCGACTACAACATGTTATGTCCGGTAAAATATACGGAACACAAAAATGTCACAAAAAAACAATATATTGTTAGGAAAAATGACTCGTATGCCACACCGAAGGTGAACAGAGTGGTCAGGGTTTCGATTCTTGATGATGATGCGACCGATTCTTCAAGTGACGAAGAAGCGGAACTTTTTGGAAGGAGGAGGGTTAGACGTTATGTTAATGAGATTGTTATCGAACCAACTTCTCCTGCAGAAGCAGCGGCTGCAGAAGCAGCCGCTGCCGCTGCAACGGGAGTTGGTAATATTAATGAAAAGAAGCGAGCGATGAAGAAGAAAGGGATTTCAACGATGGCGGCTGCCGGTGGTGTGAAAAAGTATAGAGGTGTACGGCAACGACCGTGGGGGAAATGGGCGGCTGAGATTCGAGACCCGGTGCAGAAGACTAGGGTTTGGTTAGGGACTTTCGAGACGGCCGAGCAGGCCGCTCAAGTGTATGACAACGCGGCTATTAAGTTACGTGGACCTGACGCGCTGACTAACTTTGCTGTTCCTCCGGTTAAGGAGGAGGTGAAGGTGGTGGAAGCGGTGGTGGTGGAGGAAAGAGAGCCGAATGGCTCTTGTGGATATGAGTCCGGCACTGAGTCGGCCTCTGTATCACACAACCTCCTCTGCTCGCCAACCTCGGTTCTGAACTTCCGCTCTTCTTCAAGCGAGGAAGAGCGAGCAGAGGAGATGGTTAACCGCCACCCGTTTATCAAGGAGAAGAATAATAAACCGGTGGCGGTTAATGAACCGGGGAAAAATCAGAACAACAGTTCTGATTCTGATTTATCCCCGGTTCAAAGTGAGCAATCTTCCCTAATGGAAGAATGCCAAGGCGACTCAACCGAGTACTTCGACACGTCTTTCCTAAGCGATTTCTTCAACTTTCAAACACCGGAACCAATGCTATTTGACGACTTTACGACGGGTATTCCACCGGAAAGTCTATTCGTTAACGACGATGACGGATATCTATTTGATTCTCAAGACATGTTAATGGACTCTTTCAATGATTTTGAGTTCGATACAACAATTACTAGTACTACTACTACATCTCTTCCGCCATTGATGAACTCGAATGCCTCAACAATGTTACAAGTGGATGATTATTTTCAAGATATCAATGACATATTTAGTTTTGACCCTCTTGTAGCATTGTAGTTTGGAAATGATTGGTGAAATGTTATCGGAAAAGGCGTCTTTTCCGGCCGATTTCTCGGCAAGTTTTGTACCGGCGGATATTAGCACAGTCATTTTTTATGGTAATATTATATTATATTATATATCAGTAAATTTTTTTACTTTTTTTAATTTTTTAAAGTTTTAGTATGTAGTAGAGTAATATTTGAGTATTTATGGAATAAAAAATATAACTATTTTAATTATAGAAATGATGAGTTGTTTACAATAATTTATTTTATTATTTTAGTAGAAAATATAAGTATTGATGATTTATTACCTTTTATGTTACGGGTTTGTTTCCTTAATTCCTTGATTGATGATTATGGTGATTTATTTCCTTAAAACATCAATATCATTATGGTGGTAAATACAATAAATATTTATTACCATCCTTTAATTAATCAATTAATTAATTAATTAAGTTGATGATTTTGATTTCGGTAAATGTCGTATTATTAATAAAAAAAATTAAGTCACTTGTCTCGAGATTCGAGATGTACAAACTTGAATTTGAATAACGGAATTTGAATGATATCCTATATTGGACTGTCGAGACACGATAACTTATATACTGTGTATGTAACGAAATTTATACAAACGAAAATATGAAAATAAAATAAATATACATTTTTGGTAGCGATTTTTTTTTTTTTTAGTTTTGTGACGGAGTTGTAGGACAGTGCTAGATCAGCAAGCGTGGCTGTTTTTTGTTTGACCATAAAATGAACAAGATCTTGTTTGTCGTTGAAATATTTAGTTGCACTCTCACTTTAAGATTTAAGAAGACGAAATTGTTTCATCTAAAAGGAAAACAATAGTAGTAGTTCCACCTTTAGGCTGTCGTTTTTTCATGAAACTTTGGAGCAATATTTTTTATTTTATCTGAATACGAGTTGGGTAGGATCACTCGATTTAAAGCGTTATTTATTTTATGAGGTTTTACATTGGTGTTTTAAGACGGTGCAGATCCTCTATCACATTTCGTATCGTATTTTATTTCACACACCCACACTGTCACACATAAGTACAAGATGAGACGTAAAGTAACACCTGTAATCTCAACTGGTTTTATGAGGGCTTGAATTTGAGATTTCCGGTTGCGTTAAAAGAATTTAGGCCCCGTTCTTTTGAATTGAAACGAATCTGAACTGAATTGAAGCGAACTGAACTATATATTAGAAATAAACTTAAATTAAGTGCTTTTAGTTAAAAAAAACAGGGCCTCACTACCGTTTACCAGTTCATATGAGTGTTCATGGGTTCGAACAAGATGAGTATGAAAAGATCAGGGTGTCGTTCAAACTAGAGACTCTAGTTGTCGGTCATAGCCTAACAAAAAACGCTTAAATGTGGAGTTTTTAATATAAGTTACAAGAAAAAAAGTGTTATTTGTTAACGAGTAGTTTATTAATGAATTTCTTTATTAAACACGAGGCACCCATCCGAAAAAACTCTTAAGTTACCCTAAAGTATAGCGTACACAATAAATTTGCTCTGACTAAAATAAAATGAATCTAAATAAATTTTCGAATTATACGAGTCTTATAGGCCGATTGCGAATACTCGTCATATATATACCGAATAGGTGTTATATTTTTAAATGAAAGGAAAAAAAACATGTAAAGTAATGGAGAAATGAGGATGCCACGGTGGCATTCTTTTTGCCGTAGCAAGCCACACGAGTAGGCGTAATTTCCGCTTTTCCTTGGCTAGTTTGACCCTTCTCACTTTCATAAGCCACACTCTCAACTCTCAACTATTCGTCTTTTTATTTTTGTTGTTTCATCAAAATCTCACTTCCCCATTTTCTGACCTTTTTTTATTTGTCTACTTGATAACAACTATTCATAACAATTTATTTTTTTGCTTTACATGGATTAATAAGTAGCCTATTTTCCTTTCTTTCTATTGTTTTCCTCGGTTTTCGGGTCCTTAAGAGCTTGTACTCGATTTTAGAGGTGGACAGCAGGCTGGCCTGGTGCTGGTCTTGGGTGCCTTGGTTGTGTTAAAGTGACCAGATCCCGACCATAAGAAGGGGGTAATCGTGTTACCTTATGGCTAGTCCATGACCTAAATTGACTTTTTTTTTTAAAATGTATTCGGTTTGATGAAATTTAGGACAATATGACGAGTCAGGCTGAGCTGGTCATCCACGTTGACCAACTCTACTCTATCTTAGCAATGTCTATGACACAAGCTTATGATACTGATAATGTATCAATGCTAGTTTTGAGAGCAACCTCCCAACATTCAATTCTTGTCAGCATTTCAATCATCGTGGTATCTCACATATAGTTCTATTTTGGAGCGAATTAATTTGTGTTATATCTTAATGGTGACATTAATAAAGTGACAAGCAACTCACTAATATTATCGAAAAGGGTAAAATACACCCCATCCACAATAATTGACACAATTAATCATCAAAAAAAGGTCATTCACTCTAATCAACAAAGTAAAATTATGCTAAAAATAAATTAGACTAAAATTATGGAAATTATTATCAATAATTGGATACAACATTCATACAAAAATAGTACAAATTCATTCCTTAGTGGAATAGTGAGATAACATCATGTCAATAGTTCTGGGTGTTGCCTGCCATATTAGCCAATGAGTTAAGAATATAAGTTCTCATTGGTCAGCCACTACAACATACATTCTATCAATAAATCGGTCACAATATCCATCACAAACTTACAACGAGTTAAAATATCACTCAGACGAATAAATAATAAGGATAATGTGCTTAGAAAGTCACAAATCATTTATCTTTATTTATTTATGTGAAGTTTATTTGACCCGTTATAAACTTATTACAATGTCCGTCCTGTGTAATGACAAAATATGAAGAAAATAGTGTCATGTACTTCCCTAAATTGCTAAAAAAAATACAGAGTTTTCAAGTTAAAAAGTATAGGCTATATATGCTCCAAATATACTGTACTACCACATAGTTGTGTCTATTTTTGTCATTAATTTGACCTATGTACATGAAAAAGGCTTAAGGCTATTTGCTTTGGTTTGACCGTGGAGAGGCTATGACATTGTTTAGGGCTTTAGGCTACTAATAAGGCTTTTTGTGAGTTTGTCGGTCTAATTTTCTTTTTTTTACATTTTTAATAAAATGGATTATTAATTGGCGGAGCAATAAATTTCAGCGAGAGTAAGCGAGTAATGATATAAAAGAGTACGGGAAATTTCAAAAGTTTTAAATAGAAAATTTTAAAGGTTAATTCTCATGAGGGGACGAGTGTCCCTACTGGCGCCATCGTATTAACTCAGATGGACTTGTTATTATGGAGAACTTCTCACACTGCATGCATTGTCCAAATTTTGGTATCCAACCATCACGAAGTAAGTCTTGATAACCTCTCTACAATCGATGCACCATCTACCGAGCTATGTCAAAACCACATGTCGTCATTGTCTAGTCAAGTGAGTGTCTCTCACATGATACTGACCGTCCTGTATATCTACTTGTGCTACTTCCGACTCTGTTTCTAATCCATATCGAAGTCCTTTGCCACTCTGCGCCACTTAATCAAAAGTGAAGTGTCACTTTAAAGACACGTGGAAGCGGGCAATTGTACTACTTGTTGGGTTTAAGCGTTGATACCCAGGTTGCTTAAGTATCCACGGTCCACAACAACATAATATGATATTGTTTGCTTTGGCAAATCCTTAAATATTCACTCACAAGCTCCTTCCCAAAAAGCATGTACTCTTGGGATTTTGTGGACATTTATAAAAATATTTTTTCATCTTTATACCACCGGCCTGGGATACAAGTTAACCCATCTAAATAACTAAACCCCAACCTATCAACCTAGCCTCTATCACTTGCCCCTTTGTTTCATGCATGTCAAATGCTTGTGACAGATTTTGTCCGTCACAAATGAGTATCGCAATTTCCTTGAACACATTTACCAAGCAAACTGGTCAACCAGGTTAGGACTCGGTTAAAATTAGTTTGGCTTGGGTCAATTCGGGTTTGTAATAGTTCGAGACAAGTCAAGTCAGGCCAAGTCATTTTGTTTTTGGTTTATTTTCGGGTCAATTATTATCTTATTTATGGACAATATTAAGTGTAGAGTATGTTGAGAAGGGATGGCAGTGGGTCGGGTACCCAACCCAGACCCTAATGGGTCGGGTATATGGATCTGAATTTTTGAGACCCACTCGAGTATGGGTCGGGTATGGGTCTTATATAGAAACTTCGGGTCCGAGTCCGGGTCTTGGTCTTGGGACCCTAACCGACCCTTAAACCCTTATATTTATTAAAAACAAGAAAAAGAAAAACACACATACAACGTCAATAACCCAAATAATACACACAAACATATGACCCTTATTAGTTATCATTAATATATTATACGCATATCCAAATAAACAATAAGAATAACGAGGAAAATTGATGAAAATGATGAGTTTGGGTATGGTAAATGATATAATTTAAGGCCGGGTACGGGTAATGATCCAAACAACCAAGACTTTGTAATACTTTAATCAAAACTTTGTAATTTAATTCAAACTTTGGTACATTTTATTAAATGACTCGTTAAGAAAAATTGGACCCTAGGGTAGACCCTACCCAGACCCAGACCCATTAGGCTCGGGTATGGGTCCCTTAATTTCAAACCCTTTAGGGCCTGGGTCGGGTATGGTCTAAGATTTTTTAGTTCGGGTTGGGTCGGGTCTTGCCGGACCTATACCCAGATCCTACCCATTGCAATCCTAGTTGAGACTGAGTCAATTCAGGTCCAAATTAAGCTCAAGTCTTAATAATTACCGGGTAAATTTAGTTCTCCACGATAAAAATTAAACTTATTATTATGTAAAACGGTAGTAGGACACAAATATATCTTTATCGACTATAATTAAGTGTATATAATTCTGACATAGAGAATAAGTGTTGTGTTGTGTTATGTTGCGATGTGTTGTGAATGTATTATCTTAAACACGTTACATTTCTGCAGATAAATATAAGCAGATCGAGCATGCTTATATAACACTCAAAGTTGTGCATGTCATGAGACATATGTCCCTCCTTGGCCATTGCATTTATCATAAGTATGTCCAAATTTAACCTCCAACTAGATAATCTATTTTAATTTTATAACTTTCTCTTCTTTCTCGTACCACCTAATTATATTAAGCTACGCAACTTTTTGCTTAGGAAAAACTACTACTATTGATTATAAACGACATGTTCTTTGCACACTTTGATTGTTTACCCTTAATTGATTTGATTGACCATAAACATAATAATGATGTTTTGCAAGGTTGTTTTGAGGATGATAATAATAAGTTGATAGAATTATATCATCAAGCCTAAATTTATCTTTGGCGATGAGTTTGTTTTAAACTTATTAAGGCGAAAAAAGTCGTCCGGGACTTTTTGACCGGGCTTTTTTTTGTAAGAATCAAAGATAATTGGGAATGGAAAATCGATTTAAAGAAGTACCAAAAACCTTGTAAGCGAAATGAGTCTTGAAGGACTATATATACATGGACTTGATAGACTAAACTCACATATGTAATTAGATATGGTAAAACTGACTTGATTTGAACAATTCGACCTAAACGAAAGCCTTAAATCGAATCAAGCACTCGAAATTCGAATTGACCCGATCTTATTCAACCCAATCCGAATGTTTATTATCACAAACTAATAGTTATCTCCAAATAACTTGAAAACAGGTCAGCCTAAATGACCTGGGCCCAATTGCCTCGATCGACCTGGCCCGAGTTCATGAAAATGGGGTCAATCTAAACCCAATTGATCCGGTCTGATAGACTCGTTTACTAAGTATACACGCAAGTCACTGTTTCTAATACCTAGTTCGATGGTGGTGCGCGTAGTTTTATAGTTGTGTCTTCGTGGGTTTGGGTGTGTTGGGGAAGGGAATGGATGGTCGACTCTGAGGCCAGGTATGGTGGCTGGTGGTCCGGTTGGGTTGTGTAGTGGGGATGAAAAGGGTCTACGTTAGTAACCGCGAGGGAGTATGTGGTTCAGTGGTGGTAGAGGTGGTATATGTGTTGCAGCCTGAGGTTCAGGTGGCGCGGTGGATGACTAGGTTAGCCAGTGACAGGGTGTAAAAATGACAAGAGCATAATGGTCAGTTATGTACATGATTAAGTAAATCATAATGTCTGTGAACGAACATAATCCTTTTATCAATGTCGACCAACACTAATAGTGTGAAACATAGAAATCAGGTGTATGATTGATTGAATAGGATTGAATAGGATTGAATAGTATAGAGAGAAACAATTGATTGGAAATATTGAATTGAATATTATGAGAAGTTAAGTTGTCTAATACATGATGATCAAGAGTATTTGTAGTAGTATATATCAGCTAACATATAAACCTAACTAACTTATAACAAACTTATAACAAACTTGTAATTAACTAACTATAACTACTTTATATCTCTAATATACACCCTACAAATTAGGTATCTTGAAGAAGTAAACCTAGTTTGCAAGTAAAAAAGTGATGTTGATCAGCACTCAAGGGCTTGGTCATAATATCAGCAATCTGCAAATTAACCAGTTCTATGATAATCAGTTTGAGGAAGCCTTCATCTTGTTTTTCTATGACATAATGGAAGTCAATGCTGAGATGCTTCGTTCTCTCATGAAAAACTGGGTTTTCAGAGATTTGTATAGCTGATTTGTTATCACAACATAGAGGAATATGCTTTGACACTTGAACCTTTAAGTCAACTAACAACATGTCTGACCTAACCAGTTCAGAAGTAGTGAATGAAAGACTTCTGTATTCAGATTCAGCATAGCTTTTACTAACAGCTGGTTTCTTATTTGTTTTCCAAGAAATCAGAGAATCCTCAATATATACAATACCCACTGAGAGATCTATTTGTGAATTGACATTGTCCCGAATCAGCATCACTGACTGCAGTAATGTTGGTGCTTGACTGAGATTTATAGAATAAACTTGCAAAGCTACTTGAAGATCAGGTGATCTAGGTTGGCTAACAAATTGACTAAGATGTTGTACTACATATGACAAATCTGGTCTTGACAAATTTAAATAGAGAAGTCTGCCAACCAATCTCTTGTATTGTTCAGGATCTAGTAACAACTCTCTTGAATCTGTAGATAACTGCAATCCCTTCTGTATAGGAAATCTAGCAGATGCACAATCCTCCATCTTTAAATCCTTTATTATATCAAGAATATATTTCCTTTGATTGATCAATATCCCTGTGGAGTTCTGGAAATTTCTAATCCCATAAAGTATCTCATTGCACCGAGATCTTTAATAGAAAAAACTTGATCCAAAGCATGTTTTATTGTCTGGTTTTCAGTAATAGAAGTACCAGTGAGGAGAATATCATCCACTTCAACCAGAAGAGCTGCAAATGTGGAAGAATCAGCAACAAACTTTGTGAAAAGAGAATAATCCTGCTTAAACGGCTCATAGCCCATTTTTTGCAAGAATTTTGTTAATTCTTTGTTCCACTGCCTTAGGCTTGGTTGAGCTCATAAAGAGACCTCTTGAGCTTACAAACCACATCCTTTTGAACTTGATAACCTTCAAGACCTTTATATAGACTTCTTCATCAAGATATTCATGTAAAAAGGCATTGTTGATGTCTAATTGATACAAGGGCCAATCTTTAATAACTGCAATTGCTAACAAACTTCTTACCGTTGTTAAGTTAAAAATCGCGAGTACTTGGTCCAAAGCGGACAATATCATATTATTATGAACCGTAAACAACAACATAATGAAACCGCCACAAGAAATATCAACGCTTTCGCATAATTCTTCCCTAGGCCATAGCTTCTTTTCATTGCATAAGTTTTCACATTATTTGACAACTTTTTGTTGTAGTCCACTAATCCAACCTGTTCAAGAGAAAATTCCAAGTGATTAGACTTAAACCAAAACAAATATTATTATTATTATTATTATTATTATTATTATTAGAAGAATAAAAAGTCTTTTTAAATTCATTAATTTGTTACATTAAAAAAAAGGAGTACGTCTTTACGTGTCTAATGGCCCCCCTTAAGCTTTTACTCGACATATATTTGCACTAGTGAAGTTGGTGGTCGCTTGTCTGCTGGAAAAAGTTATGTAAATTCTAATTTAATTTTCAAATTTAATTACTCGATTTAATTTAATACTGCATGGCCCCATAAATCTTATGAACTTATTACATTTGTACGTACTTTTTTTATAATTCAACGAGATTATTTATTTGCTTTTAATGCAAGTGATTTAAGTCAATATCATGCAGCATCGTTTATAATGTGATCCCAATTTTATCATATTAGTTATGTTAATTTGTACGTAAGTCCGGTTTGTGGTAAGGAGACACTATTTAATTGAGAGTTTCTATTTTGATTAGTTATCGTTTTCAAATCGATAGTGACCGTTTTGAGTTAGAAACCGTACTCTTTAAATTTTCGTTTATAATGTTGGGAAATGACTTGAAAGAGACTGAATACATATTTAAAACAACGTATTTGTTAAATTCCGGATATGATATTACTTAAATTCCGCACTTTTTGTCAGCTTATTCCGAATTTATCTTTTGTTAAAAGAAATCTATCTTCTCTCCTTTCACCACCAACCAAATGACTAATAATTTGATAATTTAATAAATTATGTATTTTAATTCGCACATTTACAAATAATTTTGTTATTCAATCAATAAATTTATTAATATCTTAATTGATTGAATGAATGTTTTTATCTTCAAGAGAGTGATTTTTACAATTAGGGTTTGAAGTTTAGGAATCTCCTCTTCACCACCTACCGAATTGCTATTAATTTAACAAATTATGGCTTTAATTCGCACATTCACAAGTAATTTCGTTATTCTATCAAAAAATTTATTAATACCCGTCTTTTAATTGATTGAATTAATGTTTTTCTTATCTTAAAAAGAGTGATTTTTACAATTAGGTCTTGACATTTAGAGATTTTAGATTTTGATTTGTTGAAGGTGCGTCAGTTTATTAGGCTGGTGGTGGGTCGGTTTATGACAGCAAGTGGTGCGTTCTGTTTATGAGCGGCCGATGGTGGGGGAGCTAAGCATACCTGTTTTTTTTTTAATTTCCTTGCTTTTGAATTTCCCATCTCTAATTGTGTGTGAAAAGTGAGAGGAGTAAAGTCGGAGTAAGACGACAAAGTGTGGGGTATTAAGCAAAATTTTGTGCGGAATTTAAGAAAACCCTAAAACAACAGTAATGGAAAAAACAAATTACTTGGATCATTTATAAACTTTTATATAGAGCATTGTCTTATTACACCGCACTTTAGACATTGTAATTACGGTAGCTCGTAAATAAATACAAAAATGTACATTCATAAATCCATCTGGTGAGAACCATTGCAATCAAAATTTTAAGGTGATGATTGCGACTCAGTCAATGATCATATAGTACCGCAACACATCTCCGCAAATGAATATCCTTTGGGTTTGAAGTGTGATGTACTGCAGAACTCTCCATACCTGCTACTAATATTCCACCACACGAATGCCTTATGTTAGAAGTGTGAATATACAACCGATCTCCGCATAGTTGATGTCATATACCACATAAAAAGAACATCTCAACTAAACCCTAAAAATAATGATGAAGTTCAAATTAATAATCATATATTCTAAACTAAGTGGTGTTAGTCTAGTGGTAACTGGGTTAAACCTTGCAGCTTGCAGAAATGCAGCAGTTGAGAGGTCTCAGGTTCGACTACCAACTGGGGCGATGACCACCTGACCACTGCAGCCCCCAAAGGGGTGGCTTACATGGTCCATGTGGTGGTGCGGGAATGCATGGACCGGTGGCTTACATGGTCCATGTGGTGGTGCGGGAATGCATGGACCGGGGGGATTCAACCCCTTCGTCATCAAAAAAGGAAAAATAATCATATATTCTAACCCGATCTGACCCGAAATGACCCGGTCGTATCGAAATAAGTAGAGACAACCCTGCCCAACCAAATAGTGGTCGAATTAAATTAAAGTACCCCAACCATTCCAAAATAATGACTCAATCTAGTTGGCCTTTGTAGGTGAAGAAAGAAACAAAATAAAAGTGTACTGAGAACAAAGATATTCAAAATCTACAAGTTGGGACACAACACACCTGCAAATATAATTACAAACCTAAATTAATGCATCAAAAGGGACTTGACATACATATAATAACAACATACAAATGTTATATACTTACTCCCTCAGTACCGCCGTCTCGGTCAATTGTTATCCTTCGATTTTGACACGAAAACTAATAAAAGAAGACGGAACCAATTATATGATATGATGACAAGTAAATTAAATTAAGCGTGAAATAATAAGCTGACAACAAATGATCGGGACGGGGAGAGTATAACAAACGACCGGGACGGGGAGAGTATAACAAACAACCGGGACGGAGAGAGTATAAGATTTGGTCCCCTATTCATGGATAACTGCTAACCATATATTCTTACATCTTTTATTTTGGTGGTATTATTAATATGCCTTGAATTTGTTATCTGTTTGTTTTCTGCTTTATTTGGACTGATCAACAGTTTTTACTCTGAAATTTAACAGTATTTTGTATTTTTGAACTGTTTTAGCACTTTTGCATGTTAAGATACAACTCTTAATTCCTCAACTGTAAGTAATTGTACCAAAATTTAAGGTGGCCTTCTGTCCACGTATAGATAATAGCAACTTGGTTGGCTTAAATTTGACATTCAATTGCAAATTTGCAATTCGACTACTTAAACCGTGGTTAAGACGAAGATATTGTGTATAAATATGTTACTAATTTTAAACCCGTGCAAAATGCACGGGTATATTTTTAGAAAAAAATGTGATGGATAATTAATATTACCGAATAGTGTCAATAATACGTGAATATTTTGCATTCAATTTCTATTATATTGATAATACGTTAAATTGCACGGGTTGTTTTCAAATCGTATAATTCTAAATATGTATCATCAGAACTAAATTATAAATGTTCATAAATTTTGTTTTATATCTAACGTCTATACACATTTATATCAAAATTTAATTTTGTTTTATATCTAACGTCTATATAGTCTTGTTGTGACTTGATTTCGCAAGATATTTCAATTGATGATATATTTTGGACCAACATTTTAGTCAAAATGGTGTGTAGGATATATTTTGGACCAACATTTTAGTCATTTTATAAGTATATATTTTGTTTTGCGGTTTAGTTTTAACCGTTTTGTTGATGACTTGATTTTCGCAAAATTTAAATTTAAATATATGCTTAAAACTAAACCATTATTGGGTATATATAAAATGGTTATACTGTATTATATTTATTATTTTAATTTTGATGATTAATAGAATACGGTTTATATATTTTGGACCAACATTTTAGTTTTTTAAGTATATATTTTATTTTAATGTTTAGTTTTAACCGTTTTGTTTATGACTTGAATTTCGCAAAATTAAAATATATGCTTAAAACTAAACCATTATTAGGTACTATTGGATATATATAAAACGGTTGTACTGTATTATATAAAATATTTTTTTGCCGTAAATTGTTTATAATCGTAATGGTTATTCAAAGTATTTAAATTGTTATCTAATCGTTTTAGACGGGCCATACATATTCGATTATCTAATATTTAATTTTATGTTATACAAATTTACCGTTTTTCGTAGAAATTCATTATTTATATAAAAATTCATGATTTATATAAAAATGTAACTAATATTTCTGAAACTACGATATTAGGCATTTGTTAAGAATTGCAGGCGGTTATGTTACAGGAAATTCATCAAAATCCTTATGGGACCCACCTGACTGGAAAAAAAATAAAATTAAATGTTGTGTTGATGAGGTGGCTCAACCACAGCTTCAGAAATGTTTATGAAATTATATAGATAAGATGGTGTGTAGGATATATTTTGGACCAACATTTTAGTCATTTTATAAGTATATATTTTGTTTTGCGGTTTAGTTTTAACCGTTTTGTTGATGACTTGATTTTCGCAAAATTAAAATTTAAATATATGCTTAAAACTAAACCATTATTGGGTATATATAAAATGGTTATACTGTATTATATTTATTATTTTAATTTTGATGATTAATAGAATACGGTTTATATATTTTGGACCAACATTTTAGTTTTTTAAGTATATATTTTATTTTAATGTTTAGTTTTAACCGTTTTGTTTATGACTTGAATTTCGCAAAATTAAAATATATGCTTAAAACTAAACCATTATTAGGTACTATTGGATATATATAAAACGGTTGTACTGTATTATATAAAATATTTTTTTGCCGTAAATTGTTTATAATCGTAATGGTTATTCTAAGTATTTAAATTGTTATCTAATCGTTTTAGACGGGCCATACATATTCGATTATCTAATATTTAATTTTATGTTATACAAATTTACCGTTTTTCGTAGAAATTCATTATTTATATAAAAATTCATGATTTATATAAAAATGTTACTAATATTTCTGAAACTACGATATTAGGCATTTGTTAAGAATTGCAGGCGGTTATGTTACAGGAAATTCATCAAAATCCTTATGGGACCCACCTGACTGGAAAAAAAAAAAATTAAATGTTGTGTTGATGAGGTGGCTCAACCACAGCTTCAGAAATGTTTCTGAAATTATATAGATAAGATAGGTAATTTTCTTTTCGCCGGTTGAAATTAAAAGTTTCTTGGGTTGGTCGTCTAGTGTGGCCGAGCCTGGCCGGGGTTAGGTTAAGTTGGGTTACATTGGCCCTAGACCGGCACTGGCCTGTTCATGTCAGGCCAGCCTCACTCAAATGTGGCCCGAGTCTGGGCCGGCGGAGGAGTTTGGCTCAGGCTCAACAATCGGGATGAGATGGGTTAGGTTGGGGTGGAGACAGGTCACTGGGCTGCCATTTTTTTCACTTGATTTATTACAAAACCATAAAATGATTTTTCAGTTCAATTCAAGTAATATGTGCTAAAACCTTTCTTTATCAAGCTGAATTCGAGCAACCAATCCCTTTACCACTAAGAGAATAAAAAAAAATCTCAATAGTTTTTCCTCCTAAAAGAATTTGACTAGATAAGGAAACAAGAGTCTATTTTTATTAAATTATTTTATTTTAATTAAGAGATAATCTTCAAACATTAGACTCTTTTTAAAACTAAATTATAATTTTTAATTAATATATGAAAACCGATAAAATTGATATTATTATTTCCTTGTAAAAAACAAATACCATGTACTTAATTCGTATTAAAAAAAGTATAAACTGATATTATTAATTTTGTGATAAAACATATTTTTAAAATTATTTGAGAAAATTTATAAACCGAAATCATTAATGTTGTGGTAAAAAAAATTCATTAAAATACTTATTTCATGACTTTACTCAATTCTTTTGATTATTTTTATAATTGTAATTTTCTATCCTTAGACTAAAACATGAAAAATTAATAATATGCCAATTTTAAGTACTTACTAGTAATTTTGCCCGTGCGATGCACGGATACTGATTTAATTTGTGGTATTCATAAAATTTTCACCATAAAAATCAAAAGTAAGTCATAAGACATTGTTTATATAAAAATAGTAGTCGTTCGTTCTATACATGTGTTATTTTGTTAATAAAATTACCTCATTTATATTAATTTGTGTCATTTATGTTACCACCAACTCGCCACAATCATCTACAGTACTACACGAAAGAACCCTTCAAACCACTAATCTCAGTCTTCAAACAACACATGAAACGGTCCAATATACAAAGTCACGCCTACTAACCTATTATGAAATTAATCATCAAATGCGATTTAGTCATCTTTATTGCTACCTCAAACAATCATCTAACTCATCATCAACACTCTTTTCTAGCTTCCAATACACGCCTAAAATATTCAAGTCACCCTCCTTCACGAAACACCCGGACTTATCCCTCAAAGTTAGCTCTCCCTTTGAAAAGTTCATCCATCTATCAGAAACCTAGCTAACTTATGCTTTCAAAACCGATCTTGTTTGAATGAGAAATCCTTGATGGGGAAAACAAAAACATGAAGTTTTTTGTTTGGTTAACAAAAGACGTATGAGAGAAGTGTTAAGGAATGAACGATGGATGCAACACTCGAGATGTTACATTGAAATTGGGTGTAAAATTCAAACCACGATGTTTTTTTAATCACCAAGACAAAAAAACTAACATAGCTAAACGTTAACAATACTATATTGACATGATATTTATTAACATTTGATTACTTATTTTTGTGTTCCACAAGAAAAAAAAACAAAATTGAGTTTACATACATGATATTTTTAGAGATTTTTAACTTATTTTGATAGCATCTATACCTAAGTCATTTACACATAATATAATCTTGAAATAAATTCATCTACTTCCTCAGTTTTCTTGCTACATACACCCCATTTTTCATAGCATTCAGACATTGTTCATACCTTTTTCACTCAACTAACCAACTTGACCATCGGAATTAACCGTATGCGCATCCCTAAACAACCCCATCGTATCTATATTTACTTGTACTACTCAAATCACACTCCTAAATGTCGGAAAATAACTCTATCCTCAAGACACTTACCTCCTACCTCCAGACCTATCTACCCCGATATAATATACGAACATGACATATACTTCCTTAATTCTTATCTAATGTTCCCACATTCTATTTTTGTATAACTTAATCTAATGTTTTCCTTCCATAGTTGGTAAATAATTGACATAAATATCTTCTTCTATTTCTTGTATTTACAATGTTATCATTGCAAATTTGTAACTACAACTCCACATTACGACATCTTTTTATATACACCCCTAAATATTTGCAAGAATACTCCCACAAAAAACACTATAACGCCATTTCCACATTAAAAATTATTCCCCGACCCAATGGACCATTCAATAGGACTGAAGAGAGTATAACATTTTATTATTTAGTGTTATGTCTAACAAAGAAACAAAATTGAGTTTTTATACACATGATATTTTAAATGTTTTTAGCCTATATTTATATATTTGTCGGTTCTTTTCTCATATAATACACCTTCTCCAATCAATATCTCTCACTATCCACTTTTTTACTTATTCAACCCTTTCCACCCGACTAACCAACCAAACCCATCAGAATCAATCTTAACCATATTCATATCCCTAAACACCTCAGCCCCACATATGAATTTATTTTTCTATCTTCTAAATCACACTCGTAAACGTCAGGGAGTAATCATACCCATGGAGTACCCTTCTCACCCACTTAAGCAACTTAAACATTAAAATTGATTGTAAAATGTATCCCTAGAAACCTCAACCTTCCGACATTTATTTTACTACTCTCACACTCTTCAACGTCGTGGAGTAACCCTACCCCCAAGACACTTACCTCCTTTCTCAAAACATATTTACCCCTACCGCTCGAAACAATAGATATATCCAAAGTAAAATCAAACATCGCCCTATAACAATTAAAATTGAGTATCCATACATGTTACTTTAGAGATTTTTAAGCTCTTTTCATAACATCTGTGCCTTATTATCACATAAAATAGAATTTTGAAATAAAATTTATCTATCTATGTACTTGCTCAGTTGTTCTAATCATTCTGTAGTACATACACAACTTTTTTCGACACCGTTTAGCTATTCGCCATACCCTTCTCACCTAACTACCCAACTTGACTAACATAATCAGTCGTATCCCTGAACAACCCTAACCTATAGAAAATTTCTTGTGCAACTTACATCACACTTTTAAACGTCGGAGAGTAACTCTATCCCCGAAGATACCCACCTCCTCCCTCGAGATCTATTTATCCACATCCCTAAACAAATGGACACATACAATTTAAAATCAACCCCTACCTTATAAAACAATGTCACACTGTAAAGAATAAGTAGAAAAAATATGGAGGAATAAAAAGAATACAGACTATAATAAACTACTCCTTCCGAGTCGGTGTGTTGGTTCCCTTTGCTTTTTGCATAAAAAATAAGGAAATGATTTAGACCACACAAAACACCATACCCCACATTGAATTGATTTTGGACCACAAAAAAGTTACTAAAAGGGGAAAGAGAAACCATCGTTAAACTCGCATCAAAAGGAAAACATGAACCAACACTCCGACTCGGAGGGAGTATACTCTAATACTAATTAAAAAAAATATTTTTGATCTTTTTACGACTTATTCTATCCGTCTCGGAAACACCATTTATTTGTCATTACTTTGTTGTATGAATACCTTCTAATACCTACTTGCATTTCATCTCATCAACACAATTATCCCGCTTAACTCAGATCACCTACATCATTATGTTCTTTAATATCTATATATTTATATTTATACTCCTAAAATCGTAACTTGACAACCCAACTAACCAACTTAATTATCAGAATCATAAACTGTATTCTTGAACATCGTTGACCAATTTGCTTGTACTAGTCAATTAATACTCTTAAACGTCGGAGAGTAACCCTACCCCTAAAGACACTTACCTCCTCCATCAAAACCCATCTACCTCCACCCCCGTAAAAAATATGTCATTTTATAACACAATGTCTCATCGTTAAATAATAAGGTGAAAATATGTAGGAATAAATATTGTTATTTATGAAATATCTTTCAACACCCATTTAAAACACATGTCGTCCACACAATTATTCCACTTCACGCACCTATCTACATCATCATTGTCGTCTTTAATATTTATATTTATACTAATTAAATCCAAATTTGACATTTTTGGGGTTAATCTAAAGTATAGTATATTTGACATTTATCTTATTTTCTTTTTACTTAATTAAAAAAATTCTCTCATTTCTTTCGCATAATTAAGTATGAAAGTGCATAATATTCACTTGAATAGTTGTGCTACTATTATACTTATTTCATTTATTAGTTCCACACATTTTTAATTAAGATTCATGTATTCATTTTAAGTTTGAATGGTCGAGTAATATGGAAAAGATAAGAACATAATGTATAAGAAAAAAGTAAAAGATTTGTCTTATTACTCTTATATCCCTGTGAGACTATTTTTGAATCATTTTAATGTTAAGATGAAGACAAACTAAATTAGTTCTTTTTTACGCTCTTTCATTTTAATTTTTAATAGAAACGCTGAATAATATTAATAACCTTAAATAATAAGTATATAAATATTAAAGAATAATGTTCTAAGATAGGAAAATTGTAAATAATCAATTGTTCTAATTCATTTCCGATTTTCAATTTTAATAAAAACGTTGAATAAAGTTAATAAACTTAAATAGTAAGTATATATAAATATTAAAAAATAATAATGTTCTAAATCTAATAGGAAAATAGTAAACAATCAACTATTTTTTTATTTTTCTAAATTTAATATAAAAGTTGTAAATAATTTATTATTTTCTTATTTTCTAATTCTAATAGGAAAATTATAAATAAATTATTATATAAACAATTATTTTCTAATTTTCTAATTTTAATAGAAAAATTGTAAATAATTAATTATCTCCTAATTCTAGTAGAAAAATTGTAATAATATCCTAAGTGTTTTATAAAAGGTGGAAACTACCACGTGTTTAGAAAAAAAGCTTCCTTTAATTATATATATATATATTGATTGATTTCATAAACTAAATAATTTATAAATACCACACATACATGCGCGAGATCCATACTAATAAAGTATCAATCAAACTAATCAAAGTTTGAAGAATATCATGGAAAATTCTCAATAAAACATAAAACCATCATTTTCCAATTTATGTAATCATTTGTAATGTACGAGGAGTACACTTTTTTGAATTTTCTCTACCTCATCGCACCTTCATAAATCAAATCAATTTTTTTAATATGTCCTTATAATTTGGGCCTTTTAATTGAGCTACTTTAACATCTTCAAACGTCAAGGTCCAAAGTATTCGCGAATCGCGAGCCTTTCTGAAAGGGCGGCTCGCTATGGTGAAATTAGGCCTACCACTCTCACCTGCCTCTCAGAAAATGATGTATTTAGTGGCCCAGTTTGTGTCCATCTTCAATTCATGTGAAAATTTGTGGAGTATTCTCACTTTTCCGGCTCGACTTTTTATCGATACTACAAATTTTTAGAAGAGACGCTCCTTTGATCAGGGGTGCTCATTGGTCCGGGACCGGACCGAATCGGACCAAACTCTCTGGATCAAAAGTCAAATAAGGGATAAAGGCTGGATCGAGGACCGGACCGTATTAATATTGATCTGGTCCGGTTTGGGCCATAAAAAGTTGTGGACCGGATCGGACCGAATCAAATGGACCAAAGTGGACCAAATATGATTTTATTGACATAATTTGACATGTAAAATTAGAACTCGAGAAATTTTTAACGATCAAAAGAAGCAACATTATTTTTTTTACTAGATTTAACTACATAATTATACATGTTATAATACACGTAAACAAAGTAGAAATAAAATCAATAATATTACAATTTAGAAAATTCATCTCTCATATAAGTTCGGTCCATGGTTCGGTCCGCGGCATTCAGTTTGGTCCAGGACCGGATCGAAGACCAAACTAAAGCAAATAGGTGGACCGTGGACTGGACCAAATAAAATTCAGTTTAGTCTGGTTCGGACCAAATGGTCGGTCCGATCTGGTCTTGGTCCGCACGAGTGAATGAACACCCCTACTTTTTTTTTTGAAGAAAACCGCAACGGTTAACTTATATTAAGGTACCACTCTCCAAACCACAATCTCAGAAATGTACGTAGGAAGGCTATTAAACCACATGCGCTTTCCTTCTACCCAAGGACGAACATGAACAAGCTCATGTGCCACCTATTACAATCACGTCTAGCAAAAACAAAAGCAACCTTATTAAAAAAAGAGCAAAGCTCGTAGATCTCCTCGTAAACAAAATGAATGTCGCTTCGTCCACGCTTGTGCTTGTTCAGATCCTCAACCATAGAAAGACAATCACTTTCGACAATAATGTGCGACAAACCTGCTTGTTTCGCTTCCATCAAGCCTAAAAGCACGACTTCGGCCTCAACCAAAGCCACCTCTCGTTGTGCTTTCTGTTGGACCACCACTCCCCACTTCACGGCACCAGCCTCATCCCAACACACAGCTCCCCAACCTATCCCCATGTCGTCATTCCTTCTAGTGGGCGATACATGGCTAGAGACGATGTCTTTACTGCAATACGCTAGATGAATCGATGTATAAATCATCACAAAAGAAAATTATAAAAAATATCGTCGTTTTTGACTTTTTGTGATGCCGACGGCGTTGTAGACTTGATCATTACTTGTAGATGGTCGTGGCTAAATCTTTCAAGCCGATGGAGCGGAGGCTAATAGTTTTTATCCGTAAGGATGAAATAAATCAGTCCTACTTTGTGGAAAAATATATAGTTCGTTTTTTGTTGAAAAAAAGAGATTTTCATATATACAATCAGTCGAACAGCAAAACGCTACATGGCTACGAAAGGCCAGCGAGTTTTTTTCGCCGAACCAACAATATCTTCACAGAAACAACAAAATCCTACAAAATTTATGAAATAATATGACAAGTAAATCAAGGGTTTACTTTTAACCGCGAGCCAATCTTACATCCATAGGACTCCCAGAAAACGATGAACTGTCGACTCGAGCTGATTTCTTCTCTGTTGTACCTTGCTTGAAAACGATGTCCAGAAGTTGATTATCCTTGTAGGTAACTTGATGCAACTGCAATAATGCAAGCATGCTAAGGGCAAACACTGCAGCATTTCCTAGAACTGCACCCATTTTGTTCGGTTGAAGTGTTTTCTTGGCTGTATTGAAACCCGACAGAAGAATTCTAATAAGAAGGTTTGAGCTAGACCGGCTTTGTTGGGTAGAATGTTCAGTGGGTACGGAAGGATGGATAAAGCAACTGGCATCTCCGACAAAGTTAATCGCTTCGTCAATCACTTTATACTTTTTGCCGTGGTGTTCAGCCAATCTTAAAGCAAGAACAAGGCGGCACTGCTCTAATCGGGCAAGAGCAGCATCCCTCTCTGCACGCTGCTGGACCTGCGCATTCTGACAAAATGAACATACAAGCGATCAAGCTTAGCACAAAAAATAAAGACCATAACCATCGTCAAGCACTTACATTAAACCATCGTCACAAATAACCTCCCTACTGGTCTTATACAGAATGAATCCAGGATTAAACCATGTCGTGCAAAAATAAAAACAGAACTTGACGACCCAATATTCAGATATGCAGAAAAAACTGGTTCAAGCTGCAAGTGACGACAATTGTGACGAGTCCAGGACAGATTTAAAGCACAGGCTACTAACAATCCTCAGTGTAAGTCCTGGGAACTTACGCTTCATCCACAGCTTGAATGCTTTCTTGCGTCTAGGACTGGTTTTTTTATTTCTCAATCCCGATAACTATATCTCCTTAAACTTTACAAAGAAGGCACAAGGCCATAAGAAAGTAAGCAGTATATTTTGCGGACATTTAGAACGATGCACATGGCCAATCATCCAAAATTTTTGTACCATTGAAGTTAAATTATGACTCTTTCTTATCGATCTTCACCTCCATAGGCAAACCATGATACTGTTTTTCTATGCCAAATTGTTGATAACAGACAACATCCAGAAAAAAAGAGGGGTACAAAAGAGTTTTGACTTCTGTGGAATAGAAGACGATAAAGGGGAACTATTATCCGATAGCAAGAGACCAATAAGATCTTCCTACGGCTTAATTCCTGTCAGGGAAGACAATGCCTCAGACGATCAATACCCTTTCCTTGTTCTGTAATAATTGAGCGTGAGAGGCTGTAAACTCCCGACTAATGTATATAACACAAACAGCTTTAATGGATTCTCTGTTCATTTTCAAGTTTCAACTACCTCATTTTCCAACTCGTTTAGGAAATCATAAGACTTTCTCTGCTTGAACAAATTTACTCGCTATTTGACAGGAAGCATCCTCAAAAATACAGTCAAATTCGTTCCACAGAAAGCTTCAGACAGTAACCAGTAAAAATAACCAGCAATGTCGTGAAAATGTAACCTAGTGGCACGACACTTTTAAACTCCCATGGGCAAATTGGCAATTGCACATGCAAGATAACTTCTCCGGCAGTAAACTTGTTACATTTCATAATTAAGGACAGAATCCTGAATTTCTCCCATACGGTTCATCACAGTTGGACACTTGAACCAAACGCTGACAAAAGGAGACAAAGACATTGCTTGACAGTTATTTCAAATTTTCCTCCAACCATCTCTGATATTTCTAGCGAGGTGATTTGGTTGGCACCATGAGACTAGGCACACCTAGCGCGGTTTTTTTAAAACCAAGGCAACATCTCTGTGAGACATTGACCCTATGCAAGTATGCAGCTAGGAAACATCTCTGTGAAGCAAAGTAGCATAAAAACGGCCAAAACTCCATAACATACCCAATATTTCTGCTAAAGTACTAACACTGACCCCTATTTGGATTAGCGGTTTAGGGGATTTGGAGGGGAAAGGGTGAGGGGCAAGGATATAAAATCTCTTGTTCGGTTGGCAATTAAGGATGGAAAGGAAGATAATTGGACTTTTGGCGGGATCCATTTTCTCCGCTCCAAGATAAATCAAAAACCATCCATATTGCATCAAAACACCCATATTCCACCCCGCTCTCCTTCTCTTCCCTCCCTTTCCTTTCTCTCTATCCACCTCCCCTCCATCTCGCTCCTACTCTGCAATCCAAACAAACCTTACAAAAGCTCATGAAGCAAATCTAGCTATTCAGGAAACTACCTCCCCTCCCAAAGAAAAATTTACGAGCTTCGAAAGCAGATTTACCATGTCTAGAATACTACAATCCACACACACACACAAATCTGAACTGAAATGTAAACCTGGCCTAGAAATATCACATATTAAACATATCCTCCGTAAATTACATCATCCCTCCGTCCCAAATTTCTATTCTTTGCATCGGGTATTTTAATCAAAGGTAACAAATGATATTAGGGGCATAATTCTCACATGCATTTTAGTAACAATTTCAAAAGCCTACCAACTTAATCTACCACCAAAAACCTGCCAAAATATCCAAATCCCGAAATTCTTCCCAACCCGAAAATCATGTCTAGTTTCCTAAAATTGCATCTAAGGGTCCGGCACTCCAGCAGAAAGCACCTCTTGTCAAGAAACCATCTCAACCAAAAGCTTGGTTAAACTTAAACTGATGGTTGGAGTCTCATGATCGATTTTATACTCGAACACCTCTCGAAAGATCATTCACATACATCTAACCTCTTTACCCCATCAAAAGCCGAGAGTTGTGACGAATTGCTACAAATTCTAATTTAAGGCGTACGTATAAGGTTCAATAGTGAATCGAATGTACCTCTACTATATTAAGTGAAACCAAATTCGGAATTCTAATTCCGCTTACAGACTTTGAACAAACGTATGAAAATGAATGAACGGAAAAATAATCCGTACCTAATAAAGGCCAGGGCACATCCCACAAGAAGTCAACAACAAACCTCTCAAAATCAGGTCCTAATAATAACTACCCAACAATTAACCCCATAAACCATAAAATTCAACACTAAACCAAAAAAATGACAATCCGTGTCACCGTCCCGATCATTTATTTACCTTATTGACGATGTATTTTAATCAAAGCTAAACAAATACGAGTAATTGGTAAGCCGGATTAATTCTGAACTAAAAATTAAGAAAACTAACATGGAAAAATTCAAGCTGATCTTCGAGAGTCTCGAGGGCAGAACGAATGGAATTAAGACTCTTAGCTTCAAAAATGGCGGATGAATCCTTCATAAAAACAAACCCATTATTATTAGCATTATTATTAGCATTATTATCAACATTAACATTAAAATGGGGATTTTTGAGAGATTTAGTGGAATTAATAAAATGGGTTTTTGAAATTGAGTGAATTGCATCACTAAGCTTGTCATGTAAATCCCATATTTTTTCTAATGTTGCTTCTACTTCTTCGATCTCCATTTCTCATCAAAAAAGCGGTTCACAAGAACCCATTTTACACAAATTCTTATATAAGACGGTTTTTTATTAGGAAAAAAGAGATTCAACTATTTTGGAATTGGAGGGAAATTTTGCAAAATATTGGGGTAGTTGGAGAGTTTAATGGTGGAGAGAAATAGAAGAAAAATAATTTAAAAATAAAAAACAAAAAAAGTGGGAGGAAAGGAAAGAGGGAGTTTGGAATATTGGACCTTGGTTGTTTGTTTAAGACTTTTTTGTAACAATAAATCTTCCTTAAGTCGGATATATTCGTCCTAAGTTGAAACGGACGAGGTAACATCAACTTGTATGAATAAGATAAAATGAAAAGGTTTAGCCATTTAGGTAAGAGCAAGAAATTTGTCTTATCTATGCAAATTGATCTTTATTTGGCCCGTCTTAAGCTTAAACGGATGAAAATTTGTGTTTTTGTAATGTGTTTGTTGTATTATATGGGCTTTGGCTATTTTCGGTGGGGTTTTGGTTTTGATGGTTGTGAATTGTGATGTTTTGATTAATTATTGCCATGGAAATTTGTAAGGTTAAGGGTGTGGATTGTTTGGGTGGATTGTATGTTTATAATGGGGTTATTGAGTTTGAGTTGCTATTGGCCATGTTTAAGAGTTGGAGATAAGTGGGCTCGAACTAATGGTATATATAAGTCACGTGATAAATTGGTGTTAAGTTTGAGGTGTTAGAAAGGTTTTAGTTTAGTGTTTTGAAACAATGTCGATGAATGATGGGTGGTAGGAAGAGCTGAACAACAGTGTGGGTTGGCTCGGCCACACTCCCGGGATGTATTTTGGTCAGTCTGCTAACCCGGACCATTTTACCATTAGTATCAGGCCTGTGATGGTTAGGAAAAAATAGTTAGGTCTGCTTTTGTCCGCCTTATCACGGGTTGATCCTGGGCCAAACAATGTAGCCTAGCTCAACCCGGGCCCACCTTGCTTGTGTGGGTCGATTTTGTGCTATGGTTGACTAATCTTGTTACTAACTTGACTTGGTTTATATGTACTCAGCCCATTGTTTAACTCTAGTCTTAGGTAAAGAATTAAATCTCTTATCCTTTTTATATTAAACTTGTCGATTGTTCAAAGAGAAAAAAGTGAATGTAAAAAAGTACTTCCTAATCATGACAAGTAACAAGTGTTTAACATATGCTTTATTTTATTTATTTTTTACAAAGTCCGACGATTTGAATAATTAAGTTAGCTCCCTTAAAAAAAACTAAAGTTGAGCATGTAAGGAATTGCTCAGGCACCTTCAATTTGTGTTAAGTAGTTGGCTACAAAACTAATCATTTTTTTAGCTTATTTGGGGTTTTTATTCAGCTTATTTCAGTTCAGTTCACCTCTATTTATCTCAACAAATTTTAATTCAATTAAACTATATTTAACTCAATTAAGTTTAATTCGGTTTAGTTCAACGCCATTTAGCTTAAAAAACAAGGGTCATAGTATAAACTCCTCATCACGGTATATCAAATACGAGTACAAACGAATCGATCTAATCCATCTTCCCATCGAAATTGCATCTAATATGTGATGAAGTACAATGAATAAAGATTGATTGATTAAAAATGATGCGGATTGAAACATAATTGGAATTGAAGTGTACTAATAATGTACTATGAAAGATCACCTTCCATTCAATTGTTATGTGGTTTACAAAATATTATTCATCCAACACTTTACAACAATTGAACAAACAAAGAGTAGGGTTACTCGGCCCACATACATAGCAAAATGCCACTAATTCTCCTTACATAACTAAAGGAAAGTGGTTCTTTTTAGATTCTACGTTTATCGAGTAAGAATTCTCTTCATTTCCTATATAATTCGTTTTCTCTTCTTTTTCTTTTATTTAATTTTAATCATCACACATTTTATATCATATTATCATAAAACGGTTTTAAAAAAACATACAAATTAGACAATTTAGAGGAAATTTGGACTTGAATGTGATCGGGCTCACATTTAATTTTTGACCATGGACAAGCGGGTTTAGGACATCTCAGTGGCATAGGTGCGTAACCCTTTGTATTTTTCTCAAAATGCCTTGTTCATACCTGCTTATGTAGCAGGGGAAATGAAGCGAATTCAATAAACGGGACGACCCATAAACAGTTTTAGAATCAGTGAATTACCAAACATTATTCTAGACAGATTGTTGGGTCTATGCCTTGAATCTGTTAGTCGCCGCTTCGAACGACTATGCGGGGGTCTCGCTGCCTGGTTTAGGGGTTCGGGGACGCAACGCCCCCGAAACCTAAACGGTATCTGATTTCTGTATTGGGTTAGAGTTTCTGTCTGGGCTTTATTAGATTAAGCCTAATCTGTTTTGTATTAGGTTAAGAGTACTATATAAACTCTTAACCTCTACCCTAGCAGTCATACTTTAATATCGTTCTGAATCTGTAATCTGGAAAACTCCTCACATTAATAAAACTCTCTCCCTTCTGCCCTGTGGACGTAGCTAACACACCATAGTGAACCACGTAAATCTGTGCGTTTGTTCTTTATTGTATGTTTGTTTTAGTCTTTCTCTGTGCTTCCGTTATAACACAGATAATCCAACCATTTACTATTTTAGTCGAACGTTCACAATGACATTTGAGTCAAATTTCACCGAAGGGCCAATTTAGCCCAAGTACACTATACATACGAATATATTCTATTCAATCAAGGACGGAAGAAAACCATATGAAAGTAGTGGTGCACTATCCATAATATTATTCGATATGTACCATTTGCGGCCCGTCTAGCGTGAACATTGGTGCACTATATATAGATCTTGTATCACATACATATTGGCATTGCAATCACCAATGTCTCTACATATATATAATTACGGTTTAAAAGAGAGCGGGCTTACATGAGAATGAGAGTCACAAGTTGAGTAGCCAAGGATGACTTGCCTGCGTTACTACTTATAGAGTCTTGATGAGATCTGTAAAGAGTGTATGTCAGGCAGTCTCCTTGGCTATCTTCACCGGTTCTCATTTCTTCATGCTAGCCCTCGATCTCTTCTCGAGTGATATGCATTTGCAAATTGTAATTATGGTTTTGAGAAGAGTTTGTTGATCGAAGAATATAAAGAGAGAGGGCTTACATGGAAGTGAAAGTCGTATGTTGAGTAGCCAAGGATGACTTGCCTGTGTTGCTACTTATAGAGTCTCGATGAGATCTGTAAGAGTGTACGATAGGCAGTTTCCTTGGCTATCTTCACTGTCTCTCATATCTTCATGCTAGCCCTCAATCTCTTCTTGAGTGATAGGCATGCTTGAAGATTATTGTAATTATGGTTTTGAGGGGAGTGTGTTTGAAGAATATAAAGAGAGGGGGCTTACACGGAAATGAATTAAGTCATATGTTGAGTAGCCAAGGATACTTGCCTGCGTTACTACTTATAGAGTCTCGGTGAGTTTTGTAAAGAGTGTACGATAGGCAATCTCCTTGGCTATCTTCACCGTCTTTCATATCTTCATGCTAGCCCTCGATCTCTTCTCGAATGATCGACATATTTGCAAACTATAATTATGGTTTTGAGGGGAGTGTGTTGAAAAATATAAAGAGAGGGGGCTTACATGGAAATGAAAGTCTTATGTTGAGTAGCCAAGGATGACTTGCCTGTGTTAATTACTACTTATAGAGTCTCTGTGAGTTCTGTAAAGAGTGTACGATAAGCAATTTCCTTGGCTATTTTCACTGGCTCTCATATCTTCACGCTAGCTCTCAATCTTTTCTCGAGTGATCGACATGTTTTCAAATTATAATTATTTTTTTGAGGGGAGTGTGCTGAAGAATACAAAGAGAGAGAGAGAGCTTACATGAAAATGAGAGTCATATGTTGAGTGGCCATGGACAGGGGCGTATCTAGGATTTTTGCTTTGGAAGGGCACAATTTTTGTGAAACTTGTATTCATAAATTCTTCTTATTTTTATGTTGGGGGTGGCACTTGCCTACCCTATCCACCCCAAATGGCTGACTTGTCTGCGTTGCTACTTATAAACTCTCTATGAAATATGTAAAGAGTGTACCGTAGGCAGTTTCCTTGACTATCTTTACTGTCTCTCATATCTTCATGCTAGCTCCCAATCTCTTCCCGAGTAATAAGCTAGCTTGCAACGATAATTTTGGTTTTGAGAAGAGTGTGTTGAAAAGTTTAAAAAAGAGAGGGCTTACATGAAAAGGAGTCATAAGTTGAGTAGCCAAGCCAAGGATGACTTGCATGTGTCTCCAGTTTTAGAGAGCCGGTGTGATCGGTAAAGAGTGTACGATAGACCACCGCTTTGCTATCCTTATATCTTCATGCTAGCCCTCGATCTCTTCTCGAGTGATAAAGCATACATAGCTTAACATACAATATTATTAATCTAAGAAGTTGGAATATAATGTTGTTTAGTTTCGACACTTAGGCATGTATATTACTCCTTTATATTCCAGTGATATATTTATATTTGCTCTATTCTGAGTGGGGAATAAACCAATTGTAAATATATCACTGGAACGGAGGGAGTACTTTGTAACTTATTCCGAGTCTTTATTTTTTCGTCACAAGTCAAAGTTGTCATTCCGATAAACTTAGGTTGCACATACAATCCGTTATTGATGGTCATTACACCGTAGAAATAACCTCAATGGGCAACCAGATACGGAATAACAAGTTAACAATCACCTCACATTACATTGATGGCATGGAGATTATTGAATGATACAAGGAGCAGATTTAAGTGTTGAAGCTTTTTTTCATTGATTATTAATGATATTACTAGTATAACACTCGATAAAAATCATCGGGTTGTGTACTTTTGTTTTAAAGAAGACAACAAAAGATAGTTACTACTATATAACCAAAATTTTATTTATTGACCATGTCTACTTTTTTAAAATAAAAAATGAAAAATCATAATATAAATATATAACTCTCTCTCTATATATATATATATATATTAAATTATATAAAAAGACATTTGAAAAAATTGTTGATAATATAAACATATGATAAAGTTAATAGGAGTAATAATTGTAAGACGGGATGAAAAAATAAAACTATTAAACTAAGACATAGTTAAAAAAAGGAAAATGAAACTATAAAATTCAGATTTGAGAAGTTTAACATATGTAAATTAATTAAGAAATCAAAATTAAGATAATTATATTCTATATATTGGAAAAAAATGAAAACCGTGTAAAAATCGATCCTAATAACAAATTGTTTCATAATAAAGATTTAATTTAAGAAGGAAAAAGAAAGAAAAAACAAACAAAAGAAACGTAGGAATAAATCTGGGCAAACATATTACAGTAGGCCTCCTGGGAGACCGCCACTCATCAATAAGTTTATTGAGAGACCATTGTATAAGAAAAAGTGGTACTAAAGTTAATATATAATAGGTACAAATTATGATTAAAGATAAAATGAGTACATTTATTATGTAAATAATTACGAAATTACTATGGTACGATCAATGACAAAAGCGTCACAAAATAAAAATAAAAAGGTACAAAAAAATGGTCTCTCAATAATTTATTAAAATATCGTCTCTCAAGTTTTAGTGATCATATTATCACGGTATTTAATGAGTTTCATTCAATTATTTGGGTGCATATATATACGAGTTGAGTGAACAATTATGTATTATACTTTAGTTCATACTATAATAATAATACCCAAGTTAGTTGATAAAATAGTTTGCTTGTTCGATTTAACAATATTAAAGTAATATTTCACGAAATATTATCCTTAAAAAGAAATATACTCGTATAGAGTACTCATTAATAGTTTTATAACGAATAATGTGGAAAAAAAAATTGTGAAGAACATGATCATGGTTTATAATCCATGTAACTATAATCACAAAAACAATTAGCAAAGCAATTTTTTTTGTCTAAGAAATATAGTGACCTAATCTATAGCTTTGTTTTTTTACAACCCGGCTTCTCATATTCCGCTTTAAACAAGTACTCTCTCTGTCCCGATGAGATGTTTACACTTACTTTATTTCCCCCTCACAAAATAAAGTAAGTATAAACATGTTATTGGGATGAAGGAAGTATTTCATAGAAGACATTAGTACATTACTTACCGTCGTTACCGACTCGGAAGAAAAGGATCCATAAATGATCAAATCGGACGTAGGATTTATTGTTGGTCGTTGAAATTTGGTATGCTTTACTTTTTAAGATTCTGAAATCAGCCGTCAAGATCATTATGGTTTTAAGTCAAAACATTTAAATTTTTCAAAACCTAAGGAATATATACCAAATGTTTACGGCTTATCAAATATAGATCTACCACGACTACCTTAGACCTTAGTCACACGTTACTATAGTGATATAGTGATATATATCGTGTCATATTCGTATTTGTGTTCGTATTTGTATTGATATTCTTATTCTGTTATGTTTCAGTGAATTGTATTCTCTCAGTTTAAACCAAATTAGGTTAAGTGCTTCAATTATGATGTGAACTGATTAAGTTTTTTTTATTATTACAGCTTAACCCGACTTGTACAATCCAATTAATATTAAAATTATTATTACTTAAATGAATATAAAATCCACTAAACGTACTAACACAAATATAAAATCCTTTGTCAATCACGAACTTGAGAACAAACTGGACCATATTGTCTTCTTTTGTGTATAACATTGATATAATTGTATTTGAGTCAAGTAAGACCAATACGTTGGTAATTTTTTTTTCCATGTATTTTAACACCGCTGTATTCAGATTTGAATTTAAAACGCTGGTTCAACTAAAACAAGTGGATAACCTATCCTAATTAAAGGAAGTGCTCATTCATGAATACCCTATCAAATTTGCCAATGGCTAAATCCGATCCAATCTGATATATAATCGGAACCACTCAATAAATAAACTTTTTTACACATTAACTTGTTCCCAATAGACGGTGGCCATGGCTAGATTGTACAAACTATAATAATGTTCATCACATTCTTTTCATTAGAAAAGAAAGTGGATTGGGTTGGGTCGTACATCGTGCCTGGAAGAAGGAAAAAGGCATGACCGACTGGCTCACTAATGCAGTCTTTGTGTCGTGCCGGTGAAATAAAATAGCAACCTTGACACGCTCCACAACTTGTCGTGTAGTGCTTGAGCGTCCCAAGCAATCCTCCACTTAAGCCATATTTCTTTGTATTTTAGCCTTTTAGCTAGACACGGTCTGCCTCGCCGGCGACTTATCAAGTCGCTTTTTTGGGTCGCCGACGAGGCTACATCTCCTACTCATCTCGTTTTCTTGCTTCTCAACTTCGCTCCTGTTTCCCATCACCGTCTTTCAGTTTCGTTACTGTCTTAAGGTTCTTTTTTGTGTAGTCTTTTGCTTGTTTTGTTTCTCACCATGAAAGGGCTATCCATGGTGTGATTTTTGTTCGCTTCTTCGCTTTTTTACTATTCAGTTTGGTCTGTTTGTTGTGTGTGACGCTGGGTGTGACGGAGTGGTGTTGTTTCGTTTCTTAGTCTTCTTGTTTGTTGGGTGGTGTTTTGGTTTTTCGTTTTCGGTCTTTGGGTATGGCATCACCTTCTGTATATCCTGAATTTCTGGATTACTTTGCTTGTGCCCATGTTAGTGATGGGGTTATTAATGATGATTGGGAAAGAATTATAGGTCATTTTGCGAAAATGAAGGGGTCGTTTACCTTGGCCTTGTCTGAGGTGAGAGTGCTTAAAGACAGAGGAAACGTCCTTTTTAGGCAAAATCACGTTGATGAGGCTGCTTCGTGTTATGAAGAGGCTTGTAAGCTTTTTGGTATGAGCATGGGTGGTATTGGAAGTGAGGATATTCAATTGTTATCTGACCTTGCAATCTCCCTTAATTCTAATCTGGCGGCTTGTGCCCTAAAACTTGAGGAATTCAGAGCTGCTTTGGATATGTGTACCATGATTTTGGAATCATTTCCAAAAAATGTTAAGGCTCGCTTTCGTAGGGCAATGACAGTTAACGAGCCGAGCCGAGCTCGAGCTTAGCCTTGCTCGGCTCGTGCTCGATTACCAAAACTCGAGCTCGAGCTCGAGCCGATCTTACCCGAGCTTGAAAAAAATGTGTTCGTTACAAAGCTTGCGAGTTTTAACACGAGCTCGAGCCAAACTCGAGCCTATATTAAATTGTTTATTTTTTTTTATTTTTTTCTTCCGATATTTTCAATAACAAGGTTCGAAGATTATATATAAAAATATTTAGCAAATCAACAAGATATTTGATATATATGATACAAAGATATAATATTGATAAAATATTTTTATAAAATATGAGCATATTTTTATAAAATATGATTAATATCTTATGTAATCTCAAATGTTCGAGCCGCTCGCGAGCTTTTCGAGTCGAGCCAGCCTTTGCTCGGCTTGACTCGTTAAGCTCTCGAGCCGAGCCCGAGCTCGAGTCGAGCTCACACGAGCCGAGCTTTGACCAAGCTTTGACCGAGCCGATCTCGAGTTGCTCGCGAGTTGTCTCGTCTCATTAACAACCATATATGAAGGTGAATAGGTTTTTAGAAGCAAAAGTGGATCTGGTGGAAGTATTGGGGATAAAACCTAAAAATAAGGATGTTTTGAGGGAGTTAGAGGTGGTTAAATGTCAGCTCTTTATTAAGGCTAATGGTAAAAGAGTGTTGGAGGGCGTTTCGTCTGATGAAAGAGGTGTGAACAATAAGAAGCAGGTGCATACTTCGGATATTGTGTATGCTCCTGAAAGTAATATAGAAGATTATTGTGAGAGCGTGGTCATAGAGGCGTCGGAAGCCCATGAAGTGGTGAGTGTAAAGGAGAATGTGAGTGGGTATATGGAGATGGCTGAAGCTAAAAATAGTGGAACGACTAATCAGAACTCGTGCTTGGAGATGAATGGTCCTAACAAATCTTCTCTTGAATTATCAAAAAAGGGGGGAGGACATTCCCGTCTGAGGATTTATGGACAGGATTATCAAAAGCTTCTCCAAGGTAATAAGGTGATGTATTACCACAAAAATGATCTGTCAACTATAACCATTCAGATTAGTGGTATTGAGCCTAAGAAGAAGGAAAAAAGTACAAGCGGGTTTTGTAAGAAGAAGGATAAGAAGAAGAGAAAGAGACTCTCCAGATCCCGAAAACGTAAAATGGGGGTTCAAAAGGATGTTATGTCTCCTTCTGCTGAAGCCATCAATATAGCTAATGATGGTGGTCCAAAGAAATCTCACAATTGTGATACTAGCTTGAGCACCTCCTCTTTTGGAGACAACTTCTCCTCTCTTAGTACTCAAGCGTCCCAAGAGAGTTCTTTGGTTGCTGAGCCTCTAGTTTTGAAGAAGGATACACCTACCATCTCTACTTACTCTTTGGCCCATCCTGAACTAAAAACTAACCAGTTTTTTTTTTTTGTTTTTCGGCCAGTTCTAAGAAGAGCAAGATTTCTTTGTTTGGAAAACCCTTGCGCGCCCCTACCTCATATATCCTTTGCAGGTCGAAGAGGATGAAAATTCTACCTTCAAGAAAAATCATAGCCAAGAGGATGAATCTCCTAGACACAGTTTATCTAATTTCTCTACAAGTAGATATCTCTCCAGTAAATTTCTGCGTCCTCGTGGCGTAAGTGTGTCTTGTTGCAGGTACTCTTCGAAAGCTCAGTTGATAAAACAAAGAAAAGAAGTTATCGCTCAATTGGAGATATCAGATCGTCCCCTAAAAAGGCTATCATTCGTGTCAGCCCTGTCGGTAGTTTAATCTAAAAATGTAATAAATAAGTCTAATCCGGAGGATCGGGTGGACATTATGTAAGAACCCTTTCTTTGCTGCTGTAAAAAAAAAAAAGCTAAACACGGTCTCTTTTCCCAAATTTCGGCCTAGTCACGGCCTATAAGTCTATAACATACTATACCGTACCAATTCCATGTCGTGCTAAACTAAACCACGGATTGTACACTTGTACCAAGTGTACTAACCCGACGGTCCACGTGTCCACTTCCATTTCTACTTTTCAGTGAGGATGCCCAATAACATCATATTAACCGACCTGAAAAAAAGTCCTATGAGTAGTGACTGTGTCAGTGGTAAGCAAGTTGTTTACCTGAAAAATAAAATGACAAAAACTCTAAAAATAGTAGTTTTATTGCATGAACTTTAATTAAGATGCATGCATTATTTTTACAATTTACATGAAATCTCAACATCCCACTATGTCAAGTGTCAACCTTACCCAACCTTACTTTAATCTGACACTACTGTTCTCGTCTAACATGGAATTTATTCTATTTTTGGTAAGCTTCATCATGTGATTTGCTCTACTGGGTGGTGCTCACACTAGTCTCTTGGATAAAGTCCTCAAGTCTTGTTTTTTATTTACGGTTTTTCTAACGCATACGGCATACCTTACTGATAAGTATTTGCAAAATACTTGATCAAAAATGAAAGTATGAATTTAAATTTGCCGTAAATAATGATAGTATTTTGTAAATCTTTCCCTATTAATCTATTAATGTGCGCTCTTAAGAGACATGTTAGAAAATACGATTTATTTTTATATATAAAAAAAATAAAAGGTAATTAGATATTCTTTTTTGTTTTATTTTGAATGATTGTATTTAACTTTTTATAAATTTTAATGAAAAGTAAGATGAAGAATCAAATCTAGGTCAACAATCATGGAAGAAGATTGCATCCACTTGCATTGTGCAAGTTGTTTCTTCTTTAAGTTGGGGAGGTCATGTAATTAGCTACTTTTATAGATTTTAAATTTTAAATCGATAATATATTAAAATCTTATCGTCAATATGTATGTACTTTTTTTATAATAAAAGATACTCGATAATTGATTTTAAGATCGGTAATTACATTTTTTCATTATAATGCATTAGTCATGGGAAAAAATAGCCATTTTTTAGAATAAAAATAGATAATATATAAAAGTATCTAGACATTGCTAAATAGTTTTTTAGTTGTGGAGATAATATAATTAGCTAAATTTTATATCAACATTGTACCAAAATCATATCGTCAATATATATTCACGTTTTGAATAATTATTTTTTTTCGATTTTTGCATTTTCTTCTTACAACACTCTAATCCGTGAGGGTGTTATGGATCAATTTCATTTAACATGGTTTCCTTTTCTTATAAAAATAAAATAAAAAATGCTTAATAATACACAAAATAATTAGATCGAGATTACATGTTTCCATTATAATGCATAAGTCAATATATATAAATAATTGGACTATAAGTAATATAGAATAAAAAATAGACTATAATAACCTAAGAAGACCCTAGAAATTATTGTTAAAATTATTTAATTTGAAGGGGCAACAAGACTACAGGAGCATATAAATAAGAATAAAAAACGCAAATTCTATTATACAACCATCTCAAGTGCGAACATCTTTTTTAAATAGTGACCCCTTTTTATAACAAAAAATGAACATTTTTTCAAGATGGTCATTATTTATCCTAAAACTTGAGCAATAAATTATTAAGAAATCATTCTCTTGTACCATTTTATTTGTATTTCGTGCTCTTCTTGTTATTGATCGTACCATAGTAGTTTCGTATTACATAATAAATGTACTCATTTTATCTTTAATCATAATTTTCACCAATTTTATTACTTTTAATACCATTTTTTCAAATTTGTATAACAGTCTTTCAAAGTTTCAAGAGACCTGCTGATCATATTTATCAAAATTTGATCATATTTTACCAAAAAACATCGAAAAAAACAGCCGCACAAGAGATTTGCCGAATAAAAAAAAGATATGAAGGGATATGATATGGGGATGGGCTTAAAAGTAAGGGGCAACCGAGAATATAACATGCAATCATATTACTTGAAATGTGCCCTATATATAGGGGTCTTGCTTGGTGTATGTTGGACTACATCCCACAATAATTTGTTGAGGAAGTTCGAAAAATAAGGCAAAAAAATGTGAGAGAAATGAGAAGGAAAAAAAAAATTGGTTGTGGAAGAAGAGAATGAGCTTACATGAAGAGTTAGAGTAATGTTGAGTAGCCAAGGATGACTTGCCTGAGTTTTTCTACGTTGACGGTCTATTTACGATGGTAGATCGTTTATAGGACTCGTCAGGCAGTCTCCTTGGCTATCTTGACTTACTCTTCTTGTTCATGCTAGCCCTTTTCTCTTCGGATTCTTAATGGTATAAATGTATAATCCCGTGATTATTTATGTTGATGGTCTATCTATGATGATGGATCGTGTTTATATGACTCGTTAGGCAGTCGCCTTGGCTCTCTCGAATTGGCCTGAACCTTTGAAAGCTTGTTAGCATTTTCATTATTCGACTCGTGTTTATCATCGTGTAAGTTATAGAAATTTGCATATCTTCATCTTCATTTTTATATATAATGTACTTTTTTTCGGGTTATTCGTTTACCTTTGAAAATAGGAGGTGATTATTTAGGAATGTTATTGTTGAATGACGAGTAAATAATATATTATTTGGATAATCAAATTATTGTTTTAATATATTCCTAATCAAATTAGTGTTCTAATCAAGTGGCGGTAATTCAGTGGCAAATAGGTTAAACTTTGAAATTTGTAGAAATGCGGGGGAGATAAGAGATTTCAGGTTTGACTATCAGTTGGAGCGAGGACCACTTGTCCACTGCAGCCCATAAAAGTGGCTTACATGGTCATGATGTGGTGGTACGTGAATGCATAGGCCGGGAGAATTCAACCCCTCGTCATCAAAAAAAAATATTAAAAGCTAAATAAATTATTGAGATAGACGTAATTTGTAAACGAAATAGGTAAACAAATGATCAAATAAATAAAGTATATTGTTGTTACTGATATCAAAATGTGTATTGTTGGATTGGTACAATGTTAGAGACGATAAGCAGAGGAACTGGTCATGAACTCACGACACTAACATTGTGTTGTGCCCATGGGCGGATCTACCCACAAGGCTAAGTGGGCTTAAGCCCAACCTCTTTTCAAGAATTAAAACAATATACATCCAAAATATTCAGTGTTGAAGTGTGGCTTAGTTGGTTATTTTAAAAATAAAAGAGTTTCTTTGTACCCGTTGGTTAGGGGTTCAAAACCCGTTAGTTGCATTTTCCTTATTTTTTTATTTACTACCCTAATAAGTTGTTTAGCATTTTATCACAAATCCTAATAATATTAATCGTAAATTGTTATTATTATTTTTCATAGAACTAAAGTATTTTATACCCAAAGTTGTTTAGCGCCATAAATCCTAATAATGCTAATGTTAATTGTTAGAATAAGAATCCTTAATTTTAACATAGTTGAGATACCTGTCTATTCAAGAATACAAAAATATTGTATTTAAAAAGAAGGAGATTATAAGACGTTTACGTTTTTTTAATGATGATTGTTAAATTTACTAGCATATAGCGAAACTTGTATCCGTGAATAATATTGTAAAATAGATTTATACAAGTATATATTTTGTAATATTCAATCATAGTTTATATTTTCATAAGATATCCCTCTGTCTTTATTATTTGTTTGTCTTTCAATAAAATATCATTTATAAATAATAAAAATTTGCCCAAATGACGGTAAGTTGTGACAAAGGGAGCAACCCCAAATGACTAACATCTTTCAGATATGTGCGACCTTAATTATACGTTTTGATGGTTTCATTTGACTAACCATCGCAAACATGAGCCTAGCCCACCCTACTTCTAAATCCTGGATCCGCCCCTGGTTGTGCCGTAGTTTACAATTAAATGTTTTCATAATTATTGCTCTTATGAGTTATGACTCATTTTATATAAAAAGTAGTACTTATCCTGCGATGGTTGTATTCTGATTTATTTTATAAAATTTTGCCAACTTTGGAAAAGAGATTATTTTTTAATCATAGAAACTGGTCACTATTTAATAAAAATGGTAACTTTTATTAAAAAAAAATACGTCTAGAGTAATCATACTGGTAAAGTTTTAGCTTAAAAAAAATCACCAAAATATATTTACGGCAATCACATGTTGTGCGATGTTCGTCTCAAGAGGCTAGTAGTAGTTCTTATATGATCGATGACGAAGGTCGGTTACGAAAAGAAAAATGTTTATAACTTATTCGTGATTCGTATTAGTCACTTGTTGTGTTGTTGAGAAGGCTATCATCTCAATCAAAACCGTAATTATAATTGAATTTCAATTAATAATTTCGTAATAATTGCGATATAATCAACGTTTAAAATATTGATCTCGTGTTGTTAGCAAGTTGATTAAATGTGCGTTAATTCTGTAACAAAGTGCTAAATTTACCATGTTCACTATCATTGGGCTTGGATTATATTGGGCTTGGATTATTTGAATTTTTTGGGCGGAAATATATCGGGCCACAACTTATGGTGCTAAACTATAGCTTGCTTGCTGTCCATTGCTTCTGCCTCATGGACTTTTTTTTTTTTTTTTTTTTTTTTTTTTTTAATTTATATCGGTATCGACTAGGCCCAGGGTTCAGGTTGGGACGATTTTGGATCGGAATATTTCGAGTCTACAAACTTTGGGTTGGGCCAAACTGTTATTGGGATAACTATTATCAAGTTATTAGTGAATTATAATCAGCTTAAAACAAGAAAAATGCGGATTATACTAGACCAGGTCAATTCATGTGAATCAGAGGTGGAAGAATTGCTGAGCAGCTAATACATCAAATGCTGAGCTGTTGGTACATCAACTGAGCATCCATCTGCAGACGGCATTCAGAGACTTCACAAGGCGTCAAAATATCTAGCAAGCAACAAAATATCTATAACTAACTTCATAAGTATCTGTAACAAACTTGTAACTAACTTTGACTAGTTGTAACAGATTTGACTCTTGTAATTAACTTAGTCATATAGTTAGAAGTAATGTATATATATATACTGCTGTAAGATGTACATTGTAACTACTTCATTTTGCAATACAATTTACACTTCTATTTACATCTTTTCTCTATAATTCAAAGCTTTGTTTGATTGTTTGATATGTCAAGTAGAGGTGGTCGGTTACCAACACAGGCTAGCTTGAGCCAACGTGGTCTGCTTGTGCTGGCCGATCCTTTTTTTTTAATGACTCGCCCGATTTTTGTTGGTCCCCCACACATATAGAGGCTAGTTCCGGGTTTCAGTTTGAGAATCATGTCCATCCGAGCCATTAAACACAAAATAAATATAGCAAATTAAGCAAAGATTATGGTGAAACATAAATCACCCTTGACTTCTTAAAAATACATATAACAACAGTTCGGATAGTGTGAGGACAACCAAAAACTAGTGCTACACAATCATAGCGGGTCAATCCGGCCAAGGTCGATCTTGTGGGTCGAAGACTCGAAGTTCAATAGCCCACCCTACCCCTCAAGTCGGGGTGTGATCACATTTTCTAGGCCCGACCCCGTCAAACACTAAAAAGATAAAAAAAAAAAAAAAAAAAAAAAAAAAAACAAACAAAGGGGCGCAGCCCAACACTGGCTTGACCCAACCCGGTCCCTCACTCATGCGTGCACGTGCTGTTGACCTTCAACCTGGCCCGAACCACCCCATCATGACTCAGCACTACCCACCCCTGCCCCAAACCAACTCGACATTGCCCACCATATCAACAAGCCAATTAAAGGCTCGGCCAGTAAAGGCTAACCCGCTTCAAACTAGCGTGGCTCAGCCGTGACCCAACCCGTGGCTAGGTCTTGTATAGGGGCATAGGGCCTTCATATATTGATGACCACAAGTCCACAAGTACACAAAATAACTAATCCAAAAAAATGGGAGCCAAGAACTAAAACAAACACACAAAAATAACCACATCGACACAACAAAGTACAGGTCACTGCTTTCGTGTACACTGGAGAATCAAACATGCGTCCCTCAACCGCCATTAATGGACCTTCTACATTTCCACATTTCCACATTTCCACATTTCATACTTCATTCATACATTATACAATCATATTCTCCAATCAATTTCTTCAACATACATACATACATACATACATACATATATATATATGCATGCAGGCATACATGTTAGTATTGACATAATTAGTCACCAAAATAATGGTAAAGTTCATGCCTTTTTCTCTTCCTTCTTTTCAATATTCCAATCAATTTTTGCGTTGTTTTCAACTTTTAGCTTTCTGGGTATCAAATTCTATTCAATTAACAAATACCCTTTTGTTGTTTTGTTGTACAGAAGGAATAAAATGGTGGAATCTTCTTCTTGTTCTTCATCAATATCACCATGTTCTTCAAATCAGTTGAAGAACAACAACAATAACAACAATAATAATAATCTTAATCATAGAAATAGTTTCGTTGCGAATACGCTTTCTGCAGCAGGTGCTGCATTCCTCTCTGCTGTTCTTGTTAACCCTCTTGATGTTGCCAAGGTTAGATGTTTCTTCTGCCCTTTCTGAATTTTCTGTTTTTTATTTGGTGAATTGGTATCTCTGATGATGTTTTCTGCCTCTGGCATAGCTTTAATCCAAATTCTTATTTAAGACGGACATATACGTCTTAAAACAATAAAACATGTCAAATAGAAGGATTTTGAGGTGATATTAGCTGTATTTAGTTTATTAGTTATAGGCCGCGGCAACTGATACCACATACCAGGCAGTGGCGGAGCCAATCTTTCAAACTTTTCATTGTTCAGCAGGGTGAGCGCCCCTGCTAGCCCCCTAAATCCATCACTCATACCAGGATTTCGTCATACCAGAAATGAAATCGAGATTTAATACTGTGCCTCATGGGTTATAGTGATAAATTTTCTTGTTTGAGGTATATTGGCAGTGGTTATCATATTGAACACAAATTCTCATTTGACATTTGTGACGGGTAAATTTGTCGCTAGTAGTCAAATACTACTCTTATAGGGAGATAGGACAAAAGCAAAGTACCTACGAAATAGTTTTCTGTTTTGTTTTATCTACCCACGTGTCTAGTATTTGACCCATCTCAAACGGGTGAGTATATGCCCGTCACAAGGGAGACTTGCTGGCATGTTGAATTCGGTAGGATTTGCATTATGTTGTTGACATCAGGAAATGAGAGGTGAGGTGTGAGGGAATTGTTCAGGTCTTTGGTTATGGGGGAAATGGGGAATTGTCCTAGGAAAAAAATTTGAAAATTCATGTGGTTTGCCTCAGTTAGGCACATGTTTGATGAGGGTTAACTTGAAGTTCGATTCTAGTGTCGTTGTTATGGCATTTTATTTCGATTGGTTACACGAAAGTGGGGAAAGAGAGTTGGTTATTGTTAATTGCAAATGTGGGAGAGGTGTATTGGTTGTGCAAGTCCATGATTATAAGGAGTAGATGTTATTCGAGTAGGCGAGCTCTTGGTGTGTGCAAGGCTTGTCAAGACTTGGTTTTGGAGTCTATTATACTCCGTAGTAGATTTGTCTCCAAAAATTGTACGCCTCATACAGTTATGCATGACACCACGCCACGCCCCTGCTTTACACATTGACCATGATCCTTCTCGGGTCATTCTTGAAACTAAGAAAACATTAGTACCCCTGTCTGTCAAAGGTTTTCATCTATGACAGGGTAAAAGTGTCACACGTGCGCGACATGGTCTTTACAGTCGAGTGTTGGTTCTCAGCGTAAGAAGCAACAAAACTAGTGAGCCATTTTGTCCTGTCAAACTAAAATGTGATAATTTGGTGAACTGTGATGCTCAGCCTGATGTAGTCTGTTGCTTTATCACCTCGTTGAGTCATTGGTGTAATGCTGTGTGCCTGTCTTATTTGAGTTTAGTCTGTTGCTTTACGAACGAAGTGATACACTGGTACTCCTACCATACACATAATACTGATACTGTGATACTCGTAGTCTCATAGTATATTTACATACTTGCTCTGTTTCAACTGTTAATGAATCACAGAATCATCCTCATTCTTTTTCTTTCCATTAAAAGAAAAGAAAGAACTGATTGTTAATTCATTGAAATGGATGGGGAATTGGATACTTTGAGCTCATAGTTCTATTTTCACCGAAGATGTCACACTCGATTGATTAAATGTGAATAGTGTACATTACGCGTGGTATACGTCTGATGGGTTAGCCGTAAGTTTTAATTTGCATTTTTGGAATTCTTCCATTCAAATATTTCATTTATTGGGTTATTTTTCCCATTCTTTTCGCACTTCGGTTGATCATTTGTGCACCACATGGCACCCTTTAAAGCTTATTGCATATGCTCTTGTTGTTTTAATTCGAGCCTGCCCCTACTTCTTAGTGTGTTTCTGAACTGCAATTTTTCCCGTCAGTGCAGACAAGGTTGCAAGCTCAAGCTGCAGGAGCTCCGTATGCTCATCCATTAAGCAACGCATTAAGTCGGATGGCATTTTTCGGTCCAACAATGGTATGCCAATGAAAGTTTGTTAAATGTGTTATGTGAAAGTTTGTTATCGAAACTTTAGTTCTTTTTTAATTCTCATTTAATTCGTCATGCTGTTTCTGTTTATTCCTTGGCAGATGTTTGCTGACTTAAGGTGTTCACCCACATGCGCGCGAGCTGGAATTCAAGGAACAGTGTCGATATGCCCACCTGATTGTTTTCATTACAAAGGAACGTTAGATGCACTCTACAAAATTGTTAGACAGGTAAGGGGCCGTATAAGCTGCTCATCTATTTATCGTTCTTACTCGTAACGACATACCAAATTGTATAACATGTCTAGCTTTCTCGGTTTTGCTGGAGCATTAGTCGCATGCTGTTGATTAATCTGTTACATATGAGCCATGATGAGCTCTTAGATTTTCTTAGCTTTCTGACTTCCGAGTAGTCAAATATGCTTTATTTATCTACCTTCCCTTGTTAGTATATCTTTGAATGAATCGAATTAACAGTGTAGACCTATGCAGGAAGGAGTCACACGACTATGGAGAGGAACAAATGCTGGCCTCGCATTGGCAGTCCCGATGGTAACTTTAGAGAAATTCTGGATGTTTTCTTGTAGATGTAATACGCTCCACGTTTTGTTAATTTTATGCATATAGTATTTTTATGTATTTCCCTTCAGGTAGGAATTTATCTTCCCTTTTATGATGTCTTCCGAAATCGTATGGAGGAATTAACTGCTGAAAGATTGCCAAGTATGAAGCCATACGTGCCCCTTGTTGCTGGTGCTTTAGCTCGCTCTCTAGCTTGCACCACCTGTTATCCTATTGAACTCGCCCGAACACGGATGCAGGTGCTTCTCTTCTCTGTCTGTTTAACATTGATCTGAACCTAGTAATGTTAACTTATTTTTATTTTAATAATAGCATGGTAATTTCTCGAGATTTTCTCTACACCAAATATTGCATTTTAGGCATTTAAGGAGTCCGGAAAAAAGCCCCCTGGTGTAGTGAAGACCCTTATCGGGGTTGTTTCTAATGGAAATACGACAACAAGCCTCTACAGTTTATGTGAGTGTATCCTTTTTCACTCCTTGTAATGCATGACTGCAGCATTTCAGTTAGTTAACTCTTGGGTTTGCGCGTCCATTGCACAGTGCGAAATTTCCGCTTTCTTTGGACTGGTCTTGGAGTACAGCTTGCTCGTGATGTTCCCTACTCAGCTATGTGTTGGTCAATCCTCGAACCTGTAAGATGTTCGATTTCAGTAAATTTGCCAAGGTGCCTTCCCTGTTTGTGTTTATTCATGTGACGGGGCTGCCAAATTCCAATTTCTGTGCCCTCCAATTGTAGGAATGCGAGACTTATTTTAGCTCGTATGGTTACTGTAGTGATACCGTCTTATTATCTTGTAGACGAGGTGGAAACTTATGACTCAAGTTGGAGACGGAGCAAGTGTTCTTACTGTCCTCAGTTCAAATTTTACTGCGGGATTTATTGCCGGAAGCCTTTCTGCAGGGGCAACATGCCCCTTGGATGTCGCTAGGACACGTCGACAGATAGAGGTTGAATTTACGTTAACCATTTCTGTGCTGCTTATGACAAACGATTGCATTCTTTTGTACTCTGCTAGTCTTTCTGTTACCTAAATACGATTTGCGTCGATTACAGAAGGATCCTCTGAGGGCAATGAAGATGACTACGAGGCAGACGCTGGTGGAGATATGGAGGTATATACTTGAAAAAATCTGGATAAATCTTTTGTGCTTTTCTACGCGGTAATCGCTTGATTGTTCTTTATTCCTCGTATGACTGGTGATTTCGATTTTGAGCATTGTCTAACAGACCTGTTCTCATGCAACAGAGATGGAGGAATGAAGGGTTTATTTGCCGGGGCTGGGCCTCGTGTAGCTCGGGCAGGTCCATCAGTAGGGATTGTGGTTTCGTTCTACGAAGTTGTAAAGTACGTGTTGCAAACTAGGTTCAGTTCATGAGTAGGCTGCTGACAAACTGTACAAATGTAGTCTTTAGAATTTAGAGATTAGATTCGTCTAAGCTTGAATAAAGCAAGGTTTCGCGCAAAGGAGCAACTCATAGTGCAGGAATTAGTCGTACCAAATTTTGATTACCTGATATGTACACCACACAGTTTTTACGGAGGGCTTGCCTGAGCTCCGGTTGTATTTGATGGCCTATGTATGGCGTTAATTTATCACAAGTTTTCATGCATGGGGATCGGTTAGTTGTACTAGTGCCCCGTAAATTCATAGTGGCTATAATCGTATTTATGTCTGCGCATGCGGCTTTTTGCATCTGGAAACCAAAATGTTGCATTGCATTGCATTGTTCGGTATTGCTGCTTGTGGTTGCGATTTTGTTGGCTAGCTATTGGCAGCATGTCGAAATGGTTTCGTTCAGTGTAGAATTGTGGGTTGTGGTCGGAGTTAGACAAGAAAAACATTTTCTTCAGTGTTGAGATCGGTGGGTGACGATAATGCTCCTAACGAACCGACTAGTAGACAGAGACGTAAAAATGGAGACCATTGGAAGTTCAATGTTAAGAATGGTGGGTAATGGGTATTTTCAGAAGGGTTTTCCGGCTAAGTTGGCTTAAGTATCTTGAAGGAGATTGCTCCAGGTCCCGGCTATTGCTGGGGGATTACTTCCGATCAATACCAAAAAAGGAACAATGAGATTGAACTAATGGCTGGGGCAAAATCCGACAACATATTGTAACGGTTGTGAACTGTGACGGTAGTTCCAGACATTCAATGGCCTAGCAGGACCTTACATTGCCTAGCAGTATTTGCTACGGCCACAACCGTGTTGCTATACCTATTGCTTTCCCTTCTCATTGAGTTCAAGGAAGACCGCAACATACTTGTAAAACTCCGTCTTGTCTCTGTCGTTATGTTTCAGGTTTCTAGTTCAGAACCACCAGATCTACTATTCTACTATTGTCGAGGATGAAGAAAATCAATTAGATATGCCATCCACAGAAAACCAACCAAATCACCGGCCCAGCGACACCATTTTGGAATTTGGATAATAGCACCCGTTTTTCCTACCTTTTCTCGGTTTTTCCTGTACTGTTCAATTTTTTTTTTTTTTTTTTTTTTTAATAAGGTAAGAAAACTAGGTTGATCCTCTTGGGTAGGAGTATAGGACCAACCTATCTCATCCTTTCGAATGAGTAAGGTAAGTTGAAGCCACCGGCTTTCAACCCACCTCGAAAGAGTTGGACATGAATGTCCAACGGAAGCCATGAAGTCAGCAACCTTGTTGGCTTCACGGAAGCAATGTTTAATTATCACTTCATCGAAAAGATGAAGATCAAGTTTCACATCCTTGATAATACTAGAGATTTCCTACGGGATTTGCCAAGTGCTACGGAGTGAGTTGATAACACATAAATTATCACCCTCCACAATTAACTTAGAGATTCCTAAGTGTTTAGCGGCTAAAATACCTTCTTTTAAGGCGAGTGCTTCTGCGACAATAATACTATTAGATCCGCACTTTTTTGCACCTAGCAACACGACTTCACCATTATGATCTCTTATACAATATCCTAAAGCAGCTTTATTGCCATTTATTCTCGATCCGTCAAAATTTAGCTTTAAAAAACCATTTCTAGGTTTCTCCCACCAGATTTCCTTCTTACTAGAAGTGTTTCTAACACATTTTACTTTCTCAGGATTGTTAAGATCTTTATGTCTAGTTTCGTTCCAGGCCTTAATGCTATTATTACATAACGTAATAAGTTTGTTTGTATTGAAATTAACGTTATTAAAGATAATATCATTTCTATAAAACCATGCATTCCACCAAATAAAAATGATCTTAACGAAATCATTTTGTGGAATTAAGTCTTTTAGATAATTAAGCTTCATTAGAAAATTTTGACTTGCAATATTATCATACTTTGTCAAAAAGTTATTGTAGCTAGTAATGCTCATTTCTTGGATAATGGACCTGATCAAAGGACATTCGTAAAAGAAATGATCTTTATTTTCACTAGGATAGTTACACAAAATGCAATGAGGTGGGACATTAATATGACTTTTGAGAAGTCTATCTTTCGTTGGAAGACCGTCAACACATGCTTTCCAAAGAAAAAACTTCAATTTTGGTGGAATATTAAATTTCCAAACCCACTGAAAGTTACATTTGTCATGAGCGTGATCGAACAAACCTTGCGCTAACCAAGTTGCTGTTTTTGTAGAAAAATTTCCATCCACGGACAACCCCCATATGAGGGCATCTGGAATATCATTATGTGGCAGCGGAATGTTAGTAATTTGATTCACAATATCGTTATTTACCAAATTGGCTAATTTACAAACATCCCATTGTTTGTCAGAGGTTATGAAATCTTTAACCAAAAGATTAAGATCGCGGCTATTATCATTATCACTCGTAATGCTGGTAAGTGGGTGCGAGAAAACCCAATTATCAGACCAAAACTTAATATTGCTACCATTACCTACCTGCCATCTCAATCCTTTTCTAAAGAGAGTCCGAAGACTCATAAGCTTACGCCATTGCCAAGAAGCGACTGAGTTAGGCTTATGATCAAATAGTGAACAATTTCTCAAGTATTTTTTAGTTATCACTTTAACCCATATACTCTCCTTATCCATAAGGATTTTCCATAGAAGTTTCATTTGAAGGGCTTTATTAGCGGCTTCAGAAGATTTTATTCCCAATCCACCAATCGATTTTGGTAAGCAAACTTTATGCCAACCAATCAAACTAGTGGAGCGTTGTGAAGGATTCTTATTCCAAAGAAAGTCTCTGTTAATCTTATCTAATCTCTTATGGATTGAAGAGGGAAGAAGAAAGCTTTGCATTTGAAAAGTTCCCTTCGAGGCTAAATTAGCATTTATCAGAACTAGTCTACCTGCTTGTGATAAAGAATTTGCTTTCCATTTCGATAACTGGGTGCAAGAAGATTGAATAATACTTTCGAAAGTATTTTTAGTTACTCTGCTATCTATTATAGGACATCCTAAATACTTTCCCAAATGAGCTTCCTCGTTCATACGGAGAATACCTTTAAAGGATTCCCGTTGAGATCGCTCAATATTTCTAGTGCATTGAAAAGTGGATTTGTCAAAATTAACAAACTGTCCTGAAATTGTGCAAAATTTATCTAAAATAGATTTAATGGTTCTACAACTTTGGTTAGAGGCTTTAGCGAAAATGATCGTATCATCCGCAAAAGTAAGAAAAGGGATTTTCTCAATCCCAGATCCAATTCTAATACCAATATCACTAGAACTAAGATCACTATTCTTTTGTAGAGATCTTGCTAAAATCTCTGCGCACATAATAAAAATATACGGTGAGAGTGGGTCTCCCTGTCTAATACCTCGAGTGGGTCTAAAAACGTCTCCCGGTCTTCCATTTACTAACAATGAGAACGAGACAGTTTTTATACATTCCATAATCCAAGAGGTCCATTTGATACTAAACCCCATTTGCTTAAATGTTTCCTCAACAAAACTCCATTCTAGTCGGTCGTATGCTTTCTCCATATCAAGTTTAATTGCAATCCAACCCCCTTTGCCTTTTTTACGTTTAAACGAGTTAAAAATCTCGTGGGCAAGAAGAATATTATCCTGGATAAAGCGATTAGGCGTAAAAGCCCCTTGAAACGGGTGAATTATCTTATGCAAGACACTGCGAAGACGAGTAGCTAAGATTTTTGAAATAATCTTATAGATTGTTGAACAAAGACTAATAGGTCGAAAATGATTAGCTGTTTGAGGGTTATCAATTTTAGGAATTAATGCTATGAAAGTATGATTTATTTCTTTTAGTAATTTTCCTGAATGGAAAAAAGCTAAAACCGCTTTAGTTACCGAATTTCCTACAATATCCCAATATTTTTGAAAAAACTCTATAGGAAATCCATCGGGACCTGGAGCTTTATTTGCGGCTAAACTAAACACAGTTTGTTTAACTTCTTCCACACTAATATTACTTGTAAGCAAGTTGTTATCTTCGTCGGAAATTAACCCGCTAATCGACTTAAAATCTTCATTTTCATCAAAATGACAAAGTTGATTTTTTGTAAACCTAAGTTCAAACTCGTTAGATATTTCTTGTTTAATAAGGTCTTGATCAGTAATACAAGCACCATTTCTATTTATGAATTGCTTAATCCCATTTCTATTGCGCCTAATAGTGGCATGATTTTGAAAATATTTGGTATTACTATCTCCAAAATTAGCTTTATTTAATTAAGTTTTTTGTTGCCAATAAATGCGCTTATAATCAAGCAAGGCATCACGTTTTTTCAGCCATTTTAACTGAGCGACTTCTAAAACCGTAATATGGGATGAACCAAGCTGATTTTGTATATTCTCTAACTTTTTTTCAGCGATCGAAAGTTGTCTAAAAATATTTCCGAAAGTAGATTGATTCCATTTTTTAGCCTTTTGCTTTAGAAACTTGCACTTTTGAGAAAGACAAAACATATAAGACCCCTGAAATTGGTGTTGCCAACATTTTTTTACTAATTTACTAAAATCATCTCGAAGGGTCCACATAAGTTCGAAACGAAAGGGAGGGGCTTTCGTATGAACTTGGTCATGAAACTTCACAGATATAGGACAATGGTCGGAACTAGTGAAAGCATGATGCATAAATTGCATATTTGGATAAGTACTAATCCAATCAGGAGAAGCTAAAGCTCTATCAAGAATTTCAAAGACATTTTCAGAACCAGCTTTCCTTTTTCTCCAAGTAAAAAAATTACCGGAGAAAGGGAGATCTACACAATTAGTATTACTTAAGAAATTTGTTAATCTCAAGCGTCGCGCATTGGCAACCTTTGCGCCCCCTTCTTTTTCACTAGGACTTTTAATCTCGTTAAGATCCCCCAATAATAAAAAAGGTAAATCAAGATTAAGGACAAAATTTTGGAATTCAATCCAAAAGTCTGACTTCTCAGCCGGTTGAGCCGGAGCATAAACAAAAATAAGGCAAAATTTCACATTAATAGTCAAGTCACACACTTCACAAGCAATAAATCTATTCGATTTAAACGTGACAGTTAACGAAAATGTCATGGATATAGACTCTTTCCAAAATAACCATATACCACCTGATAAGCCAATACTAGGAATAAAATCACAATTACTAAACCCAAATTTGGCTAAAAGGTGAGGTTCAGGCATAGAAATTGATTTAGTGTCGCAAATAGCTAAGATTTTAACTCCATTTGACGAGCAAAAGAAATTGAGTTCTTCTGCAAAGTTCTTTCTTTTAGTGCCTCTAACATTCCAAAGAGCAATATTCATTTGGGACAAAATGGATTTGTAAACGATTTTCTAAAGTAGACTTGTAGCCGATACCGCTACAAGAAAATAAACTGATGCAACAGTGATCGTAAATATTCAACTAATTAAGTTCAATTGTGAAACTAAAAATAATTCTACAAGAGATAATAGGACTCCAACAAAGCTTAGCCAAACCCAACAAGAGATTATCCATACTAAAAAAATTCATAAAACAAATTCTATAACAATCCTGGGAATACATTTGATTGTCATGAAAATCATTCAAGAACAAAAAACTTGCAAAAAGAGGCCAACAATAATACCTTGAACTATCCAAAAGATAGAAATCATTTATCTCAACCGAGAAGATCCCTTGCAAACTTAAAACAAAGCAGACGTTCGACAAAAAAATCCAGCAGCTAAAAAACCTCACTTTTTTTAGCGAGAACCGATAATATTCTGAAAAATTGAGAAGCAAAGGATGGGAAAAATACAACATTACAAACCATCAGCTCAACAAAACAAAACTGAAGATTTGTATAGACAAAATGCTCAATAGACCAACTTGTAAAACAAGCGAAATGAGTACAACTGAATTCATCAAAGCTGTAACAACAAAAATGTATGTGAGTGTCAAAGATGTATAAAACATCATTCTCAACAAACAATAAGCTAAACTCAAGGCAACAAAAAGATAGCCTAGTAAAACAATGTGACAAAAATACACCTTGAGCAATAGAAACTCGTCTCAGCCACAAGGTTGAGCAACTAAATAACCGATTCTTGAGGACAAAAAAATTGACTAGATAAATTTTGGCTTGGGTAATACCATTGTCCAAAATCTCTTCAAAGTAGACAAGAGACTGAAAAATGCTCTCCTGGGCTAATTTGGAGAGCAATTCAATGTCTACAAATGAAGAAGATAATAGACAAGGCAATATGAGAGAATCCGATAAGAGAAAAACCCCCAAAACTGACGAAATTAAAGGCGGAAAATGACATACATCAGACAAAAGACAGAAACCAAAAACCACGACCGTCTTCGTAGTAGGGTTCCTGAACTTGTGCTTCCACTAGCACCGAAGTCCGATCCGGGTTATGCAAATCGGTCGCAAAAGGAGAACTGAGTAATTCATTATAGACATTTGCCTTCTTCGAAATCGAAACCGAAGGCCAGCGGTAACAAGAAGCAGAAGAACATCCAAATAATGGATGTGAACCCGAAAAAATCCAGATCTCAAAGCCGAAATTCTTATAGTAAGGAAAAATAAGAGATCGGAAAGAAAACTTGATACTAATCAAGGGACTGCTCTTATCATAATTACCGAGATGAAAAAAAGATCTAGAAATTAAGGAAAAAGTAGAAGGCAAAGAAGGAGAATCATGGTAGATCTCTCGATGATTTTGGTTTCTATTTTTTGATTTTCTTTCTTTTGTTTTTCTTTCTTTTGGTTTTCTTTTTTTTGTTTTTCTCATTGATACTCCTGTACTGTTCAATTGGATGCAAGTTAGTTTTAACGGGAGAAGCGATAATTGAAAAACTTTTGCATCCGAAAATAGGAGCATAAGCACCGAGGAAGATGTTCAAGAACGGGTGATGCATAAAGTGAGAAAATTTATGTGAAAGATTTCAACAAATGTTCATCTCATCAAATTTCCGACATACATAATTGTCAAAAAGAACCAAATACAGTAATACACCTCTTCCTACTCCCAAATAATCACACATCTATTACATTCATTAATTAACGAAATTAGCAAAAGTAACGCTATTCCATTTTCAGAATATGATTAAAGAAAACGACAGAAAGAAAAGGAACACGCGTCTTGGATGGTGGTGGTAATACTCCTAGCTAGCGAAGCCTCCATGGCTGCAAGCTTAATGAATGAGGTATGTTAGCACCAAAGCGACCAGCATCAATACGTATGCTATCCCTTGATCAATGCTTGTTCCTGAAAGAACCAAATTGATTGTAAGCAAGCCAACCAAATGTGTAAGATACTCCTAGCTAGCAATAAATCAAATAGGGTCGTGTGAAGAAAATGTCTATTAATTGTTGATAGAGATGCAGGATTCCGTTGTCAATGAAATGGTAATAACGAGTAACAAGAAAGACGTGACAAAGTATTAGAGAATGACTCGTACTTGATCAAAGTTAGCATTAAAATGGTATTATTGGCATAAAGACGTTGACTTGGTTCGAGGTTCAAGTTTCTCTATGTCGTGACAAGATGGGGATTTTGTTAAAACAGCCGTGTTTTGAACTTATTGGAAATTTGGATCAAAATGGGCGGTAAAGGATGGTTGTGGGGGCGGAAATAAGGGGGGAAGGGTTATCCGATAAAAGAGAGGCTATGTTACTCGGACTCGTTTAGAAGTACCCAACACGGGTATGTGTCCAAGTGTCGGACTCGGCTATTTTATTGAAAAGTATGCACATTTTGGTCTAAAATGAGGTGTCTATGTGTCATACCCATGTCCGAGTGTCGAGTGTCGGACACGGGTACGCGAGGAAATTAGAAGAGTCGGAGTAACATAGAAGAGAGGTAATAATTACCAATTTTTTTCTCTAAAGTAACCCATCATCGTATATCTAAGTAACCCATCAATCCATCATACTCTCTTTTCACCCTACATCAACGATACTTATCGCCACTTTCCTCCTTCCAATTGTTTTTAACCATTACCGTCTTAGTAATAGTTTCATCCGTCCCAACACCCAAACAACCCGTAAAGGTAATACCCAAATATCGTCATTGTGTTAGATATCCTTGGCGAAGCATCAAGGGGGCACAACAGAGATTTATGGTAAATTTAAACCGCAAGATTTAATTCAACCAAGCCACCTTTGACAAAACTTGCTTCTACTATTTCCCCATGCTTGAGGTTCTCAGTCAATAAACGGCAACATTATAAAAACGAAAATACAATCGCAAATTCACAATCATTCAAAAGTCATTTGTCTACCAAAATATTGAGATAGAGACACAAAACAATAGATAAACAAATCTCAGCTTGGTGTATCAAATTCAAAGTCAAACTTTTGCTCAATTTATTTGGACAAAAAAGTATAGCCCCTTATAATTCCACCCTCAAATATGTAGACCATTGAAATACATCAGCACAAAGATCACAAATTCACAATGCCTAATCATAAATAAAATGAATTTTACTTATTTCTCATCTTGATTCAATCATTGGACCTACACCTACTATCCATAAATAAGTCCGGGATAATAGGTCCGTCTTAATCACTAGGCTAAGACCTGCTAAACCCGCTAAAGGCCATAATATCATAACTCAAATTTTCTCATTTCAACACTACAACGCAATAGATCTACAATATGGGCAATCACCAAATTTCAATACAAGTACACAACTTTCATTAACACTACAATAGACAAACTTTTACCAAAATATTTATCAAATAACCTTGAAATTGCATGTGCATTTTATGCTGATAACAAATTAACATACAAAAGACACAAACTTTTACCAAATAACAATGAATTTATGTGCATTCTATGCTAATGACATTTATGACAAAACTAACCAAAACCCATCTAAGAAATATCATAAAATTGTTGGATCTAATTAAATTTACTCACTAATTCAAATAAACACACAAATCAAACATACCAAGATATGATTATAACATAAAATACACTAAAGTTCAATTCTTTAGCTAATTTTGCTCATAAATCAAGCATGCACAAACATATTTATAACATAAAACACATAAAAATTATTTTTTTAGCCAAATTTGTTCATAAATCAAGCACACCCAGATATAATTATAACATAAAATACACAAAATTCAATTTTCTAGCCAAATTTGTTCATAAATCAAGCATACCCAGATACAATTATAACCTAAAATACACAAAATTCAATTCTTTAGCTAAATACATTTATAATTAAAGCATGCCCAAAAATAAATGTAACATAAAACACAATAAAGTTCGAATCTTTACCCTAATATGTTCATAAATCAAAAAAATTTCAAGTCAAGAAATAAATTCATACCATCACTGGTTGGAGCAGGAGCAGGGGCAGCAGATTGAGCTTGAGCCATAGCAAAAATTAGAGAAAAAACAACCAAAACAATAAATGAAGCCTTACAAACCTCCATTGTTAACTAATTTAAAACCTTAAAAAAATTAAATTAAATTTAAATTTCTTAATTAAATTTTCTCTTGGTAGCCAAAAATGCAGGATCTCTACAGCCTCTCTCTCTCACTTTAACGAAGAAAATGAGGAATCGTTTTGAGAGAGAGAGGGTGTAAAGAAGGAAGAAAAAATGGGCAAAAAAGAAGAGAAAATGTTGTGCACACAAAGTGTTTGATGAAATGTGTCAATGAGAAAGAGGCAATAGCAAGATTTGGTTGGGGATGAAGATGGTGTTTTTATAAAGGGTTTTTTTGGGAGTTTTGGTGGTGGTGGTGTTGTCAATATTGTTTTTTAATGGGTTGCCACTAAGATTTTGGTAAGTTTTGGAAATATTTGGAGGGTTGAGAAAGGCAATGGGGAGATATAGGTGGAGATCCATTCATGATGTAATGAAATAGGTCATGAGAATTTGAATTTGAGTATATGAATTTTCTAGTTTTTGTGAATTGTCTAAAATACATATAATTGGTATGTGGGAGTTAATTGACACGAAAGTTTTTAACTATCTAACAAGGCTAGGTAATTAAACTCCTTCATTATGGAGAAGTCGATAATAGCTAGGCAAATCGAATTCGTGTGATTTTAGGTAAATAAACAACTTTCATTATCTCAATTATGAGATTTTTCAATTCCCCCATTTTTTATGTGGCAGCTAAACAAGGTTTAAATTTCTATTAAGAGGGTACTATCGATCTTATCTTAATTAAGATAGATAAAGTACATATTAGCTGTTTATATAAGAATGTATAGAGAAAAATAACATACTCCATCTTCTTCACTATATCCCCATTAAGGAAGTGAATTTAGACTACACAAACATATAACCTCACATATCATTGAACTTGGATCATACAAATCAACCCAAAAATGAAATATGAAAGAAAACTCGAATGAGCGAATAAGAAAAAATGGAAGAAAACTCTGCATAAGGAGTATTTGTTTTATATATACAAGTTCTATTATATTTTACTCGTTTTAAGCTTAAAATGAATAATGTCGTTTTAAATGTGAATTTGTGAATTTTGATTAGAATGGGTGGGGTTTTAGTTGGTTTGTTTAGGATGTGGTGTTGTTTTAGTTGGTTTGCTTAGTATGTGGTGTTGTTTTAGTTGTGTGTAATGTGTTTATTAGAGACGTGTTGTTAATGTTGTTTCGTTGACATACGTGTGAAGACTGGTAGGGAAAGAGTTTAAACCTTTTAATAACTTCTTAATCCTTTGAATTTAAATCCGTTCAATAAGCCTTTAAAATCAATTTATTGAAAATGTCATCTTAAGTCCTATGGTCATTAAAAATCGATCAAAGAGTATTTCAAATTGTCATAGCAATTAGCTAAACACGTTCCCAAGCCGGGTGCCATCCATCTTCTATCTCTCATGAAGATATGGGCATACATAACCTCCTAATTCTTGTCTTGTGTAGTTGTGTTGTGTCGCATTACTTCTTCCTAATTATGACCCCCTATTCACCCATTCCTCATATTAAACGAATTATTGAATGGTCTCACAAATCACAATAAAACTTTTAAGTAAACTACCTAGTTTTTAGGCAAGAGATTTCTATGTTTAGCACGCCATTATATAAATATGATTTTAGTAAAATAAAAAAAAAGGAAATACATTGGCTAAAGTGTACGATTACGATGTCGTATATCTAATACATATGTAAATTTTTTGTTTCATAGTACATACTACATAGAGTTCACCAATCACCCTCGTTAATTAGCCATTTTTAAATTTGAATTGGGACTTGATTGTGTTCATTTCAATTTACAGATAACTTGAATATAAGTTCAATGACAAAAGGGAAAAGTAGAAATCTAAGATAAAACATAGATTGAATATGATGTGGTTAATTCATGATGCAACTAAAATAACCACTAATTTTATATTTTTAATACTACCGGGTTTAATAAAGTGAGTTGGTTGAAGTTGAATTGAAATGAAATTTACTTAATGATAGAGGTGAAATAAGTTGAGTTGAGATGAAGTATGCTAAGCGGAATTAAATTGAGCTGAAGTATGCTAAGCGGAATTAAATTAAGCTGAATGAGAGAGTTGAAATTAAAGTGAAAAGAAGAGAGAGTAACTGCTTTCATACTCATAGTTTAACATAAATATCAAATCTCATCACTATTTTTTTTGATAATGATACGACGTCACCCAGTAACGTCCAATCTCGACGCCATTATCTCATATATATACCTCTTATTATAGAAGTCCCCACTTGTTATATGTGAAACCCATTATTTATGAAATTCCTATTTATTGCATTAAGAGGATAGTGTCGAGATTAGGCATCACCCGATAACGCTAAGTCGTTTTTCTTTTCTTTTTAAACCTCTGTGAAGAAACTAGAAAGATATAGATACAAATTTGTCAAACATTATGAAGTTGTTTAGTGGATGATTGACCCTATCCATGGAGAACAAATGGAGTGCAAAACTGCTTCATAAAATTCTTCAAACACAAATAATTTCTCATATCTTATGAAAATCGACGGCTGAAACACCTGGCATATTGGCACATATGATCATATTATGGACTTTGGAAGCTGTTAAAGTGTAAAGAAAATTGTCATTTGGAATACTTGCAAATTGCCAGCCAACCAACAGAGCTTATATTCGCAAGAACCAAGTCCTAAGACAAGAAAAATCCTCTTTTAATCATGTAACCAACACACATTATTCGTATAACAAATATTATTAAAGACGGACATATCCGTTACTAGCTTAAAATGGGTTAAGTAATATCCAAGTAGGTGGATAAAACAAAAGCAAAATGTTACTCTTTATGCATTCAGCTTGTAACGATTATGTCTGTTTTCAACGAGAACTTGTCTATTTGTATAAACAAGCCCAGTTATTCTCCTTAGAATTGACTACTAATATGCTGGTCACCTTCGGGTATTTTAGGATGATAATAAATCGAATTTAAATTGACATTAATAATTATTCAATTACTTTTGTCTTAAACTTCACTCATATAATCACCACCAAATTATATTTTGTTTTTGAGTGAAAAAACAAAAATGAACTGAATGAACCAAGTGAGGAATTCAATATGTTTTTGAGTAAAGTAAAAGTAATGAAGTTTTAAATCCCATTGATTCTTTTTCAAAGTAAACTAGTTTTATGCTAAATTATTAATGAAAATCTTATAAAATAGTTTAGTCAAATAAACTGCAACTCAGTTATCCATTAACCTATTTTATTTTGCGTGAATAACACTTTATATCAACATAAAATAAGAATTTTTTTCCGATGAAAAAAATTGGATGACAATTGCATAGTTGATCGAATTCAGCTTTACCCGACTCATCATTCATTTCATGAAAATATGATAAACTCTATAATAAATTCACTAAGATGGCCAATAAAGAAAACGAGACTGCTCAGTGTGCTCACTAATCACTATATGACTCGCTACTTAATTCTAAATTTCAGTTCGAGTTTTATTGAATAATAGGTTTTCGTTTATACAAAAAAAAAAAGAATAAACATGCTCAAGTGTAGGCTTGGCAAACGAATTTCGGATCAATTATTATTACATTATTTGTGGATAATAATTATTTTGCAATAATGAAAATTCGAGTTGTGTCATATTGGGTCTCGACTATTGAGTACGGATGTCGGATCGGTTCAATTCTGCCGAATCTACTCAATTGATAGTTGATACCACCTTTCCCTCAAAATAGTTCTCACTTAACCCAAAGCGTAATAACAACATGGGCTCATATGCTCTCAATGATGCAAAGTTTGGAGCTCGAGTTAGGCCCAACTTACTACTGGGCTTGAACTATTATCATCATACTTTATGTTGTCGACTTGTGGTACGGTACCTTGCATAGCTTGAGCTGTTGAGCTTCGGAAGTAATAAGACGGGAGATGAAACATAAAAGCAGAACGGATATCTCAATTCCATTCGACACTAAAGTTTGGTCGTTTGGAAGTAATAATAATAACTATGTAGTACTACTAGTAGATAGTTTGAATATCATCCGGAATATGGTTTACCCACATAGTCATATTCATGCTTACATTTTTCAACTCGTAACCTTTTACGAGTATTTCCGGACTTTTAAACCCCATGTAGCATATTACGGCCTTGCGGGGTTATAATGTGCAGACCGTCTTATTTTCGTCTTCTGATTTTTTCCTGTCCATTTTCATAACTCGGAGTAATCAATCGTAAAGTCTTCCAATTATTATTACTTGCTAAATTGTTAAATTCAACAACGGGTCTAAACCATACATAAACGGAGAAGAAATAGTTCACAATATAAACTCAAGGGCGTTCCACTCTAACTGGAAAAATTCAACGGATCAATTTTTTTGCTCGTCCGGCTGCAAACTCTAGCCCATGATCTAACTGGACAAATTCAACTGAGCAATTTCTTTGTTCGCCCGACTTCAAACTCTACCCCATGATCTAACTAGACAAATTCAACTGAGCAATTTCTTTGCTCGCCCGGCTGCAAACTATGGCCAATGAAACCTAGGTCTTTAGTCATGGGCTCTGATACCATTTTTAAATTCAACGAGTCTTGACCACACCCGCTGATACCATGTTAAATTCAACAAAGAGTCTTGATCACACCCGAATGAGGGGAAATTGTCCACAATATAAACCCGGGAATTCCACTCTAAACCCAATTTCACATAAACGGAGTAACCCTACTTTATAAATTTGGGAGCCCTCACAAGTGGGATTTTCGCATTTCCTCACACAATATCACAAACCTAAAAAATCGTCGTCCCCGTGTGGAGCTGTTAATTGTCGGAGTAAGATTCCATCTAATCCAATATTATAAAATTTATAGTCACTAATCATGTGTAAACACTTAGGACTTAGGACTAGGAGTACAACTCTACAATTTTCTATATTTTGTTGACCCTTAATATATAATTACGGTAAACAAGGTCTATAATAATATGTAGACAAATTTCATTTTAAGAAAAACGTATTTATTTTAAAGATTTTTTTTTCTGAAATAGACCATTCTCACTAATTAATGAACGAAATAGCTAATTTTTGAAATTTATTACCAAAAATGAGACAACGTATGATCAGATTTTTTCGAATCTGAGTAAGAACTCAAGTCGCTCTGGGGTGAGCGACTTGACAGTTGACAGTCTTGACACCCCTCCCCCTTCTCCTGTTTCCCAATTAAACCAACAATTACCCAAACTGAAAGGACGCAACCATCCTTGCAATACATTTGAATAACAACATATCGACATGCACTAAATTCCGATGCTTCTTCAGCTTATATACGCTAATAACTCTGAAAATCATGCTCCTGATAAATGTTTTTGCTATGGTAGATTGCCAAAAAAGAGTCCGTAAGATAAATGTTTTAACGAGCAAGATTGCAGACAGTTGAGTATTAGTGTATGATAATTGAAATGAAGGCTCGTTGTTCTTTATTTGGTTTCGATTATGACAAATATAGCAAGCTAGAATCACTATACTAGCTACACTTCTTACTATTTGCGAAATCTCCTTAAAACCAATTCTCGACGCAATAATTCTCATTGTTGTGTTGTTAACAAAGAGGTCAGATCGTATACATGTTGCCAACCATTTGCGTTGGAATCCTTGAGACACTGGGTAAATAATGTGTTTTGGTTATTCTATGTTGTTATCCTAGGTAACACGGACACTTCTCGTAATGAGTCGTACCGTATCCGACACCGACACTTCGCGGACACACGTCGTTACATGTCAAACGCCTAAACAGTCGTGTCTAACTTTCTACATTTATTTGAGGACGTGTTCGGCACGTGTTCATGGTATTTGAGTCGCGTGTCCACGGTATTTGGTTATCATTTGTGGTGAATGATGTTCTTCAGACGAGAAATGCGTTATCGAAAGAGATTAATTAGAATATTTGTTCAGATGAAAAATGAAAATGAGTTATTATTAAGGACAAGTTTTATCTTCACTTATTTAAAATTAATATCATATACTTTCACGAAAATAAAATCAAACATTTATAACTATAAAATGTATATTTTATTAAATTTAAATAACGTGTTCCGTGTCCTAAATTTCATGGCATACCGTGTCCGTGTCGTATCCGTGTCATGTCGTGTCCGTGTCTAAATAATTGGAATATTAATAATAGTTGGGCCGTTATAGGAATATTAATAATAGTTGGGCCTCAACCATTACCTTAAGGTTTTGGTTGAGACGGTTCATCTATGATGGTATCAGAGCCAGTGTGACCGAAGGTCACGGGTTCGAATCCTGACAACCTCAAAACCCCTCGAAAACTAACGAAGTGGAAACCCGCACACGGTATGGGGGCCTGTGCAAACTAACCACTCTTCAAGCCCAACGGGCATTGAGTGAGGGAGCGTAATAGGAATATTAATAATAGTTGGCACACGGTATGGGAGGCCTGTGCAAACTAACCACTCTTCAAGCCCAATGGGCATTCGAGTGAGGGAGCGTAATAGGAATATTAATAATAGTTGGGCCTCAACCATTACCTTAAGGTTTTGGTTGAGACGGTTCATCTATCACTAAATTTCATGGCATATCGTGTCCGTGTCCGACTGTCCGTATCCGTATCCGTGCTACCTAGTTGTTATCCAATCGTTTTCAGTAACACTCCTAAGTCCTCACCAATTCTTCCAAAACAAAACTTCAAATATTAAGGTTATAAAGTGGGGTTTTACTGAGAAAATGACGGTCTTTAAGTGTGATATGTTTTTTGTATACTTCTATAGTCTATACACAGCGACCCATATTTCAGGTAATCTATAATTGCCAATTGGTTTTAAGGCCAACAACTTGCTTCAATCAGCATAAGGCTTACCACATTCACAAGTTCAACTACTCATCTAACAAAATCCTAATCCCTAATTACTCTCATAATTTTCCCGAAATTCATAAAACCCAATCAATTAAACAACACACACAACTTTAAAATCACAACAATTTCACAAAAGTCCAAAAAAACACATCATTGCATCAATCAATGTTAATTAAAAGACAAAAATAACAACAACAATAACATCAAATTAAATTAAATCACGGTTCATGAAATTCTGATAATAGATATCGTGAATATACGTAACAATGCTAATTAAGAACACAAATCGAAAAATGAAGAAAAATACCAACAAATTAGGGTCGAAGAAATTGGACTTACGAAGTAGGAATATTAATAATAGTTGGGGCTCAATCATCACCTTAAGGTAAGGTTTTGGTTGAGATGGTTCATCTATCATGGTATCAGAGCCAGTGTGACCGAAGGTCACGGGTTCAAATCCTGACAACCTCAAAACCCCTCGAAAACTCACGAAGTGGAAAACCGCACACGGTATGGGGGCCTGTGCAAACTAACCACTCTTGAAGCCCAATGGACATTCGAGTCAGGGACAACTTTGATATGCGTGTTTGAAATTAGTATACTCTTTTACTCCACTAATGTATTCCCCACGAATTTTTTTTACGAAGGTTTTTAACCGACGTCTTCTTCAGTCAGGGACATCAACGAGAGTGTTATGAAATATTTAGTATAATATTATATGAATGTCCAATCTTAGAATATGTAGAGTGTTTTATTTTATTGAAACTCTACCTCTTTGTATGTGTATACTGTATAGGTACCCAGCGGCGGATTTGGGGTGGATAGGGTAGGTAAGTGTCACTCCCAACATAAAAATAAGAATAATATTTTGAACATAACTTTCACAAAAATGTGTTGGGCTTAGTGGTTAAAAGTGGTATAGGTTAGAAGTATGGTGAAAAAATGTGCCCTCCCAAAGCACAAATCTTACATCCGCCCCTGTACCCTCATAATGGAATGATAATATTTTATCTTTATTTCACAACAAAAATGTATTTTTCAAAGATACCGATGAGATAATATTTAACCCATTTTAATGTTAAGTTCCATATCTTGGTCCTTAAGTTCATTTATTGCCCATACATGATTTACGGGATGAAACACATGCAAGCTAAGTGTAAATCGTATAGTCGTATCACTCGTACGTATTTTTCTTGCTTGTGACGGGTTGAGTGGAGAGACGGATAATGACACTCACAAAATGAATAGGGAGACAAGGTGGGCTACCCTCATATGCTTCCCTCTCTCCTCTAAATGGGCATTTTGTGACACAAAATGTATCCGTCAGTTCGAAGTGACGGATATCTCCCATCTTCTTTGAGATTTTGTGTTTTAGTGATGACTAGTGTAAGTCTTTATTTATGAAATAAATTGTGTTTCCATGGTATTCAATTCGTATTTATGCTGCCCAAGCTTAGTGTTAAGATTTACAGTACATCTCAAACTTTCACAACCCATCCATATATTATTACGAGTCAAAAGTGTGAAACCGTCTCACACTAAAACTAGCTCTACCCAGTAGAGCCGCTTTGCGACATCATGGGGAGTCATTTTGTTGGTGCAGTGACCACGGGCATAATAGAATTACCAACTGAATTTGACGAGGATGGTGGTGGAGAGTCGAGGTCGCTGCAATTCTTGGGCAGCAAGAAAGTAACACAGGACATACTCCATGCAGCGGTCGAACGTGATCGTTACACATTCTTGTTAAAAACACTGAAGATGTTGAGTTCACGTCCTAGATTCGTCATTGATTTAATCTACCGAAAACAGAGCAAAAATGGTGATAATCCTCTTCACTGTGCTGCTAGACAAGGGAATATCTTCACCCTCAAATTGCTAGTCAATGCGTATACCAAAGCCGTTTCTGCTGTTGGGAATAACCAGGTAATGCTCTAAAACTATACTCTAGAGTCCCAATTATCTGTTTTTCTTGTGTTCAAATCAGCGTACTATGTCACGGATGATAATCGAACTCATCAATTTAAAGTTGGAATAAAAGAACTATTACAAGTTGAGCTAACTTCTGTTCTCATGTCCCAATTATTGATATAAGCTTTAGAATAGGTAAATAAATGAATATGTAACCAGGTAATGCTTTAAAACTATACTCTAGAGTCCGAATTATTTGTTTTTCTTTTGTTCAAATGAGCGCATTATGTCGCGGGTGAAAATTTTAAAGAATTCTTACAAGTTGAGCTAACTCTGATTCCCATGTTCCAATTATTTGTATACGCTTTAAAATATATAAATAAATGAATAGGACGGAATGACTATTTCAGTATCACACATGTTAGGCTTCTTTTAAACGTTTCAAGTTATATCCATTATGTTTACTTAATTACTTGTCAAAACTTAACCTCACCGTAAACTAGACCGGTAGAATCGACTTTTCAAGGTCAGATCCGTAAATCTTAATTGGCGGACCAAAATATATCATTTACTAAGAAAATAGACTATTAAAATAATAATTTTGTAAATCTCATGGAATATGGTAAATAAAAGACGTCTTACTATACTTATTTCTGAACTTTTTTTTACCAACATTTTAACTCTAACCCAACCTGAGACTTCTGTTTAGCCCGATTTGCATTCGACTCAATCTGCATGACCCGTTTGGCAGGTTAGTAGGTCTACTATAGTTCATTAATCTTAGTACTAAAAAAAACTTTTTAGTCACCCAATAATAATGTCAATTGTAGATATCCAAATATCCAATCACATTCCGTGAACAAGTATTTCCCGCTTATGTAGGAGTGATTTTAATCTGACCCGCGGAAAGAAAAGTGAATGCGATCACAAAAAGGGCGTACTTAGACGTATTACAATAAAGAATAGGGGAGATTCGAAACTGAAACCTATTATCTATAATATTTCCGGCTTAATCACTAAGCTAAGACATCATCGATATGCTCCACAAATTATGCCATTGCATTTCCATGAAATATAAGGTACGAAGTAGTAATAGATTAAGAGCTTAACCACTTTACATTATACCATATCCTCTTACAGGAGACACCGCCTTGGTTAGCAAAGAACTCTGATGGAGACAATCCACTTAGTTGTAGCTTGGGCAAAGATATGATGACGCAGGAAAACATAGCAAGGTACTTAGTTTCACTTGATGAACATTTGTTGACGACTTTGAGCCAAGCTAGGTATCCAGTAGATCACTGTAGCACTTTGATATTGGACAAAGACCATCGAAGCATCGTCTTCAATGGTATGCGAAGAGGCTTCTCGCAGTTGGTGAAGCAAATACTCACATCAGATCTTCCTTACTCGCTAGATGGTCAGAATTGTGAGACTCCTATGCACTATGCCTTCAAATGCAACGGTACGTCTTTGTTTGAGATGATTTCTTGACAGTATTAGCCCCTGTTCTTTCTGGCTAATTTCAGCTCCATTTTCAATTTTGCTTGGTTGTATTCCGTTAAGTTTAGTTTACGTTCAATCTATTATGTTCAATTAATCTCTTCACAAAAATAACTTTTCATTCAACTAAATTCACATTCAGCTCATTTCAGCCAAAAAAAACAGAGTTTTAGTCAGGAAATCGAGAGGATCGTGGTCCTCAAGAAATGAGATATCATTGTCATTTATTTTTCTAAAAGAAGACATAATAAAAGATAATAAACACCACTGTATGTTTATGACATTGGAATTACATATGCAGAAGACGTGTCGAGGCTCTTACTTGAAAAGCATCACGGGCTCATCAGGAAGGTGTCTTCGTCTGGTAAGACGATGCTTGATCATGCTGTTGAAAATGGTACTACTTGGTTGGTTAGATTGATGCTTACCAATGAAGAAGACACCAAATATACCATTCCATATTGGCCGAGAGTACCATGGATCAAGACATGTAGACAACTAATCTGGCACATGAACAAAGACGGTGACACTCCTCTTCATATCGCTGCGAGAAAGGGGGACATTGAAATTTCAAAAATTCTAATCCAGGGTTTCAAGAGTGCCCTTCAGGAGGAAGCCGAAGATTGCGATGTCGTGGATGATCTGTTTGAGCCTGGATATGAACTCATGGGTGTAAATCCACTATACCTTGAGAATCATGAAAAGGACATACCTTTAGTTCTTGCCTTGCGAAGAAAACATGATGATTGCGGAGTGATGTTGTCTATGGAGACATTTCCATTAGTAGAAAACTACAGCCTTGTTCCCTTATACACGAAATGCTTACCTGTTGCCATGGATAATGGTTGTCTATCATCGGCCAAGATGATACTAGAAAGAGTTATAAGTCACGCTTTAGGTAATTTGGGAAGTCGCCTCCATGGTGCTGGAATTAAAAGTCCGGGTGTTCGTAAGATGGCCGATCACATTACTGCAAAATATCCAGGTATGAAACACTAACACATATTAGATACCTCGTCTGAGTCGTCTCGTATAATGATTACCTTGAACAATTGATCTTACGGGTTAATTTCTTTTGGATTGTCAGTGAAGCAAAAAATGATAAAATCAGAGGAATTTGAAAAGCTTTTAGCAGTACTTCCAAGATTTCAAGGGGAAAATCAGAAGGATGCAAATACAATCCTCAAAGAAGCCGCCGAGAAAGGTGAAAATTGGCTTGTTAGAATGGCGTTGGAGTCTGACAAGAACTTATTTAAGGAGTCTGCACCGGCTTGGCAAGTAGCGTGCGAGAAAGGACACTTATCCACTCTACACATCTTTATTACCTTGCGCGATCATCAAGATTTCATCAATCTCTGTAGGGACAATAAACAAACCCCTCTTCATCATATAAAACTTCAGAAATCCGAACAATATTTTGAGTTTTTAAAGATACCGGTGTTTGAGCACCTCAAAAACGAAGTTGATAGTGATGGAGCGACACCATTGCATCGAGCTATACAACGCGACGACACTAAACTTGCTAGAGCCTTGCTTGAAACTAAAGGCATTGAAGTCAACATCAAGGATAACAAGGGTATAACAGCCCTTGATTTACTCGAGAAAAGATGCAAACTCTCTACGACCTGGGTCTGTAGTTATAATAGAACCGAACAAAAAATAGTTTATTGAACTATTTATTTTACAAAGATTGTACATTTATTTTGTGAGACTGAGATAACCATCATCATCACCTTGTGGTCTTTGGTGTCTACAGGGTAAGATGTGCAGGGAAATAGAACAAGACGCGACTGTAAAAAAACTCAAACACCTTTTCCGAAAAATATCATTTCAAGGTATGCAAGACTCCTTATCAGTAGTGGCAGCCCTAGTTGCAACCCTTACTTTTGCTGCAGGATTCGCTGTACCAGGTGGACCCGATAGCAAAGATGGGACACCGGTGTTAGCAACAAAGGCAGCATTCCTTGCGTTCTCCGTCTCCAACACAATTGCCATGTGTTGCTCCATAATGGTCTTATTCTTATTGCTCGGACCACTAATGTGGGACCTTCATCCGTCCCTATTTTATGTAAACATGAGTTTATACCTCTTAATGATGTCGCTTGGCGGGACTATGGTGGCCTTTATGACCGGTACTTATGCAAGTATGAGCCCGAAAACCATTGGGGATGCCATCTTCGTAATAGTCTTATGCTCTTTGACATTATTTATGGCTTGCATTTTTTGGATGTTAACCTACTCGCCTCGATTCAAGAAGCAATTTTGCAAGCTCTTTACCCGGCCTAAGAAGGGATTAGGGAATGAAATCATGCAGGCAACTCAAGGCTTATCTGTTGCAACTCTGAACCATGCGCCAAAGAACTCAAATATTTCTCCTAGTCAAGCGTCCGATAACATGAACTTAATAGGTAATGTGCAATCAGGAAGCTCAAACACGACCTTCGCTCATGCCTCTGACAACATAGCGACTAATGTGCAATCAAGAAGCTCAATCATGCCAATGACCCAAGGCTCTGGCTACGTAACGACTAATGTGCTATCGGGAATCTCAAACACATATGTCACGCAAGCATCCTTAAGTCCACTAACGGAACCACAAACACTAAGCTTGAACAAGGAGGTCGGTCAACCCTCAGCTCGTACTTTGTATCAGGCACCAGACCATATTAAAATTGAAATCAAACGTAGTTAGATAGTATGGATTACCAATTGTATACTAGGTTGTTTTTTAGCTTGAAAGTATCATATTTTATGGTTCCAACTTCCATTATGTAATATAACGGGTTTGGAATAAGGTTTAATGAGATTTTTTGCTAAAATGGGGTCGAAAATCAAACTATTTACCAGGAATGGGTCCCGTAATCAATTCCGATTATTTTTTTTTTTTCCAGGAATTTTGCACCTGTCGCTGTCCATGTTGCTTCCATTTTCAATGATTTGAGAAGCTACCTTCGTCATTTTCGTTCTCCTTACTCCGACCACCAAATAATAAAATACAATAACCATTCTCATCTTCTCACTTTCCTCATCGTATTCATATTCCTGTTTGAGTTATTGTCCCATGATTCGTGCAAAAAAACGACCTGTAATATATCGTTTGTTCACTAACAATCTCGGTTTCGAAAATTGAGCTGCCTTATATTTAGTATGCTTGAAGTTGCAGCCTTGATTCACTGTTAATACGGATTGGTAGTTACTCAATTATAGTATCACTAGCTAGACTTCACTGTAAATACGGATTGGTAGTTACTCAATTATAGTATCACTAGCTAGACTTCATAATTACTCCCTCCGTCGTCGTCATTCAGTAAAATAAGCTAAAAAGGGGAAAAAGCTATTACAGAGAATAAGAGGGAATGATACATCTCCCTCCGTCGTCATCATTTTGTAATTACTCCCTCCGTCGCTGAGAATGATTTCTTTTAGGGTGTGTTTGGATAACAAATTGGGAGGGAAAGAGAAGGGAGGGGAATTGAGGGAAGGGAAAGGGAAAGAAAGGAAAGGGAGGGAGAATGAAAATGGGTTTTTTGAATAGTTTTCCTTCCAAATCTTGCCAATAATGGAGAGATTATAATTTGGTCTAATGGAGAGAAATTTAATCCTCCCATTTCCCTCCCCTTCCATTTCCCTTCTTCCATATCTTGTAACCAAACAATGGAAAATAAATCTCTCCCTTTCCCTCCCCTCCCCTTCCCTCCAATTCTCTCAATCCAAACACACCCTTAGGGTGTGTAGGGAGGGGAGGGAAAGGGAGGGGAGGTGAAGTGAGGTGAGGTGAGGGGAGGGGAATTTTGGTTGTTTGGATAATAAAATTAATGAGAGGGAAATGAAAGGGGATAAAAAGGGACATGGTATATTGGATAGAGATGTTAATGAAATATGATGAATAATGGAGTGTATTATGGTTTTCCTTCCAAATCTCACCTACTTAGGAAAAAAAACTATTTAAACTAATGGAAGGAAAATGGATCCTCTCATTTCCCTCCCCCCTCATTTCCCTCTCACTCAATATTGTATCCAAACGATAGAAACTACATCCCTCCCTTTCCCTCCAAATCCCCCTATCCAAACATAGCCTAGTGTGTTGCCCATGTACCCTATGCTTGAGGGAATGCAAACGCCTAAGTCGTTGTAAACCATCACCACGACTGAAACAGGGAATAGTTCCTACGGTCTATCATATTAACAATATCAATATAATGGATTTTCGAAACCGAGATTGTTAATGAGCAGACGATATTAGGTGTCGTTTTTTGCACAATCATAGTCCAAATAACTCAAACTAGAATGTGAATACGATGAGGGAAGTGAGAAGGTGAGAATGGTGGTTATATTTTATTATTTGGTGGTCGGAGTAAGGAGAACGGACATGGCATATATGATCATATTTTGGACTTTGGTAGCTGTTAAAGTGTAAACAAGATTGTTACTTTTTTTTTTTTCTTTTTTTTTTATGATGAGGGAACCCGCAGCCGCTACCTTCGGTGTGCACGGGATAAACCACATAAATCAGGTAAGCCACCCGAGGATGACAAGCTCAAAATTTATTTAAGCATAGACTTGGGCCAAAAATGTTATAATACTTACAAATTGCCAGCCAACCAAGAGAACTTATATTCGTAAGAACCAAGTCCTAAGTAAAGAAAAATCCACTTTTAATCATGTAACCAACCCACATTATTTGTATTAGTAAGACGAACATATATATCACAATCAGGGACGAAGTTACAACAAAATTTGTATTTGGATTTTATCTTATCGATATATACTTATTTATTTGGGCGCGCATACCAATATATCAACGTTTTTTTTATATTTAATAAGATTTTTAAGAGAGTATAAAACATACTTATAGAATTATTGAGCTATGTATTGTTTTTTTTCTAACAAATTTACTCGATATTTATAAAACATACTTATAGAATCATTATTTATATAAAAGCAAAATGTAAAACCGCTGATGTGTCGCAACAAGGTTTCAGAATTTCCCTAATAAAGCTTCCTCATTCACTTTGACAAATTTAGTTTTAATTAGGCCAATCAATTACAACTAAGTATTATAATTATTATATTATTATAATACTATTAATTACATGATACATAATTAGATTTTCAAGGTTTCCATTAAAAGCTAAATTTCACTTTCCAAAGCCGAAACAATTACAATACTATTAATTACATAACGTAATTACCTACAAAACATCAATTATACAATCAACCATTATATTTCCAATAACCCATTTATTTCTCTATGCAATTAGTATAGCTGACTGAATAATGTGGTGACGTCACTTAGGTTTTCCTAAACCTTTGCTTCCAATAGTTGTATTATATACTCCGCTTTCATACATTGTATACACACGGAAACTTTCCACAAAATTTTGTCCAAGTAGAATTTGTTGTCATGAAAAGGGGATTGGAAGATGATACAGGTTTTTTTAACGTCTTTCGGAATAACGTATTTAATTTTCTTATTTTATTAATTTTCCATTCATAAGTTTTGTAAAACCATTTATTTCACATTTTTAACTCAAACTTATTTCATTGGAAACAATAATTTTCCATTTCTTATATATGATAAGCTCTTTCAAGTTAAATGTCAAACGTTTAGTATGTTGAGTGATTTTAAAAATAAACTACGTGTTGTTGTGTTATACTAACGCTCTTTTTACTTTCGAATAATAATTCAAATTTCTATTACTACTTCCCAGTTCACACTCAATGGCCGACATTTTTTTTAAAAAACAAGTTTCTAAATAACGCATAATTTTATATAGACCATTTTCGCTGTTTTTTGCTTTCACTTTTTTTCAATTTTTTCGTAATTGAAGTTCTTATATATTTTATTATATATTTACTTTTTCATTTAATTTTATTAAAGCCTTCTCATATACATCAAATACGTTATTAAATTATCTAACGAATTTACTTGATCATTTTCTTTAAAAGTCGGAAATAAACAACCCCGTGAATTTTCACGGGTGTTATGCTAGTAAATCATTAAAATAGTTTATTGCTTGACCAAAACAATCACATGGGTACATTAATTATTATATACAATATTATTTGTCAATATAACTGATGCAATCGCATAATGTTAGCCTTTGATTAGATATGACAATTACTAATTGGTCCTATATTGATTGACGTAATCACACTGATTTAGCCAATGGAATATATGGAAGATATACAGAGGAAATACATATGGTAAATATATATTCTAATAATAAGCATAAACAATAATCAAATTGTTTAAAACTCAAAAATAAATCTTAAAATGCAAGTTATGGTTCTCGAACCCCTGACCTCTTGCAAAAAAAAGTACTTACCACTTAATCAGTTACCAATACACCACACAAGTTTTACTAAAATTCATATGCTTATTTATTACTTATCGTTAAAAAGCTAGCCTGGGCAGTGGTCCGCCCGGCCCCGGCATAGCTTTGTCTACCGGACAATGCGTTCAGTATTACTAGTAATACCCAAATGGGTAGATAAGGCAAAATCAGAATGTTACTCCTTATGCATTCAGATTGTGATAAATATGTCCGTTTTCAACACGAACTTGTGTATTCTCCTTAAAATCAATGTTAAAGTCATGATGTCTTAACAACTAATATGGTCACCTCCGGGTATTTTAGGATGGTTTACATTGATGTTAAAAATTATTCAATTGTTTTTGTCTTAAACTTCACTCATATAGTCACATTCAAATTATATTTTATTTTCGAGTGAAAAAATAAAAATGACTAAATGAACCAAGTAATGAATTCAATATGTTTCTAAGTAAAGTAAAATTATTAAAGTTTTAAATCCCATTGATTCTTTTTCAAAGTAAACTAGTTTTATGCTAAATTATTAATGAAAATTTTACTAAATATTTTAGTCAAATAAACTGCATTTCAAATTATGTGAATCTATTTTATTTTGCTTGAACAACACTTTAATAAAGGTAACAAACAAATGTTTAAATGAGAGGGAGTATAAGAAATAAAGTTCTTTGGTTGATAATTTTTTCTGCGTTTCAATAACATACATAAGAATGTTTTTGTTTTTTCTTAGGGGAAATAAATAAATAATTTTAAATGACCAATGCATAGTTGATCGAATCCAGTTTACTCGACCCTCATCCATTTCATGAAAAGACGACAAACTCTATAAATTTACTAAGATGACCAATAATGAAAATGAGACAACTCACTATATGGCTCACTATTTAACTCTAGATTTCATTTCGAGTTTTATTGAATAATAATTTTCCGTTCATAAAAAAAAAGGAATAAACATGCTCAAGAGTAAGACCGGTAAACGGGTCGGGTTAATTTTGGATCAGGTTTGCAACTTCAGGTCAGGTTAGGTACAGCCGCATTATTTTCGGATAAACTATTATCAAATTATTTGTGGATAATAATTTTGCAACAATAAAAATTCGGGTTGGGTCACATTCGAGTCTTGACTCTTGAGTATAGATATTGGGTCGGGTCAATTTTACCGGATATACTCAGGAGATACAACCTTTCCCTCAAATAGTTCTCACTTAACCCAAAGCGTAATAACAACATGGGCTCATATGCTCTCAATGATGCAAAGTTTGGAGCTCGAGTTAGGCCCAACTTACTATTGGGCTTGAACTATTATCATCATACTATATGTCGTCGACTTGTGGCACCTTGCGTAGCTTGAGCTGTTGCCTGTTGAGCATCGGAACTCGAAACTAGTCGAAAGTAATAAGACCGGAGATGAGACATAAACGTGAAGACCGCTGCTTATTCTCGCCTTCTGTTTTTCTCCTGTCCATTTTTGTAACTTGGATGAGTCGATCGTGGATCACCTATATTGAGTAGGCTTTGATTATTTCTCGCCCGTTACAAAAATGTTCGAAAATTAAAATTAAATCTTTCGTTAAGTTTTCCAATTATTATTACTTACCAAAGCAACAAAAAAGTCGCCGTGTCAGGTGTGGAGTTGTTAATTGTCGCAGTAAGATTGCATCTAATCCAATATTATACAGTAAAATTTACGGTTTTGGGAGTACAACTCTTCAATTTACTATATTTTATTGAGTCTTAATATATAACTAGTGTAACACCCGTGAAAAATCACGGGGTTGTATACACTTACTTTTAAAGATGACAAAGGCAAATTCATTTCATTATATAACAATTCTATTTATTCGAACAAATTGATTTTTAACGGGGTTGTTTTGCATATAAGATATGTTCGGTCAAAAGGTGAATTTCCTGGTACACTAATTTTCAAATATCTGTTACCAATGATGGAAATATTTGGATTAATTATGATAACATGAATGAATAAGATATATAAGAAAAAAACAATAAACGATTAAAAAAAACATTAAATAATTAATAATGATTAATTTGGAAAGTTATTGTATTTGCTGAATTGGTGACAGAACTTAAGTTGACGGACAAATAGGATGAATAAAATAACTAATCAGGTAGAAATCTAAATTAAATGGGTGTATTAAAATTCGATAATCTAGGACAAAAATTACAGTTTCTTGAAAACCTCCTTGTAAACAACATTTGCTGAGAAAAATGGAGATATAATAATTAATGAGAAAAATCAATTACTGGATGATGGATAAAGATGAGTTAGAAAAATAGGGAAGAAGTTACATAAAAAAGGAAAATGGAGAAAAAGGAGATTACAGACTTTTTTTCCAAAAATAATTAAGAAAAAGACTAAAATAACCCCGATGTACAATAGCATTGTACATCTGGTGGTATAGTCCAGGAACTGTATAATTAGGATATTATGTTACCTTAATTCAGATTCAGAAATATTAACAATCATTAACATAATTTCAGCTATGGAATATATTATATCATATTATATACCACATTTTCCAAAATACCATAGGAGCTATATTATATTCCTCGTAATGGCACATTAATATATTTGTCAATCATCATGGATCACTAAGAAAGTAATTGATATCGCTTAAATAAAATAAAATTCTTTACAATGCATGGTTCACGATAGTTTGACGGTGGTATTAGACATGCCTTCGGTTCTATTTGGTAAATCTAGTTGAAAATTGAAATATTAACTCAAATCTAATAAGCTAGAAAAATAATAGACATATTTGGTGTACCCGTCATTAAATCTGTCATATTTTGTACCCGTCTAAATAATACGATTATGTATCATACGAAATCTTTCTATATATTCTCTAAATAATTAATATTCTCTAAATAATTGTTTAGAGAATATAAAAGGCAAATTAGAAAATCTGACTTGTTTTACGTTGTCTTTTTCGATAGATAAAACACTTTTTTTAAATCAATTAGGAAATCTGACTTGTCAAATTTCAAAGTATTATATTTTTCGGAAAAATTGTTTTGTGAGGGTGAATGTGAGAGCGTCATATTTTTAATAAAATTTAAATTAACCCAATTTAATAAGGTATTGTTACATTCTTAAATTAACCCGTCATATTTTGTACGAATTTGAAACTATGTGGCAAAATAAGTTAATGGTGAAAAATATAGGATTCGATAAAAAGTACTTTATATTTGCAAACCATTAAAGGCAACTTTATTAGTTCACAACGTAATTATCTTCAATGATTCTCGAACTTTATATTCACCTAATTAACCCCTAATTATGTTCAATGATATTCTTAATTTATATTTTCAGACCATTAAAGGCAACTTTATTTATTATATTCTCTAAATAATTCGAGAATCATTTTGTGAGTCGGATTCTTGAAATTTCAAATTTAATTTGGTATGAAAACGTTACATTACAACCCATTAATTGAAAATATGGGTGCAAATTCCATATTTAATAATGGCTGACTTGTCAAGAATGATTTGTCAAAATCGTAAGGATTTAATTTGGCTGATGAAAACTTGTTTTGTGTGGGTGAATGTGAGGGTGTGTAAGGCCTAATGCTGTTAATTATGGTAAACAACCGTGATTGGTAGAGAATATATATGGAATATTTAGGATTTGTTATTAGTATAATCTGATTGGTTGTTATTAGTATAATATTATAATATTTATAATATTTAGGAAATCTCGGTATAATATTTAGGGAATCTTGGAATGATTCTAATAATAATAATAATAATATTATAATATTATAATACATAAAAATATATGACTTGGCATAAATTGAGGATTGTCATTGGTCTACGAAACTGAATTTTGTGAGAGTGAATGTGAGTGAGCGAAAGAGCGAACGGTGGAATATTAGCGCGCCACGTATGCAGTTATACATTCTTCTTTTATAGTAATAATGATTGCAGTAAACGAGGTCTATAATAATTTGATGACAAATTATTCCAGTTTACAACGGACGTATACGTTTTAAGTTTAAATTGTTATAACTAATAACTAGTATAAATAAGTTAAAAACAGAATGTACAGAAAAAAAACAAAATGTATTTTCAAAGGTTCCGATCTGTGACGGTTTTGGGAGACCTAAAATGTTCAGTTATATGTATAAGTTAGTACTCTTAGTTTACCATGTACCGATATTATTTGTGTAGTGGTACGTGATATTGATTGATAATTTTTAGACCCAAATCCATGTTAGTTATATACTGTCAAAGAAATTAAGACAATGAAAACAACATGAATCACAATGTTTTCCTTATAGAACAATTCGTCCCGTATATCAATGCCTGGGATGTTCTGAATTTTCTACAGAGAAAAGACGGTGTTCCTCGGTTTTTGGCAAGAAAACAGAGATATAATTTCGAAGTATTGATCCGCAATTTGTTTTTTCTGTTCAAGAAGAATAATCAGAAGTTTTTCTCTTAGGGAAAATCTGATTCATTTCGTCCCATATATATAGGGAAATGAAGGGGAAAAGGGAAGGATTTAGTCAGATTTCTGAAGACCTCCGCATAGTCGTTCGTAAGGCAACTATACCGCGAACTTATAATATAATAGACTAGTGTACACTCCGTACTTCCCGAACTAGCTTTATTATTTATAAGTTCGCCCGTCTCTGAACCAAATCCAAATTACGAAAAATGAACCGGTAATTACATTTAAATTACCAACAATCCAAATTCCTAGATCCGCTCTCGTTCCAAATTTCCAATGTAATATTAATATTTAACCCATTTTAATGTAAAGTCAGATATCTCCATTGTTGACTTTTTACTACACACATGATTTACGGGATGAGACTTGTTTTGGTAAAATTTCTACCGAGTCAATTGATTGTGTTGTGAGTCAAAGTGCCAACCAATATGACGGTTTAGGTAAAAGATAATGCAAAACAAAAATGAACAAAGAACAACACGCAAAGTTTTTGGTGACGCGGAAAAACCCGTTTAGGGAAACAACCGCGGGGGGAACGGAATCCCACCAATATTTTCACTATGATCGAAGGTTTTTCACTGTAGGGACGGATTACAAGTATTTTGCTAGAGAAGTAGGGTTTACAACGTATGAACTAGATGATTAAGTAATGACCTAGTCTCTCTTTTTATAGCTGCGAATTATGCTTAACGGACTCAGTTTCTGGTGCTGAAATGTGGGAGAGAATATAGGGGAATATTCTCTTAGGGTTTTGACCCATTCCCTTTCTTTCAACAGCTCTTTTTCTGCTCTGGGCTGTGCCTGATCTGCATCTAGTCTGCGTCTAGTCTGCGTCTAGTCTGCGTCTAGTCTGCGTCTGATCTGCCTTTGATCTGCCTCTGGCGTTGGGCTGCGTAATTATTCATCACTGGGCCCAATAGTGAGATGTGAATTTTGGGCTAAACAATTTCCCCCAAATTTCAGCCTAATCTTGGCTTTTAATTGGGCTGGAATTTCCTTTCGTGCCTTTGAATAAGTTTCTGAGTTTAATGGAGGTAGTTGGGGTTTCGGCAATTGTTCACAGCCGTTCTTTTGTCACATCTGCCCCACTTGCCCCATCACTTCATTAATTACCTTGTCCCCCATTATTTACTCTCTTTAACCCTTCAGTTTGCCTTTTGAAATTTAACTTTCAAATTTAACCCATGTGACTCTCCTATAAATACCCCCTTTAACCGTGTACTTTATTTTACCTCTTTCAAAAAATTTTACCTTCTTTCTTGCTTCCTCTTGCTTTCTTACTTTCTCTTGCTTTCTTACTTTCTCTGTTGTGAAATTCTTTTACCGCTTTCGCCTTTTTACCATGTCTGCTCCTGAATCCTCTTCTGCTACTCCTGTTGCTACTCCTGCCCCTGCTGGATCTTGTGGGTCTGTTCCTGCTTCTGAGGAGTATTCTGGCCTTTTCCCTTCACAAGGCCTACTTGCTGAGAAACACTTGTGTGACTCTACCTTCACCGAGTCCCATGCGTCTCTCATCAAGGTTCGGTTCGGGTTTCCAGATGAGGTTGTTTATCACTTCCCCCGTGCCGGTGAGAAAGCCGACTTTGAGAGAGAGGGGTGGACTTGCTTCTACGAGTACCCCTTTCGTTTGGGTCTCAGATTTCCTTTCCCTGGTTTAATTGTTGATTTCCTGAAGTTAACCAAATTGGCCATGTGCCAGATTGCTCCGCATGCATGGAGGATCTTGCTCAGCATTTGCGCCCTGAACCGTGAACGAGGGCTGGACATCGGTTTAGCCGACTTGGGGCAGTGGTTCGCCCCTCGTTCTCTGGGCCATTTCCAGTGCACCATTCGTGGTCATGATAATATGCCTTCTGCTATTGTTTTTTCCACCACTCCTGATGATAGTAAGTGGTTTAATCGTTTTATTTTTGTCAAGATCGACACTCTTCCTACCTCCCCAGACTATATCTTTGCCAACTGGCAGTCCGTGGAAGGTACTACCTCTGCTCTGGTGTTGGTTTTGCCAGATTACTTTGCTGTTGGTTTCATGCTGATGGTTTTTATTGGCTTCTGCAGGGCATAGCTTGGCTAAGTTCCCCGATGCTGTGGATCCCCCTACTTCGAAGGCCAAGCTCCTGGACCTTCCTGCCGAGGAGAGAACTTTCTCCAGGCTGGTCCGGGATTCTGCTGTTCTGGCGGTAAAGAAGGAAGGTACGGTGTTTTGATATGGCTGTTTTTCTGGGTAGGTTTTGTTTGGTTTTATACTGACTTCTGTCTTTCCAGGCAAGCCCAGAGTTGATATAAGTAGGGTGATGCAGCTGCGTAGGAAGAGGTTAGCTCCTGGGGATGCTGGATCCTCGAAGAAAAAGAAAGTGGATGTTGTTGAGGGGAGCTCTGCTGGAGCCGGGTCCCAGGCTGCCCCAATTGAAGTTGATACCGTCGATCTGGTTCAGGAGTCTGTTCCTGAGGTTCCCTTCGTTGATCCGTCTCCTCTGGTGGTTCTTCCCTCCATTCCTACTCCTGGCTTTAAGCCTATTTTGGAACAGCTACCTCGAACATTTTCTGGAGAATCTTCCTCTCCTCCTCTGCAGCTGGAGTTTCCAGGAGATTTTGGAGGTTCCCAGACCAAGCTCTGGCCTACTCTGAACTCCCTATTGTTCCCAGCTTCTGCTTCCATTCTAAAAAAGCGTCCCTTCCGGGACTTGCCCAAGCGCGTCGCTGAAGTCTCCTTTGAGGTAGGTTTCTTTGTTTCTTTTTTTTTCTTTTCTTTTTTTTTTTTTTTTTTTTTTTTTTTAACTTGGCTCGGCGTGCTTTTAGGCTCTGGAACTGGCATTGTGCACTAAGCAGCAGAGCGAGGAGTTGCTGACGGATCTCCAGCGCATGAAGGTGGCTTATGACGCTGCTCTGGAGAGGATGGAGGAGATGAAGGCGAAGCTCAGCTCTGAGGAGGTCTTGAGGGCGAATCTGCGGCAGGCGGTTGATCGTTTTCGTCGGGAGGTGATTGCTGGCCAGGAGAAACTTAAGGCCCGGGAAGAGAAGCTCAAGGCTCAGGAGGAGGAGCTCAGGACCCTGGAGGGATCGTCCCAGGACCAGTTAGCCGCAGCTCAGTCTAAACTGGAGCGGGCTTTAGCCTCGGAGGCTGATCTGGTCCTGAAGGTGGAGGCCCTGGAGCATAAAAAGACTGGCTTGCAGAGAGCATTAATTGAGGCTGTTGCCTACACCGCTGCTGAGACCCGGGTGAAGTGTGTTCGGGAGTTCCAGGAGGGTAACCATTCTACTTGGGACTTGGCAGCTTTGGAGAAGGCCTTTGCTTCTGACTTTCCTGATGGTTTAAACATGGACCTGATTTCCGATGATGATGAGGAAGAAGGCGAGGTAGGGTTCCAGGATGCCGGAGAGGAAGTGACCTCTGACCCTACCAATGCCGATGCTGCTGCTCCTACTCCTGATGAGTAGGTTTTTCAAAGAATTTGTCTGTTGGGCCCTGATATGGGCGTTAATATTTTCTTTTGAACTTTGGATGCCCCTGCGTGGGCTTAACTTTGTAACTTTTTGCTGCTGGTCCGGGTGGACCAGTAAAAACAATTCTGCCACTGGTTCTGGTGGATCAGTGGAAATATTTTCGTTTTGAGCTGCCTCGAGCAGCTTTTAATCGTATGTCCCCGTTGTATGGGCTTTGTCTAATCTGTTGGTTTTTCTGCCGTTGTTCTGGCGTTTTTCTTTTGTACATGCATGTTTCGTTTGTATTTTGGCCATCGCTGCTTTGGTGTGCTGGCCTGGTGTTTTGTATACCCATCCCTATACTGGGGTGCCAGGCTTAACTTAGGTTCTCCTGCGATCAGTGCAGATTTCCTCTTTAGGTCCGTCCACTAGGATAGGTAAATTCTGGTCCAGAAAATAAATGATGAAAATTTTTCCTTTTAAAAGACTTAAAAGTTGAAAACGTACTAAGGTTTGAAATTACAAGACGTAAAAAATATAAAGGCAAGATATCACTCTAAACTTAGGTTTATATAAAAAATATAAAGGTAAAACAAAATTTTAAGCTGAACCAGAGTAAACTTTATACAGAGTAGAACCTGAGTCTAAGGGAGCTGCTCTGGTCTGGTGGAGGCACCTTTAGATGATATACTTTTTTAAGTGAAGTATATTCCATGATCTGGGTATCATTTCCCCTTCCATTGTCATTAGCCTGTAGGCCCCATTACGAACTATGCTTTCAACCTGGTATGGGCCCTCCCAGTTATAAGCGAACTTTCCGGCTTGTCTGTTTTTGGTGTTCTGGAACACCTTTCTCAGGACCAGATCTCCTACTTGCAGGGTTCTGATTCTGACATTCTTGTTGTAGCTCCGAGCCACCATCTGTTTGTATGAAGCCATCCTGACATAGGCACTGGTCCTGAGTTCATCAACAGTGTCCAGGCTGCTTTTCATTTCTACTTGGTTCTGGTCCTCAGTTATACTCCCGTATCTGTGGGTTGGGACTTTGATTTCAGAAGGAATTACTGCTTCTGCTCCGAATACAAGGCTGAAGGGGGTCTGACCTGTTGCTACTTTCGGAGTAGTTCTGTCAGCCCACAGGACCAGAGGAAGCTCCTCTGCCCATTTTCCTCCCATCTCTTGTAGTTTCTTTTTCATATTTTCGATAATGATCTTATTACTGGACTCAGCTTGTCCGTTGGACTGGGGATTTCTGGGGGTAGACTTTTGGAGTGATACATTCCACCCAGCACAGAATGCCTCGGTTTTCTTCCCAATGAATTGGGAACCATTGTCACATATTATTTCTGAAGGTATGCCAAATCTGGTGAATATATTACGCTTGATAAAAGAAATGACCTGTGCCTCGGTGGTCTGGGTGAATGACTCTGCTTCGATCCATTTAGAGAAGTAGTCAGTCATTGCCAACATGTACAACTTGTTTCCTGGTGCTCTGGGGAGAGGTCCCACAATATCCATTCCCCACTTCATAAAGGGCCATGGGGATATGACCGGGTGCAGGGGTTCTGCTGGTTGGTGGTTGACAGGTGCATGCCTTTGACAGGCGTCACACTTCCTTGCGTATTCCTTCGCATCTTTGCGCATTGTGGGCCAGAAGTACCCCATTCTGAGAGCTCTGTTGGACAGGCTTCTTCCCCCTGCATGATTTCCACAGTCGCCATTGTGGAGGTCATGCAAGACTGTCTGTGCCTCGGTCTGGTCCAGGCATCGCAGATATGGCCCTGCTAACGACTTCCGGAACAGGATTTCATCAATCAGTGTGAACCTGGAAGCCTTCATCCTGAAACTGCGTGCCTCTTTCTTACTGCTGGGTTGGATATCATGCTGCAACCAGTCCAGGTATGGCTTTCGCCAGTCTTGTTCTGACGCCTGGTCTAGGTTGCTGCTGCAGATAGGCAGCTCCTCCTGGCCCGAATCTGGTCCAGGAATGGCTGGTTTGAGGACATGGGTGATTGGAATACTGGCTATGTCGGCTGGTTTGAAGGTTGAGCCTAGAGTCGCCAGTGCATCTGCCTCTGCGTTCTGCTCTCTGGGTACTTGCTGGATGCAGAATTCCACGAATCTGTCGATTAGCTCTTTTGCCACGCACAAGTAGGCCGCCATTGTGGGGTCTCTTGCTTCGTATGTCCCATTGACATGATTCACAATTAGTTGTGAATCACTGTACACATTAACATGGTTGATTCCCATGTCCAAGGCTAGTTGCAATCCCAGGACTAGGGCTTCATACTCAGCCACATTATTTGTGGTCTTGAACTCACATCGGACTGCTTGGGTGATTAGATCCTCTTCTGGTGATCGGAGGATCAACCCAACTCCAGACCCTCTGGCGTTTGAAGCTCCATCTACTCGTAACTCCCAGGTGCCTGGTTTGGCACCCTGGTGTAGGTGCAGGATTTCCTGCTCTGCTTGGGTCTGGAGTGCTGGGCTGAAATCGGAGACGAAGTCTGCGAGGGCTTGTGACTTTATGGCTGTGCGTGGTTCAAACTGGAGGTCATACCCACTGAGGTGCACCGACCACTTAGCCATTCGTCCTGATAATTCTGGCTTTCTCATAACCGTCTTGAGTGGGTGATTGGTAACCACTGAGATGGTATGAGATTCGAAGTATGGACGCAGCTTGTAAGATGCTGTGACCAATGCTAATACTAGCTTCTCCAGTGAGGTATACCTTGCTTCTGCTGGTAGTAGTGACTTGCTAACGTAGTATACCGGGTGATGAGCTCCTTCGTGCTGTCGGACCAGAACTGCGCTTACTGCTGCTTCGGTTACTGAGAGGTACAGGAGCAGGACCTCCCCCTGCTCTGGCTTGGATAGCAGGGGTGGGCTGCTCAGGTACTGCTTTAGTTCCCGGAATGCTTTTTCGTGCTCTGGTGTCCAATCAAACTTCTGGCTTTTTCTGAGAATATCATAGAATAATCTGCACCGGTCTGAGGATCTGGAGATAAACCTGCTCAGGGCTGCTACTCTTCCCGTCAGACGCTGCACATCTTTTGGCTTCTGGGGTGATTCCAGCTGCAGAACTGCTTTGATCTGTTCTGTGCTGGCTTCTATCCCCCTCTGTGTTACCATATACCCCAGGAATTTCCCACTAGAAACTCCGAAGGTACACTTGGCTGGATTTAACTTCATTTTGTACTTCCGGAGGGTGTTGAATGTTTCCTCCAGGTGTTGGGTGTGGTCTGTTGACTGCTTGGATTTGACCACCATATCATCTATGTAGACTTCCATATTACGTCCTATCTGGTCTTTGAACATCATATTGACGAGCCGCTGGTAGGTAGAACCAGCATTCTTCAGGCCAAAGGGCATTACGTTGTAGCAGTAGATGCCTCTTTCGGACCTGAATGCTGTTTTTTCCTGGTCTGCCGGGTCCATTTTGATCTGGTTATACCCGCTCCAGGCATCCAGGAAAGTCAACATTTCGTGGCCTGCAGTGGCGTCTACCATGGCGCCTGCAGTGGCGTCTACCACGGTGGGCGCCAAATTGTTTTGGTAAAATTTCTACCGAGTCAATTGATTGTGTTGTGAGTCAAAATGCCAACCAATATGAAGGTTTAGGTAAAAGATAATGCAAAACAAAAATGAACAAAGAACAACACGCAAAGTTTTTGGTGACGCGGAAAAACCCGTTTAGGGAAACAACCGCGGGGGGAACGGAATCCCACCAATATTTTCACTATGATCGAAGGTTTTTCACTGTAGGGACGGATTACAAGTATTTTGCTAGAGAAGTAGGGTTTACAACGTATGAACTAGATGATTAAGTAATGACCTAGTCTCTCTTTTTATAGCTGCGAATTATGCTTAACGGACTCAGTTTCTGGTGCTGAAATGTGGGAGAGAATATAGGGGAATATTCTCTTAGGGTTTTGACCCATTCCCTTTCTTTCAACAGCTCTTTTTCTGCTCTGGGCTGTGCCTGATCTGCATCTAGTCTGCGTCTAGTCTGCGTCTAGTCTGCGTCTAGTCTGCGTCTGATCTGCCTTTGATCTGCCTCTGGCGTTGGGCTGCGTAATTATTCATCACTGGGCCCAATAGTGAGATGTGAATTTTGGGCTAAACAAGACTCATCACACATGCAAGTGTAAGTCGTTATTTAATTTACACTCGTATAGTCCTATGTATTTTTATTAACACAAATTCTTATTTGCAACGGCACTATCCGTCGCAAGCTTGTGACGGATACCGTTTTCTCTCACAAAATACCCACTTTTTTCTCTCACCAACACTATTCATGTGGTCCCCTTTCTCCACTAACTCATTTTATATCCATTTTATCTCACAAAATATCCGTCACAAATTGTGACCCGTCGCAAGCAAGACTTACTATTTTATTAATGACTTGTGTAAAAGTCTTTATTTATAAAATAAATTGTGTTTCCATGGCATTTAATTCGTATTTATGCTGCCCAAGCTTAGTGTTAGGATTTACAGTACATCTCAAACTTTCACAACCCATCCATATATTACGAGTCAAAAGTGTGAAACCGTCTCACACTAAAACTAGCCGCATTGCGACATGGGGAGTCATTTCGTTAGCGCAGTGACCACGGGAATAGTAGAATTACCAACTGAATTTGACGAGGATGGCAGCGGAGAGTCGAGGCCGCCGCAATTCCTTGGCAGCAAGAAAGTAACACAGGACATACTCCATGCAGCAGTCGAACGTGATCGTTACACCTTCTTGTTAAAAACACTGAAAATGTTGAGTTCACATCCTAGATTCGTCATTGATTTAATCTATCGAAAACAGAGCAAAAATGGTGATAATCCTCTTCACTGTGCTGCTCGACAAGGGAATATCTTCACCCTCAAATTGCTAGTCAATGCGTATACCAAAGCCGTTTCTGCTGTTGGGAATAACAAGGTAATGCTCTAAAACTATACTCTAGAGTCCCAATTATCTGTATACTTTGAATCTTTGATTAAGATACGTTTTACAATATGTAAATAAATGAATAGGACGGAAGGACTATTTCACTATCACACATGGTTAGGCTTCTTTTAAACCTTTCAAGTTATCCATTATATGTTTATAACTTTATATACAACTTGTCAAAACTTAACCTCACGGGTAGACCCGACCGGTAAAACCGACTTTTCAAGGTTAGATCCTGTTTAGCCCAATTCCCATTCGACTCAATCCGCATGACCGTTTGGCAGGTTAATAGGTCTATTATAATTCAATAATCTTAGTACTAATAAAAGCAGTTTAGTCATCCAATAATAATGGCAATCGTAGATATCCAAATATCCAATCACATTCTGTGAACATGTATTTCCCGCTTATGTAGGAGTAATTTTAATCTGCCTCGTGGAAAGAAAAGTGAATGCCATCACAAAAAGCATATACTTATTCGTATTACAATAAAGAAAAGGGCAGATTCGAGAATTTTTTGGTTAATTAACGTTAATTAGCAAAATAATTAGGTAATTAACGTTCATTTGAAACTATGCGGGTCTATGGTGTCCACGTCATCACTTCTTATTTTTATCCGATTTTTAAATAAAACAGCTAAGCAACCTAGAAGCTTCACTTAGGGTTTTTTTTTATATAGAAGTATATATAAAAGGCATAACCGCTAAGAATCTTAGCGGCTTACCATATCAGTACTGTCGTATTGTAGTGTACCATACAAATTTGTTATAAAATTTTGGAAATTGTCTGTTTTTTTATTTAAATAAATACAAATATTTGGACGATGACATTTTGATAAAGCTGCTAGGTTTCTTGGCGGTTTTATGTAAAAGTCGGACAAAAATAAAAAGTGACGACGTGGACACCATAGACCCAAATAGTTTCAAATGAACACTAATTACCTAATTATTTTGCTATTTAACACTAATTAACCAAAAAATTCGAGATTCGAACCTGAAACCTATTATCCATAATATTTCCGGCTTAATCACTAGACTAAGACATCATCGATACGCTCCACAAATTATGCCATTGCATTTCCATGAAATATAAGGTACGAAATATTAGATTAAGAGCTTAACCACTTTACATATACCATATTCTGTAACAGGAGACACCGCCTTGGTTAGCAAAGAACTCCGATGGAGACAATCCACTTAGTTGTAGCTTGGGCAAAGATATGATGACGCAGGAAAACATAGCAAGGTACTTAGTTTCACTTGATGAGCATTTGTTGACGACTTTGGGCCAAGCTAGGTACCCAGTAGATCACTGTAGCACTCTGATTTTGGACAAAGACCAACGAAGCATCGTCTTCAATGGTATGCGAAGAGGCTTCTCGCAGTTGGTGAAGCAAATACTCACATCAGATCTTCCTTACTCGCTAGATGGTCAGAACTGTGAGACTCCTCTACACTATGCCTTCAAATGCAACGGTACGTCTTTGTTTGAGATGATTTCTTTGCAATATTAGGCATTGTTATTTCTGACTTATTTTCAGCTCTTTTCAATTTTGCTTGGTTGTATTCCGTTAGGTTTTATTTACGTTTAATCAATTATGTTCAATTAATCTCTTCACAAAATTAACTTTTAATTCAACTAAATTCACTTCACCTCATTTTCACTCAATTTAGTTCAATTAAGCTTACTCCAATTAATTCAATTTAGCTCGTTTCAGCCGAAAAGAACATGGCTTTAGTCAGGAAGTCGGGAGGATCGTGGTCCTCATCAAGAAATGAGATATCATTGTCATTTATTTTTCTAATAGAAGACATAATAAAAGATAATAAACACCATTGTATGTTCATGACATTGGAATTACATATGCAGAAGACGTGTCGAGGCTCTTACTTGAAAAGCATCACGAGCTCATCAGAAAGGTGTCTTCGTCTGGTAAGACGATGCTTGATCATGCTGTTGAAAATGGTGCTACTTGGTTGGTTAGATTGATGCTTACCAATGAAGAAGACACCAAATATACCATTCCATATTGGCCGAGAGTACCATGGATCAAGGCATGTAGACAACTAATCTGGTACATGAACAAAGACGGTGACACTCCTCTTCATATCGCTGCGAGAAAGGGGGACATTGGAATTTCAAAAATTCTAATCCAAGGTTTCAAGAGTGCCCTTCAGGAGGAAGCCGAAGATTGCGATGGCGTGGATGACCTGTTTGAGCCTGGATATGATCTCATGGGTGTAAATCCACTATACATTGAGAATCTTGAAAATTACATACCTTTAGTTCTTGCCTTACGAAGAAAACATGATGACTACGGAGTGATGTTGTCTATGGAGACATTTCCATTAGTAGAGAACTACAGCCTTGTTCCCTTATACACGAAATGCTTACCTGTTGCCATGGATAATGGTTGTCTATCAACGGCCAAGATGATACTAGAAAGAGTCATTAGTCACGCTTTAGGTAATTTGGGAAGCCGCCTCCATGGTAATGGAATTAAAAGTCCGGGTGTTCGTAAGATGGCCGATCACATCACTGCAAAATATCCAGGTACGAAACACTAACAAATATTAGATACATCGTCTCCCATTATGAGTACCTTGAACAATTGATCTTACGGGTTATTTTTTTGGATTGTCAGTTAAGCAAAAAATGATAAAATCAGAGGAATTTGAAAAGCTTTTAGCAGTACTTCCGAGATTCCAGGGGGAAAATCAGAAGGATGCAAATACAATCCTCAAAGACGCCGCCGAAAAAGGTGAAAACTGGCTTGTTAGAATGGCTTTGGAGTCTGATAAGAACTTATATAGGGAGTCTGCACCGGCTTGGCAAGTAGCGTGCGAGAAAGGCCACTTATCCACTCTACACATCTTTATTACCTTGCGCGATCATCAAGATTTCATCAATCTTTGTAAGGACAATAAACAAACACCTCTTCATCATATAAAACTTCAAAAATCCGAACAATATTTTGAGTTTTTAAAGATACCGGTGTTTGAGCACCTCAAAAATGAAGTTGATAGTGATGGAGCGACACCATTGCATCGAGCTATACAACGCGACGACATTAAACTAGCTAGAGCCTTGCTTGAAACTAAAGGCATTGAAGTCAACATCAAGGATAACAAGGGTATAACAGCCCTTGATTTACTTGAGAACAGATGCAAACTCTCTACCAGCTGGGTATGTAGCTATAATAGAACCGAACAAAAAGTAGTTTATTAAACTATTTATATTACAAAGATTGTACATTTATTTTGTGAGATGAGATAACCATCATCACCTTGTGGTCTTTGGTGTCTACAGGGTAAGATGTGCAGGGAAATAGAACAAGACGCGACTGTAAAAAAACTCAAACACCTTTTCCGGAAAATATCATTTCAGGGTATGCAGGACTCCTTATCAGTAGTGGCAGCCTTAGTAGCAACCCTTACTTTTGCTGCAGGATTCGCTGTACCAGGTGGACCCGATAGCAAAGATGGGACACCGGTGTTAGCAACAAAGGCAGCATTCCTTGCGTTCTCCATCTCTAACACAATTGCTATGTGTTGCTCCATAATGGTCTTATTCTTATTGCTCGGCCCAATGATGTGGGATCTTCATCCGTCTCTATTTTATGTAAACATGAGTTTATACCTCTTAATGATGTCCCTTGGTGGGACTATGGTGGCCTTTATGACCGGTACTTATGCCACAATGGGCCCGAAAACCATGGGGGATGCCATCTTCGTAATAGTCTCATGCTCTTTGACATTATTTATGGCTTGCATATTTTGGATGTTGACCTACTCGCCTCGATTCAAGAAGCAATTCCGCAAGCTCTTTACCCGGCCTAAGAAGGGATTAGGGAATGAAATCCCACAGGCAGCTCAAGGCCTATCTGTTGCAACTCTGAAGCATGCCCCAAAGAACTCAAATACTTCGCCTAGTCAAGCGTCTGATAACATGAACTTAATAGGTAGCTCAAACACGGCCTTCGCTCATGCCTCTGACAACGTAGAGACTAATGTGCAATCAGGAAGCTCAATCATGCCAATGTCCCAAGGCTCTGGCTACGTAACGACTAATGTGCAATCGGGAATCTCAAACATACCTGTCACGCAAGCATCCTTAAGTCCACCAACAGAACCAAAAACACCAAGCTTGAACAAGGAGGTCGGTCAACCCTCGGCTCGTACTTCGCATCACGCACCAGACCATATTAAAATTGAAATCAAACGTAGTTAATGAGTATGAACTGTATACTCGGCTTTTTTTAGCTTGAAAGTATCATATTCTATGGTTCCAACTTCCATTATGTAATATAACGGGATCCATATTTATGTAAGTAGGTCGACACAAACGATATTTAATTGGGTCGGGTTTAGGTTGAGCTCTCTAAACACGAATCCACGCGAATAACCAACTAAAGTAATCCTAATTTTTCTGATCATCCATCACATAAATGTATTTATAGTTGACATGATATGAACCCATCACGAAATCAACGGGTCAAGGTTGAGACTTGATAACTCATTTAGTCATTTATGTAAGTCGACACAAACACTTAATTACGTTGAGTTTGAACTGAAGAGTTTGTGACCCGTTTAAATGTAACACGGACACAAATTTGACGTGATTCGATCTAGTAGGCCTCCAATTTACGATTGCAAATTTAATAGTTGGATCTTCGCAATCAAGAGTCAATTTGAGTTATGAATAATAAAACATGTGTGGTGAAGTGGTTGTCATATTTATTATTGTAGAAATTTTACACAAGTTGGCCAATCGATTTGGGGATAAGATGGAAAGATACAAGAGTCTGAGTTTTTTTTTTTTTTTTTTTACAACGGTGCAAAAGTTTCAGACTACAGAAAGAGCATTTTTAGCCAGGTTGTGAGCCACCCGGTTCAAATGCCTAGGAATAAAACTAAAACTTAAACAATGAAAACAAAGTGAAAGGGCTGCAATATCCTCAATTAACCCCTTGATCGAGTGGAAGGGTCTTGCAAGTCCAAAAATCTGAATTAAGCTTTGAAGACAGTCAGAAAGAATTTCGAGATGTTTAATATCCTTAGAAACAACCCACTTCAAAACACGTCTAATAGCCCAAGTTTCCGCTTGAATCACGGATTCAGCCAAAAAACTTTGCCCAAAGTATTCCACATCCACCCCCAGGATCATAGACCACCCATCCAGCCGACGCAAAAAGCCTCACATGCCAACCTGCATCCACCTTAATCCTGAAAGTTCTACAAGAAAAATTATTACCAATAAGGAAGTAAGGCTTGTAATTTTTCAAATCATCCAAGGTAGACCAGTCAGGATCCTGCAGATTGGAAACCGGCTTATCTTTTCTAAATGCTTCCGCCGCCAGCGCATTTCCTGCCAAGTCAGTGATAATCTTAAAGATTTCATTAACAAGGAAGGACTTACCCTTAAAAATGACTTCATTTCTGCCACGCCAAATAGACCACAACGTAGCAAGGAAGAGAATGGTTTTCTCGTTAGCATCATCATTATTATAGAAAAAAGAAATCCAATTCAAAACCCAGGTACTGAGAGGAACGTGACTCGAATGTTCCGCCCTAATGCCCTGGGACGAAGAAGTCCAAATCCTTTTGGACAAGCCACAATTTCTGAAGAAATTCTCCGTCGTCTCCTATTCATTCAGCCTGGAACATAAGGGACACGTAAAATCCACATTTATACCCCGTTTAGCAAATTCATTCCCAACAAGCAGAGCCCCAGTCAGTATACGCCATAAGAAAATTTTCCACTTATTAGGCCCAGGAAGATGCCAAAGCCTTTTTTTTTGCAGAAAGACTTAGTTCTTTGACACACACGCGAATTATCCTTAACATTGGAATGTTTCTCAAAGAAGTCATTAAAGCAAATCCCATAACCTGATTTGACCGAGTAGACCCCATCATTGCAGTGTTTCTAAAAAACATAGTCCTTCTTCACATTCTCACAAATGGGCATGGCCATGATTCTAACAGCCCATTCCTCCTCAAACAAACTCGAAACCAGCTCCCAATTCCAACTCTTATCGTGGAGAATAAGATCTGCAATCGTTAAATCTTTAATATAAGGTGGCGTAGGGAAACCCTCACAGACTAGCCGACTCGGAACCTCGCCATTAACCCAACCAGCCATCCAAATGTTAAGAGAGGAAACATGCCCGAATTTCCAACCAGTACCCGGTAAAACAAGATCCAAACCCACATGAATGCTACACCAACCCCACGAGCAATTATACCCAATCTTCATATTTTCCATTATAGTTAATGAGTTCTTTCAGAACAACTTATGGAAAAAGACTCTACTCAGCATAGTATCCCTATTCGAAATGATTTTCCACGCGGTTTTACCAAGGAGTAGTCTTATTCATGCATGAGATGTTTCTAATCCCAAGACCTCCCTCCGATTTTGATAGACTAGTAAACAATCTACTCGTCCAATGAATAGTTTTCCTTAACCTCACTCCTGCCCATCAGAACTGTGACAGTAAAGCATCCACTTTCCTAGTCACACTTATCAATATAACTTATAAATAACTTATTAAATTTTAGAACAAATTTTTGATCTACTAGGTTTTGTTAACGGCTTTCCGTGTCTCAATAAATAGTTTACATCTACTTTATTTTGTAAGAAAATTAAATAAACGTAAATCTTAACCGAGACGGAGACTTAAGTCGGGAAGGAGTACTTGGTGTCTGTAGCCTCAAGATTTTTTTGTTTGGATTTTAACCGCACCGAATTTGGCTCAGGTAAAAATGAAATCATATATACGATTTTCGGCATTGTTTGAAATTTTTGCATAGAAATATTAAAAAAACGCAAAATTTCTCCTTCAATTTTTGGGGTTGTTTGGTTGCCTTTTAAAATCACGGGAATTGGAAAATCATGGGAAATGAGAAAATTTAGTTTTGTTTGGTTGTCCAATTCATGGGAATTAGAACTTCCTATGGAACTCTAATTCCTACCTAATGTAGGAAGTCACTTAGCTAGCCCTCTCTAGGTAAGTGGAAGTTCCCGCATGAATTGAAATTTCTACATTCAACCAAACAACATTTACATAATTCACGTGATTTTCAAGTTCATATGAATTTATTCTTCTCGAGAATTTTATCTTCCCATGCCGAACCAAACGACCCCTTAATGTTTTTTCTTTGAATTATTTTATAAACTTATCTCAATAAATTAAAAGTTTGTCATTTATCAGATGTAGACATGTTAGATGTAACTATTAACCACTAGGTTTAAACCCGTAAAATTCACGAGATCTGCGTTGATAGCTTTAATATGGTATACTTGTAATTAAACGCTCCTATTATTATTCTTATGATGATGATGATGATGATGATGATGATGATATATATAATATTCATTTTATGATGAGAATTTTATTCATGACATATCTCATCTATCTATAATGTCGTAATTAGTAATATAAGTAAACTACAAAGCTTGATTGGGCATTTCTCACCAAACCGTATCCGTATATACGGATTTCATATACGGATTTCATATACAAATTTTTCCAAGTATACGAAAACCGTACAATTAAATCGTATCGGATCCGTATAGGAATATTTGTAATTTTTAAAACCGTATATCCGATACGGTTTTAAAAACCGTATTGGGTATAGGGTTTTGATGACCCCTAGTTAAATGTGCTATTTGCATATGTTTCGTAGTCTAGGCACATGACTGTGTACGTCTTTATTTTTTATTTTTTGTTGACTAGCTAGTGTAGCTGTGTAAGTCTTTATTTATGAAGTAGTTGATCTTTCAAATTCAATTTTAATTTGTATTAGTACTAAAAAAAACCACAATATATTGTCGACTTAGTAATATTTTTTTCCACTGATTTTCTTGGAGTTTAAAATTTTAATAGTGTTATTTAAGTTGTCAAGTTAGAACCTCGATTCTTTGAGGAGGTGGTAGTTAAATATTGCTACCACAAGCCCAATTAAATTGTTGATTTTATCGCTTCCGTTGAACACTCTTGACCAACTCGTTCATGGTGGCTTCAAAGTCCATGGCATGCATAGGCTGGTCCAACATCGAAAAACGATCTAGTTTTCTTACCTGGTTACAAAAATTTCACTGCCTATATGTTCACCCGTACTATATAAGGTTTTAAGAAAAGGTTTTGAATGATTAATTATTGCATAATTGAGTAAAAATTACAATCTATTTATAAGACGTACAAGGTATGGACGTATCTATACTTATATAAAAAGGGAGGAGGGGTGTGACGTCATTTAAATGTCCCCCTATCCCTCCATGACATCATTATTTACAATTATGCCATATTATTGTTGATTGTTTCCTTGATGTCATCGCTATCTCTTCTTTATTTCTTTATCTCTTTTTTCTCCCCCATCAACACCGCTTCATCAACACCGCTTCATCAACGCTCCTTGTCTTCTTCTTTATTTTCTTATCTTAATTAATCGACATAGAATCTCTTAATAGGGAAGGTTTCTCCGATCGAGAGTAGAAAGGATGCTGATTCGGAAGCAGCCGCTGCCGGTAGAAGATTCGCAAAGTCCTGCTATCAACACCGCTTCATCAACGCTGCTTCTGTTTTTATTTATTTTTTTAATTAATCATTTTGTTCTTCCTATTTTGTATATTTTATTTTATTTTAATTTTACTTTCCTTGTTGTTTTCTTATTAATCAGTTTCTTCAAGTAAAAATAGCAACAATATGATACATATCCCTTAGAACTAGGAGAAGATTGCGGGATTAGAAAAGTTAATGGGATTGATTGCATTATTTACGGTAAATGGAATCATAATTAAGTATTATGATTTGATATCTTTAACACTCTCACACAAGATGGACGGGCGGAGGCGTAGTCCAACTCGAGGAACGGCGACTTATGAAGTGGTTATGTGAGGGTGTCAGCGAGTTGATAGGAGACGTTAATATGTTGTAGGCGAACCAATCCGTTGCGCACCTGTTCTTTGACAAAATGAAAGAAGAGTGTTAGGTGCTTCATTCGAGAATGGACGACGGGATTGGCCTTGTAGTGAGTCGTCGATAGGTTGTCACAATAAATCGCAGGCGGCAAGATAGTATAAAGACCAGGCTCTTTTAGGACAGAGACGAGCCATAGAACTTCCGAGGTAGTGTCGGCAACCGCACGACATTCTGCCTCCGTGCTGGAGCGAGAAAGGGCTTTTTGCTTTTTCGATGACCACGAAATGGGGTTTCGGCCGAGATACACTAAATAACCAGTGCTGGATATGAAGTCGGTGTTATCGCTAGCATGGTCCGCATGACAGTATGCGTGAAGGGAGAGCGGCGTGGAGTGGTGAACTTGTATTCCCAGATGGAGCGTACCATGCATTGAGATAACGAAGTAGGCGTTTGAGAGCTACCCAATGATTAGCAGTGGGATGGGTGAGGAATTAGGCTAGCTTGTTGACGGGAAAGGCAATGTTGGGGCGAGTTAGGGATAGACGATATTGTAAGCTTCCGACAATGACGCGATAATCTGTAATATTCTCAATTGGTTGATTGTTTTCTTAGAGAGTGATGGGTGAGCGATCATTGGGGTGGTGGCGGGTGCACTTTCGTTCATTTTGAATTTGTGGAGGAGGTTAGAAATATATTTGGTTTGATTTAGGTGAAGTCCATTTTTGGTAGGGGTTACTTCGACTCCAAGGAAGAAGGAAAGAGGACCAAGATCCTTGAGCGAGAATTTTTGGGAGATTGTGTCGATGAAGGCTCGAATGGTTTTTGGTGTTGGACCAGTAATAATTATGTCGTCAACATAGACGAGGACAAATAATGTGTTGGTGGCGGTGTTTAGAATAAAAAGTGAAGGGTCTGATATCAAATTTTTTAATTGAAGAGAGAGGAGGTAATTTTTGAGTTCGGTATACCAGGCGCGAGAGGCTTGTTTTAGGCCATAAATGGCTTTGTGAAGGTGACACACGTCAGGTTTGTTTGCGTCGATGAACCCGGGTGGTTGGGTCATGAATTCGGAGTCGGTGAGATGTCCCTGCAAAAACGTAATCAGGTTTGACCACGACTATAGAGAGCACTAGGTGAATGGTGGTGGGTTTAATAACCGGGATAAAGGTTTCCGAGTAGTCAACACCGGGGCGTTGATGGAAGCCTTTAGCGACGAGTCAGACTTTGTGTTGTTTTAATGTGCCATCGGGGTTGTGCTTCACGCGATATACCCATTTGCATCCAACAACTTTTTGGACTTGTGTGCGAGGAACAAGGGTCCAGGTTTGGTTGTGGAGGAGGGCTTGGTGTTCGTTGAGCATGGCGGTGCACTATCGTGTGTCAATGAGCGCCTTCTTAGTGGTGGTGTGAGTAACGTGAGGTGAGGGCGTAGTGGTTGTTTATGCATATTTCGGGTTTGGTTTAATGATGTTGTTTTGGAGTTGGGTTATGGCACGGGGTGGAGGAGGAGGGGGTGGTGGTAGTGGTGGTGGTTGTGGGATGCTACAAGCGGAGGAGGCAGTGGTGGATGAGATGGTAGGAGAGTTGGGTGGTGTCGGAATAGGGCCAATACGTAGAACTGGTGGGGGTCATGAGTGGAGGAGATGAGGGGATGGCGGGTTCAAATGAGATATGGGGTGTTTGGTGCGGATATTCAGATAATGTAGGGGAGGTAGGTTTGGGAGTGATTGTCAGTGGTAGGGGTGGCTTGAAATGGGTAGGGAAGGACCAAGTATTATGGGTATGGTTAGCTTACACCAAAGATCAGTGGACGAGGCAGGAGATGAAGTTGTTTTTGCTAGTGTTTTGTATGGGAATTCGTGTTCGATGAATCGAACGTGTCGTGAGGTATATAGTTTCTGGGTGATTGGGTCTTAGCATAGTATGCACTCTGAGTTTTTGAGTAGCCAACGAATACGCATGGTGTTGATTTGGGGTCGAGTTTGTGGTTGACATACGGACGAAGTCATGGATAGCAAAGGCATCCGAAGGGTCGTAATTTGTTGTAGTTTGGATCGTTGTTGAGAAGCAATTGATAGGGGGTTTTATTTTGTAGAGTGGTAGTAGGAAGACGGTTTATGAGATATGTTGCGGTTGTAAAGGCATATGGCCAAAATTTTCTCGGCATTTGAGCATGGGTGTTTTATTTGATGTGAGACCCTTATCCTTCCCTTTACTATGTTAATTTGAGTTTATCACTTTTATCAATGTCCCTTGGTGGGATTTTGCTAGCGTTTATGACCGGAGTTTGCACAATGGCTCCCAAAGCCGAGAGGAATGCCATCTTTATAATCGTCTCCTCCTCCTTGGCTTTATTTGTCGCTTGCATTGTCGTGATGTGACCTACTCGCCTAGCCTTGGTTTAAGAAGCAACTCCGTAAACCCTTATCCGGGCTTAAAAGGCTCTCATGGAACACAATAATGGAAACGGTTAAAGACTTGTTCGCTCCGATTTTGAATACTTCACAAAAACCTTCAAGAAGCTTAAACAAGCTATTGACCGAAGCCTTTAATGACAAAACTGCTAATGTGAAATAAGACAGCTCCGACATAACGACGAATGTACAATCATGAATTTCAAATCCGCCCGTCATTCAAGCTTATGGAAATTATTCTGATTAGTTAGTTACTAATTCTGTTTGTTGGTTTAGTTTGTTACAAAGTTGTTAGTTAGTTAGTAACAACCTCTTGTATATATACCTCATTTGTAACTCTTCATAACTAACTTATTACAAACAAATCTTCATATTTACTCTGATATCTCTCAAAATCAATATCATACAATTCTCCATAACTGAATTGAGGTTTAATGGAGATAAACTTGAATTGATTTTATATGGTATCAGTGATAAAGCTTTCCAATTGATCTCATCCTCTTCTTCTGATCTTTGATATAATTCAGATCTTGAGGTATAATCGCTTCCGCTTTTCGCACATTTCCTGTGATTGTTTCTTATTCAATCGCAAATTTTTTTCGAAATCCTCGATTAATTTCTTTTTAATTACGCGAATTGTTTCTTATTCAATCGCTGTAATTGTCTTCTCAAATCTCTGATTCATCATTTCATCACAAAATGCCAACATCTCCTGAAAATTCCTCTTCCACTACAAATTCATATGATTCATTTGATGATCCTCTTTTTCTTAGCAACAATCATCAACCTAATATGCGTATCATTGATGATAAGTTTACTGGATCACATTTTCTATCCTGGAAACGAGATGTCTATTTTGCTCTTGCTGCGAAAAACAAGGAGGTTTTCATTGATGGAACCTTACGCAAACCTCCTGCTACTGATCGTACTTATAATCACTAGAAACATGCTGATTTCATGGTGATGAAGTGGATTCAGAATTCTCTTGCTCCAGAAATTCGTGAAAACATGCTTTATGTTCATAGTTCTAAGGAGTTATGGGATGAATTACTTGAACGGTATGGTCAAACAAATGGTCTGGAACTTTATCAGATCAAGAAAGACCTTAACAACACTAAGCAAGAGAATTTATCTCTTATTGAGTATTACAACAACCTCAAGCGTAATTGGGAAACTCTGGAAAGTCTGGATCCTATCCCAAATTGTTCTTGTGGTGCTCTTGATTCCTGCACTTGTCATATGCTCAAAAGAATTCTGTTAAGAGACATCAATGCCAAGTTAACTCAGTTCCTCATGGGCCTCGGTTATGATGGAGCTTGCACTAATATTCTATCTTTGGAGACTCTTCCTCCAGTCAACAAAGCTCTTGGCCAGCTCCAACAAATTGAGCGCCAAAAGCAAATTTCAGATGCAGTGGAAGTGCTTCATGAAGCACAAGCATATGCCAGCACAAGAGTCAATTCGCAGCCTGATGCTAAAAAGATCAAGCTTAATCCTACTGATGATAGTCGTGCAGGGAAATTTTGCACACACTGTAATAAAGCTGGTCATGAGATGGTCAATTGCAACAAGCACAAGACATGTGATCACTGTGGGAAAAAGGGACATCCAATTGAGAGATGTTTTATACTCCTTAAATCAAAAGGCAAAGGGAAAGTGACATACACTGGTGGCAATAATGTATACAGAAGGGATGCTCATAATGCAACCACTACTGATATTCCTTTCTCTGATGAAGCTTATCAGAATGTTTCTCCAGTTGATGATACTTATAATACACCAGTTAATTCTTCTGGCTTGCAGTATTCTGGTCTGGATTCTACTATGATTGATGGCATCATCAGCTCTGTCACACAACAAGTCCTGAAAGCTTTTTCTGAGAAGCAAGCCCCTCTATCATCATCCAACTTTGCAGGTATAATAACTGCATCTCAAGCTTGTTCAGTTAATCATAGCAATAATCAAACTGATTGGATTATTGACACAGGGGCTAGTGATCATATGACATCCAATAAATCCCTTTTATACAGCATTAAACATCTTACTATGCCCATACATGTAGGTTTACCTAATGGAACTTACAAAACTGTCCATTATTCAGGCACTGCCATTTTGTCATCTCACATTATTCTGAACAATGTGCTTTTTGTTCCAGATTTCAAACAAAATCTCTTGTCAGTAGGCAAACTCATTGACCATACTAATATGACTGTCATTTTCTACTCAAATTCTTGCTTGTTCCAGGACCTTTCAAGTAAGGTTACTGTTGATCAAGGCCACAAGATTGGAGACTTATACAGATACAAATCACACTTGTCACCTCTTTTGCAGTCCACTATAGCTTCTACTGTCAATTCTGTTTTACGCGCTTTACATAAAATTGACACTGGCACACCAACACAGTGTGATGCTCATGTTTTTTCTGCAAATAATAATACTGATATAGCTGTCTTACATGCCAGACTTGGCCATGCATCTTGTAATAAGCTCAAACATGTACACAATATCAGTTCCTCCTTAATAAATCAACTCTTTTGTGAATCTTGTGTTTTGGCAAAACACCACATGCTTCCCTTTCTTATAAGCCACTCTAGGGCCAATTCTTGTTTCACTTTGATTCACATGGACCTTTGGGGACCATATAGAATCCCTCTTTGACAGGTGCCAAGTATTTTTTGACCATTCTTGATGATCATACAAGAACTACATGGACCATTCTTTTCCAAAATAAAGGACAAGTTTATCATCTTGTCAAAAATTTCTTTGCCTACATACATAATCAGTTTAAAGCTATTGTCAAAATAGTCAGAAGTGATAATGGTACTGAGTTCCTTCAAGAGTCTTGTGCTGCTCTTTTCTTGGAAAAGGGGATTATTCATCAAAGGAGTGTGGTAGGTAGGCCTCAGCAGAATGGGAGAGTAGAAAGAAAGCATAGGCACCTATTGGATACTGCTAGAGCTCTTAGAATTCATGCACATTTACCAAAGAGGTTTTGGGGTGAATGTTTGATGACTGCTACTTACCTAATCAACAAAATGCCAATAGAAAATTTGAATTGGAAAACCCCTTATGAACTTTTATGTGGGAATGTTACATCCTATGATGAGCTAAGGGTGTTTGGATGTGCTTGTTATGCAAGTCAACCTATTACTTGCAAAGATAAGTTTGATGCTCGAGCAAGAAGATGCATCTTTGTTGGATATCCCTTTGGCCAAAAGGGATATCACTTATATGATTTGGACAATCACAAAACCTTTGTTAGCAGGGATTAGGGGTGTTCACCGGTCCAAAACCGGACCGGACCGGACTGGACCGGACAAACCCGTGGACCGGACACTCACCATCCCCAAGACCGCGGACCGGACCGGTTGGGAGGGGACCTGGACCGGACCGGACCGACACCCTTTAGGTCCGGTTTTTTCCGGGTTTGGACCGGACCGGTACTACTTTACAAGGTAAATTGATTTTTTTTTCTTATGTGGACCGGACCGGACCGGACCGGAGACCGGTCACCATATTTTTGGGGACCCGAAGACCGGACCGGTATGTATCCGGTCCGGACCAGACCGGACCGAACGGTCCGGGTCGGTCGGGTTTGCCGGTCCGGGTCTCTTTTTGAACAGCCCTAGCAGGGATGTGATATTCAAAGAATCCAAATTTCCTTATCAAACTACCACACAAGTTATTAATAATGATCTCAGGGGAGATGATGATGATACCCCTTTGATTGTGAATCCTGCAAACTTCCCAGATATTGCAGACTCCACAAACAACATCCATACCCAAAATTCTGATGCAATACCTCAGTCTGATGCAATACCTCAGTCTGATGCAATACTTCAGTATCCTAATGCATCAGAAGTCCCAGCAGCACACTATGATGCAATTTCTGCAGAAACAGTTGAGGCAGATTCAGATTCTGCAAACCAACCATCAAATACTAAAAATCAAACATCAAATATTAATGATCTAGTTCATACAGAAACTAATGATCCACATATTAATCAAAATAATACTAGACAGTCTTCTAGAATCAAACAAACATCTTCCAGATTAAAAGATTTCCATGTTACCATCAAATTGCCTCATGAAACTCCTTCTACTAGTTCTGATTCCTCTTCTTTTCATGCAACAATCATGAAGGATTTATCTGATTTTGATCCAACCTATGTTGCTTCATTGGCAAATGTTATAGCAGAATCAGAACATGTCACATATAAACAGGCTGTTCTAGACAAGAGATGGGTTCAAGTAATGGAGAAGGAACTAGATGCATTAGAAAGCAATCATACATGGGAGTTAACTACTCTTCCGTCAGGCAAAAAGGCAATAGGCTCTAAATGGATCTTTAAAATCAAACATAGAGCAGATGGGACTTTTGAAAGGTTCAAAGCAAGACTGGTTGCTAAGGGGTATAACCAAGTGAAAGACAAGGACTATAAACATACCTTTTCCCCTGTTGCCAAGTTTACTACTGTCAGAACAGTTATGGCACTGGCAGTTGCAAAGGGATGGGTCATTCATCAGCTTGACATAAACAATGCCTTTCTTCATGGGTATCTTGATGAAGATGTTTACATGGGGGTGCCTGAAGGGTATAATAAAGGTACTTCAGGGCAGGTTTGCAAACTAAAACGTTCACTTTATGGCTTAAAACAGGCCTCACGACAGTGGAACCTTGAACTTACTAGATTTCTGACCAGTCAAGGTTTCCAGCAATCCAGAATTGACTATTCTATGTTCACTTACACAAACCCAGATACTCACAATTTCACATTAGCAGTGGTATATGTGGACGACATTTTATTAACTGGGGATGATGAAACTCACATAACCAAGGATAAAACTAGCTTAGATTCAGCTTATTCCATCAAAGATTTGGGAATTTTACGATACTTCTTAGGTCTGGAAGTGGCATGAAATGACAAAGGGATTATGCTTAATCAAAGGAAGTACATATTAGACATACTCAGTGGAGTTGGGATGGAAAATTGTCAAGAAACTCAGTTTCCAATGCCAAAGGGATTGAAATTAACCCCAGAAGATTGTCAATCGTTGGAGCATCCTGAGCAATACAGAAGACTTATTGGGAGGTTCCTATACTTGAATCTGACTAGACCAGACATTTCCTACTCTGTCCAACATCTTAGTCAATTCATTAGTGAACCTAGAGTATCACATGCAAGCAGCAGTCCATGTACTGAAGTATCTCAAAACTATTGTCAATGTGGGACTGTTTTATCCTGCACTTAATCCTCTGACTCTCACAGCCTACAGGGATGCAGACTAGGGACAGTGCGCGTTCACTTGCAAGTATCCTTGAGTGGATATTGTATCATGTTGGGACCATCGTTGATTTCTTGGAAAACCAAGAAACAAAAGACTGTGAGTAAAAGCACAGCTGAATCTGATTATGAAGCATGTCTTATACGTCTTCAGAAATGGTGTGGTTATATGCTTTACTAAAGGACATGACAGTGAGCATTCCTCTACCTATCCCTTTACTTTGTGACTATAAAGCTGTTGTACATATAACTGAAAATCCTGTATTTCATGAGCGAACAAAGCACTTAAGCATAGATTCCCACTATGTACGTGATAAACTGCAGGAAGGATTTCTTATCCCAAGATACATACGGACTGGTTTAGAATTGGCAGATCTGATGACCAAACCATCACTACTACAAATCTAGGATAAGAGGACGCCTCTTAGAGGACGGTTGGGGAGGAAACCGTCCTCTATCAACCAAAAAAAATTGGCGCCATTAGTGATATTATAAATAGGACGGTTAACAAAACAACCGTCCTCTTTATTAACGTAATAAGAACGGTTGGTCAATTAAACCGTCCTCTTATTAAAAAAGAAGACGGTTGTATCATTCAACCGTCCTCTTAATAGTTTTCCAATATTAATTAACAAAAATAAAAACAAAACCCTCCTCTTATTCCAAAACCCCCTGATGCGTCGTCTTCTTCTTGCTTCTATAGAAACCGCGTACCACCGTCTTATTCTTCTTCTTCATATGTACAAACCACGCCTCCAAATCATTATTGTTGTCCACGCTCTCCATCATCACCATCATCATCATCAAGGTATGTTAATTGTATTAACAATCGAAAATTTCTATTTTGAATTCAATTAATTTTGTTAATTAATTTATAGTCAGAGATAATCAATGTAATTGAATAATAGTCGGAGTATAAGATGAGAATTAATTGTAATGCTAAAGCTATACCGTAATTACAGTGATTAAACTTAAGCAAGATTATGAGTAAGATTCGGGCTATGGAAGTTAGTATGTCTATAACCCTGTTGTTCCTATTTTTAAGCAAGATTGCGAGTGAGATTCGAGCGAATGATGGGAAAAAGATAAAGGAAAAAGATAAAGGGTCTGCCTATGTCTGACCACCACCATTAGGAGCTTCAGCCTCACCTTTTTTTAAGCTAAAACTAAGTATAAAAAGAACGCGAGGAGGGGCTGCAGTGAGTTAGTTGTTGATGCATCGAGTACTGTTTTGATGGAACAATGTGCCATGCTCGGTGACTAACTATTCTAGCACCAAACTCTCTTTTTCCCTTGTCTACTAAAAAAAGAAGACAAGAAGCAGCAACAGGTATTTCTTTTTGTTAAAGATCTCTACTAGGGCCATGCCATGATTTAATACATATTATGTAATGTGCACATCCTTTTCTTTCTCTACTCCATTAAGACACCTTTGTGTCACAATAAACGAATTGTAATAAAGACAAACAACTTGAGTCCTTGAAATGTCCTTGCTTTTCTTATAATTATAACTAGAAAGACTACTAAAGTAGAAAGAAGTGCTCGAATGAAGAAGATTCTTGAATTTACAGCATAAACTCTCGGGTAGAACAACTGGTTAAACCTTTTTGTTAACAATTCTGGGTTTGATTATGCAGTCTAATGATTTAGGATTTTAGGGCATTTATCCTTTGTGTTTTTACTTTTTGTAAACGAGACCTTGAAGTTTATTTGATTCGACTGTCCTATAAATGTCTTGTTAGCATTATTTACTCTATCCCCTTAACGCTTTGAAGAGACCAAGTACCAAGCAAGGGGTAGAAAAGCTCTTGAGAGACGTCACTAATTTCAATTTTATGCTAGGTTTAGGTCTAAGCAAAAGGCGAGGAGAGGAAATAAGGAGATTCATTCTGTCATCCTTCATTCTGGTACGTTGCCTGTTATGCTTGTGATTAATTTCTGAATTGCATTTATATATATATGCTGTGATAATGCTATGGTATGTTTATTTCTGAATTATATGTATTTATTTTTGAGTTACATATTTATTTCTTAATTACATATGTGTATATATGCTATGAGAATCGGCTTAGATTAGAAGACTGTTCTTGGTGTCAACTCGATCCTTGTTCCTTTTTTTTAAAGGGTAAATATATTGATAAGAAAAGTGACCAACATTACAAAAGGATTGCCTAAATGAGCAGATCATTCACAGATTTCAAATCATGAAGCTACTGACATTATAATATTGCTAATTTTCCAAGCCACTGGCTGTCCCTTGCAGTACTATTTCCTTTGAGCAAAATTCTGACTCTCAAAGTTATTTCCTTCTGAATCCTTTGCACACAGACCTTAGGAAGCTGTAGTACAACATTGATCCTACTGTTATTTCTTTGATCCCATATATAGTTCATAGCAACATTCAAAATGCTATTAACAATCCCATTCTTTAGACGGGAATATCTCCTGCTGAGCCTCCAACTCTTTATATCATCTATAGGAAATGAGAGACCCGTCCACTACTGTAATAACTCAATCACCTGCCTGCTATAACGACATCTGAAGAACATATGATCAATATTCTCACTTTACTGATGGCAGATGCAACAATTATCCTCTGCAATAAGACCCAGAGCATGTAGTTTAGCTTTAGTACTACTCTGCTGCTCCTTATTTTCAATAGTTATTAAGTTATTGTTGCTGGTTCTACGTTGCTTACGTTGTTTTATTGTTGTAGTTACGTGGTTGCTACATAGTGCTTACTTTCTTTTATTATGTATTGTTGTTCCACGCTGTGCACACTGCTGTTGTGGGCTGCCCGCTGTTGGCTGTTACCTGCACGTTGCTCGCTGCTGATGGTGGCTGCCGGCGCTGGATACTGGCTGCCGGTGCTGGCTGCTGCCTGCCGGTGCTTGTCATATAAATATACTTGTCAATCGGTCATTTTAATCATTAACCCCAAATTATTTTCACATGAACTGTGTATAGTGTTTTTAGTGTTCTTAGCTAATAACTGAGCTACATAGTCTATTGCACACGATGCCGTTTATTGGAGTCTGATTCTGGAGTCCCTTCTTAGTATCAAGGACGTGAAGGCAAACATTATTGCAAATAAGGGCAACATGTCAAGGCCCAAGTTAAATTCAGATTGGGTGCTTTTATCAACTATGAAAAAAGCATGCTTGTCAACAATTTCTATTGAAGGTAAGACATATGTTAAGGCGTTGCTAGTATTTGTTTTCTTTTTTGGTGAAAAATGTGAGTGGGCTTGTATGTCAACAAAATATTTTACATTAAAAGACATCTCAGAAGCTTGGAGAGTAGTGGCTTGGAGAGTAATGGTTTTCATCCGTTGATTGACCATATCTTGAATTTCATGTATCACAGTGTTAGGTTTGTTTTTGCAGCAACCCTGCTATTCTTGTCTGGTTCTTCCTCATCCATATGGTATAGCAGTAAGCAGCGAAAACTATGGCGATATTTTTTTTCTCTTGTCTGGTTCCTCTTCATCCATATGTTATTCTCGTCTGGTTCCTCTTATTTGCAGACTGTTTGGACAATTTTGTAGCAAGTGAGTGGTATTTTCAGTACCATTGCAGCAGAGACAGCGGTCATCGACGTCAGTCCTGCATCCAATTTTCTTCAATTTTTTCCCTTGTATGCAGACCATCTTCGAAAAATAGCCAGGTAATTACAAAGTGTTTGGGTATATTCCAGTTACTCCATACTATCTGAGGCCATTCCATTACATTTTGAGCCCCTTTGAGCGAGTTGTATCCTCTTGCTATGGTATATCTAGTGGGATGGAGACTCCATTCATTATTGTTATAGCAAGTTTTTACCCTCACTTGGCTTTTACCAGAAGGATGAAGTTTTTGAAAATAATGGAGAATGCGACGTTTCTAAGCAAGGAAAACCAGGTAAATGAATTCAGATTTTTTGAATTATGAGGCATGTCTTGAAATGACGCAGTCGCTGTGTAGTTGAGATTTTTTGAATTATGAGGCCTGTCTTGAAATGACGAGTCGCTGTGTAGTTGAAATTCTTGTTTATCGCTTCATCTTTCTAATCACAGAGTAATCTTCTTAGATTGAAAGGGAATGTGGCCAGTTTAGGATTTTTTCTGCAACTTCCAGTCCATAAGCATTGGTTATATGATTTTAGCTCGAAACAAGGTTCATTCATTGCTGAGAATTTTTTCTGCAACTTCCAGTCGTGCCTGTAGTTCATTCAAATAGAGCAGATCATCCTGCATATGATTTTAGCTCGAAACAAGGTTAATACTTTGCAAGAGAAGGGAATTTCTTCTTTGTTCGACCCGAAGTGCTCTGAATTATACTTTGTCTTTTTTCTCTTAACCGTGATAGTAGTTGTTGTGGGAGCGAGCCACCTAAGACGTTAATTGTCTTATTAGCGTTTAGCTATCAATTAGTTGATAATAAAATGGATGGATTTTTGATATTTCACGAGAGATTTGTTATTGGATGCCATCGTGTCGTATCAGTTGCCCCGGTTTCTGTATTTGTGGCTTATATGATTTCTTATCTTTTCAGTGGAGATTGGTTTTTTCTCCCCGCTTTTTTCTCAAGAGTGTGCTAGCATGGCTACATATTCTTCAGACTGGTGTGAACATATGCAGCATAAAAGTTGATGGTTGTACAACTGAACGTATGCAACATGGCTAGATATTCTTCAGACTGGTCCGAAGTTTTCTATCTCAACACTATAGGTTGTAATGTGTTAAACTTATATCATATTTTACAGTTACAAACTTATTCCTTTTTGTTCGGTTAGATTTAGAGTATAAATTTAACTTTTGTTGTATTTTCCGAAATGTAGGATATGAAATATTTAAGTTAATGAAACAATTTTTATTTGAAAGATTAGTTTTCAAATAGTATGAATTTGATGTTATAAATTTGTGCAAAAAAAAGGGTAACTATATTTATATATTGACACCAAAAAAATGCGGGCAATATTAAAAAATTGACGCTAAAAAAATTATGCGAGCATGTTCAAAACAAGACGGTTCCGAACCCAAACCGTCCTCTTTAAAAACATCAAATAAGACGGTTACAAAGTTAACCGCCCTTCTTAAAAACATCAAAGAAGACGGTTGCAAAGTCAACCGTCCTCCTTAAAAACATCAAAGAAGACGGTTCTAATTGCAACCGTCCTCCTTAAAAACATCAAAGAAGACGGTTCTAATAGCAACCGTCCTCTTTCATAAATTCAAAGAGGACGGTTTGACTTTTTTTCAACCGTCCTCTTAGGCAACGAGGACGGGTGAATTTAGGACGGTTGTTTTCGGGTCTTAGGACGGTTTTGAACCGCCCTCGTTTCCCCTATTTGTAGTAGTGCATTAGGAGCAGCTCAACACAAATTCCTGTCTCTCAAGCTTGGATTGCAGTTTACTTGACACATTCCAGCTTGAAGGGGGATATGGAGATTATTCTGATTAGTTAGTTACTAATTCTATTTGTTGGTTTAGTTTGTTACAAAGTTGTTAGTTAGTTAGTAACAATCTCTAACAACCTCTTGTTTTGTAACTCTTCACAACTAACTTAATACAAACAAATCTTCATATTTACTCTGATATCTCTCAAAATCAATATCATACAATTCTCCATAACTGAATTGAGGTTTAATGGAGATAAACCTGAATTGATTTCATAAAGCTGCCTCAAGTGCACGTACTTACCGGACGACAAACACCAAGCTTGAACAGGGAGGTATGTCAATCCTCTGACATTTCACATCCGGCACCAGACGATATTAAAATTGAAATCAAATATGATGATTAGTAGGCAACCTATAGATAAGATTACTAGTGGATACTGCAGCATGAACTTTTTACGTCAGCTTGAAAGTATCACATTTTATAGTTCAAAAACAAGATATAAAACGATGATACGTTACCGCTAGTTATCATTAGTCAATTTAGTTTTGGTAGCACCAAAGTTGCTACTTGAGTCAGCGGCTTTGGTGTTTATTTATTTATTTTTAGTGATAAGTTTGCAACTACAACCAAACCCGCTCCGTGAATTAACCGTCTTACCTCCAAATCTGTGAAAAAAAAAAAAAAAAAAAAAAAACGAAACTGAAACTTCATTATTTTCAAGCAATTTGTCTTTTATTAATCTGCCCCTTTAATATAAGTCAACCATGTGTAAATCATTGTTCTCATAATTTACTTAGAGTACAATTTAGCTGAGATACTCATCGGGCTTTTAACATTCGGCGCCCTATTAGAACATTTCGGCCCGGGTAATTTAATTACACGGATTGTTTTCAAATCGTATTATTTTAAATATGTATCATCGAAATTAAATTATAAATGTTCATAAATTTGGTTCTATATCTAACGTTTGTACACTTTTGTTTATCAGAATCCGATTTTATTTTATATCTAACATCTATACACTTGTTTATGACTTAATTTTCGCAAAATATTTCAATTGCTGATATTAATTTGTACACTATTCCCGGTTGTTATATTAATATTAAGTTATTTTTATTGTATTCTAATTTAGTATTGTCGCCGCAGTTTTTTTTCCAATTGCTGTAAATTGTTAATTATTATTGTTTATTGTATTTATGTATTGGGTATAAATGGTTATGTAATAGGTCTAAACAGACGACGTTCAAAATTATTATATTTTCTTATATAATATTTAAGTTCATGTTATACTTATTGACAGTTTTTGTAGAAATTCATGTTTACGAACTTATATCAAAATTGTTACGTAATAATTATAGTGCTATTATTTCAGCAAGTTATTTCGATTTAAAATCATTATACAACTTTGCGGATTCCACCATGATCAATCAAAAACTAAAAAAGGGCTGGGTTGATATGTGGCTCAACGAGAGCCTTCTAAATAATCTTACAATTATATAGATAAGATGTTAAAAATGGTTAAAGAAAATTTATATTTTTTTTTTGGTATATTTAAAGAAATGGTTAAAGAAATGGAGAAAATCTCAATTGGTGTTCTAGACATACCAACTAAACTCGGTTTGGGTTTGACATATGGTACCGCACCGGGCACTGGTATTATGGGACGAGGGCCACGAGGCAGTAGTGTAAGTTGCTATATAGTACCCGCTTCTATTCACGATTTTCTTCCCTATTTACTTGAATGAATTATTCAGGTTTTATTTTCCTTTTCTATTTTCGTAACTTTTAAATATTTTATTCATCGCTCTCCCCTATCACCCAGCTCTACCCTAGGTAGAGGTGTGCAAAATCCGGTCCGGACCGGAAAAATGGACCGGACCGGACCGGAATCCTATCGGACCGGAACCGGAATTAAAAAATCCGGTCCGGTCTCAGGTCCACCATTTTTTAAGATTCCGGGTTCCGGTCCGGTCCGGTCCAGGACCGGTTTTTTCCGGTCCGGACCGGTTTGGACCGGATTGGACCGGATTTTATGTTTTTATATTTTTTTCCTCAAAAATATATTAAAATCCGGTCCAAACCGGTCCAACCGGTCCAAATCGGTCCAACCGGTCCATAATATTAAAATTCCGGTCCTTAATTTTACCAATCCATAATTTTGTCGCTTCATAATATTCAAATTCCGGTCCAACCGGTCCGGTCCGGTCTTGGACCGGAATTTTACCGGTCCGGTTCCGGTCCGAATTTTTTATATTCCGGTCCGGTCCCGGTCCATTATTTTTGCCAATTCCGGTTCCGGTCCAAACCGGTTCCGGTCCGGTCCGGTCCGGTTTTGGACCGGTGCACAGCCCTAACCCTAGGTAGTATCAAAATGGACACGGACACGGACACGACACGGACACGGGACACGACATGTCATGAAATTTAGGACACCGGACACGATATTTAAATTTAATAAAATACATTTTATAGTTATAAATGTTCGATTTTATTTTTGTAAAAGTATTTGATATTAATTTTAAATAAGTGAAGGAAAAACTTGCCCTGATTACTAATTTATTGTCATTTCTCATCCGAATCAATATTCTAATTAATCTCTTTCGATAGCGCATTTCTCGTTTGAAGAACATCATTCACCGTAGATGATAACCAAATATCGTGGACACACGACGGACACGGCTCAAATACCATGGATACACGTCGTACACGTGCCCAAATAAATGTAGAAAGTTAGACACGGCTGTTTAGGTGTCTTACACGTTTCGGCGTGTGTCCGTGGAGTATCGGTGTCGGACACGGTGTCGACTCATTACGAGAAGTGTCCGTGCTACCTAGGTTCCACCCAACTTTTTTTACACTTATTTTATTCATTTCATTAATGTTTGTGCATGGTGCACAATTTATTATTTAATTCATAATTATTCATCGTTCTCTCCTATTCCAAACCCGCCCTACTTTTTCTTCGTTATTCATTAAAATACATTATTCCTTGAGTATTGTGCCCGTTCGAGAAGAAAACCCAAAATAGGACAAAGTATATAAATATTTTTAATGGACTTGCTTGGTATATACTCCAGAAGTCTTTGTTACTGATTATTTATATGAAGTAATAGGTGGTGTTTCCCTGTCGGCATCCAGTATTTATTTATATTGATTGTCCAATTTTAGTAAACCGGAAGTTTGACAATTTGTCAAGAGATCTAAAGTCGTCTTCTTGATACGACTAAAGCAAGGTCTAAGGGTGAGATGGAGAGAGATAATGTTCTTAGTGTAGCAGCTTTGGGTGATGCAGGATCTCTAAGGATAATGTGCAAAGATAGGGATGATCCGAGTTTTGGCTTCCTAAACCAGACGGACAGCAATGGCCGTAACTTTCTTCATATTGCGATCGAAAATGATCGTTGTAACTTCTTGTTTGAAGCACTCAATATCTTAAGCTCAAACCCAACATTACTCATTGAATTAATCTGTCAGAAAGACGATGACTCAGAAGGTAATATACTTCACCGTGCTGTCCAACATGGGAATATCTTCATCCTCAAATTGCTAGTCAATGCCTACACCAGGGCTGTTTCTCATGCTCTCAATAACCAGGTGTTGTACCTACCATCTTCGCTTTATAGTTACTCTATATATATATATATATGCATGCGAACTCCCTTCCGCTGTGAACCGTACAAACCATAGTTGAATTTTTTCTGTTTTTTTCGTTGGTTCGTACAGTTCGCACCGTAAGAAAGTTCGCACGGGATCTTGATTATATTATCAGTTTTTCTAGCGTGTGTCCTTTTAGGGCACACGTTAATAACTCGAATATGAAAAGATTTATAGAAGATTCTCACAAATTATGATAAAAATAAGTTTATACTTATATTTATGCTGAAAATCCCTATGAATCTTTATTTCCATATTTGGTTATTGACGTGTGTTCTTAGGGCACACATTAGAAAAACAGTTTATTCAATTTCTACCCTCCGTTCCAATTATTTGTTTACCTATAAAGAACACTACAAGAATAAGGCGAGGATTAGCGTCTGATAATTACGGACCAACAAAAAATTCAGTTGTATTTTACCGACCGACTATTTTATTATATGCTAGTAACCGGTGGTGGTGATGATGGTGGTGAGGTTGTTGCATTGAAAGCCGGTGGAAGTGACGGAAAGATGAGTACTTAGGAGACATGATGGAAGAGAGTTTGCATATATATATATATATATTAAAAGATACTCCCTCTTATTTTACATGGTATAATATTTAAGGAATTAAATTAAATAATGTAATGTATCTTATTGTATGCGATAAGAAAATCGAAAAGAGCAAAGATATTATTAATTATTATTAGGAATAGAGCGATTAAAATAAATAGTGTTGTGAGGTAAAGTTTAATATTGTTTTTTTGGTTCAACGAAGCGCGCACTTAATCGCATTACAATAGGGGAGGGGGATTCGATCCTGGGACCTATTGTCCACAATACCTCTGTCTTAACCACTAGAACTAGACTAAGACATCCTCGGTAGGTAAAGTTTAATATTGTTGTGAATTAAAATAAGTAAAATAAGTAAAATTTTACCAAAATTGGACATAATGACCTCTTTATTTGGTAAGAAACCTAATGACGTGGAGTTTGTCACCCTCGCTCTGTCCCCCAATCAAACAAATTTACTCAATTAATATACTCCGTACTAGTTGTCTTCAATTAGTAGAGTAGTTGAGGTCTTGAGGACATCTGAATGGGGCGGGGCGGGTGCGGAGGGGGTCAACCCGCGCCCGCCCCACGAACTTTTATTGCGCACCCGTATTCGCCTCGCGACCCGCGACGGGTTGAACCTTTTAAAACCGTCCCCGCCTCGCGGGGACCTGTTGACCCGCCTAACTGCTCAAGAAATGTAAATCGTGAATCTAAAATATACTAGTCGTACTACTTATACAAATAAGTTTTCGCAAAACGCCTTAACATTCAATAACAAGAGTCCGTTGAGCCATGAAACAATTTTACATACAAATATACCACGAAACACATGCACAAACAGCGGCCCAAATACAGAATAATGAGTAGTGAACTAGTGATTATTGTCTTATTGGACTACTGAGTAGGGGTTACTTACATGTGTGGGCCTTATTGGACTATTGTGTAGGGATTACTTATTTACTAAATTTTTTTCTTAATCTTTTAAGTTATATATTTTTTATCTATATATATTATTATTAGATATTATTATTTATTAGGTGAGTATAAGCGGGGCGGGGACATGCGGGGCGGGGCGAGCGGGGTGGGTGTGGGACGGGTCTCATGTGATACCCGCACCCGCCCCACGACCCACCAACTCATTACCCACACCCGCCCCACGTGGAGCGGGTGCGGGACGAGACCCGCCAAGACCCGTCCCGTTGACATCCCTACATCTGAATGCTAGTTTTGTCTTCAATTATAAGTCGGCTGCACAAATCAAGAAGTTGATTAATACTTTTTCCTATTTTTAATAATTGTTCCATTATATATTTAATAGTGTCTAATTACTTTTATACTGATTTTAATCAATTCAATCCACTATAATACCCACTTAACGTATAACACTACTTATTTTAATCACTCTATCCACAATAATATTGTTATAATACCTTTCCTTTGTCCAGATTTCTTACACCACACAATACTTTTCATTATTTAACTACATTTCTTAATTTTCGTGTTAATTGTCGAAATGAGACAGTTATCCGGAATAGAAGAGAGTATTAACTAATAGTAAGTCTTGCTTGTGACGGGTAGAGTTGGCAGGGGGCCGTGCTGGGCCGGCCCGCGGGCCGGCCCACCGTGCCGGAACCTATAAAATGGCCCGTTTGTGCCGTGCTTTTTGGCCCACAGTGTCGTGCCGTGCCTGGCCCGGTTACTGAAAGCCCAGTCGCGGCCCGCCCATGGCACGGTGGATTTGCGTGCCGTGCCGTGCCTGGCCCATGGACCGGTCGTGCCATGTTCAGGGCCGGCCCGCGTGCTACATATTTTTTTTTTAAAAACAATTTGTTTTTTACTTGTTCACTTATTTGATTGTATTATTAATGTGTACGATTTAATCAAATAATTAAGAAACGATAAAAAAAAAGAATTTGTTATTAAACGATTAAGAAACGATGTTAAAAAAAATACCTCAATCTTTTATTAAAAAAGTATGAAACGATACAAGTTTACAAGTTTATTTAATTAAAAATACAAAAACGATTAAGAAACGATATTAATTAGTAATTATTTTTGCTTGAACTTCCGAATTTCCGATTCAACAAACCCAATTAACTATTTTATATAACTACTTATTTATATTACTAAATATTTTATATAAAATTTTTATATGTTTATAAGTTATATTGTTATTCTATAATTGTAAAAATTATATAATAATTAAGAATTTAAGATAAGTAGAAGAGAAATAGAGAATAAGAGATGGATTGAATTGTGAAAAGGAAGCCCACCGTGCCTCAGACCGGGCCGGTCGTGCCGGGCCGGCGTGCCTGTTGCGTGCCATGGCCCGCCGTGCTTCGGGCCGTGCCGTGCCTAGGCACTGATTTTTCGAAAATTGTGCGTCGCGGCCCGGAGGTAGCCCGACCGTGCTCGTGCCGTGCCGCCTCGAAAACACCGTCCGGCCGGGCCAGGCCGTGTCGTGCTCCGTGCTGGGCCGTGCCGCCCACCGTGCCTCAGCCCATAATGCTATCTCTAGTGACGGGTTACCATTTGTGACAGATATTTTGTGAGATAAAATGGATTCAAAATGAGTTAGTGGAGAAAGGGGACCAGATGAATAGTGTTGGAGAGAGAAAAAAAGTGGGTATTTTGTGAGAGAAAACGGTATCCGTCACAAGCTTGTGACGGCGATCTTGTGACGGATACCGCCGTCACAAATAAGAATTTGTGATTAACTAATTACCTAAATTAAAATTAAATTAAACTAAAACTACTAAATTAAGTAGCCAGTAATATAAATAGTGTTTTAAACAATAAAAAAGGCATAACATCCGATTTTGTCCACCGACATGTTCATTTTACTATCTTAAATCTATTAAATAATTGTCGAGGAGACGTGTTAAAGGAAAACTTTTTTAATTTGCCAAAGACCTCCCTCATGGCCTCGTGTTTGGACACTAAGAAGCCCGACTTTCTCTCTCACGGATTCGTAAGTCGGACTCCCTAATGCAACACCCTGGTATCCGAAGCACGTGTATTCTCGAGGTACTCAAGTTGTAACACCCCATCTACCAAAGTATCCTTACTAAAATTTACCTTAGCAAATAAAAATGCTATCATTTTGATTGTCCGAGTTAGTGTACATCACATCGACTATAGAGAAACATAATATAATAAATTAAGTTAAAAGTTTATATCATAAGTCGAAAACCAAAAGTACAACCGAAGCGAAACTAGTATATAGAGTAATAAAGCCTAGACAACGGAAGCTGAACAACGAAATGTAGACTCGGCCCGTCCTATCCCCTATGCTACTCTGCCTCATCAATACTTTCTAATCAACTGCTCACCCGAATGGATCACCAAAGTTTTGAAAACAATAAACATATCTGTCAACTGCAAAAACATTTTTATTATAGGACGATTAAAGAATTTGGGCATGAGGCTAAGTTGTCGTAGCTCTTTGGGCATGGGTGAGAAGGGAGAGAGCCGTTTTGACGATATAACGGTGTCTTCTCTTGCAGTTAAGGTGTATGAGGAGGAGTGGTAAGATGAGAGATTCCATGTTGAAGTGATGACGGAGTGATTTTGATATATTCACCCCTTATCTATAAAAGGAAGCTTTTTTTCTTACATTTTCATTGGTTCCTCGAAAATCATGATTTATATTTTTTGTTAATTTTATGGGTTGGGTTTATTCGATCTTATTCAAAAAATTTTGATCTACGTTTCTTGCATTTTTTAATCTGGGTTTTTTGTTGATTTTTATCTCCCGTGTATTTTTTTCATTTTTTTAGATATACGTTTTTTTGGTTATTTTTTAACTCTCTATATAATTTTTTTTTTGTTTTTATATATATGCCTACTTTAATTTTTTGTTTAAATATTTGTTAATTAAAGTGTAAGTTATAGAAGTACAATATAATTTCTTTATCTATTTTATATGGTTCAAATTTATTTCATAAGGTTTGATTATTTATTTCAATTTATAATAATCTTTAAAAAAAATAATTATACCAGTAAATTAATTATTTGGAGTCTAAATAATCCCCGAATTGATAATTTATATATTTCTCTTCATATTGAATTATATTTGCACTAATTAATCCTTATATTTACAAAAAAATTAGAAATAGAACCGTACATTTTTTGTACGGGCATAAAACTAGTTTTTATTATAGTAAAGAATTTTTCGATAAGTAGTTTGAACTAATTAAGATATTGATGGTGTCAGATTTTCGTTTTAGATGATATAACCATAAGTACTTGGTGTAATGATCGATAAATAAGACATAGTAGTTGTAACCATCGTAGTATATTTTCTAAATTTTTTGAACAAATATCGCAGCGAAAGTGATTGAAATGTGAAATGCGCAATTTTCTATATTTTTTGAACAAATGTCCCAGTAAATTTTTACGTTTCTCTTTACAAAAATTACATTTTTTTTTTTTATCAATATGTGATGTATCTTTGGAATTTGGATTGATATATAAATCATATAAAATCAATATTTAATAAAATTATGTAAATATACTTCCACACCATAAGATAAATGTCAAAAAGTAAATAAATTTAATTACAAAGTGACTAAGTGAGCCGTCTGCCCGTCTCTCACCGGAAACAAAAATTTCATTTTGTGTGATTTTTTTTTGGTAAAAACGAAGTGGGTAAACCCAAAAGAGAACAAGGAAACCGAAACAACAAAACGAGAGGAAAAAAAACGCAAGAAACAACTACACTACTACTGGAAAAGCCAACCAGCCTTCTCATCCGGGAGGCACTAGCCTAGGCCAGGCCACACCTTGTACATCGTTCCTGAGTAGCACTCCTAACCGTGCTGGGATATGCATCCGCTCAAAGATTTGAAGACCATGCCCTTGTTCCACCCCACGTGTAGCAAGCCAATCCGCACAAAAGTTAGCCTCCCGGAAAACGTGTCGCACTTCAATTTCCCAGTCGAAGTCTTTGATGAAGCTCTGGCACATTTGAATCATGAATGAGTGAGCCGATGGTAATCGATCTTTTTCTTTCATAAACTCTTCTACCACCTTGGAATCCATCTGTATGATTACTCGCTGAAAACCCCTTTCCCTCGCGATAATCAAGGCACGTCTCAACGCCATAAGCTCTGCGCGTGTCACCGTTGCAATACCCAACTTTTCTGAAAAAGCCACCAGCATCCTTCCCGACGCATCTCGACATATACCCCCTGCTCCTGCTAGCCCAGGATTACCTTTCGACGCTCCATCAATATTAAAAGCCACCCAATCATTCGGCGGAGCCAACCAGCGTATCCACGTCTCCCTTCGCCTATTGACCGTACCCGTACTGGTGATGTCAGTTGTCGTCTTTGCTTTTAAAACCTCAGTAATTCGCACCCGAAGAATGCCAAATTTATTATATGGGATAACATCCGCCCTATCAAAAACTCTACAATTTCGCCACCTCCACAACCACCATACAACCACGGTGAATATCGTCGGCCAATCGCGCCTCTCCGGGGCTGCACTTATCTCAATGTTTTTAATGACCCATTCTCGAACATTGTTTACCGTGTAGAACTGGTTTGAATTGGGAATGCTGAAACATTGCCAAACCACAGCAGCTTCTTTACAATCTCGAAGTAAGTGTAAGGTTGATTCTTCCATGGCCGGGCAACTTTGGCAACACGGATTATCTGTGAAATTTCTGCGAGCTCGGTTTACATTCGTCATGACTCTATCATGTAGCAGCAACCAAAGGAAAAGCCTCATTCGTTGCGGTGCCCAAGTTCTCCAAGGTAGGTTCCAAAACGGTTCTCGCTCCGTCTCACCTCTGCTTCTTATAAGACGGATAGCTGATTTTATTGAAAAAAAACCCGAACTCGTCTCTGCCCAGTAGGACCGGTCTCTGTTTTGATCTCCGGGAATAATTTCAAAGGATGCTATTGTTTGGAGTGCCGTGGACGGTAACAAGTCGGCGAAGACCTCCCATTTCCAGCCTGCCGCGTCATCCCACATATCAGTCACTGATGCTAATTTAATCAACTCAGGAATGGTGGATTGAGCTATCGATTCCAGGGGTGTTTCGAGAGCCCATTTGTGCTTCCAGAACAAGGTATCCTGGCCGTTTCCAACCGCTATCCCTATCCCCATCTTAACTAAATTGGCTGCCTCTACAATGCCTTTCCAAGTATTTGAGCTAGTTTGCTTGTCCTCGAACATATTCAAGTCACATCGTCCCTTGCAATATTTTTGTCTTAGAATTCTGGCCCATAAGGCATTAGGTTCGTTAATCAACCTCCAACCTAGTTTAGCCATATACGCGGAATTCACTTGCCTCATGGAACGGATTCCCAAGCCTCCACACTCTTTTTCGTTGGTGACCATGTCCCACGAAACTAGACTAATTCCACGCCTCTCTTGATCACCCCCTCATAAGAACCGTCTTGACTTTTTGTCCAATTCATCACACACCGATTTCGGAATTTTCGAGGTCTGCATTACGTATGACGGGATAGCATTGAGTGTTGATTGTATGAGGGTGGTTATGCCCGTCATAGAAAGTCCCCGCGATTTCCACCCAGTGAGGCGTTTATCGACTTTTTGAATAATAAAATCGAAAGTGTTCTTAGTGACTCTCCCATGAAGAGTTGGGATACCCAGGTACATACCAAGATTGTCCGTTTTATCAATTCCGAGCTTGCCTGAAACCTGCTCCACCGTACCATTATCCACATTCGGTGAGAAGTATACTTTTGATTTCTCCCTGCTCACTTTCAATCCCGACGCATTACAAAAAACCCGAAGGCTTCTGTTAATGGCCATTGCTTGTTCCCGAGAGGCTTCGGCGAAAAGTATAATATCATCAGCAAATAGGAGGTGCGATAACACAGGCCCATTTCGACACACCGGAAGTCCGCGCCATTCTCCTGTTTCTGTAGCATGAGTGACCAATTGGCTTAATTTCTCCATACAAATGGTGAATAAATATGGAGATAGACGGTCTCCTTGCCGGATACCTCGAGTGGGCGCGAAAAATTCAGTCCTTTCCCCATTCCATAAGACATTGAGTGTGACCGACTGAATTAATTTCATGATCACGCGAACCAATTTAAGCGGTAGCCCCATATCGATTAAGGTATGATTTATGAAGGGCCATTCTAACTTATCATACGCCTTTTCTAAATCAAGCTTTAAAGCCATATACCCTTTCCTGCCCTTTTTCAATCGCATAGAGTGTAAGGCTTCTTGGACTATGATGATGTTATCCGCAATTTGGCGCTTAGGGACAAAACTTGCTTGTACCGGGTTAATCAAGATAGGCAAAATAGGTTTAAGTCGATTAATAATCATCTTTGTGATTATTTTGTAAGTGACATTACATAAACCGATGGGCCGAAATTGGCTTACCAAGTGAGGATGATCCACTTTCGGAATGAGTGAAATAAACGCTTCACTTAACCCATCCGGAATATCCTCCATGTTCACGGCCGATAACACCAACTTTGTTAGGCTAGGTGCAATTACCTCCCACTGAGTTTGATAAAACAGGGCCTGAAACCCATCCGGTCCAGGTGCCTTAAATGGCGACATTTGATTAAGAGCACACTGAGCATCCGTAGCACTGAAGTCTCGTTCCAGCGATGCTATTTCGTCAGAGTTGAGAGCCGGGAAACACCCTATGCGCAGCTGCGAAAAATCAACCGCCTGGGACGGTCCACTGAACAATTTTTTGAAATACTCGAGAACCATATTTTTCACCGCCAAAGAGTCCCATACCCAATCTCCGTCGCCATTCTGCAGGGCTTCAATTCTGTTATAATTGCGTCGGATAATCGTGCTCAAATGAAATAACCTTGTATTACGGTCACCATCGCAAATAGCTTCCATTCGTGATTTTTGAAACCATAATAACTCCTCCTCTTTGAGAACTTGGTCCAGCTGATCTTTTAATTTTTTCTCGTATTTGAGCAAGTAATTACAACCATTGTGAGCAAGTCGCTTTTGAACTGCAAGCAAGCGCCTTTCCAAACTTCTCTTTTTAGCAAAAATGTTTCTGAAAACATGTTGGTTCCAATTTTGAAGCTTCTCAGTGAATTGATTAATGAATGGAATGAAGGGTGCATCATTATTCCAATTTGCTTCCACAAAATCCGAGAATTTATCATGCGATAGCCACGCCGCCTGGAACCTAAATGGCTGCATAATCCCAGGAATGGGAGCAAACCCATTCGTACTGACAACAATAGGGCAATGGTCCGACTGATTTTGTATAAGGTGACGCAAAGAGCCTTCTTCATGTAAAGTTCGCCAAGCGGGGTTACAGATTGCTCGATCTATCCTTGCCCATTTACGAGTCTCCGGTGAACTTCCCCGTGACCACGTATACTCTGGGCCCGAGTACTCCAAATCCATCCAATTATTAGTTTCTATCCATGAATTGAAACGAGTGCATCTCCGCCGCATGGTTGCACTATCCCCATTCCTTTCTGAGATGTATCGGGTGTCATTGAAGTCACCCATTGCAAGCCACGGTCTGTTATGAGTTTGAGCAAACTGTTATAACTGTCTCCAGAGCTCTTCTCTTCTTACCGAGTCAGGACTCGCATACACAGCTGAATAGTACCAAAGTATCTCACCGATACGTGATATTTCTACCGTAATATGTTGGGGATTATGAATAAGGGGGGTTACAGTGACTTCCGAAGTTCGCCAAAACAACCAAATTCCACCTCGAAAGCCCTCTGCATCTACCCTTGTCCGTCCATCAAAACCAATACGCTCACAAATTCGCTCTGCTGTCTCCCCACTGATTCGCGGTTCATCCAGGGCCATAACTTGTGGGTGATTAACTCGAATAAGTTCTCTCAGCATAGTTAAAAATTCAGGTCGTCCTGTCCCTTGAACATTCCATGTCATGAGACTTAAGGTAGGCCGATTGTTTAAACGATTTGGGAATCTATCCATAAAAAACGTAGAATGAAGGTGACCAGAAGACATAAAGGCTTCGGATAACTTATTGAGAATTCGCATCACCTGAGGGGTGATTGTCACTTCGAGGAATAAATCCGGAGATATCGTTCTCGGTGGAAGGAATGACTCGATCTCCATCACTATGGTGTGGGCTAGGGGGAGTGTTATTGCCATGTCGGGCCCCTCTGTTGGTGACGTCACACAGGGGTAAAACGAGGGTGGGATCATGGTGTGGTACGTGGTTGGGATACGAATGGGAGTGAAGCGTGGGATCATGATTATTCGATGGGAAGGTGAAGCTAGGTTTACAGATTTTTTTGTGAGTATCGCGAGCTATCCTACACGAAAGTGAGGAGCTCTTAAATCCTCTATTTTTCTGATTTTGGGCCAAGCTAGGATTCTTGTGGAATTTGTGTGAAGTGAGAGGTGTATTCGTATTAGGAGTCTGCGTATGAAACGCGGCTTGTGGGTTATGTGTGTTTTGACTTGAGATTGGCATAGGAATCTGATTCTCCTTATTTATGGGAAGATTATTTCCTAATCTAAGCTCAGAGTTTTGGAAATTCATAAACTGATTCTGCTTACCATATTCAGGAAATTCAGTTGCCTTTTCTAGTGTTGTTGATTGCCCAAAACACTTACCAGTCCCCCTCATATCTCCTACCATATCTGTTGGAAACTAGAGGTAGTCATACTAGCTAGTTCAAGTTATTAGTCATACTAAATTACTAATTAATCTCATATTAATATAGTCGATCTTATGCATGCAAAATAAAAGCGGAAATAATGAGAATCGTATTCTTACAACCGGTCCGAAATATGCTTAGGACGATCCTCCAAGAGCAACCAAGTAAGCTTGCCTCCAATGGGTAGGCACCAAGACCCTACCTTAAACGGACCAAATAACCGAACCCGATACTAGAGGACGGAATTAGGCTAAAACCGAGTACTAATATTAATATTAGTATACTAGAGAAAATATTATCTAAATAATATTTGTGAGGTTTTATTACTTTTAGTTTCTCACTCTAAAAACTAAAACATGGATTAGTTTCTAGTATGTGATATATTCACATATATATAGAGTAAGATAATAGTTAGGTTTTGGGGTGGGTGTTTGTGTCGTGTGAGTTGAGTGTGTAGGAAGAAGTAGAAGCTTTTTGACTTACCCATATTAAATAGGTAGTCAACCTACAATTTAGGTGTAAGCTACAATAATCATTGTGTTGTAATCATAACACACAATATAAACTCATTACCTACACAAATGCCACACGACACAACTATATGTAAAATGGACCTTCATTTTACAATTTGTAATTTGTACAATTGTGTAATATATAACATCTTATGTGTCATATTCAAATTGTATTAATTTAAAATATATTTATCACATAAATATCATTTCTAAATTAATTAAATCATATTTAACAAATTATTTAGTAATTCGAAATTACTGTCCCAACATATGGTTATCGTAATAATCGTCGATACGATATATCAACAACGTTTGTTATAACCATCAACCATTCATTATACTAATTTCGATATTTCATAAATATCGATTAACATTTGACAATTGACACATTTCAATTTCAAATATAAATCTTACCTTTAAGATTCAACCTCTGAATTCTCAATATACGGTTTTAAGAATATCGATCAATCTGTATCCTATACAATTAATCAATATACGTTTAAGGGCTTAGTCCTATAGGTGTGACCTAAAGGGATCAACTGACCACCACCGTCATACGACAGTAATGTTAAACTCTAGTCAGCCAATCATTACCGATTAATGTTGGTCAGTTGACTAAATCAATATTGGATCGTCCCTTGCATATTCTTTTCATAAGATTTATGACAATGATTTTTATCATTGCCGTGATCGCACTATTGTTGAGGACACATTTCCCAACAATCTCCCACTTGTCCTCGACAAGTGTGCGTCACCAATTCTCTTGTCCTATTACGTCATCTCCCACTCAATGCAAGGTGTCTTCCAGGTCGTACTTGCATTTGATCATATCTTGAGTGGTTTTCTCGATTCTGGAGATTTAACTGCTTTGACCGGAATTATCTACCATAGATACTTTCCGAGCGTGGCCACGCATTTCCAGTTAAACTTCTCCTCGAGTGGCCTTGAGATTTAAGACAACCCTGACAAGGGGTTGGACAATTCCTATCCTACTGTTCCCTTCGACTAACACAGTCCATCATGACCCAAAAGAAGCCCATTTGACCCCCTTTAACGGTTGATCGTAGAGCTAAAATCAAAGTCAATCTGAGGCTGCATCACCTTGGGCGAACAGTATCAAGTCAAAGAATCGACTTATGTGAATAATATAGTAGCTCTCGCCACGACCGGGCTAATTATAAAATTTCCAGAACTCTATAAGCGGTCACTATATGCCCAACAGAGTGTTACACAGTCTGCCGATGTGATCGACTAGTCATCCCATATGACTCTATGACTTTTGAACTTGCCATCAATCGCCTCACATTATAGTCGCTTCGAGACGTCACCTCATATAAGCGACTATGGGCTATACTAAGTTAATCCAGTTCACTTATGGAGTTCAAATTGTCTCTTACAACCCATTTGGATTTCACAAAGTATAAATTGTGAGTTAATATTAATAATAATAACTCAAACGATAAGAGTGATTGTTATGTGCGAACAATCAATACGATATTGTTGCTCCACATAAACAATCTTTGATGATCATACATCAATTTGTATTAATGGTTTGTTATGTGAATATACCCTATCTTCACATCTTTTAAACCTACAAATTTCGGTTTCCTTTTGACTCATATTATCTTGTATAATATGATCTAATTCAAGTACACTTCAAGTCTCTTATACTCGACTCGAGTCTCCTTACTTTAAGGAAGCTCCCACTGTTTTCTCAAAACTCATGACATGTCATCCATATGTACATAGTCATATTGTACTAGAATTTATATTGTAGTTAACCTAGATTCGATCCATTAGTTCTCCTCGAGAACTTATATCGAAATAGGGCTTTATTTCAACCTATGGCATTTTGATCAAGATTATATGAATTAACATTTTCATATCTCGGATTCAAATCCAAACCTTGTTAACTGATCGGTGACGTTTCATTATCATATAATAAACTCACTTATGATTTATGTTCTTAACATATATTCATTTAGAATTGAAAACCTTATATTCTTTAACCTTTAAAGAATCACCATTCTCTCTAAATGGTAGGTTTCGTTTCCTTAATAACTTTTCTCCCACTGAATTCCACATTACTATCTTATAGTTTAATAACTCCCACTGATTCCATAGTGATTAGGCAACATCTTCAAATACCCTCTTAACTCATAATGAATATTTCATTTTGATTTACTTCAAACATTTTCTCAACTCGTAATGAACATTTCATTTTGATTTTCTTTCCCACGGAAAGAATCATGAGAACGGGAGGACTTCTCCTCTATTATCTTTATAAAACAGAAACATTAACATCACGGAAACGATTTCCTTCTGTTAACACTCACGGTTCCTTTTGACCTCTCTAGGAACTAATGACAACATATGGAACATTTCCTTTTGTGTCCTCGCGTAGTTTCTTCTGTGTCCTCTCGTAGTTTCTTCTATCCAATCTCTTAGAGTTCTTCTTAAGGACTCCTTATAGGACTCTTCTCTAAGATCCTATGTTTATTTCATTGGTTTACGGGCGTAGAATTTCTCCCACTCTATCCTTTAAAATAACCGTTATTTTAAGAAGGATAGCATTTTCGCCCGTCAACAATGTATTGGATAAAGAATTATGTGAGTATTTGAGATATTAACATTTTCTTTCATTTAAGGTGAAAATCTTATAATGAAGTGATGTTCTTATGTTTGAATTTGAAGTATTTCACGGGATGCAATTCTCGTTTTTAAGTAAGTCGTATTACTTTTATAATGATCCTATCATTTATTTTGTACGGTGAATCATTCAAGGTACTTTATTACGATCTATGAAAATCGTATCAACTCATGTTATGTATCATAATAGCATTTTAAAACCAACAAACATGTTTGATTAAGAACAAAAGGATGACTTGGGTTGAAAACCAAGTCACCACTATTACAACCATTGTTTCAACAAGATTCTTGTCGTACAAGAAATACCAAGTTCTTAAATTAAAATGCAAAAAGAAAGAAGACATCAAATGAAAATTAGAGCTATGCTCTTTATGTCTTCAATCTTGGATGCTACCTTAGCCATCCATGGAAGGAACTTCAAGTTTCCTTTTCTTTCTCCTTGCCTTTGTCTTTGGTAGGAGCCCCTTTAAAACAATTTATAAACGGGCGAGAATCAATAACTTGTATCAATATACAAAAATTGATTATATAACATGAATTAGACGAGAATTTATACCTACTGCAAGAACCTTTCCGGCTTTGAGGTCATGGAGATACTTCGGGCAATTCCGCTTCCAATGCCCCATCTTAGTGCAATAATGGCACTTGTCTTCAACCTTTGATGACGACGAAGAAGCACCTTTCGTAAAAGTCTTCTCCTTGGGAGATGCGGGTTTGAAGGCTTTAACATTTTTACCCTTGTTGGCCTTGCGCTTAAACTTCCTCTTGCTTTTTGAATCGATATTAAGCACATCCTTTGTGGAACTCTCATTAAGTCCCATATCCCTCTCCGCTTGGACTAACATCTTATGTAACTCGTCCAAGGAGGTTACTTGATTGCGCATGTTATAATTTACCCGAAATTGAACATACGATTTCACTTTGTTGAGGGAGTGAAGGATTTTGTCAATAATAAGCGAGTCGGGAACATTCACCCCTTGCAACTTCAAGGTTTCGGCTAGCTCAACCATTTTGAGCACATGAGGACTAATCTTTTGACCTTCCTTTAAGGTCAAATCAAAGAAGGCGGAGGCCGCCTCATATTGGATCACCCTAGGAGCTTGTGAAAACATGTTCGCAACTCTAGTGTATATCTCATTAGCCGTGGCTAGCTTAATCATTCTTCTTTGGAGATCCGGCTCCATCGAAAATATAAGCACGTTCTTCAAAGCATGCGACTCCTTCATGTAGGCCTCATAGGCTTCACGAGTCGCTTCCGATGAACGAGCACCGGGAGTGGGAGGAGCGGCAATGGTAAGATAACGAGTCTTATCGTCGGCTTCCGCGGCCAACACCAATTGGGCGTCCCAATCTTTAAAATTGGCGCCATGCTTCTCAAGCTTGCAATGATCCATAAAAGACCGAAGCCATGAAACGTGATGTGGGAGTGGTGGAGCGTTATTTGCCATTGATTGAAAGTCGAAAAATGAACTACAAATGAAAATAAAGGAATTAAAACACAATTATCGTTTTAATAGTTAAACTTGTAAATATTAAACAAGTTAAGCATCTACTTAATGATCTCTTACCCAATTAAGTAAATGATCCCAAGACCCAAATACACACTAACTTGGGCACGGTTTAGCCGATACATCCCTCATTAATGTGACTCGGTAGATTAACCCTTTAATCGATTCTACTTTTAGAACTCTCGGTCGATAAAATTACACTAATTCTTATCTTAGCCCGAACTTATTACCACTACGGTGGCTCGAATACCTTCGTCGAGATCGACCAAATTTCAAGAAAAACGTAATCATATTACCCCACTTCACCAACGTAATAAGGTTTGCACCCCGGTTTAGTCGAGCCTACTCCCTTATGAAGAAGATCCTTCGCGGGTCCTTTACTTTTTGGTAAGGCTATGTCTCGATTTTTAAATAACGTAAGAGATCTTGTCAATTTATTATCTATCTCCTTTAAGTGAACTAAGTCGGTGAATTATCGATAAATTAATTGACACGGTCGATAAAATCGATGAAATGCATGAGTTTAGATGACGATTTGGCTATGCATGCAACATGATAAGCATAATAAAAGCATAAAACCTTTAAAAGCATAAATAAAATCCTAGTATGGCCTTTCCTAAAATAGAAAATAAAGTAAATTACAAATTCGGAAACCAACTCCTTTGGTTCCTTGAACTTCACACGCGGCACGCATCCCAAGGCAAACTCCGTCTTGGTCGGAACTCCTTTCCGAAATGGCACCGTCTTCAAGGATCTCCGGAATTACAAATAATTACAAATTTTCTATCTATTTTATACATTATAAAATAAAATAAAATAATAAAATAAAGTGATACGAGATCACATTAAATTACAACCGAATCGATAAACCCTTACATTACGGGAAATATCGATTAAAATCTAAGGCCATACTAAGTAAATTACATAATTCAAAATTACGTAAATAAATTATGACATTCATAAATAATAATTAAATATGCAATGCTTATGTAAAATGCAAAACCTAAGCCAAATCGTCCTATTTAAACACGTTTTAAATATCGTTATTCTTAATAACACGGTTTTATGGAATAACGTGATTTAAACAATTTTAAAATCACTAATCACTCTATGAATCATCATTCATGATTTAGTTAAGTTTCCTAACACATTTTAGGATTCAAAATTTAGTCTTACTCAAATTTCGAAAATTAACTTAACTTATTTTAATATTGTTCGGTTTTAATCGGTTTTCCGGGAAATAGCATTAAAATAATCAAACGAGTCATAAAAATTTCGAAAATTCAAAATTCAAAATTTTGAACATACTGAAAATTTTCTAAAATTTCAGATCCTTAAAACTCAAATATTTTCGAAATACACCATTTATTTCGTAAAATAGCCGTATAATTAGCATAATATTTTGAAAAATTCAAAACTATTGCAAAAATTATGAAATAAAATACTAATATAATTTTTACATCTTCCTAGACACTCAAAGCATCTGAAAATGCAGAAAAATAAGGCTGAAAAGTACTGTTTAAGGTCTGAAAATAAAGTAATGATTATGACTCCTTAAACACTCAATATCAATTTTAACTTTTAAAATTAAAACTTAAAGTTTCAGAAACTTTTGGCACAAAATAAAAATATGTTGATGATCATACATAATATGACTAATATGGGTGAATTTTTCGGACCATTTAAGCAACATTTACTATTTTTAATAATTCGTGTCATATATTACGCGATTTTACCGATTAAAATCATTTCTCATGCAATATTTGAGATTAAAAGCTCAAAATTCACATGCATGCTAGAAATAATATATGTGACACTATATTAAATTTTTATGGTCAAATTCGAACTTAAACTATTTAAGCTAAAATATGTCACTAATATTACGATTTTTACGATAAAAATCAATATTCATGCAATATTAACGAAAAATTTCTGGAAAATTCATCATATATCTTAAATATTGCATGTGACATCTACCAAAATTTTTATAGTTAAATTCATAATATAACTATTTATCCCATATTTAACTCATTTTATGACTATTTAACCATTAAAAATCATAAACCATGCATAAAACTCAATAATTTCGAAAATTATTTATATTCATAATATGTTAAATGCATGTGAGAACATATTTAAAATTCGTGGCCAGAAACATTATATAGCTATTTTTCCCAAATAAAAACATTTTTAACCGATTTTTGGCACTAATTAAACATTTTAATTACCATAATGAACAATATTATTCCATAAATCATCAAAATGACTTAAAACTATTTTAAGACCAGAAATATATACATGCAATAACATTTTCGTGCATATCTTATATGTACTACTCATTTTCGTTTTTAATTAAAATCGTATTTTCTCGCAAAAACGTATAAAATCGAGTTGCATGCAAACAACCTTATGGCTCTGATACCAATTGTTGGAAACTAGAGGTAGTCATACTAGCTAGTTCAAGTTATTAGTCATACTAAATTACTAATTAATCTCATATTAATATAGTCGATCTTATGCATGCAAAATAAAAGCGGAAATAATGAGAATCGTATTCTTACAACCGGTCCGAAATATGCTTAGGACGATCCTCCAAGAGCAACCAAGTAAGCTTGCCTCCAATGGGTAGGCACCAAGACCCTACCTTAAACGGACCAAATAACCGAACCCGATACTAGAGGACGGAATTAGGCTAAAACCGAGTACTAATATTAATATTAGTATACTAGAGAAAATATTATCTAAATAATATTTGTGAGGTTTTATTACTTTTAGTTTCTCACTCTAAAAACTAAAACATGGATTAGTTTCTAGTATGTGATATATTCACATATATATAGAGTAAGATAATACTTAGGTTTTGGGGTGGGTGTTTGTGTCGTGTGAGTTGAGTGTGTAGGAAGAAGTAGAAGCTTTTTGACTTACCCATATTAAATAGGTAGTCAACCTACAATTTAGGTGTAAGCTACAATAATCATTGTGTTGTAATCATAACACACAATATAAACTCATTACCTACACAAATGCCACACGACACAACTATATGTAAAATGGACCTTCATTTTACAATTTGTAATTTGTACAATTGTGTAATATATAACATCTTATGTGTCATATTCAAATTGTATTAATTTAAAATATATTTATCACATAAATATCATTTCTAAATTAATTAAATCATATTTAACAAATTATTTAGTAATTCGAAATTACTGTCCCAACATATGGTTATCGTAATAATCGTCGATACGATATATCAACAACGTTTGTTATAACCATCAACCATTCATTATACTAATTTCGATATTTCATAAATATCGATTAACATTTGACAATTGACACATTTCAATTTCAAATATAAATCTTACCTTTAAGATTCAACCTCTGAATTCTCAATATACGGTTTTAAGAATATCGATCAATCTGTATCCTATACAATTAATCAATATACGTTTAAGGGCTTAGTCCTATAGGTGTGACCTAAAGGGATCAACTGACCACCACCGTCATACGACAGTAATGTTAAACTCTAGTCAGCCAATCATTACCGATTAATGTTGGTCAGTTGACTAAATCAATATTGGATCGTCCCTTGCATATTCTTTTCATAAGATTTATGACAATGATTTTTATCATTGTCGTGATCGCACTATTGTTGAGGACACATTTCCCAACAATATCTTGATTATTCTGGGTCTCCCTCTCAATATATTCTTTCCAAGAATCATCTCCCAAGATTTCCGTATGGAGATTCTGCGGAATATTTTCGAAAGATTTGGAGTGAGTAATTGCTACGTCCTTTCGGGTTGCTCCATCCTCTATTTGGTTTGGCCCCATTCCATCATGGGTACCCTGATTCGTCACATGTATCCCCTGCTCTTCTCCGTCCAAATCTGTCGACAAGCTCTTGAATCGTGACCCTGTGGGTGTATTTTTCTTCAATAATTGCACCCTTTGGACTGGTTGGGCATTTTCTACTAACCCAGTACCTTTATCCTTATCCGTTTTGGTCATTTTACGTCTTAGGGGCTTCTTGACATGCATCCAAGATCCAAAATGGTCAAGTTCTGCGTTCACATTAATGCCTTTCCCTTGTTGGTCCTCTGCCCCAGTTTTCATAGCAAAGTCTCCTCCTTCTGCCTGTGCGTGAACAAAAGCTGGACATTTATCCTCCATATGACCCAGATGACCACATTTATAACAAATTTGGCGTAGTCCTTCGTACTGAATTATCCAAATTTTACCATTGAGACGGAATTTGGATAATAACGGTTTTGTCAAGTCCACTTCTACGCTCATTCGGATGAATTGTCCACGTTCAGCGGAGGCCGTTGGTCTGTCTATGCGAACCACTCTGCCTACCTTGTTTCCAATTTTACGTAAGATATCCTCATGATAATACACCACGGATAAACGGGGGATACGGATCCAAGTAGTGAGAAATCGTATTGGTTCATCAGAACCAATAAAATTTGGCACCCACTTCCGGATTGTTAGATAATGATCCCCGATCATCCAGGGACCCTCCTTTAGAACAAATTCATAATCACTGTTATTCGTAAAGCGTACCACATAATAGGAACACCCTACATCCGTGAAAAGGAGATCTCCTTTAACCGACCATTTCTTCTTGAGTTGGCGAACAAGGGAATAGTGTCCGATGTTTTTATCAAACATCTTGATGATTAAGGAATTGCGCCAGTTATTCCGGATCATCAATTTTTCTTGTCTTGTCAGTAAAATAGTAGGGCACAGCGGATCCTTCCCATTATTCTCATCTTCTTCATCGTCATCTGAAGTGTCATCATAGACTTCATTATTTGTGACCGAGAAGTCGTGGCTTGGATTGAGGGCAAACGATGGTCCCATACCCTGATTGAGGGTTTCTCGATACGACATACGTGCGGGACTTGCTTCTACACCATGCCCTTGTTGGCTCTCTGGTACGAAGGACATTTCAACATCCTTCGAATTTCCGGGGCTTTGTACAGCGCTTTCCGTATTCATTTTGCATTTTTTCGTTGACCTTGAGGACTGGAGGTCCTCATTTAGGTCTGGTTGTGCGAATTAAAAAAAGCAAATTATTACTTTGATTCCACATAATAACTTTTGTCATGTCGGTGGGGCCACTTTGATTCACCTACTAACTTTTGTCATGTCGGTGGGCCCTACCACCCTTTAAAAATGAACGAAAAACTAGCCTTACCATTTCTTCAAAACGAAAAAATTAGAGTAAATTAACAAAAACTCCCTTCAATATACCACTTTTCAAAATTAACTCCCTTATGAAAACTTTTTAATTTTTTACCCCCAAAAGTTGTACTCTGATCAAAATTTGCTCCCAAACTGACGCACAGGGAGAATATTCCGTCAAAAATTAAATATTCTTAGTTTAATTGCATTTTTTGGACGAATTTGCCCTTCCGCTCTTTTATTTTACCTCATTCATCTTCATACATCCATCTTCCTACATTCATACATTCATTTCATACCTCCCTTCATCTTCATACATTTATTCATCTTCTATCCCTCATTCATACACTTCATATTCATCTTTATACATCCTTTCCTTCATTATCATCAACAAATAAATCTCCTACATATTTTGGTACCATCTATAAAATTAATCTCAAACAATGATTTAGTCATCCATTTGATGAGCAAATCAGATTCATCTAGCCGCTGAATTATGCAAGGATATGGGTATTAGGTAGCATTCATCATCAGCAAAATGCCTTACAACTTGTAAAATAAAGGTGAATACGACGAAGAAGTGCAGGAATTTAGCAAGACGACAGTTCAAAAAGCACGACCGTCTACTACAATTCATAAATCAATAATTTAATCTTTCACATTCCTTTATTCATCACACAATCAACCCAGAAATTAAATTTTTGATTAGGATTTTGGGGTTTTAAACAATAATTTGGGGGTTTTGAACCCAGATTTGGGGATTTTAAACTCAGAAATTAGTCCATGAATCACAAAAGTTAGGTTTCTAACCCAAAAATTATATTTACAATCACTAAATAAAATTAGAGTTTAAAGCACACAAATTAGGGATATATATCAATATATTAAAGGAAATTGGGGTTTCGAACCCATAAAATTGTCAACATTAAACCCAGAAAAAATGGTTTATAACTATCAACATAGGACTATGATCAAATAAATAATGGTAAAACAAGATGAGTGAAAAGTTTCAGGTGAAGATACAGATCAAAAGAGTTTCAATAAGAGAGGCGCGGTATCTTGAATCAATTGTGGGGAGGAATTTTATTTAGTTTTGATGGAGATTAATGGTTGGGAGAGGCAAAATCTGGGTTTGTTGCGTATGTAGGTAGAAGATGAAGTCTACAACATTAAAACAGGGGCAAAACGGTCATAAAAAACACATTTTCACCGAATTGTCAGTTTGGGAGCAAATTTTGATCAGAGTACATCTTTTGGGGGTAAAAAATTAAAAAGTTTTCATAAGGGAGTTAATTTTGAAAAGTGGTATATTGAAGGGAGTAATTGTTAATTTACTCAAAAAATTACAAATGAGTGTATGACGTGGGCGTAGAGAATTGCATGGGTTTGCATTAATGATAATAGTAAGTCTTGTCCGTGACGGGTTACCATTTGTAACGGATATTTTGTGAAATAAAATGGATATAAAATGAGTTAGTGGAGAAAGGGGACCACGTAAATAGTGTCGGAGAGAGAGAAAAAATGGGTATTTTATGAGAGGAAACGGTATCCGTCACAAGCTTGTGACGGATACCGCCGTCACAAATGAAAATTTGTGTAATGATAATGATATGTTTGGAAATTAAGACCACCCCAACCAAAGTAAGGTTTCACTAACTAAGTCGCGACCCAGTTTTATCTCTTTATTTCACTTTATTTATGTCGACCCACTTTTACGCTCCCAAGCAGAAAGTCGCGACCAAGGTCACCAACCTAATCATTTACCACTTTCCAACAAAATTGTGTCATCTACATTTGTACCCAACAAATAAAACAATGACACATAGAAGGTCACAAGGCAACCCACCAAGGTCATGAGGTGAACTTATTTCATAGAAGGTATTCTTAATTTTTCCTCTAATACATGATTAAGGAGACCCATCTCCTTGATGACCTAGTTGGTGACCTTGCTTGGGGGTGGTCTAACTGTCTAAGGGGTTGGTTACCCATTAAAATCATGGAATGTTGAACTTCCTGGGAAGTGTAAATTCATGATGTTGTTTGGTTGACAAGATCATGGGAAATAGAACTCCCCACATGAATTTACTTCCTCCATTATGTGGGAAGTTACTCAGCAAGTCTCCTTTGGTCATTAGAACTTCTCACATGAATTAACTTCCCATATGCGAACCAAACACTTTTTGCGAATTCACATGAATTGGAAATTCACGTGATCTTGAAGTTCCCGGGAACTTTAATTCCCGTATGTCAACCAAACAAGCCCTAAGATTGTATTTTTAAATTTGGATTTGAATCAATTTGTTTGTTTTTATTGGATTTGGATTTGGAAATCTAACAAAATAAAGCTAAAATAATCACATTCGAAATCCACCCTCTAGCCCCCTTATTTCCAAATCCTTATTTCCCTTTGTTACATTTCAAATGACATTTATGCTGTCAAACACTCTCTAAGATTATTTCACTACTTGAATCATATCTTCCCATTGTTTAAATGTTTTCGAGTAATTACGATCGATTTTAGGAAAAAATCTATATATAAAAAAGTTAATTTATTATGTTTAAGTAGGGATGTCATTAGGCGGGGCGTTGATGGATATAGGGTCTCCATACCCGTACCCATCAAGAAAATCTCGTACCCATCCCCGCCCCACCATCCATGGCGGGTAGAAGTTTCCAAAACCATCCCCGCCCGTCCTACCCATTAACCCGCTATACCATAAATTTTTCTGATCTTTATCGTAGAAGTTGGTTTAATCACTATTAATTTCTATTTTCAGGAGTTTGTTTATATAATTTTAGTTATTTACCAAGAAGTTGGTAAAATACTTTATAAAATAACTATTTTTAACATTACGTCTTAATTATAACAAAATAATATTTGTAAAATTATCGCAATAATGTATTAATTTTTATAATAATTGGCGGATAGGCGGGTATGAAGTGGGTAACACGCAAAAAAAAACCCATCCCGTCCCACTACCCATGGCGGGTACAATTTTCGTACTCATCCCCGCCCCACCACCTGCCAAAGCTCTACCCGTCCCCGCCCAACTGTTAAAGCGGGTGTGGGGCGGTATCCATTTGTAACCTCCTCAATGACATCCATAGTTTAAGGAAAAGGATACGATAAACTTTTCGTGAAAAAATGTATCTGAAATAGAAAAATTCGTATATGGAAAAGTAATTTTGAAAATAAATACAATTAGTAAATCATAACTTAATGCCTTAACCATGAAGTTTACAATAACATATTCTCTAGCAGGAAACATTGCCTTGGTTAGAAAGGGATTATCGGGAGTTCAGTCCACTTCGTCAAAGTTTTGAGAGCTCGATGCCGACGCAGGAAAACATAGCAAGGTACCTGGTTTCAGTGGATGAACATTTTTATAGGACTCTGGGCCAATGTAGGTATCCAATGGACGAGTGTAGCACACAGATGTTGGACCAAGATAATATAAGCATAGTATTCATTGGTATGCTAAATGGCTTCTCGCAGTTGGTGAAACAAATACTCACCTCAGATCTTCCTTACGCGTTGAGTGGCGATAGCAACGAGACTCCTCTGCACTATGCCTCCAAATGCAACGGTATGTATGAACTTGTACGTCATTACACTCTTTGACAGGTCCGGTCCTAAAGATTTCGAGGTCCTAGGCAAAATTGTAAAATGGGGTCCTAACTTTTCAAAAAAAATTATTCAAATAATTCAGGTATAATTATCTAATACTCCGTACAATTTAATAAAACGGATGCAGAAAAATTTTTGAATTAGATGAAGTTGATTCTGGAAAATTTTAAATTTTTTTTAAAAAAATAATTATGGATTTGGAGAATTAAAGAAAGTGTACCTTAATTCAACCATTTATCGTTAAAAAACCGCAATAAACTGAAATTTTTTCGAAGTTTAGATATTACTTTTATTAGACGTGTCTATTGAATGTATAAATTTAGACAAATTATACTACGACGAACACAGCTCGCATAAAATCTCAAAAAGCATGTAAAAACTGAAAATATAAAAAAAATATTGGAAAGATGCCGCAACAAAAAATAGAACACAAGACCTCTTAACCTTTTAGTAAGATACAAAACCAGCGAACCACTTAAATTAATTTACTTTTTATATGTAATACGTACATTTTATTTGTCAAATAACAGACTTTTAATCTCACACTAATGGGGACCTTCTAGACTTGAGCCCTTGTCATTTGCCAACCCAAACACTCCTTAGGGTCGGCCCTGGTCTTTGATTCAGTAGCTGGCAATAACAACTATTGTGGAGAAATATAATATGACAATTGCCATTGGTATAACATAATGCAGAGCAAGTTTCGAGGATCCTACTTGAAAAGCATCCTGAGATTATCATGAATGTGTCTTTATTTGGTAAGACGATGCTTGATAATGCTGTCGAAGACAATGCTACATGGTTGGTTAGATTAATGCTTATAGAAAAAGAGGAGGCAAGAGTACCATGGACCAAGGCTTGCCGAAAACTAATATGGCACAAAAACAAAAACGGTGACACTCCTCTTCATATCGCTGCTAAAAATGGGAACATTGAAATTTTGAAACTTCTAATCCAAGGTTATAAGTATGCCCTTGAAGAAGAGACCAAATATTGTGATGGGGCTGACGACGCTCTAATAACTGAGCCTTGGAATGATGAGCCCGAGAATGATGTAGTTGGTGCTAATTTATTTCACGTTCAAAATTTTGAAGATGAAGTACCTTTAATTCTTGCCTTGCGAAACAAATATGATGATTGCGGATTGATATTGTCAAACGAGACCTTTCCATCAACATATTCAATATCTTCTTTGACGTCCATTTACAAGCAATCCTTATCTATAGCCGTACAAAATGGATGTCTATTATCGGCCAAGAAGATACTAGAAAGAGTAATATTATCTGCTTATGTAACTCAAGATCTAGCACACCGTCTCCTTGACATTGACATTTATAGTCCTATTGCTCTTGGGATGGCCATTCATATAACAAAGACATATCCAGGTATGAGACGTGCACTCTAACTAGTTTTTCGACCATCTTCTAGTTTCTCTGTACTAGTTAGCCATCTTACAATTTGTGTGTTGCCAGTGATGCAAGAAATGGTAAAAGCTAAGGAATTTGAAAAGTTTTTGGAAGTACTGCCTATGTTTATGGGAGAAAATCAAAAGGATTCAAAAACAATTCTTAAAGAAGCTGTAGAAAGAGGTGATGAATGGTTTGTTAGATTGACTTTGCAGACCAGCTATGATATGATTAGAGAGTGTGCACCGGCTTGGCAAGCAGCATGCGAGAACGGCAACGTACCCTTTCTACTCATCTTTATTGAATTGTGCGATCATGACAAGTTCATCGAGTTTTGTAAGGAAACGAAACAAACCCCGCTTCATCATATAAAACTTCTGCAGCATGAACAATATATTGAGCTATTAGATATGCCGTTGTTCAAGAGGCTCATATCTGAAGGTGATACTAATGGAGCAACACCATTGCATCAAGCTATTTTACGCGGAGACCTTGAACTGACTAAAGCCTTGTTGTCAGTTTGTAGTAACTCTGAAATCCAACTCAGGGATAATTCGGGTATTACACCCTTTGATTTACTGGGAAAGACGATCAATTTGTCTACAACCTGGGTACGTAACTATTACTTGGACTTCGAGTTAAATACATTCATTGTCATCATAAAATTTCATTTTTTCTATTATTGTCATTATAGAATTTTTTTTTTCTATTACTGCAGTGCTATTTCATATCTGCTTTACGTGCAATAGAAGGTTACCAATCATTATTAGACTTAATTAAGTTCAGCAAGTCACATGTATATCCGGGTCAAATACTACTCACGTAGGCAAATAAGACAAAGCAGTTTGCTACTCACAATGCACTATGCTTTTATCTTATATATCCCCATGATTAATACTTGACTTGCGACGAATATACCCGTGACAAAAGAGTTGATTTAGGAATTGAAAAGGGATTGACGCAGGTTAAGGGCTTTGTTTACAATTTATTGATCAAAGTGTTTTGCTGAAGACGGATACTATCCGTCACAAACTGAAGACAATTAATATCCCTCTCACAACAATACAGGTGGGAGAACAAGTGGGGCTAAATAGAATATTTCATGGATCATTCCACTTGCATTTTGTGAGAGGGACACAAATTTGTGACGAATAGTACACCGTCTTCAGATTGTGACAGATAGTGTCCGTCTTTAATGAGAATTTGTGTTGATACATTAGGGGTTTTGTTTAATATTATTTAATCTTGCACTACCTACCATATCCAACCATGTGTCATACGCAAAATCTTTCTTTAGCTAATTTGTTTAATATTATATATTAATTAATTAATTAATTATAAGGTTTAGATTTAGTTTACCGGCTAGGTAGGTAAAAGGTTACTGACAATCAAATAAGTCAAATACATTATAGAGGGACCATAATAGAAAAAAATAATTTATAATAATGGCATTTTTAGAGAAAAAAAAAAATATTATAACGACAAAGCTTCAAAATCCTTAGACTTCAGAGTAGACTAATGTTATACTATTATTTTGACAGTTACAAATGAGCCGAAACAAAGACCTCATTATTTAAAACTACTGCAGCGTGAACTATATGTTAAAGTGTTAAAGACGCCGAAGTTCCAAGAGCTCTTGAACGCACGAAATTCATTTGGAACGACGCCATTGCATCAAGCTATTGAACGCTGTAACCTTGAAGTGACTAAAGCCTTGTTGACATTTGATGACATTGACATCGCCATCAAGGATGATAACGGTAAAACGGCCATTGATTTACTAGAACAGATGGTCGATGTTTCTCCACGCTGGGTACGTAACTATTACTTGTACTTTGGAATAATTTGTTAACCGGTCATCTGAAAACAAGGGCATTTATATAGATAATTGTTAGTGTATAACTGATCTTGGACTTTAATCATCAGTTTAAATTTTTGGTTGGGATGATTTTTAACATGTGATGTATGTTGGATTATTATGATCCAAAATCGATAGGATCAACGTTCAACTTCATAGTTTACACAGTTGAAGAATTCATTGAGTTCTGTAAGATCACAAAACAATCACCTCTTCATCTTGTAAAACACATGCAGCTTGAAGTATATATTGAGTTGTTAAAGAAGCCGGTATTTGAGAAGCTCATAAACGAACGTGATGAGGATGGAACAACACGATTGCATCGAGCTATTCAACGCGACAATCTTGAAGTGGCTAAAGTCTTGTTGGAAGCTAAGGGAATTGACGTTACTATCAAGGATAACAATGGTCTAACGGCCCTTGATTTACTTCAAAAAAGCTGCGGACTTTCTCTAAGTTGGGTACGTTCCCTTTTCCGACTCAAATACTATTTATGTGCAGGTAAGATGTGATATCTTGCAATATCCTAACCTTGTGGTGTTTCTTGCCTATAGGGTAAGATGTGCAGGGATATAAAACAGGATTCAACAGTAAGAAAACTCAAGTATCTTTTTCGGAAGATAGCGTTCGAGGGAATGCAGAACACAATATCTGTGGTGGCAGCGCTTGTGTCGACCATTACTTTTGCCGCAGGGTTCACCGTACCAGGTGGGACTGACAGCAGTGACGGGACACCGGTGCTAGCAAAAAAGTCAGCATTTCTGGCATTCTCCGTATCCAATACGATAGCCATGTGTTGCTCCATAATGGTGCTATTCATACTCCTTGGCCCAATGATGTGGGATCCCCATCCTTCCCTCGTGTATGTTAATTTGAGTTTAACACTTCTGTTGATGTCCCTTGTTGGAACCATTGTGGCATTTATGACCGGGGTTTACGTCACAATGGCACCCAAAGCCATGTGGGACTCCATTTTCGTAATCGTATCATGCTCTTTGGCCTTAATTATGGCTTGCATTATTTTACTATTGACCTACTCTGCTCGATCCCGGGAGCTACTCGACAAGCTTTTTAACCGGGTTAAAAGTACTTCACAAAAGTCTGCACGAAGCTCAAGCATGTTGGTGGCTGAAACCTCTTCAAGTCCACAAGCGGAACATGGAATCGAGTTGGACGGGGAGGCCGGTTCAATCATCTAGCACCTTACATCCCCTACCTAATGGTATTTAAAATTGTAATCAAACAACAATGATGGAGTTTTATCTTTAATATTTTCGTTTAAAATGTTAATTTAAGAGTGTGATGAAGAATTGTTAATGGTTAAGGTAAATTATATTGATGGCAAAAGCTGCGTATAAATACAAACTACCAACTAGGGTAAAGCTAGAGCTACAGCTAGGTTAAGCTACAATTAGGAAAGTACAATAACATACTCCGTAGAAGATATGACTACCTAAATACAAGATATAAATAGCTAAAAGATATCACAAAATATACATAGAATAGATTAGAATTATATGTTATCTTTAATATGTTAGTATTTCTATTCTCTTCTGAACTAAGAAAATTGTTCAATATCATAGCTCTTCTTTATTTGAATAAATTGCTACCTGAGTCGAGGAATGATTTCATGGGTCTTAAGTTTTATTTACATTCAATCAATTATGTTCAGTTAATCTCTTCATAAAATTAACATTTAATTAAACTAAATTCACTTTACCTCATTTCCACCCAATTTAGTTTAATTAAACTCTAGTCCATTTAATTCAATTCGGCTCGTTTCAGGCGTAAAGATCGAACTGGGCCTTTGTCATTCTTTGTTATTTGTGGTGACCGACTTAGGGAAACATATCAAGACATATGCCAAAGTAGTATTAAGACCGATAGTTCATGTTTTAACCGATTGAAGTTTCGTTTCCATTTTCGGGATGTAAGTGATGCAGGAGATGATAAAAACAGAGGAATTTGAGAAGCTCCTAGAACTATTTCCCAAGTTCCGCAAGGAAAAACAAAAAGATGCAAAAACAATCCTCAAAGAAGCCGCGGAAGGACGTGAAGATTGGCTTTGGAAAGCGATAAAAAATTGTTTATGGTATCTGCCCCGGCTTGGCAAATAGCATGCGAGAAAGGCTATTTATCCACTCGTCGCATCTTTTTTAAATTATGCGATGCTCGAGACTTCATGAAGCTATGTAAAGACAAGAAGCAAACACCTCTGCATCATATAAAACTTCTACAGTACGAACAATATGTTGAGTTGTTAAAGATGCCCGTGTTAGAGAAGCTCAAAAACAAAATTGATAGTGATGGAGCAACGCCATTGCATCGCTCTATAACGACCACCCAATGACGAAGCACAGGCAGGGCCGAACGGGCCACTGCCCGGGCATCATGAAAAAAACTACATATAATTGTTATTAGTTACGTAGCTGGACATTAAGTTGGAGTTGGCAAAGATGGTAACTTGTTGGTAACTTATATGGGATGGACATAGTAGGTCTCGTGTTCGAATCTTATACTTGACTAAAATTTTAAAGTTTTAGCATTATTATTTTTCTGATTTCTCAAATTTTAATTTTAAGACAAAATTGTGCTACTAAAGACTACTTCTTATTCAACTAAAACAAAAATTGGCCACAACTTTGTAACTAAACCAATAATATACTTTTTATTTTATGGATATTTTTTTTATTATAATCTTATGCTTATTTAATACGTGATTTAATTTTTCTGCCACCTAATAATGAATATTTAATAAAATGTTTAACAATAAAATAAATTGTTTATCTATAAAGAAAATAACGTAGTGTGAAATTTCAGGACTATTGCGAAAAACATTTACTCTATAATTTAACGCTTCTAATAATAATATCACATTATATAATATGGGTGTCATGCTAATAAACAATACTAAAATATATCGGAGTATGATACTTCCTAGTTCGTAAATCGGCCCCCTTCCTATTTTGTTCTAGCTTTGTCCCTGCGACCACCCTGTACTGACTAAAGCTTTGTTGGAAACTAATGGCATTGAAGTCAGCATCAAGACTTGTTTACAAAGCAACTCCGTAAGCCCTTATAGAGGTTTAAAAGGGTCTCATGGAACACAATCACGGAAACGGTTAAAGAATTGTTCGCTCCGATTTTGAACACTTCACAGAAGGCTTCAAGAAGCTTAAACAAGCTACCGATCAAAGCCTTTGATGCCAAAAATGCTAATGTGAAATAGGCAGCTCCGACATAACGACTAATGTACAATCGGGAATATCAAACACACCCGTCATTCAAGCCGCCTCAAGTCCACTTAAGGGACGACAAACACCAAGCTTGAACAGGGAGGTATGTCAATCCTCTGACATTTCACATCAGGCCCCGGACAATATTAAAATTGAAATCAAACATGATGATCAGTAGGCAACCATATAGATAGGATTACTAGTGTATACTGCAGCATGAGCTTTTTATTTCAGCTCGAAAGTATCACATTTTACACAAATTCAAAAGCAAGATCAAACGATGATCCGTAAGCGCTATTTATCATTAGTCGATTTAGTTTTGGTTAAACCAAAATTGCTACTTGAATTAGCGGCTTCGGTATCATTAGTCGTTGAAAACCGTTGTTCGAATCGCTCGTTGAAATCGTTGAATTAAACCGATAAGTTTTTGTATTTTGTAAGAAAACCGACAAGTTTTTGTATTTTGTAAAAAAACCGACAAATTTTAGTCCGAATATCATTATTGTCAATTGGTAAATATAAAGGCTTGATGGGGCAAAATGGGTAATTCATGTAAAAGTGTCGACGATAATTAGTAATTTGTCGACGACTTATAGCAAGCCCCTAAATAATTTAACTATGAATTTTTGTGTTTTTCGTTTCATATATAGTACATACACAAGTTTCATCCTCATTAATTACTCAGTTTTTGAAGATAAAACAATTTGTATATGACCCTGGTTAATTTTCTAATGTAATAATTAAACAGCAGGTCTTGCTTGTGATTGACTAATTTCGTCACAAGCTTGTAACCTCTCACAAAAAGGGACAGTAGACAAGGTGGGGGCACTGGGCCACCCTTTAGGTGTTTCCCACTCATCTCTTATGAGTATTTTGTGAGAGAAAACGTATAAATAAGAATTTGTGATAATTAAACTAACAAAAACTTCTTAAACGGCTTTTATTAGTTTGACATGGTCGTCGTTAGTTTTTCGATATTAAGTGGAAGCTCTAGACATACCAACTAAACTCGGTTTGGGTTTGACATCAATACGTCTCTCTTGTGACGGGTATATCCGTCATAAACTTGCGACGGGTCAAGTACACCCACTTGATTAATGATTAGATAAGTCAAGAATGTAAGCCCATAATGGTAAATAGTTTGTCTTTATTTTCCCAAATGAGTTTTGTTTGACCCGTTGCAAGTTTGCGGCGGCTAATCGTCACAAATGAGAATCTGTGGTATAACATATAGTACCACACCGGTATCATGGGATGGGGACTATGTATACCTGCCAAACGGGTCATTTTGTTCGATTTATTTCGGGTTGAACTTAATTTTGATTTTAGTTTGATTTCGATCATATTCATTTAGTTAGCAACTTTGATCGCTTTATACTATTTTGAGTACGGTTCGACCCGTCAGGTTTATTTCAATTCAGTTGAGTTTTGGGTCATAGTTTTCTCGAATTGAGAGTAAAAAAATGACTTAAATGGACCTTATACATTTCAATTAGAAATTGATAATTCATAATACTACAAATAAGTAAATAATCAATGCAGAAACACCTAAATTAGACTGTATTTATGAGATAAATATACATTTTTCATTCAGTTCTGATCGGTTTAGCTATATTCAAGTTCAGGTTTCAGTGGGTTATTAAGGAATTCGATTAAGTTTCAGTTTGATTCGGATTAAATCGGGTCTCGGGTACAATTTAATTTGTTCACATCGGGTGTTCGATCCGTTATCAATTCAGATGTTTTCAATCGACTTTTCAAATTTAATTTAATTTTGCCAAGTCTAGGGATATGCAGGTATAGGTTGCTATATAAATATTTTTAATAGGAGTTGGTACAAGTCTTAAGTCTTTATTATTTATGAAGAAGGTGGTGTTTCCATGTCTGGCTTCCAGCTTTTAATTATATATTGTCCAATTTTGGTTAACAGGACGGGTCGACAACTCAAAGTTTCACAATTTGTCAACAGAACTAACGTCAATGTTTCCGATCGTCTCACGTTAAAATTAGTTGCAACTTCAGGAGTCGTCTTCTTGATACTACTAAAGGTCTAAGGGTCACATGGAGAGTCCTATTTCTGATGCATGGAACAAGAGGGGAGTATAAAATAAATAGCCACTTAAATAATGTGAGGTCCCCATTTATTACATGTATGTGAATGATTAACATGTGATGCACCCTTTAATACCGGGGACACAATTTAATGCATTTGAGAAGATGATGCTTAAATGGTGAGATTAACTCATTTTCCAAATAAAAAAGGTGACAATAAAAATTTTCTCCCTCCAATTAATTGGAAAGATAAGATACTTGGAACTTATTAAAACGCAAATTTATTAGATGTTAAACCCTTGAGTTTATCATTCATGATGTTGACAATATATACAATCCTAGATACTATAGATAGCTAAAGGAATCCCACTAATCTAGGAAACAAATATGCTAAGCTAGGAAACTATCAGCGACATATAAGGAAGACTACATATACAAAAGATACATTAGAATATTGCATAGAATATTACATATTCTATTACACCCCCGTAGTCGAAGCAGGAGGTTGACGGATGCTGAGACTAGAACGGAAATCATCGAACAAAACTTTCGGCAAACCTTTCGTGAACACGTCCGCATATTGATATCGTGAGGGCACATGGCGGATATGAACGTGGCCGAGAGCCACCTTTTCCCGAACGAAGTGTATATCGAGTTCGATATGTTTGGTGCTTTGATGATTAACGGGATTTCCGGCTAGATAGATGGCAGAAATGTTGTCACAATAGACAATAGTGGCTTTGGTGATGGGAGTACGCAGCTCGAGGAGTAGATTACGTAACCAACAGGACTCAGCCACGACATTCGCGACTCCGCGATATTCGGCCTCGGCGCTTGAACGTGAAATGGTTGGCTGGCGCTTTGAGGACCAAGAAATAATGTTATCACCGAGATAGACACAATATCCGGATGTTGACCGACGGGTATCCGGACAGCCGCCCCAATCGGCGTCACTGTAGGCGGTCAAAGTGGAAATATTGGATTTATGCAGGTGGAGACCAAAAGTTGCAGTGCCACGTAAATATCTTAGGATTCTTTTGAGTGCACCGTAATGAGCGTCTCGCGGATCGTGCATATAGAGGCAGACTTGTTGGACCGCATATGAAATATCGGGTCGAGTGAAAGTGAGGTATTGGAGAGCGCCGACGAGGCTCCTGTATAGCGTTGGGTCGGACATGGGAGCGCCTGCGTTTGCACCAAGTTTGGACTTGGTGTCAACCGGTGTTTGAGCCGGTTTACATGAAGTCATATTAGCCCGGGAAAGAATATCTTCGACGTATTTCTTTTGATGAAGAAATAGCCCCTGTGGATGTCGAATGGCAGAAATACCCAAAAAGTAATTGAGTGGCCCGAGGTCAGTCATAGCGAATTCGGTGCGTAAGTGAGCCATTATGGTTTGCTGGAGAGAGTCGGTCGAGGAAGTGAGAATAATATCGTCTACATAGAGTAAGATGTAGGCGGTACCATCATCACCATTGTATATAAATAATGAATTATCGCACTTACTGTGACGGAACCCGATGGTTGATACAAAATTTGCAAACCGTTGATACCACGCTCGTGGGGCCTGTTTGAGACCGTATAATGATTTTTTGAGCAGACACACAAAGTCCAGTTTGGTACGGTCACGAAACCCGGGTGGCTGGTGCATATAGACTGTCTCGGCGAGGTGGCCATGTAGGAATGCATTTTTGACGTCCAGTTGTCGGATAGACCAATTTTGACAAATGGCGAGACTGAGTACGGTCCGTATAGTAGCCGGTTTAACTACGGGACTAAAAGTCTCGTCACAGTCGACACCCACCTGTTGAGACCTGCCATTGACAACAAGTCGAGCCTTATAGCGCTCCAAATCACCGTTAGCTTTGAATTTATGTTTAAACAACCATAAACAACGCGTAATATTGACATCGGGAGGTCGTGGCACAAGTACCCAAGTCTTATTCCTAATGAGTGCGTCATATTCGTCGTGCATGGCACGATTCCAATGCGGGTCACTAAGTGCGGTCTTTGGGCAACGTGGAATTGGGGATACGGTTGGAGAGGTTGTGGCACATAAATCAAATAGAGTTTTGGGTTTAAAAATACCATGGCGGGCTCGAGTTGCCATCTGGGGTGATGGACTGGTCGGGGGGGTGACAGGATCCGTGTGGGGGCTGGACTGGGCTATAGGGGAGGAGTGGGCCGAATTGTGTGATTGGTTCGTAGGAGGGGAGTGAGGTTGGGTAGAGTCTGATTGGGCCGTGTTGGGGGTAGGGGATTCTGATGAGGTAGTTGGGGATTGGGCCGTATGCGGGGATTGGATCTCAATATGGGGGTCATCAGAATGGGCCAGGTAATGTTGTTGGGTCATAACAGGAGAGTAATCAGAATCCAAGAAATCATAGACATTGGGAAGGGCTTGTGTGTCTTTGGCGTATGGGAAAACCGTTTCGTCAAAGGTAACATGGCGGGCTATGATGATTTTCTTGGTCTGAGGATCAAAACACTTATATCCGCGGTGAGAAGACGGGTAGCCGATAAAGATGCACGGTATAGCACGGGGTGCAAGTTTATGGGATGTGGAGGGGGGCACGTGAGGGTAGCACCGGCACCCGAAGGTGCGAAGGTGAGCATAGGAGGGGACCCGTAGGTAGAGACTCGACATGGGGGATTGGTTTTGATTGGCTTTACTCGGGAGGATGTTATGAATGTACGTAGCCATTCCAAGGGCATGGTGCCACATGGAGGGAGGCATATGGGCGTGGATGAGCAAGGTACGCACTATATTGTTTATGGTGCGGATTTTGCGCTCGGCCTTACCATTTTGTGGGGAGGTGTGGGGACACGAAAATCGGAAGAGCATTCCTTTGTCAGAGAAGAATTTATGGAGGAGAGAATTATCGAACTCGCGTCCGTTATCACATTGTAAGGTTTTGATTGGACGATTGAATTGTGTACTAATTAAATTGTAAAACGCAGTGAAGTGGAGTAGACATCAATTTTGTGTTTTAGGGGAAAGGTCCATAAGAAATTAGTACGATCGTCTAAAAACAGAATGTAATATCGATGACCCATAGAACTAAGGACGGGTGAGGTCCATAAATCAGTATGCAAAATATCAAATGGGTACATGGAGTTCGAGTAAGACGCATAAAAAGGAAGTTTAATGTGCTTCCCTAACTGACAAGAATTACAAATCGATAAACGTTTCATTGGACGACATAAAATGTCCTTATTTGAGCATAAAGAATTAAAAACTTCCGATCCGGGGTGGCCTAAGCGAGAGTGCCACGTGGACGAGGGTAGGGCAAGAAAGGCGTGAGGAGTGTTGTCATTGACTCGGTTGGTTTGATGGAGGGGGTATAGGTCACCCGTGCTATTGCTTCTCAAAATCGGCGTCCCCGTCTTGAGATCCTTCACAGTAAAACCAAGGGGGTCAAATTCAACGGAAACTTTATTGTCGGTAGTGAATTTACGAACGGAGATTAAGTTTTTAATTATATGAGGAACGTGCAGAACATTTTTGAGGTGAAGGGGCATTTTAGGCGTGGGGATGGAGGTAGCACCGTGACCAACAATAGGAATTCGACTACCATTTCCGACTAAAATATGACGTTTATCACGCAAAAGAGAATAAGAAGAGAGTGTACCGTTATGAGAGGTCATGTGAGACGACGCCCCGGTGTCCATATACAGGTTGTCGTCTGGCTGTTGAAGTATTAAAGTCTGCATAGCGGCGGCAATGTCGGTCGGTACAAAAACGCCAGGGGACGATCCATACGGCGTGGTTTGTGCAACAAATGCTTGTTGCTGTTGCGGCCGTGGACCTAAGATGTCAGTGGACTGACTGGCAGGAGGCTGAGTCCACCCTGCCGTGGGGTAGGGGCAGGGCGGTGCCGACCAGGTCTGCTGTTGCGGCCACTGCGAGTAGGGGACCCACGTCCAAGTCCCCTGCGAGCCTGTCTGCTGCTGTTGCTGTTTGCCGCGATACCCACCGGACTTCGAGTCTGATTTTGCCTCGCCACCGTTGTGTTTCCCCTTGCCACGGTTGTTCCTGCCACCTTTGTTCTTATTCGAATTCTGACCGCCACGGTGATTGGAGGACGGCGCGTGAGAGTCGGAGGAGCCATCAGATTTCGTGTGAGAGGCATAGAGTGCCGAGTCAGTGGTCCCAGCGGCTTTCGCACGGCGACTTTCTTCAAGTGTTAACATGGACCTTGCCTTATAGAACGGAGGCAGAGGGTCGGCCTGTTGAATTATGGTGGCGACGTTATCGTATCCAGCAGAAACATGCGTGACAAGTTGAATGACCAGACGGGTTTCCGAAACAGGGGCACCGACATTAGCGAGTTGATCGGCAACCATCTTGAGGGCTTGACAATAAGAAGATACATTAGGATAGTTGTCCATATGTATATTGGTGAACTGTTGCTCCAACATGACGGCTCGGGAATTCTTATTGTCATTAAAAATATCCTTGAGACGATCCCAGGTTTTTTGAGCAGAGACACCCGGTTCAAGGATTGTGTGAAGGAGATCGAGCGAAATCGTACTGTAGATCCATTGTTTGACAATGGCATCGAGACGAGCCCATTCTGCCGTGTCAGTGTTGGCGGCGTCTTTGGGGGGTTCAATATGGTCAATTACATTAAACGCCCGGGCCGTGTTGAGAAAGAGTTCGGCCCATGACGCGTAATGTACGTTCTCGTTCTCGAGGGTGATTTGTACGAAATTTTTGATGTTGGAGACGGAATAAGCTGGATGAAATTTTGGATTAGTCATGGTGAAGGGTCGAAAAAGGAAGAAGAAGGAGATTGAGAGGAGGGCGGAAGCGTAGGATCAGAGAGAGGCTGATACCATATTAGATGTTAAACCCTTGAGTTTATCATTCATGATGTTGACAATATATATAATCCTAGATACTATAGATAGCTAAAGGAATCCCACTAATCTAGGAAACAAATATGCTAAGCTAGGAAACTATCAGCGACATATAAGGAAGACTACATATACAAAAGATACATTAGAATATTGCATAGAATACTACATATTCTATTAAAATTCTCATTTGTGACGAGCATATCCGTCGCAAGTTTACAACGGGTCAAATACCAAATACTATTTAAGTGGGCTAGATAAGACAAAAGAAAAGTACATACTCATTGGGTTTGAAGAGTGGTTAGTTTGTACAGGCCCCCCATACCGTATGGGGGTTTCCACTTCGTGAGTTTTCAAGGAGTTTTGAGGTTGTCAGAATTCGAACCCGTATACTTCGGTCACACTGGCTCTAATACCAAGATAGATGAACCATCTCAACCAAAACCTTAAGGTGATGCTTGAAACCTAACTATTATTAATATTCCTATTATTATCAATATCGATTCAATAATTACTTATTGTGTCTTCAAACTTCAATGTAAAGTTTAATTGTATAATCACTCTTTGTCCTTTTGGCGCAAAATCAAGATGTTGATATATTAATTTTGTTATTTTATTTAGGGTGTTACTCATTTCGGTTAACACCGGGTGTCGCTCTATCACTTTCCTTTCTTTAAAACTTCTGCAGCGTGAACTTTATGTTGAGGTGTTAAAGATGCCGAAGTTTAGAGAGCTCTTGAACGCCCGTAATTTATTTGGAACGACATTGCATCAAGCTATTGAAGACGGTAACCTTAAACTGACTAAAGCCATGTTAACATTTGATGACATTGACATCACCGTCAAGGATGGTAACGGTATAATGGCCATTGATTTACTAGAACATATGGCCGATGTTTCTCCAAGCTGGGTACGTAACTACGACTTATACTTTGGAATAATTTGTTATTTGATCATCTATAAATGAGGACATTTATATAGATAATTAATTTGTTAGTGTATGTGTAATCGATTTTGAACTTTAATATTCAGTTTATTAAATTTTTGGTTGAGATTGTTTTTGACATGTGATGTGTGCTGGATTATTATGATCCAAAATCGATATATAGGATCAACATTCAACTTTATAGTACGAGTCAAGATGATAGAAGAATTCATTGAGTTCTGTAAGATAAAAAACAATCACCTCTTCATCTTGTAAAACTTCTGCAGCTTGAACTATATATTGAGTCATTAAAGAAGCCTGTATTTGAGAAGATCATAAGCGAATGTGATGAGGCTGGAACAACACGATTACATCGAGCTATTCAACGCGACAATCTTGAACTTACTAAAGTCTTGTTGGAAACTAAGGGAATTGACGTTACTATCATGGATTACAATGGTAGAACTCCCCTTGATTTACTTAAAAAAATCTGCGGACTTTCTCCGAGTTGGGTACGTTACTTTTTCCTACTCAAATACATATTTATGTGCATCTTAATTCAAAATTTGAGACATATTATGAACACAACATGTTCGAAGATGAGGCATTGAGGCTACGATTAAGGATTTATGGGGTGACAATATAGTTCTTTAAATCGTCAAAAATAGTACTACTCGATTTGATTTGATTCATACATACGCACAACTTTGTCTACTTGGCCTCGCCTTGTTTTCCCTCTACTGCTCATGCTTTGAATGAAATAATCTATCATTTCATCTAATACATGTAAGATGAAATATCCTCACCTTGTTGTGTTTGTTGCACGCAGGGCAAGATGTGCAAGGATATAAAACAAGATTCAACCGTAAAAAACTCAAGTACCTTTTTCGGAAGATAGAGTTCGAGGGAATGCAAAACACTATGTCTGTGGTGGCAGCGCTTGTGGCGACCATTACTTTGGCCGCAAGGTTCACCGTACCAGGTGAGACTAAAAGCAAAGACGGGACATCGGTGCTGGCAAAAAAGGCAGCAATTGTGGCATTCTCCGTATCCAACACCATAGCCATGTGTTGCTCCATAATGGTTCTATTCATACTCCTCGGCCCAGTGACGTGGGACCCCAATCCTTCCCTCGTCTATGTTAACTTGAGTTTGACACTTCTATTAATGTCCCATGTTGGAATCATTGTGGCCTCTATGACCGGGGTTTATGCCACAATGACACCTAAAGCTATGTGGGACTCCATTTTCGTAATCGTATCATGCTCTTTGGCCTTAATTATGGCTTGCATTATTTTACTATTGACCTACTCTGCTCGATCCCGAGAGCTACTCGACAAGCTTTTTAGGCGGGCTAAAAATACTTCACAAAAGTCTGCACGAAGCTCAAGCACGTTGATGGCTGAAACCTCTTCAAGTCCACAAGCGGAACATGGAATCGACTTGGATGGGGAGGCCGGTTCAATCATCTAGCACTTTACATCCCCTACCTAGTGGTATTTAAAATTGTAATCTAACAACAATGATGGAGTTTTATCTTTGATACTTTCGTTCAAAATGTTAATTTAAAAGTGTTAGTATTTCTATTCACTTATGAACTAAGAAAATTGTTCAATATGATCATAGCTCTTCTTTAATTGAATAAATAAATTGCCACCTGAGACGGGGAATGATTTCATGGGTCTTAAATTCTTAATCCATTGTACATCGGGAGTTCTAAAAAAACATCACAAATTCTTAATTGCAACGGCACTATCCGTCGCAAGTTTGTGACGGATACCGTTTCCTCTCATAAAATACCCACTTTTTCTCTTTCTCCAACACTATTCATGTGGTCCCCTTCCTCCACTAACTCATTTTCTACTCATTTTATCTCACGAAATATCCGTCACAAATGACGACCCGTCGCAAACCAGACTTACTAAAAAAACATATACCTTTAGTTCTTCCCTTGCAAGAAAAACATGACGATTGTGGATGAGCGATATGACGTTGTTCATAGAGACATTTTCATTAGTAAAGAACTAAAGAATTACTTCCTTATACAAGAAATCCTTACCCGTCGCCATCGAGAATGGCTGTCTAATATCCTCTAGGATGATACTTGAAAGAGTACGGTTCGACCCGGTCGGGTTTATTTCAATTCACTTGAGTTTTGGGTCATAGTTTTTTCGAATTGAGAGTAAAAAAATGGCTTAAATGAACCTTGTACGTTTCAATTAGAATTTGATAATTCATATCAATGAAAAAATACCTAAATTTGACTGTGTATTTATGAGAAAAATATACATTTTTCATTCAGGTCAATCAATTCAGTTCTTATCGGTTTAGATATATTTAAGTTCGGGTTTCATTGGGTTATTAAGGAATTCGATTAAGTTTCAGTTTGATTCGGATAAAATCGGGTCTCAGGTACAATTCAATTTGGTCACATCGGGTGTTTGATCAGTTATCAATTCAGATGTTTTCAATCTATTTTTAAGATTTAATTTAATTTTGCCAGATCTAGGGACATGCAAGTATAGGTTGCTATATAAATAATTTTAATAGGACTTGGTATAAGTCTTTAGAGTATTATTTATATTTATGAAGTAGGTGGTGTTTCCATGTCTGGCTTCCACCTTTTATTTATTTATATATTGTCCAATTTTAGTTAACCGGACGGATCCACACCTCAAAGTTTCACAATTTGTCAACGGATCTAAAGTCAATGTTTCCGATCGTCTGACGTTAAAATTAGTTGCACGACGAAGAGCCTCTCCTGCAACTTCAGGAGTCGTCTTCTTGATACTACTAAAGGTCTAAGGGTCACATGGAGAGTCCTCTTTCTGATGCATCAAGTGAGGGCGACATGGGGAGTCCTCTTTCTGCTGCATCAAGTGAGGGCGACATGGGGAGTCCTCTTCTTGATGCAGCAACTTCGGGCGATATAGGATCTCTAACAAGGACATTGTGCACCGACCAGGATGATCTCAGTTTGGGCTTCCTAAACCAGAGGGACAGCTATGGGAGTAACTTTCTACATATTGCGATGAACCGTGATCGTTGCACCTTCTTGTTTGAAGCACTGAACATCTTAAGCTCAAACCCAACATTAGTCATTAAATTAATCTGTCAGAAAGATGACTTAGAAGGTAATATACTTCACCGTGCTGTCGACCAAGGGAATATCTTCATCCTCAAAGTGATAATCAATGCCTACACTAGGGCCTTTTCTGATGCAGTGGATAAGCAGGTGACGTGCTATCTTCTCTTTATAGTTACACTATATATTTATCCAATATCTACCCTCCGTCCCAATTATATGTTTACCTCTTCGTCTAATCTAGCTAATCAATCAATATATACCCTCCCTCCCAATCCTTTGATTACAAAGAATCTCATTTTACCAATTGTAAACCTCAAATTTACCCATAAATAACTAAGGACTCACATATACCCCCATAGGGCTGGTCATTGATGCGGGTCGGCACGACTAACCCGGACCCGACCCGTCACTCAACCCGTGTCTGACCCGGCCGGCTAACCCGGGTCAAGACCTATCCCAGCCCGCATGTTTGAAGTAACCGGGTCTGGGTTCAGGTCAAATTTCTAGAACCCGACTCGGATGATGGCCCGTATGTGTAAGCCGCAGAGCCGCACACTGACCCGGTGTAAAACCCCTCGCGAATGCGGAATAATAAACAAAGCAAGATGCGGAAAAATGCGCGGAATTTAAAACTTTTTGACATGAATTAAAAACATGCGAGGTGATTTTAGAATAAAACTAAATGCGGAAATTGAAACTAAATTAAGTATTTAAACTTATATAGAACAAGCCAAACGAGGATGGTACATCCCACGAATACTAGGAGCTGCATATAGGCGTTGTTTAGCAATGACATACACTGCTACGAAACCCCCTTACTACATCGGATTTTAAGGGTAATGGACATGAGAGATGTTGCTGCGATGTAGAGTTCAGTCATGTCCATGTGTTTGTAATGGACAATGGATTTACAACTGATGTCCATTACTATTTGGACATCGGATTTTCAAAAACTCCCATGTCTATATCATATAATGTACATCAGACTTTCAAAAAATCCTATGTCTATTTCCTAAAACTCCCATGTTTATTGTTGTTTTGTACATCATACTTTCCTAAAAATCATCCCATGTCTATTATTGTTTTGTACATCAGACTTTCCTAAAAATCCCATGTATATTGCAGTTATGTGCATCAGATTTTTACGTAAATCCCATGTGTATTAGTGGCTAATATACATCCAATTTTTTTAAACCGTTGTCCTTTATTGTGGCTTTTTAAAAAAAAATTGAAATTGATAATGCTAATGCTAATACAAAATTGGGATTGTACCAAAACGGAGGCCATTCATAACAAATTACGACAACAAATGTCGTTGGTCATACATTGTTTGAATTCAAGAACTAACCCAACAAAGATCGTTCATCATACAATTCATACAACATACCCTTAAAGATCAACAGACGCACAAAGTTTTCAAAATCAAACTATATACATTACTATACTAAAGATTAAGAAAATTGTTCGCCCACAAGTCCCGAACCACATCAATATCTTATGAATATGTCATTGTGTCTTGAAAAACCTGTAAATTACACACATAACGGCTTTTCAGAAAAACAAGCTAAGAAGACCCGAAGAAATGGCTCAAGACTGAAAGCAATCGTTTGTGTGTAAATAAGGCTAGTTTACGATAGAAATAAACTCAAGAAAATGGCTCTAAGACTCACCCTACAATAAGGATGTTCAGCATGTCTATGGCTCCTATTGTAATACCTGCTAATTCTCCAACCTGTGATAAAACACACCACAACTCATCATAAGTAATTACATAAAGGACATCAGAAGCGTATAATATACAAGAAATTACATTGTGTTCATAATTTATCTGATCAAATATAACAACAAACATAAGGTTGAAGGTGATGAGGAACTCCAAGGCAAACGCCAGCAGCTTTACCAATCAATAGCCAATAGCCATGAACAAAACAATGATTCAATATACGAGTTGTAGAAAGTATAAACAATTGATTTTCTCGTCTAACTTAGTTACGATATCAAAACAAAACAAAGAAATTGACGAAAAATCAATCAAGAAAAAGAACAACATTATAATGCAGACTGCCGCTGAACTGCGCGCTGCAATCAGACTGCTACATGAAATGCATACCAGAACAACATCATACTGCATCTCAATTCAGAAATAGCCATTGCCTCAGCATCATGCTGAACGAATGCTGCAAATCTTCCCCTGCCTTATACAGTAGCTCTTTCAAATCTGCTAAACTGCTTTGCCGCAACCAGTACAGAACACTGGACTACGATAGAATCCCAAATTATTGGAATATAATTCAAATATTCTCCTAAATTAAGATTATCCTACATCTTAGGAGTAAGTTGTTAAGTGTCCTCAGTTATTGGCCTTAGTTGTTTTTTCTGTTTCCTATTATTCAGAGTAGTAGAGTGTTGCTCCTGATTTTCAGGCATTTCCTTAGACGTGCAACATGGAGTCTGTTGCCTTAGAATTTTCCTATTTAAGCATGTAAGTTTCATTATTAATGCAAGTAAGTTAATTTACCTTTCTTCATTCTGTTTTTGTTCTCAATTAAAACCTCACAAAACTACAACAAATTGGTATCAGGTCTTTAGGTTTCGTATCCTAGGACTTGTCATGGCTTCTAATGGATCTAGCTCAAATGGTCTCTCTCATTTGCTAATATTTAAGGGTGTGAAGTATTAATTCTGGGAATTGAAAATGAAAACTCTATTTAGGTCACAGGACTTGTGAAATTTGGTTGAGCATAGGTTTCCAGATTTTAAACCTGCTGAACCAGATGCTACACTCCAAGAGATGAGGAAGAAGGATGCCAAGCCTCTGTCTATCATTCAGCAGGCCTTGGATGAAGATATCTTCTCTCGTATTGCATCTGCTACTACATCTAAGGAGGCCTGGGATACTCTCAAAAGCAGAATATCTAGGTGACAAAATAGTGCTCAAGTGAGACTACAAACATTAAGGAGAGAGTTTGAGACTTCTCTCATGGGTGACAAAGAGTCTGTACAAGACTATTTGTCCAGAGTATCATGGGTAGTGCAGCAGATGAGGGCATATGGAGAAAAAATGACAGATGAACAGGTTTTTAGGAAGGTGTTGAGGAGCCTGACAAAGAAGTATGATTATGTTGTGACTGCCATTAAAGAGTCAAATGATTTAGAAACATATTCGTTTGATGACTTGATGGGTTCACTGTTAGCTCATGAAATAGTGGTCATGTCATCCATGGGAAAGAATAGAATGTTTTCCTTAGATCTTGTTTAAAATGTTAGTAAAGCCTTGACTGTGGAAGAAGATGGCAAGGCTAGACTGTGGCACCTAAGATTTGAATTTACTCAAGTAATTCGACGTCTACGAAGTATTACTCGGTCAGTAATTTCTTATTTGTAAAGAAGTATTTTTTAATGTAATTTTATTCAGGTTCTGTCTAGCCAATTCGGGTCATGTCAGTTTGGTTCATCATTTTTTTTTCAAAATAATTATGATCGGATCATATTGGATTATTAGGGGTCAGGTCGGGCGGGGCGGGCCAATGATTAAGAGAGAAATCTCATTTCAAGTCATTTTGTTCATTAGAGTTTTTGTTTTTCCAAGTTATTTTCGAGTTGGGTGGTTTCAGATTATGTGACTTCGGGTTGGATCAATTACGGGTCAAATTAGTTAAGAAATTTTTGGGATGAGTTTGATGAATTCGGATTTTGGGTCATATTTGGGTGATATAATTTGGGTCAATTTTGGGTCTAAGGTCAGCCTGTTTTCGGATATGTAACAGTTATTGTTCTCAAATTGAAATATGACAAAAATAATCGATAGTAAGAGAAAAACCGTAATAGTCGGACAACGAAAATTGGAACTTATAAATAAAGATAAAAGTGAGACCAAATATTACTCTAAGTCTCAAATTCCAAAAATGAATCATGTCGCCCTGACTAATTCTAACATATTGATAACAATGTTATTCAGGTTTTTAATACGTTTTAAACATTTATCTATATAAAACTAAGAACTATTTAACTATGCATTTCCGTGCAAAACTGCACGGGTTCTAAGCTAGTTAATATATATATATATATATATATACATAAGGACAGTTGAAAAAATTGTTGATAATATATAATAAGATAACATATGATAATGTTAATAGGAGTAATAATTCTGAGGTGGTATAAAAATAGAACTATTTAGACATAGTTAAAAAAGAGAACTACAAAAATTCAAATTTGAGAACTTTAAGATATATGTAAATTTCCTGTAAAAAAAAAGATATATGTAAATTAATTAAAGAAACAAAATTAAGATAATATATTCGACATATTGCAGCAAATGGAACCAATATAAAATCGGTTAATGAAAGGTGACATGACTACTATTATTCACGTTATTGGCTGAAAAAAAAACTAAAATTCTTGAGGTTGAATGAGGGAGCTCCATCAGACTAATTCTAAAACCACATTGCGCCACATCCGCGATTTTACAAGATTTTTTAATATATATAATGAATAATGATGATAATGATGATGATATAATGATAATGATTGTTATTTTGACAATTACAAAAGAGCCGAAACAAAGACCTCATTATTTAAAACTACTGCAGCGTGAACTATATGTTGAGGTGTTAAAGACGCCGAAGTTCCAAAAGCTCTTGAACGCACGGAATTCATTTAGAACGACGCCATTGCATCAAGCAATTGAACGCTGTAACCTTGAAGTGACTAAAGCCTTGTTGACATTTGATGACATTGACATCGCCATCAAGGACGATAACGGTAAAACGGCCATTGATTTACTAGAACAGATGATCGATGTTTCTCCAAGCTGGGTACGTAACTACTACATGTACATTGGAATAATTTGTTAATCAGTCATCTGGAAACAAGGACATTTATATAGATAATTGTTAGTGTATAACTGATCTTGGACTTTAATCATCAGTTTAAATTTTTGGTTGGGATGATTTTTAACATGTGATGTATGTTGGATTATTATGATCCAAAATTGATAGGATCAACGTTCAACTTCATAGTCTACACAGTAGAATAATTCATTGAGTTCTGTAAGATCACAAAACAATCACCTCTTCATCTTGTAAAACACATGCAGCTTGAAGTATATATTGCGTTGTTAAAGAAGCCGGTATTTGAGAAGCTCATAAACGAACGTGATGAGGATGGAACAACACGATTGCATCGAGCTATTCAACGCGACAATCTTGAAGTGACTAAAGTCTTGTTGGAAGCTAAGGGAATTGACGTTACTATCAAGGATAACAATGGTCTAACGGCCCTTGATTTACTTCAAAAAAGCTGCGGACTTTCTCTAAGTTGGGTACGTTCCCTTTTCCTACTCAAATACATATTTATGTGCATGTAAGATGCGATATCCTGCAATATCCTAACCTTGTGGTGTTTCTTGCCTACAGGGTAAGATGTGCAGGGATATAAAACAGGATTCAACTGTAAGAAAACTCAAGTATCTTTTTCGGAAAATAGCGTTCGAGGGAATGCAGAACACAATATCTGTGGTGGCAGCGCTTGTGTCAACCATTACTTTTGCAGTAGGGTTCACCGTACCAGGTGGGACTGACAGCAGTGATGGGACACCGGTGCTAGCAAAAAAGGCAGCATTTCTGGCATTCTCCGTATCCAATACAATAGCCATGTGTTGCTCCATAATGGTTCTATTCATACTCCTCGGCCCAATGATGTGGGACCCTCATCCTTCCCTCGTCTATGTTAATTTGAGTTTAACACTTCTGTTGATGTCCCTTGTTGGAACCATTGTGGCCTTTATGACCGGAGTTTACGCTACAATGGCACCCAAAGCCATGTGGAACTCCATTTTCGTAATCGTCTCATGCTCTTTGGCCTTGATTATGGCTTGCATTATTTTACTATTGACCTACTCTGTTCGAACCCGGGAGCTACTCGACAAGCTTTTTAACCGGGTTAAAAATACATCACAAAAGTCTGCACGAAGCTCAAGCATGTTGGTGGCTGAAACCTCTTCAAGTCCACAAGTGGAACATGGAATCGACTTGAACGGGGAGGTCGGTTCAATCATCTAGCACCTTACATCCCATACCTAATGGTATTTAAAATTGTAATCAAAGAACAATGATGGAGTTTTATCTTTAATACTTTCGTTCAAAATGTTAATTTAAGAGTGTTAGTATTTCTACTCTCTTCTGAACAAAGAAAATTGTTCAAAATCATAGCTCTTCTTTATTTGAATAAATTGCCACCTGAGCCGGGAATGATTTCATTGGTCTTAAATTCTTAATCCATTGTACATTGGGAATTCTTAAAAATATATACCTTTACTTCTTGCCTAGCAAAAGAAACATGACGATTGTGGAGCGATATGACATTGGGTTTATTTTAATTCACATGAGTTTTGGGTCATAGTTTTCTCAAATTGAGAGTAAAAAATGACTTAAATGAACCTTATACGTTTCAATTAGAATTTGATAATTATAATTTATAATACTATTAATAAGTAAATAATCAATGAAAAAACACCTAAGTTTGACTGTATTTATGAAAAAAATATACATTTTTCATTCAGGTCAATCAATTCAGTTCTTATCGGTTTAGATATATTTAAGTTCGGGTTTCATTGGTGTTAGAACACAATATGTTGATGATGGCAAGTTACCTTGATTAATCTAAACGTTTGCTTGATTAGTACAAGAGATTAGCAAGGTGACATTAAGCTCATTGAAGATCAAGTTCGTATGTCAAGAAGCAAGCAAAGACAAGAGAAGACCAAGTCTAGGAATGCATTGTAAACAAGGTAGTCTAACATTCATTCGTATTTGTTAGAGGTGCAAAATCCTTGCAACAGTTGAACAGACTGTTGCAACTGGGGTTTCTAGTACGGTCATGGAGATTATATTTCGGAAAATATGTTTTATCAAAAGTGTTGGTGTTTTGGTTCATTTACATATTTCAAATGTTTTACAAACTGAAGGAAATTAATTTGAAAATCAAAAGCTCAACTTGCACATTGGGACTAAGGGTTAGAAAAAGTAGAAAGTTTACTTTTTCCTTTTTTAGCAATTAGTCCTACAAAAGGAAGGTTCCCTCTTACACTCTTTCCTTTTATGGGTTGCTTTGAGCCTCGAGTAATCTACCTTGAGCATTGCAACCATGTGCATTTTCAGTTTGTAAAAGACACTCCTAATTGAACCCTTGGGTAAAAGAGTTATGCAAACATATTACACAATTTGAGAGCTCCTCTCACTCGCCCAACTCTCTATAAATACCAACACTTGAGCTCATTAATTGCTAAGACTTTCTAAGCATTTATTGTAAAACTTTGCAAAACCTTTTAAGCATTTACTCTTCAAGTTTATTTTGCAAAAGTTTCAGTTTTTAAAAGAAGTCTTCATTTGTTTTCGAAAAGCTATGATCTCCATGTACTAGTTCGCACTTCTAATGAGTATAAATGTTTGTTCGATGAACCTTGTGTTTAGATCTTAAAAGTAGTCTCCATGTTCTTTAAGAGAACTCTTGAGACATTGATCTTGTAAACCAAAGGTAGAACAAAAACTCTTAGAGCGGAGTAGCTTTAAGTTTGAGTCAAGTCTTCGAGCGGAGTAGCTCTTAGCAAATGCAACCGGAGTAGGTTGGGGAGTTGTTTTGTTGTAATAGTTTTAGTTAAGCGGAGTAGCTTCTAAACTTTCAATAAAATAACGGTTGGACGTAGGCTCCGGAGTAGGAGCTGAACCAATTTTTTTACATCGTTTGTTTATTGCTCTCTCTCGTACTTATCTCTCGTTTCTTGGTATACACGTAATAGATCTGTTCTGTGCAACGGTTCCTCATACCGTTGCTTAGTTCCTGATCTTGTTGTCTTAATTCGTGAAACACTTAAGCTATTTCTAATTTTTTAAAAGGTCACCTAATTCACCCCCTCCCCCTCTTAGGTGCTAAACTCGTTCTTGATTCTTCAATTGGGTTATTAAGGAATTCGATTAAGTTTCAGTTTGATTCGGATAAAATCGGGTCTCAGGTACAATTCAATTTGGTCACATCGGGTGTTTGATCAGTTATCAATTCAGATGTTTTCAATCTATTTTTAAGATTTAATTTAATTTTGCCAGATCTAGGGACATGCAAGTATAGGTTGCTATATAAATAATTTTAATAGGACTTGGTATAAGTCTTTAGAGTATTATTTATATTTATGAAGTAGGTGGTGTTTCCATGTCTGGCTTCCACCTTTTATTTATTTATATATTGTCCAATTTTAGTTAACCGGACGGATCCACACCTCAAAGTTTCACAATTTGTCAACGGATCTAAAGTCAATGTTTCCGATCGTCTGACGTTAAAATTAGTTGCACGACGAAGAGCCTCTCCTGCAACTTCAGGAGTCGTCTTCTTGATACTACTAAAGGTCTAAGGGTCACATGGAGAGTCCTCTTTCTGATGCATCAAGTGAGGGCGACATGGGGAGTCCTCTTTCTGCTGCATCAAGTGAGGGCGACATGGGGAGTCCTCTTCTCGACGATGCATCAACCGAGGGCGACATGGAGAGCCGTCTTCTTGATGCATCAACTGAGAGCGACATGGATAGTTCTGTTTCTGATGCATTAGCTACGGGTGACATGGAGAGTCCTCTTCTTGATGCAGCAACTCTGGGCGATGTGAACTTTCTAAGGAGATTGTACCACGACAACAGGAAAGAAGATCAGAGTTTGGGCTTCCTAAACTACAGCGACTACGCTGGCCGTAACTTACTTCATATGGCGATGGACGGTGACCGTTACACCTTCTTGTTTGAAGCACTGAATGTGTTAAGCTCAAACCCAACATTACTCATTGAATTAATCTGTCAGAAAGCCGATGAGTCAGTAGGTAGTCCTGTTCACCGTGCTGCCCAACATGGGAATATATTCATCCTCAAATTGCTAGTCAATGCCTACAACAGGGCCGTTTCTAATGCTGAGAATAACCAGGTGATGTACCATCTTCGCTTTATACTTGCTGTATATATTTATCCAATATCCACCCTCGATCCCAATTTTTTATTTACCTGATTAAACTACTCTTCATCTAATCTTATCAATCAATATATACCCTCCTTCCCAATCCTTTGATTACAAAGAATCTCATTTTACCAATTCTAAACCCGAAATTTACCCATAAATAACTAAGGACTCACATATATATGATATACCCCTAATAGCACGGGCACATTATTCTTTTGTAACAAAAGGGTATAGTTGTAGTTTATAATTACAATTTTTCTTAATTAAATTATTTAATGATACCCTCTTATTTTTTTCTTATATTAAATTGTTTAATGAAACCCTCTTCCGTGAAAATTTTCAATCCAAACACACCTTATATCTTTTCATCCGATCGCGCATGCTACTCTGCCACATCAATGCCAGCTATTCAATTGGTCACCCCCAAATGGATCACCACAGTTTTGAAAACAATAAACATGACCAGCCAACTACAAACACAAAACTCATAAGTAAACAAAGTAAACATTCATCGTGATAGGATTGTCATGTACCCTAATCAAAGATAAAGTACTCTACACTTGACTAACGAATAAATGTAGTAAAGTAGGAGTCGAACATATGGATACATAAGTCTCTTAAATGAAATGTTATGGGGTGAATTCTATTTATGTTGGTTTTGATGTCTTTGTTTGTTTGTATGTTTGTTTATACGAAAATATCAAAAATTAAAAAGAAGTCTCGTAGAGGTCGGGTCACACATGCAAGTAAATAACGATAATGACAAATAGGAAATTATAAATTAACATTGGTAACCGTCTAGTCTCTCGATCTTATTGTCAACCTTAGGTCGGATTCTAGCTAGCTCTTGCTATGACTAGCTTGTCCTACTAAAACATGTTTGGTCCGATTCTATTTAAGGCTTTCGATCTTAGAAAAAAATCCCCAAATTTAAACTATGATTGTGATCAATAATAAAATATTAACCATGCAAAACAAACATATGATAGAGACAGATAACCAATATTATGAAATTCTATTTTACATATATGACTATTTATCATGCGTGAAACCCTTAATCCCCTAAACTAGGATGGCTACTCAATCATATTAAAATCTAAGCTAATGATATGTTATATGAAAAACATTATGAAAATGCTACTAAATAAATAGTTTTAATTGAGGCTTCTGATTATGAAAACGCATCAAATGATTTAATTGAAGAATTTGAAGAACAGGAAAATAAATTGGAAGTTATTATTAATTATTTATTATTTACAAAGTGCCTTATTTATAGAAACACATAAGACACTTATTTTGATGAAGCAACACAATATTGTTCAAATAAAAGATATAACTCTTCAAACATATCTCATTACTCCCCTTCAAGTTGGAGAATCCGGTGATCCATTGCCCAACTTGCCTTGAAGATATCGAAACGTAAATCCGGCTCAGGCCTTGGTAAATATGTCGGTAATTTGGTCTTTGCTCCTTACGAACAAAGTTCTTATTGTGCCTTGCATTATATGATGCTGAATAAAATGACATTCCACTTCGATGTGTTTGGTTCGATCATGTGAGACCAGATTCTTGGCTATCCTTAGGGCTGCTTGATTATCACATAATATTGTCATTGGTTTGGTGTGATCCACCCTTAACGACTTCAAGAACGACTTTACAACACCTCACTTGTCGCTGCTTCTAGAGCTCGATATTCTGCTTCTGCCGTTGATTTTGCAACTGTTGTTTGTTTCTTTGCTATCCATGCAATTGGCGAATTACCGAGACAGACAAAATAGCCAGTAATAGACTTTCCTGTGAGAGGACAATTTGCATAGTCGGAATCCGAATAACCTCGTACATGTAAATCACAACTGCGACTTATGATTATCCCGCGTCCTGGTCCTCCTTTAATATATCTAATTACGTTGTAGACTGCCGCTAAATGCTTTTGCTTGGACCGTGTACGAATTGTGATAAAATATGTACGGCATAGACTATGTCGGGCCTTGTAATAGTCAAATAAATTAGCTTCCCAACTAATCTTCTATATTTCATTGGATTACGTAATAGCTCCCCTTCAGCTCGAGCCAAATTATGCTTCGGCTGAATTGGTGTATCAGTAGGTTTTGCGTCTTCCAATCCCGCTTCTTTTATAATATCTAGCGCATATTTCCGTTGGCAAGAAACAATCCTTTCAAACCCTCAGCTACTTCAATTCCTAAGAAGTACTTCAATTTTCCAAGATCTTTTATCCCAAAACTTTTATCCAAAAACTTCTTAAGACGGTCGCAAGCTAAGGCATCATTACTCACAATTATCATATCATCTACATAGACTAATACCCCAAGAAAAATTCCATCTTTACTGTAGGTAAAAAGGGAATAATAAGCCAATGATTGATGAAATCCATACTTTGTCAACGACATAGTCAATTTTTCGAACCAATTTCTCGAAGCTTGCTTCAAGCCATATAAACTCTTCTGTAATCGGCAGACTTTATTCGAACTACTGTCATTAAATCTTGGCGGCATTCTTATGTAAACTTCTCCATTCAAGTCGCCGTGTAGAAAAGCATTGTTTACATCCAACTGTGCAATGTTCCAATTCTTTGCTACTACTACTGCAAGTAAATATCGTACACTTGTCATCTTGGCCACCGGTGCAAAATTTTCGTGATAATCTACCCCTTCAATTTGAGTATATCCTTGAGCAACTAATCGTGCCTTGTAACGCTCAATAGTTCCATCTGCATTATACTTAACCTTATAAACTCATCGACATCCAATAGGTTGTTTTTCCTTTGGTAATTCAACAATACTCCATGTACCATTGTTTTCAAGAGCTTTATATTCTTTCAGCATTGTTTCTCCCCACTCGGGTATACCGGCTGCTCCACTGTATTGTCAAATAGGCATATGAACATATCACAAATCGTCCTACATGTGATTACATATCAATTTCCCCAATTCTACCCATCTCATGTATATAGCCATTAAACATTACCCATATCAAATTCATCATATAAATCACATAAGAAACAGTTTATGAACAACAACCAAGTTCCTATGAATCATAAGCATTACTACCTTCATTAAAACACAACCAAATCACATAGCATGCTAATATAAGACATAGGCCGAGTTTCTCATTATCGTCACCTTAGTCTTCGATCCAACCTCCAAGGTTTCTTGGTTTGGTCCTTGAACTCTCGGAACCTGCACCTAAACACAACAAAAGCGAGATAAGAGGAAGTCACGAGAGAAGAGGAGAACAGGCCGGAAATTGTTCGTCGACAAAATCCTTCATTTCTTACCTCAAAATGTCGGGCTCGAGAAGAGGAATCCGTAGGTGCAAGAATCAAGTGATTTTGTTAAGTATTGAAGGTTTTATGATGATTTTGATGAAAACATGGGTGTATACAATTTAATCTGATTTTGGTGACTTGAGGAAGAAGAAGTGGTAAGTTGTTGAGGATGGAAAGTAAGAGGAAGGTTCCTCCCCTTTCCTTTTTATCACAAAAAGAAATGAAGCGGGATTTAGTTATGAAACCGGAATCTTAAGTCGGGTTCTTATGATGGAACGAAAGCTAGCCACCAATTTAAGATTAAAATACCAAAAGACAAATGTACACTCAAATCGTCTTTTTCGAATGAGATTGGAAATTACGAAGAAATAAATTACGAAATCAAAAGGAAATCTCATTTAAAACTACAACGCTTAAAAATGATGTCCTCGAATTAATTAAACCCAAATATTAAATATTATGAAATATAAATTATTTTCGAAATTTAACTTAAAATCTTTAAAATCCCAATCCCGAAATATCGGGATGTTACACTTGTTGCTACTCTTGCAGTATTTCATAATGTTTCCTTGTACAATTGGCCACTAAAATTAAACTTGAAGTTGGCCCAGATATGTCTTGCACAATACCCGACATGTGTCTTTGGGACAACCATGTTTAGGGCATCTATCAAGCCCTTCTGCCTGTTAGATATGAAGATTAGACCTTCTCCATCAATCTTGTCCAAGAAGAAGACAACAACTCAAGGAACCATGTCCAAGAATCTCTATTCTCCACCTCCACCACTGCCCAAACAATAGGATAAATGTTGTTGTTTCCAGCCAACCCAACAACAACTAGACATATCCCAGGATAAACTCCCTTCAAATGACACCCATCTACCCCTATAATTGGTCTGCAACCTCTACTGAAGCCTTGTTTGCAGGCTGCTAGACCGATGTACATCCTTTTGAATATGGGTGGGGGTCTTTCTATGGAGTCACAAACCACCATTGCTGAGTTTCCTCTATTGTAGTTTCTATTGGCTGCTGCATAGTTCCGTACATGAGCATATTGGTCACTACCATTCCCATAAATGATTAACTTTGACTTTGCCCTTGCTAACCAACACTTCATATAAGTAACATGCACTCATAACTCCCTTAAAACACAAATTTGAAATTTTTCCAGCTTCCAATCCAAATTATCTCTAAAAACCCAATATATTTTTCTGCCAAGAACTCAGATGTCACTTTCCTATTGTAATTTGACATGATACAACTATGTTTGAGTTTCAACCCTTTAATTTGCAGTATCTCCTCCCCATCCATATTTCTTGCATGAACTTTGAACTTGCATTTGTTTGGTGCATTACATTTGCAAGCTCTAAACCTCGACTTCTTACTATTCCAAGGGCAATTTCACCTATTCCTACATTGAGCAGTCAATTTATCCCTCCCATTATGAGAATACCAGAAGTCATAACCATTGCTCACACTATGATTAATTAATGCCTCCCTAAATACCTCCACACTAGGAAACTTCAACCCTAACTTAAGGTTCACTAGTTTGGTAAAATCAGTCAAAGGATTGAATGATGGGTAAGTATCAACCTCATCATCAGAACCATGCAAACTCCTTAGCTCATTAGAATCCACTCCTTCCTCTTCGATGAAATTGATCTCAAGGTTATCAACTCCTACAAGTACTTTGCCTATTTATTCTACTACTTTATTATTCTAGTTTTCTACATTTATGGCCTCCTCCATATTTTTCAGAATGTCACCAATATTTTTTCTGCATAATATATCTTTCTCCTATGCAACTCTTACATCATACTCATCAAGCTCAAAATCTGGATCACTTCCCTCACTAAGATCTGAATAAGTAAACTCACATTCCTCACCTTCATCTACTTCAGACCTTTCCTTTTGCTTCCCTTTTATCAACCACATTTATCCCTTTATCCTTACCTTTACTAGCTACTGACTTCTTCCTTTTGCTAACAACATTTTTTTCCTAACTTGCTTACATTTAAATTTCTCTGATTTTTTACCTAATTTGCTTCCCTTAAGATTTCCCTTATCAACCACATTAGTCCTCTTGCTACCAACAACAACCTCAGTTTCTACCCCTAGCCCTAATCTTTTCTCCAATTCAACATCTATATCCAACCCAACCCTATGTGATACCCCAACTCCAGCTTCTTGCACTACACTTTTCTCAAACTTTACCTGTCTCTTTACAGGCAGTTTGACCCTAATTGGGATGACATTTGGGATAGTTGGGATGACAGTACTTCCAGTTAAAAGATCTGAGAGGGTTGAATCTAAAATGATTTGTTTTTTATGCCTAGGACTTCTTCTTACAGGTAATGAGGGTTGATTTTCTGTGATGGTTTGTTTTTTCCAGTTAAAAGATCTGATTTCTTTTGGCTGAGATTTTTTCTGAAAGATAAAGGGGGCTCATTTACTGTGATGAGTTGTTTTTTTCTTAGAGCAGTGAATGTGCTTGAACCAACTTTGGTTGTTGCTTTATTTGTGGATTGTGAATTTATTATTGTGTGGACTGTTAAAGTGGGCTTTATGTCTTTGACTGAGGAGCTGAGTGCTTGACTCACAATATTATCCCTCTTTCCTTTACATCTGGTCACCCTGCACGATACCCCTTGTTTTGGTTGAGCGGTGTACACCATCACACACTGCGTACTACACACTGTCCTTAACAACTGCAACTGGACCACATCATCATCAGTCAACAACAAAGTTCTACCCCTCGTGAGATCCACTTCATACCTTCTATACCACATATCAAAATCCACATATACGTATAATTGTTTTCCTAAATCCTTACAAAACTCAACATTCAACTCATCCATCTTCATCCTCTTCACATGGTGTAATAAACCATCCTTATACGAAGTAATCCCTTCAATTGTTTCAAACTTCCCTTTATAAAAGACCTTCAAATTTACATTATTTTGATCTACAGTTGCAGCACTAATATCCTACAATATTGATAAAATAACTAATTTAATTTCAATAACATAAAAGGCTAAAAATTAGGATAAATTAAAAAATCTATCACTACAACATCACATAATTCATCCATTACAATGAATTTTCAGTTTCAGAAAAACGATTAACAATTAAAAAGTAAAAAATATTAACAATTAACAAATAAAAAGTAAAAACCATTAACAATTAACACTTGACTTACCTTCTTCCTCGTCGAATTCATTGTTGTTGCCTAGTTCTAGTAATCTCCTTAAATCTTCAAGTTAGGGTTCAAATTGATTGAGATTAATTTGCGAAATTTGGGGTTTTCAATTAAAAATTTGGGTTTTGATTTAAAAATTAGGGTTAGGATTTGAGATTTTTCATTTACTGAGGTAAAGTGAAAGGTCATGGGGTTGATGGATTAAGATGAATACATTAAAGGGCAATTTCGTCCATTCTATAAATTTTTCACCGTAAAACGTAATATGTAGCAATATTTAACCTAAAATCAACTTAGGGGAGTAATTTTTTTAAAAAAAACATACTCCCTCTGAGTTTCCATGATTGTTCCTATTTCCCTTTTGGTGCGAGTTTAGTGATTGTTCCTATTTCCTTTTTTAATAACTTTTTTGTGGTCCAAAATGAATTGGGTGTGGGGTAGGGTGTTTTGTGTGGTTTAGAATGATTTTCTTATTTTTTGGGTATAAAGCAAAAGGAACAATCATGGAAACTCAGAGGAAGTACAAGGGAGTAATTTTAGAAAACTAAAACATATAAGGGAGTAATTTATTAATTTACTCATTTGATTATGTTTAGGGAAAAAGATATGTTATGGAAAATTTATGAAAAAAATATGTAAGTCAAAAAAGTAAAATTCATCTGTGAAAAAAGTAATTTCGAAAATAAATATAACTATTAAATCAGAAATTAATGCATGCCTTAACCATGAACTTTACAATCACATATTCTCTGACAGGAAACACCGCCATGGTTAAAAAGGGACTATCGCGGGTTCACTCCACTTCGTCAAACTTTAAAGAACGAGATGCCAGCGCAGGAAACCATAGCAAGGTACCTAGTTTCAGCGGATGAACATTTTTATAGGACTCTGGGCCAATCTAAGTATCCAATGGACAAGTGTAGCACAGAGATGTTGGACCTGGAGAATACAAGCATAGTCTTCATTGGTATGCAAATAGGCTTCTCGCAATTGGTAAAGCAAATACTCACCTCAGATCTTCCTTACGCGTTGAATGGCGATAACAACGAGACTCCTCTGCACTATGCCTCCAAATGCAACGGTATGAGCTTCTCATTACAGTCTTTGATTCAGTAGTAGCCATAACAACAATTGTGGGGAAATATAATTCATTTTCTTAATAGTTAATTTCTTTTTCTTGATTCTCTTGTCTTGGGACATATATGAAAATAAACACCATCATGTATGATATTGGTATAACATAATGCAGAGCAAGTTTCGAGGATCCTACTTGAAAAGCATCCTGAGATTATCAGGAATGTGTCTTCATCTGGTAAGACGATGCTTGATCATGCTGTCGAAGACAATGCTACATGGTTGGTTAGATTAATGCTTATAGAAAAAGAGGAGGCAAGAGTACCATGGACCAAGGCTTGCCGAAAACTAATATGGCACATAAACCAAAATGGTGACACTCCTCTTCATATCGCTGCGAGAAATGGAAACATCGAAATTTTAGAACTTCTAATCCAAGGTTATAAATTTGCCCGTGAAGAGGAGACCAAATATTGTGATGAGCCTGACGCTCTACCTGAATCTTGGAATGATAATGATCCTTGGTATGATGGGCATGAGAATGATATACTTGGTGCTAATTTATTTCACGTTGGGAATTCTGAAGATGATATACCTTTAATTCTTGCCTTGCGAAACAAATATGATGATTGCGGATTGATATTGTCAAACGAGACCTTTCCAACAACACCAGACTCTAATTATACGTCCATTTACAAGAAATCCTTACCTATAGCCGTACAAAATGGATGTCTATTATCGGCCAAGAAGATACTAGAAAGTGTAATATTATCTAGTTATGTAATTCAAGAACTGGAATATCGTCTCATTGAACTTGACATTAATAGTCCTATTGCTCTTGGGATGGCCATTCATATAACTAACACATATCCAGGTATGAGACGCTCTAACTAGTTTTTCGTCTATCTAGTTTCTCCGTGCTAGTTAGCCATCTTTCAATTTGAGGGAGATATAATCTCATCATGTTGAGTAGACAAGAGAGGTGATGATTCATTTTTTAATTTGTGTGTTGTCAGTGATGCAAGAAATGGTAAAAGCCAAGGAATTTGAAAAGTTTTTGGAAGTACTTCCTATGTTTATGGGAGAAAATCAAAAGGATTCAGAAACAATTCTTAGAGAAGCCGTGGAAAAAGGTGATGAATTGTTTGTTAGATTGATTTTGCAGATCAGCTACGACATAATTAGAGAGTGTGCATCGGCTTGGCAAGTAGCATGCGAGAAGGGCAACTTACCCTTTATTCTCATCTTTATTGAATTGTGCGATCATGGCAAGTTCATCGAGTTTTTCAGGGAAACGAAGCAAACTCCACTTCATCATATACAACTTTTGCAGTATGAACAATATATTAAGCTATTAAATAAACCGGTATTCAAGTTGCTCATAGGTGAAGGTGATTTTGATGGAGCAACACCATTGCATAAAGCTATTTTACGCGGCGACCTTGAACTGACTAAAGCCTTGTTGTCAGTTTGTAACTCTGAAATCAAACTCAGCGATAATTCGAGTTTTACAGCCTTTGACTTACTGGGACAGACAATCGATTTGTCTACAAGCTGGGTACGTAACTATTACTTGGACTTTAGAGTAGATTAATGTTATATTGTTATTTTGACAGTTACAAATGAGTACAAGTGCCAAGTGTGTCCTGACTCAAAATTTCAGACATGGATGATGGAACCTACATGGCTAGATAAAGATAAATCCTTTGCAATTTTTTAGCGCTCTAATTTTAGTCTTATCTATTTATGTGGCTGATATTTAACCTGTTATAAGTGAGACTTGGTGATTCTTCATTGGTTAATGACATTAGTGTGCACTTGCTTGACTAATAGCCTGCGAGAAAAGCCATTTATCCACTCTACACATATCTATTAACCTGTGCAATGACAAAAGAATAATTCGTCGAGTTTTGTAAGAACACGAAACAAAGACCTCATTATTTAAAACTACTGCAGCGTGAACTATATGTTGAGGTGTTAAAGATGCCGAAGTTCGAAAAGCTCTTAAACGCGCGTAATTTATATGGAACGACGCCATTGCATCGAGCTATTGAATGCTGTAACCTTGAAGTAACTAAAGCCTTGTTGACATTTAATTACATTGACATCACCATCAACGATAATGACGGTAAAACGGCCATTGATTTACTAGAACAGATGGTCGATGTTTCTCAAAGCTGGGTAAGTAACTACTACTTGTACTTTGGAATAATTTGTTAATCGGTCATCTAAAAGTTGGTGTATTTTAATTATCAGTTTAAACTTTTCGTTGAGAAGGTCTTTGACATGTGGTGTATGTTGGATTATTATGATCCAAAATCGATAGGATCAATGTTCAACTTCATAGTCTAGATGGTATAAGAATTCGTTGAGTTCTGTAAGATCAATTAACAATCTTCTGCAGCTTGAACTATATGCTGAATTGTTAAAGACGCCGGGGTTTGAGGAGCTCTTAAAACAACGTGATAAGGATGGAACAACACCATTGCATCGAGCTATTCAACGCGACAATCTTGAACTGACTAACATCTTGTTAGAAACTAAGAGAATTGATGTTACTATCAGGGATAACAAGGATAGAACTCCCCTTGATTTGCTTCAAAAAAGCTGTGCAGTTTCTCCGAGTTGGGTATGTTCCATTTTCCTACTCAAATACATATTAATGTGCATTTTGATTCAAAATTTGAGACATAATCAACACAACCTGTCTGAAAATGAGGCTACGATTATGGATTTATGGGGTGACAATATATAGTTCTTGTTGTGAATTTATGCCTTGAATTTGTGTCGAATATAGATTAAGCTAAATGTTGGTTACGACTGAGCCGAAACAAAGACCTCCTTATTAAAACTACTGCAGCGTGAACTATATGTTGAGGTGTTAAAGACGCCGAAGTTCCGAGAGCTCTTGAACGCACGAAATTCATTTGGAACAACGCCATTGCATCGAGCTATTGAAGGTTGTAACCTTGAAGTGACTAAAGCCCTGTTGACATTTGATGACATTGACATCACCATCAAGGATGATAACGGTAAAACGGCCATTGATTTACTAGAACAGATGGTCGATGTTTCTCCAAGCTGGGTAAGTAACTACTATTTGTACTTTGGAATAATTTGTTAATCGGTCATCTAAAAGTTAGTGTATAAATGATCTTGTATTTTAATCATCAGTTTAAACTTTTCGTTGAGATGGTTTTTGACATGGGGTGTGTGTTGGATTATTATGATCCAAAATCGATAGGATCAACGTTCAACTTCATAGTCTACACAGTAGAATAATCACATAACAATCACCTCTTCATCTTGTAAAACACATGCAGCTTGAAGTATATATTGAGTTGTTAAAGAAGCCGGTATTAGAGAAGCTCATAAACGAACGTGATGAGCATGGAACAACACCATTGCATCGAGCTATTCAACGCGACAATCTTGAACTGACTAACGTCTTGTTGGAAACTAAGGGAATTGATGTTACTATGAAAGATAACAAGGATAGAACTCCCCTTGATTTGCTTCAAAAAAGCTGTGCAGTTTCTCCGAGTTGGGTACGTTCCTTTTTCCTACTCAAATACATATTTATGTGCATGTAAGATGCGATATCCTGCGAAATCCTCACCTAGTAGTGTTTGTTTCCTACAGGGTAAGATGTGTAGGGATATAAAACAAGATTCAACCGTAAGAAAACTTAAGTACCTTTTTCGGAAGATAGCGTTCGAGGGAATGCAGAACACTATATCTGTGGTGGCATTTTCCGTATCCAACACGATAGCCATGTGTTGCTCCATAATGGTTCTATTCATACTCCTTGGTCCAATGATGTGGGACCCTCATCCTTCCCTCGTCTATGTTAATTTGAGTTTAACACTTCTGTTGATGTCCCTTGTTGGAACCATTGTGGCATTTATGACCGGGGTTTACGCCACAATGGCACCCAAAGCCATGTGGGACTCCATTTTCGTAATCGTCTCATGCTCTTTGGCCTTAATTATGGCTTGCATTATTTTACTATTGACCTACTCTGTTCAAACCCGGGAGCTACTCGACAAGCTTTTTAACCGGGTTAAAAATACTTCACAAAAGTCTGCACGAAGCTCAAGCACGTTGGTGGCTGAAACCTCTTCAAGTCCACAAGCGGAACATGGAATCGACTTGGACGGGGAGGCTGATTCAATCATCTAGCAGCTTACATCCGACACCTAATGATTTTAAAATTGCAATCAAATAACATTGATTGAGTTTTAACTTTGCTACTGTTGTTCAAAATGTTAATTTAAGAGTGTTTGTATTTTTATTCTCTTCTGAACCGAGAAAATTGTTCAAAATCATAGCTCTTCTTTATTTATATAAATTGGTACTTAATACCTAATATGTACACTATTTTACAAATTAGTACCTAAATAAAAAAAATTAAACTTAATACCTAAAATGTACATTTTTCTTACAAATTGGTACATAATATGAATTCCGTCAACAATTTATTTTATGTTTAAGAAAAACCTCAAAAGAAAAGCATTAGTAAGTTTCAAAAAAAGGAGAAGAGAGATGAGATTGTATATAGAGGTTAAATTTGAATTGAAAAGTAACAAAAATGAAGAAATGTAATTGATTTCGGAAAAAGGATAAGAAACATATAATTGGTAGAATAATTTGGGTGTAGAAATTGAAGAAAGATTGATTTTGTCGCAAATACCAAAAACAATTCCCGAAATTCATTTTGGGTACCAATTTGTAATAAAAATTTACTTCTTAGGTATTAAGTTTAAAAAAAGTTATATTTGGTACTAATTTGTAAAAGTTATATATGTTATTGGGTTTTAACTACCAATATACTTTCTTTATTTTTTATAAGGAATTTGTCAATTGTCGATACAACTAATGTGCAATTGGTGATATTCGTATTTGTCACGACACTTGTATCGGAATGGAAGCCCGGATCCAAGCGATCGGTGATGCAATTCCTGAAAATCGAGAAGAAGAAATTGCTCACCTTCACCGAAAGATCGAGAAACTCGAGAATACTTGCGCCACGCTCATGAAGGCCGTGGCCAACGATGGGAAATTTTCAGAGGCTCGTAAGGTGAAAGTGCCCCAACCTCGGACCTACGATGGGGTGAGGGATTCGAAAGTTGTCGACAACTTCGTTTTCACTATGGAGCAGTACTTCCGAGTAAGTGGGCTCGATGAAGCTGGGAAAGTCGACACAGCGAGCATGTACTTGACGGATGATGCCAATATATGGTGGAGGGCTAAGTACAAGGAAATGGAGCGGGCATGATTAGGGTGACATCGTGGGCCGACTTCAAGAGGATGTGAGGGAAGCTGAAGGATGGAGGTGAAGGACCAAATCAATCCGAGATTATGTGAGGGAATTCTCTGCTTGCAAGCTCGAGATGACCGAGACGGACTGAACATTCGAGTTCATCGACGGATTGAAGATGTGGGCTCAACAAGAGGTAATGAGGCAGAATCCCAAGACGTTGTCTTCAACAATATCTGTCGCGGAGGACTTCGCGACTTCCACGGAGAGTGAGAGGCACCTCGAGATGCCACACCAGCGAAAAATACTAGTTCGGCTCAGTATGGGACTAAGGAAAAGAGATCGCAAATCAGTTCAGTTTTGTTTAGGAGTAGTCGGTCCACACACAAGGGAGTCAAGCTAGATTGGGGAGTAACGGAAACTTGCTCACAAGCTCGTCTTCGAAGGTGGAAAACTCTACTAGATTCACAATGAAGAAGTCGTTTGCGTGTTTTGTGTGTAAGGGTCCTCATAAGATGGACGAGTGTCCCAAGAAGGCACAGTTTAACGCGATGTTTCAGAATATTCCGAATGGAGCTCAAGAATATCTTGATGGGGCAATGATCGACTATCATCCAGAATATGAAGAAGACTTATGCGAAGAGGAGGATCAACCACGATTAAGCTCGCTTCGGAGGATAAGTGCGATGGGGAAGCTAGATGAAACCCCTGCATAAAAATCCACGAGGCTCATGTACGTGGACTTGAAGGTGAATGAGAGGCAGGAACGAGCAATGATCGACCCGGGAGCCACCCATAGTCTAGTGACGAAAGAAGAAGCCAATCGACTGGGATTGATCTTGAGCGACGTTACCAGCTGCTTGAACTTGCTAATGGGAAGGCATGACGTATCCAAGGAGTGGATAAGAAGATCGTGGTCTATATAGGTAGGTGAGTGGGCAGGATAGCTCGACTTCACGACCATTCCGTTGATGACTTCAAATTAGTACTCGGGATGCAATTCTTTCAGAAAGCGCCAGTGGTGTTGAAGCCGAGTGATGGATTAATGCTATTGATGGGGTCTTTCATTGAGAAGACCATAGATGCAGACGAGGATGAAGGGTACCTTCGAATATCGGCAATGAAGGTGATACCAACGCCGAGACGAGGAGGGTCAACCGAGAGAAAGGCCAAAGGTTCAGTTGAACCAAGAGCAAACAAAACACAGGCTACCTACGCTGCTAAGTGGGCTGGGAGGAGGAACGAAAGTCTACCACCTCGAAGAGAGGTAGACAATGAGGGTCGCGAGACACAAGTGAGAAGGCCTCGTTCCATTAGGGGGCTGCGTCGAAATGCTAATTCGACGTCTTGGAGAACTCACTTACCCTTGAATGCAGGTACCGAAGTGGTGATAGACAAGGTGAAGGTGTGTTTGAGAAAGTCTCGGGAATAGTTCCATGAAGTTTCCACTCGAGCACCGAGGACGTGGACATTCAAGAATGACCCAGGGCGAGTGCTAAATTTGGAGGACATGATGTTTGGAAGTCTCACCGTTAAGGAGTTACACTCTATCCTTAACGGAACATGGAATCCGATCATGGTGTGGACCGAAGAGTATCTACGAGCCGGACTGGAGAGAAAGTCAAACCTCAATGCAGCATGGACGACCACAGCTCGCCAAGGATATCTCACTAAAGCACCGTTTGAGAATTTTGTGTTGCCGAGGACGACAACAGATTAGGTGGGGGAGAATGTAAGGAGCCGCATATTTTACCCGCAATTCTAGCCCCATAGCTAAGAAATCGCGCGCACGGTTCTTTTTCATCGAGCCCTTTGTCAAATAATATCCATGTGGGTGACATAAGACAAAAATAAAGTACCTAGATAGTAGTAAATAGATTTGTCTTATCTATCAACATGAGTAGATATGACCCGTCGCAAACTTATGACGGATATACCCGTCACAAGTAAAACTTGGTGATCGTCATATTGTGAACATTTTAGTAATAGAGAATGAAAAGGTAATCAAATAATTGGGACGAAAAGAGAATTTATTCAACAAAATATGTGGTAAGTAGAGTTCATTGCGAGTTTTTATTACCCTCCAATCCGATTTGAATCCGGACAAAGTTCGTATATAACGATATTATCTTTCCCAAACTCAGGGTGGAACCCTTTGAACATGAATACTTGTACTAGTACAAGGTACAACTATAATTTTAAGCCGAAAAAAAAAACGAGTTGCAAGTTCATCAGTTGTGTTTAATTTCAATTTTGATATCGGTCGGTGCTGGATGTGAAGTGCCAGAAGATTGACCAACCTCCCTGATTATGTGTGGTGTTTGTCGTTTCGTTTGCTTGAGGAGACTTCGGTAACAAGTGTGTTTGAGCTTCCCGGTTGCACATTAGCTATTGTGATGTCAGAGGGTTGAGTCCAAAGTTTGTTTGAGCTCCAATCGGGCTGTTGTGAACAATTGGCAGTAGCAAGAAATGAGGTCGTTGTGTTCCATGACTTCCATAAAATCTGTTTAACTCGGACATACTGAGTAGCTTTCGAAAGTGAGACAAGCAGATCGGAAGCATAACAATGCAAGCCATAACTAATATAAAGGAGCATGACATTATTACGAAAATGGCTTCCCACTTGGCTTTGGGTACCATTGTGGCATAAACCCCGGTGATAAACACCACCATGGTCCCACCAAGGGACATCAATAGCAGGGATAAACTTAAGTTATTAACATAGATGAGGGAGGGATAAGGGTCCCACATCATTGGGCCAACACATGGCTATTGTGTTAGAGATGGAGAACACAAGGAATGCTGTCTTTGTTGCTAAAACCGGTGTCCCGTCTTTACTATCGAGCCTACCTGGTACCGTGAATCCTGCGGCAAAAGTAATGGTCGACACAAGGGCTGCTACCACAGACATAGTGTTCTTCATTCCCTCAAATGATATCTTCCAGAAAAGGGACTTGAGTTCTTTGAGAGCCGAGTGTTGTTTGATTTCTGCACATATCTTACCCTGTAGGTAACAAACACCATTTGTTAGTGGAGAATAGACAAAGCAAAGTAATGGATGAGGCAATATTATGAATCAAATAGTATTATTTTTGACAATTTTAAGAGTTATGTCATAATATTTTTGGCTATTTCACTTAAATAAAAAAACTACATTTTGTATATAACATGGATATTGGAGATATCCTAAAGTCAGGGATTGGAACGTACCCAGCTCGGAGAAAATCTGCAGTTTTTTTGAAGTAAATCAATGGTTATTTTACAATTCTTATTCTTGATGTTAACGTCAATTCCCTCAATTTCCAACAAGGCTTTAGTCAGTTCAAGGTCATCACGCTGAATAGCATGATGCAATGGTGTCCTTCCGTACTGAAGGGTATGGAAGTCGAGTACCTAAGAGGGGGAGGGGGTGAATTATGTACTATTTAAAAATTAACTTAACTTAATTGTTTTAAGCAAGTTAACTAACGAAGAAAGTTTTGAACAAGGTGAATAAACAACAGTTCAAGTAACTGTTTCGTTCTCGTCTAGCAAATGAGGCAAAGCTACTGTACGAGAGTAACAGTCTTACAAACAGTTGTTTAAAACAGATAATTAAGTAACGAGAGAAGAACTTAAAATATAAAGAAACAAATAAAAGAACAACTCAGCAGTTTTGAATTGGTTCGGCCAACTTTCTAAAGGGCTACGTCCAATCTTCTTTTATTGAAAATTAATTTATCTACTCCGAAAACATAAACCCGTACAATAAAAGGACCAACAACCTACTCTGGTTGCGACACTCGTTCTTGAGACCACAATGTCTAAGAATCTCGACTTACAAACTAGTATGAATTACAAGATCAAGTTTTCCTCGGACTGATTCGTAAATGACTTGAGGAGGAACAACTTATTGATCATTCATGACTAGATAAGAAGACATAAATAAAGGCAACGATTAAACAGATTGTTACACTTGAAGACTTAGAAAAGTTTGCAAAAAACACTTAAGAAAATCTGAGTTAAGAAAAGAGGTTTTTGCAAAGCATTAATGTGTGCAGGAAGTCTTGCATTTAATGAAGAAGAGCAATCTCTTTTATAGGGAGAATAAGAGTTAAGGACCTTTGTGTAAGAGTACACAAGGTACACTTAAACGGCTAAGGTCCACTGGATAAAAGAGAAATTGTACTTTAAAGCTTTTTGGAATCTTCTTTTCTCATAAAGATAACTTGTTGGTTTTTGCAAATCAGAAAAGTAGGATGATTATTTTTATAACAAAGCAGAACCAGTTTCTTGAAAAAGAAGGCTTCAAGTGTAAGTTTCAATCTGTCCAATTTTTAACCCGATTTACGACTTGTTATCTTTACATTTCCGACACGGATTGACACAAATTCTTTGGCAACGGAAGATCAACAATTCTTGATTTGAATTAATAAACCTGAAATAAAACTTAAGAATAAGATTAAATTGTGTTTGTCATCATCAATCAAATGTATCCTAACAAATTCCCCCTTTGATGATGACAAGCCCATTAAAATAATATATTCCCGTAAGTTCCCCCTCGAACGATTAGTCACGAAAGACAATGGAAAAAGTCTCCAATTTAAGCTTAACTACGTAATACGAAAGATAACAAGTGAACCAACATACTAAGGAAACCAAAGCCTCAGATTTAATTATAGTAAGGGACTAAGACATATATTTTACCATTTCCCCCTCTTGGCATCATCAAATGGGTGAGGTACCTGCATAGGAGAACAAACGCGAGCCAAACCCAAGACAAAAATCACATATGGCAAAAATAATACAATCGGCAAAGAAAGGCAAGCCATACTACGTTAGTTAACCGAAGTTAATAAAAATAGTACGAGTTGTTAAACACCACATAACATAGAAGCTACGCACCAAGAGTACACTAGATTGTTCAAAGAAAAAAACAATTGTTCACTGATATCATAAGGGAAGCAAAATGGGATTAGGGCAGGTTGAGGCACGGATAGGCAAAATAGGCAGAAAAAGAAAATCCAACAAACTGAACCCGACTCATCCAGAGGAGTCACCACTGTCCCCGTCCTTCTCTTGCAGCAATTGTGACACAATATCAACCTCGCCTTTTAGAAGGTCCATTAAAGTCTTCAACTCCTCAATGTCAGTCTTAAGCCCTTTGAGTTCGGCTAGATCAGCCCGAATTAATGCAAGCTCAGCCAAGATAGCCCGACTTTTGTCGGAAGTTTGGTGAGAGCCAAGACCTTTGGCACGGCTAAGGGAGCGGAGTTGGCCGTTGAAGGGACGGAGGAGCATTTTACCGAGGTTTCCATCGGACATCCGGTCAAACATGTTAAGGTAGCCAGCGGTGGAGCGAGTGAGAACTCCTTTGGCCTGAAAAACCACCGAGAGCCACATGGCATAGGGAAGGGTGGATTTGTTGATGGAAGGGTCTTGGACATCGGCTTCGATGATGGCAATATTTTTGAAGATTATGGCAGAGAGATTTATGGGTTTTTTGTTAATGAGATGGTAAAGAAGGTATTGTTGGGCGATGGAAACTTTGGCGCGATCATCAGATGGGTCAATAGCCCGACCAAGAAGGTTAAACAGAATTTTGGGAAGGGGAGCAGGCGGTTGGGAGGACATTTTGAGGCTTTAGTGGCCGATGGAATTAGGGTTTGAGTGATTTGAAGGGAGGTAACATATGGTAATGCAGGCCAAGTTTTTGCCGCGGGAACAAGGTCATACCCAGAATGAGGAATGGACAGTAACTCACCAAGTTCACGAACAGACAGGGTGAAGTGTTTGCCATTGATTTTTGCAGTTAAGGAAGTAAGGGATGAGGCAATATGAACAGTGGCAAAGAATTGGATTACCTCGGCAGCGAAGACGGGGGACTCAAGTTGAAGAAGCTGAGACCATCCTTGAGCATTGAGACAGTCACTGAACTCGGTGTATGCGGGATCAGAGCTGAGCCAGGAGGATGGATAAACCCGAGGAGAGTGAATACACTCCTTTGATAGCAAGCGGTGACAAGTTGTAATACCCCGCATTTTATCGGTAATTAATTTATATGGTTATTAAGGTGTTGATAATATTTGATTATTTATATTCGATAATTAAGTTATCGAATGCGTGTTTTATATTTTATATATTATATTATATATTATTGGTGTAATACTTCATTATAATATTTATTGTTATATTGATGTATTGATCGTATTTGAATATTAATATTCGATAATTAATTTATCGAATATGTTATATACTTCATTTGTTTTTAGACTCGGGTTGTGATATTATAAGTTAACCCGAGACTTATATTATAAGTTAACTCGAGATAATATTATAAGTTCTATTACGTGTTATATTATATTTATACATCGCGTTGAGGTTGGTTCGTAGTAATTAAGACGGAGGTTGTACGGGAAGTCGATTACGTAAAGTTTATAGTAGTGTTGGGCCTTTTACGTGACCCAACTTCTTATACAAAATCCTACCCTTATACTACCAAAAACGTTTACGCCTACACCACTCAAAAACCCTAATATCCCTTGCTCAACCTACCCTCACACGTTGACAACGGCAGCACACAGAACGAGAAGAGAATGAGTTACAAGCCATCTCAGGCGAGTAAGGGAAGCGTTTGACTTTCGTTTCGGTTTTACGTTGTTGTTGTCGTTGTAGTGTTGTCGCTAGGGTTGAGTCGTTGTGGTGGCTAGGGTTGGTCATAGGGGTGAGGACGAGTGCAGGGGTTGCGGTTTGGGGTGTCGCTGGTGGTTGTGGTGGTCTGAGGGAAGCGTAAAAATCAAACAAACCCTAATGGGTCTTTTGTCTGTCACGGTTAGTGGATTGCGATGGTACCTTGGTGTTTATGGGTCCGATGGCGGGGTGATGACCATGGTGGTTCCGGGTGATGCCTGGGTTGCGTGTGGTAGTTACCAGTGTAAGGATCAGCCGTGGCTGCGACGGCGGATGACGAACTAGGTCTGAGTGGGGCCGTGGTTGGACACGCCAGCTAGAGGCGACCCACCTCGGGGTGTCGGTGGTGGGCGACAGGCCGGGGTAAGTGTCATGGGTGGTGGTTGCCGGCAGGAATGGACGGAAACGTGAGTTGGACGTGGGTGTTCGCGGGTCGTGAGTGTTTTCGCGAGGTTGAGTGTGTTTTGTTTATTATGGGTTTTGTTGCTATTATTGTTATTAATATTATTATTAATATTTTATTATTATTATTATTATATTTATTATTATTATTATTATTATATTTAGTAGTGTTAGTATTATATTAGTATAGGTTCTTGTAGTTTAAGTTTTGTTTGTTTTGGGTAAGTTTCTATTTCGGGAAGTTTCTATTTCGGAAACTTTCCAAATTTAGTAAGTTACTATATTTAGTAATTGTTAAATATTATATGTTTAGGTGACGGTTTCCGCGTGGAACAGTTCTAGCTGCTGAGTGGTTGTCATTTCTGTTCCGCCAGTTGAGGTAGGGGAAATAATGTGTACATAATGATGAGTAATCTGTATGTTATTTGATGATAACCATGTTTATTTTATATTATCATATGATTGATATATTGTGTTATTTGGTTATATAATTCTGAGATACGGATATGAGGTGATGAAAAATGGGTCTTGTGATTGGTGCGGAGATAATTGGTCTTGTGATTAGTGTGGAGTTAATGGGTCTTGTGATTGGTGCGGAGATAATGGGTCTTGTGATTGGTGCGGAGTTAATGGGTCTTGTGATTGGTGTAGAGATAATGGGTCTTGTGATACAGAGTAGAGAATATTGGGTCTTGTGATTCGGAGTGGAGATGATTGACTTTCTATTTATAGCAATGTTTGACTGTTTAATTTTCCTCTACTCAACCTCGTGGTTGACCCTGTGTTTTCGTGATCACCTGTGATGAACCAAATTATTGGGGAGCAGATTGACAGGTGCTTGAGACCATGGAGGCTAAGGGAAGGAAGAGCTTGGATCCGGACCAGACTAGAGTCTAGATCACTATAGTCTTTTGTCATGAGTTGTACTTGTTTTATTTAAGACAGTTTTCAAGATGGTTGTAAGAACTTGCTTTTCAGTTTAACATTCAATAATAAAGTATTGTGTTCCTTCCTTTGTATCTACTACCTCGGGAAACCGAGATGGTAACATCCTTATTTATCTGGGGAGTCCTAGTACAGGCCCTTAAATAAATGGGGGTGTTACAAAGTGGTATCAGAGCGAACGATCCTCAGGCCTAAACCAAATGAATAATAATGAATATAGGAAGAGTCTAATAAAATGAACCCCGAGATGAAATTGATAGGAGCCCCAAAAAGGAACGGGATGAGTTAGGGGCCCCTCACACCAAACCATGGGCCCTTTCGGTTCTGTCTCGGGAACCCGATGAGAGTAATTAAAGAGTGGGGTAGACTATTAGTGACATGGTTATATTGTACTAACGATCTTGCAGGAGAAGAATGAGGTAAGTAATATGTGAGTTATGATCAATGATATGCATTGGAAGGATATGTGTGATATGGAATGTGGATCGATCTGGATGATTGAATTGAAATTCTAAGAGTTAGGAAGTGTATTTGTTGAGCATTGGTTAGAGTGATGTAATCATAATATGCTGATGTTTTAAATGTTCATCTGATTATCTGGTTATTAAACGGCTAATGTAACTATGTAATATATTGCTGGTATTTGGATATGAACGATCGGACTTATATCTATTAGTAATCCATGTCTACTGATATGCGGAATGTGTTGCCCAAGCCATGAATGAGATGTAGTTATGTGTTACAGTTGTAAATATTGAGTTATTTAGTTGATTCTACTTTCAGTTTCAAATTTTACCGTGTTCTAGGTGGCAATTAAAGTTTGAATGATGCATACATGCTAATATGGTGGTGTCGATACTTCAAATGACATGTCTGATAATTTTATGTATGATAATCTTCTAAGTTGGTCTTACAATGCTTTTGTTTTCACGTTAATAGGAGTGGTATTTTGAGAGAAATAAATCTTTTGGTTGACAGGAGTCAGATTGTTACTGCACGATTCTGTTTTGATCCATGTTTTGTAAATGAATCATTTAAAACGTGTTTATTGTTTATGCATAATTCCAACTCCACTGTTTAGAGTGTTTGTTTATGTTTCCAAAATGATAAGCTATGTAAAATCTTATCGAGTCGTTATTTAATTGTGATTTTTGCAAGTTGTCCAATTTTTTTCCGATGAATTGCGGTAAAGGTCTTGTCCAAACCATTTAAGTTGTCAAAATTGTTATAAATGATTTTCTTGAGATATGTATCTGCTTTTGTTTCCTATGATTAGTTAATTCATTACATTTTCTAAAAACTATAATATCTCGCAAGATAACCGAGTGGATATGTAATTATAATTTGTGTAAATTGCTACATAATGTTTAATTGGTGAAATTGTGAGTTATGTAAGTTTCATATAAAAGTTTAATCAAATGTGAATCATGTGATGTGACCATGTGATATCCTGATATGGCATTAGTAACATGAGTAGTAGGCATATGATAGGAATATGAACCTTACTTTATGATAACTTCATCTTGCTTACTTCCATGTAAGATAGTTTCAATTATACTGACACTCTTACTTTCTAGGGATATGACCTCCAAATAATGATGTGATGTTAAAATCATATTATCAGAGAAGAGTCTTGACAAGTGGTTGAATGAACATTGGACTCATAAACTTATTAGCATGATAAAGCAATCTAATTATTATACGTAATGGCAATCATTTTGAACGATGTTAATCGTGTTGATGTTCTTTCATATATTTATGGTATATCGTTGTCTAGATCGCTGAGATAATAACCTTTATAACACCTTCATGTATATTGTTATGTCACAAACTGAATTGCATTTGCTATGTTTAAAAATTTGACCATATTATTTTGAGTTATTAATTAGTTGACATGTGAAATATGAAGTACTAGTCTTGTGAATTCGTTTACTTTTATCGTTAAAGTTTTCATAATTCATGAGAAACAAGAACAATGTCCTAGTAAAGAAGACTCAGAATGTCTCCGTGTAGTCTTGTTTTGATCTGTAGCTTGTGAAATTGCCTTTTTGATTCGTATTTATAAATTGTCACAAATTACCGCTTCAATGTTTCAAACGCTTCAAAATGTTTTCAAAGTGATATATACCAGGATAAAGCTTGATGCTTGATAATTATGATGATTGATGCAATATGATAATTCTGTAGCTATGTGTCAATGAAGTCCTGTTTGAAAGTTTAATTGCTGCACAGTGTATAAAACTCTTATTGTGCAAGTCGGATATAGTACTAGTTTCATGATAAATGATGTAATGTGAGTGGACGGAAAATGTACCTAAGTGATTTTGTTAACTTATGGATATCTGGGAGTGTTAAACGGCCTCGTGAGTCTATGATTTGTGTACATCTTGTGAAATATGTCAATGTTCCATGTTTAATTACGTTAATTAATTTTGCGCTATGTTTTTTTCCTAAATATGTTTCCACTTGTATAATATGATTATGAGCATGAAACATTTTAAATTGCCAAGTATGAACTATGAGCTTCTTGATTGTTTACATTGTTGAAAATATATTAAATTTGTGATAAATCTCAAAGGTATGTAAGTGTTAGCTACCCCGATTCTGCTTTACTGCGTAACACGATTTCTACTAATCCTTGTACTCTTGTTTTGCTCGAGGTTATATATGTTTGCATAATAATTGCTATGGGTTTCGTACGAGTACTTCTTTGCGCTGAAATTAGTAATTGTTCCTTTATTTTGGTAGTTAATATTTCCGCTTGATAAGATACTCCTTTTGTTTGTGAGACGGGTTGAATAGTGAGATGGATAAATTTTGGTTAATTGATTAGTTGTGTATGCATAATGATGTTATATTGAGATTGAGATTGCACTTTAGTTTTATCAAGTTGTCGCATTCTTTGATCTTGACTTGTGAGTGAGTAGCTTAGAATTTTACTCTCTAAGTGTTGAGCAGTTCCTTTAATGGAATATTTGATGATATTGATATGGAAATCGAGATGAGAATTGGTCATTGGTACTGAGTTATGAGTTATTTGGTCGTTGTGCGGTATTGTGTTACGGTCCATTGTGACCTTGGTGTTGGGAAATGTGTCCTCAACAATTGTGCGATCACGACAGTGATAAAAATTATTGTCATAAATCTTATGAAATGAATATGCAAGGGACGATCCGATATTTGATATAGTCAACTGACCAACATTAATCGGTAATGATTGGCTGACTAGAGTTTGACATTACTGTCGTATGACGGTGGTGGTCAGTTGATCCCTTTAGGTCACACCTATAGGACAGACCCCTTAAATAATATATTGATCAATTGTATATGATACGAATTGATTGATCTCCTTAAAACCGTATATCAAGAAATCAGAGGTTGAATCTTAAAGTAAGATTTATATTTGAAATTGAAATGTGTCAATTGTCAAATATTAATCGATATTTATGAAATGTCGAAATTAGAATGAGATGGGTTCGTGGTTATAACAAATGTTGTATATCGTATTGACGATTATTATAATAACCATATTTTGAGATGGTGATTATGAATTACTAAATAATTTGTTAAATATGATTTAATTAATTTAGAAATAATATTTATATGATAAATATATTTTAAATTAATACAATTGTATCATGTCACATAGGATGTCACATATCACACAATTGTACAAATTACAATTTGTAAAATGAAAGTCCATTTTACACAAAATGTGGCGTGTGATGGTGTGTGTTATAAGGACTAATTTGTTTAAATTAGTGCATGGAAAAAGCATAATGATTAGAATAGGTTGATGTCTATTAGTAGGCATGCAAACCTAGTTGCATAAGTAAGACAAGCAACCTATTTGGTCTTACACACATACTATCACACGACACACCACACACCACCATTATAAGAAGTGAATTTTGTTCACCTTATTCATTCTAACCTATGTTCATCTTTTCTAGTGCAAGAAAGATAAACCTAATATTGTATTTTCTAGTGTTAGAAATTATACACAAAATCCTCTTAAATATTATTAGATAATATTCTCTAGTGTACTAATATTGTTATTAGTACACGATTTTAAGGCAACCGTTTCCATCACCTAGCTCGTGTTCGTGTCTCGGTGTTTAAGGGTAGGTCTTGGGTGCAACGTAAAGGAGGCAAGCTATTTTGGTTGCTCCGTGGAGGATCGTCCTAGCACTTATTTGGACCGTTTGTAAGGCCCTTTTCGTTATTGTTCCGCAAATTTTATCGCATGCATAAGATCTTGAGTATAATTAATATGTGATTAATTAAAATGTAAAATAATTAGTAAGACTAGATTATTATGGTAAACAAGTAAGACTAAGGTTTTCCTTCACTTGGTTATTGAGTTGTATTATGAGTTTGAAATCGATATTGAGATGAAGTATTGATTCGCGGTTTCATCTCGCCAGTTCACTCACCCCTTGTCTTGGGTCTTAGGTTCGACGATGATAATATAATACTTGGCTACTTGGAGTAAGATTTTATGTGGTAGAGTCATGGGTAAAACGGGGTAATGTGCTGGAATTCTTATAATGGGGTTACGGGGACGTAACCATGTTTTACGGAGGATAGGATTGCATTGTAAAATCTTTTGATTTATGCGTCGTGATTGTTTGAATATACTTGATAATCTTGATTATTTCTGTTATACATTTTATTGCGTTCCATGAAGTACCCCTTTAATTTAAGTATACGTCGAACTTTGGGGACAAAGTTTTTTTTTACGAGGGTAGAATGTAACATTCCGTGTTTAAGAATACTTGAGATGTGGTATGGTGCTATATTTTGTGTTCGTTATGTGCTTAGTAACCAGCTTGTTAGTCATGGGATGGTGAACTTCGGGACGAAGTTCATTTTAAGGGGGGAAGACTGTAATACCCCGCATTTTATCGGTAATTAATTTATATGGTTATTAAGGTGTTGATAATATTTGATTATTTATATTCGATAATTAAGTTATCGAATGCGTGTTTTATATTTTATATATTATATTATATATTATTGGTGTAATATTTCATTATAGTATTTATTGTTATATTGATGTATTGATCGTATTTGAATATTAACATACGATAATTAATTTATCGAATATGTTATATACTTCATTTTTTTTTAGACTCGGGTTGTGATATTATAAGTTAACCCGAGACTTATATTATAAGTTAACTCGAGATAATATTATAAGTTCTATTACGTGTTATATTATATTTATACATCGCGTTGAGGTTGGTTCGTAGTAATTAAGACGGAAGTTGTACGGGAAGTCGATTACGTAAAGTTTATAGTAGTGTTGGGCCTTTTACGTGACCCAACTTCTTATACAAAATCCTACCCTAATACTACCAAAAACGTTTACGCCTACACCACTCAAAAACCCTAATATCCCTTGTTCAACCTACCCTCACACGTTGGCAACGGCAGCACGCAGAACGAGAAGAGAGTGAGAGAGAGGCGGTGTTGGCGGTTTCAGGGGCGTTACAAGCCATCTCAGGCGAGTAAGGTAAGCGTTCGACTTTCGTTTCGGTTTTACGTTGTTGCTGTTGTTGTAGTGTTGTCGCTAGGGTTGAGTCGTTGTGGTGGCTAGGGTTGGTCATAGGGGTGAGGACGAGTGCAGGGGTTGCGGTTTGGGGTGTCGCTGGTGGTTGTGGTGGTCTGAGGGAAGCGTAAAAATCAAACAAACCCTAATGGGTCTTTTGTCTGTCACGGTTAGTGGATTGCGATGGTACCTTGGTGTCTATGGGTCCGATGGCGGGGTGATGACCATGGTGGTTCCGGGTGATGTCTGGGTTGCGTGTGGTAGTTACCAGTGTAAGGATCAGCCATGGCTGCGACGGCGGGTGACGAACTAGGTCTGAGTGGGGCCGTGGTTGGACACGCCAGCTAGAGGCGACCCACCTCGGGGTGTCGGTGGTGGGCGACAGGCCAGGGTAAGTGTCATGGGTGGTGGTTGCCGGCAGGAATGGACGGAAACGTGAGTTGGACGTGGGTGTTCGCGGGTCGTGAGTGTTTTCGCGAGGTTGAGCGTGTTTTGTTTATTATGGGTTTTGTTGCTATTATTGTTATTAATTTATTATTAATATTTTATTATTATTATTATATTTATTATTATTATATTTATTATTATTATTATTATATTTAGTAGTGTTAGTATTATATTAGTAGAGGTTCTTGTAGTTTAAGTTTTGTTTGTTTTGGGTAAGTTTCTATTTCGGAAACTTTCCAAATTTAGTAAGTTACTATATTTAGTCATTGTTAAATATTATATGTTTAGGTGACGATTTCCGCGTGGAACAGTTCTAGCTGCTGAGTGGTTGTCATTTCTGTTCCGCCAGTTGAGGTAGGGGAAATACTGTGTACATAATGATGAGTAATCTGTTTGTTATTTGATGATAACCATGTTTATTTTATATTATCATATGATTGATATATTGTGTTATTTGGTTATATAATTCTGAGATACGATATAAGGTGATGAAAATTGGGTCTTGTGATTGGTGCGGAGATAATGGGTCTTGTGATTGGTGTGGAGTTAATGGGTCTTGTGATTGGTGCGGAGATAATGGGTCTTGTGATTGGTGCGGAGTTAATGGGTCTTGTGATTGGTGTGGAGATAATGGGTCTTATGATACGGAGTGGAGAATATTGGGTCTTGTGATTCGGAGTGGAGATGGTTGACTTTCTATTTATAGCAATGTTTGACTGTTTAATTTTCCTCTACTCAACCTCGTGGTTGACCCTGTGTATTCGTGATCACCTGTGATGAACCAAATTATTGGGGAGCAGATTGACAGGTGCTTGAGACCATGGAGGCTAAGGGAAGGGAGAGCTTGGATCCGGACCAGACTAGAGTCTAGATCACTATAGTCTTTTGTCATGAGTTGTACTTGTTTTATTTAAGACAGTTTTCAAGATGGTTGTAAAAACTTGTTTTTCAGTTTAACATTCAATAATAAAGTACTGTGTTCCTTCCTTTGTATCTACTACCTCGGGAAACTGAGATGGTAACATCCTTATTTATCTGGGGAGTCCTAGTACAGGCCCTTAAATAAATGGGGGTGTTGCACAAGTGCTCTTGATGGAGGAGGGGATTTGCAAGCCCTCAATGGCGTTAGAAACGGAGACATGATCCCATTTTCCAACGAGAGGCACTGTGTCGACTTGAGACAAGTATTCCACTCCGGTGGACTTCTTTTTGGAGGCAGGAGGTTTTGCGGTTTTTTTCGCAGGAGCTTTAGCTCGTCCTTTGGCCGGAGTTTTTTCAGTGATGGGTTCGGGTTCGGGTTCTTTTTCTTTGGAATGGCTAGATTCGTGTTCGGGTTCTTTTTCATCTTCAAACATAGGATCACTCAAGGTGTCCTTATCAGCCATAGACGTGGCATTGGCAGTGGGATCATTATCATGATCAGAAGCTTCCTCGGGAATGATGACGGCGGTAGCCAGAGTGTTAGAGACGGCTTTACGAACTCCAGACCGAGTTCGTTTCTTTAAAGATACAGTAGACGGTGATGGCCCATGAGAGTCAGATTCATTGTCAGGTAAGGGTTGTGAGGATGACAGAGCTTTGAGAGGGGTGGGTTCGGTGACGGGGAGTGTTGAGTGAGGTTTTAACCATTTTTAAAAAGGAAGGAGGTTTATCAGTAAATGGGAGGTGACGGTTTAAGTTTTTTGAGTTTTGAAAAGTAACTGATGGGTTGAAGGAAGGTGAAGAGTGAACGGTTGAATGAAGGTTAATGGTAAAGGATTAGGGAGAGGGAGGTGGTATCTAGGGAAGGTAAGTTGGGTAGGTGGATGATTTAATTAGGTAATTTTAAAGAGTGAGTAAAAACCGGGTGGTAGTGAGTATTGGGTTGTAGTGGGTTAAGGTATATATGGGTTCGGGTTATTAAGGGAGTTGGGTAGGCTGATTTGTAGAGTGAATATGGGTCGTTTCTTTGGTGGGTGATGGGTTATTGTTGGGCCTTTGGATAAAAGTGGGAAGGGTTGATATATCAGTGAACTCTTAAAGAAAGAACAATCATAGTACGAATGGTACGTAACAAAGACATTATGTGATAGGTCGATTGATTATTTGAGACGTATACGATCTTAAAATCATAGGTAAGGAAAAACACGAATGACTCACAATGCAAGGTACACACACCAAACTAGCCAATCATGCGAGAGAAAAAGACAAACATATGTAATAATCACAAACAATTAATTAAGCCAATATCTAACCGAAGTTTTTCAAATTGTTCTCGGGCTAGAGGTTTCGTAAATATGTCGGCGATTTGATCTTCGGTTTTACAAAAGATAAGCTTAACATGTCCTTTTTCCACATGGTCACGAATGAAATGATGACGAATCTCAATGTGTTTTGTTCTTGAATGTTGAATTGGATTTTTCGAGATATTGATTGCACTCGTATTATCACACATTATGGGTACGGAGTCAAATATAATTCCAAAATCAAGAAGTTGTTGTCTTAACCAAAGAAGTTGTGAACAACAATGTGCGGCACTAACGTATTAACTTTCGGTCGTTGAGAGAGCAACCGTATTTTGCTTCTTGGAGCCCCATGAAATGATACATGGTCCCAAGAAGGTTGCGATTCCGGACGTACTCTTTCTATCAACGGTGCATCCCGCATAGTCCGCATCGGAGAAACCTACCAGATCAAAGGGACAATATAAGGGATACCATAGGAAAAGATCTTGGGTTCCAATTAAATACCGAAGAATACGTTTTACCGCTTTGAAATGAGATTCCTTCGGATTTGATTGAAACCTTGCACATAAACATACGTTAAAAATAATATCGGGGCGACTAGCGGTTAGATATAAAAGAGAACCTATCATACCTCTATACACCTTTTCACTAACGTTCTTACCGTTCTCATCTTTGTCCAATTTGGACGTTGATACCATAGGTGTAGAAAAGGAGTTTCCGTTAGTCATCCCGATTTTTTTAAGCATTTCTTTGATGTACTTTTGTTGATGGATCATGATTCCATCTTTGGATTGTTTGATTTGGAGCCCGAGAAAGAAACCTAACTCACCCATCATGCTCATCTCAAATTCAGACTTCATTAGTTCAGAAAAATAGACATAAAGGAGATCGTTAGTTGCACCAAATATAATATCATCAACATATACTTATACAACCAACAGTTCAGATGACTGTTGCTTTAGAAATAAAGTTTTGTCAACGGAACCTTTTTTAAAGCCATTTTCAATGAGAAACGTTGACTGCCTATCATACCAACAACGAGGAGCCTGTTTTAAACCGTAAAGTGCTTTGTCCAACATATAGACATGATTTGGAAAGTCATTATCAAGGAACCCCGGAGGTTGCTCGACAAAAACTTCCTCTTCTAAGAATCCATTTAAAAAAGCGGTTTTGACATCCATTTGGAAGAGTTTTATACCTTTGTGAGCCGCAAAAGCAATGAGTAATCGAATGGCTTCAAGCCGAGCTACCGGAGCATAGGTTTCGTCGTAATCAATACCTTCTTGTTGATTGTAACCTTGTACGACTAGTCTAGCTTTGTTCCTTACGATTTCATCGGAATCATCGAGCTTGTTGCGAAAGACCCATTTTGTGCCAATGATGGTTCGGTCAGACGGCCTAGCAACCAAATGCCAAACTTCGTTTCTCTTGAATTGATTGAGCTCATCTTGCATTGCTATGAGCCAATCGGCATCCGTTAGAGCAACCGTTATGTTGGTTGGCTCTATTTTGGAAATGAAGGCATTTTGGCCGCAATAGTCATCTAACGAGGCAAAGTTGCTTCGGGATGCCTTTGATCTTGTTTTCATTCCAGAACCTAGATCGCTGGTAAGATTTGAGAGAGGGTGTGGACTTTGATGCTTCCATTTTCTTGGGATGATGATGTTTTCTTGTGCCCCAACAACGGTTGCAGAGGTTGTTTCTTCTGGTTCAGGAGGGGGCTCTGCAGAATGGTTGGCAGGTTCTCTAGGGGTAACAGTATTATATACCGTTACTTCTTGAGATGATGATGAAGTGGAGGTCTGATTAGATGATGAAGAAGGAGATGCAGAGCTGGAGGGTTCTTCATGGCTGGTTCCCCCTGAGCCATTGCCATTTTCATTGGGCAACGGTTGCTCAGACAGTTGCACATTGTTGTCGGTTGGTGCATCTTCATCTTCGAACACAAAATCTTTTCTTACAAGACCAATCTCGAATTCATCGTCCTCATCATCATCAGAGTCTTCAGAATGTTCCTGTCCAAGCACACTAGATTCATCAAAAATGACATGAACACTTTCTTCAATACGCATAGTGCGTTTGTTATAAACTTTATAGGCCTTGCTATGTTCGGAATAACCAATAAACACCGCTTCATCACCACAAGGATCAAATTTGCCCAATTTTTCTTTTCCATTGTTGTGAACAAAACATTTACTACCAAAGCATCTAAAGTAAGAAATGTTTGGTTTTCTTCCTCGTAGTAGTTCATATGGTGTTTTATCCATTGAATTCCTTATCATGATACGATTGTGAATGTGACAAGCGGTGTTAACCGCTTCGGCCCAAAAGCTTCTAGGTAGTTTACTACTCAATAACATTGTACTAGCCATACTCTCAAGAGTTCTATTCATGCGTTCTACAACGCCATTTTGTTGAGGTGTCCTAGGAGCCGCAACACCATTTTCATCGCAATAAGTATTAAATGACAAATTTTCAAACTCCGTTCCATGATCGGTTCTTATGGACACAAGTTTATGGTCAAGTTTGTTTTGAATCTTTTTAAGCCAAATTAGAAACTCATTAAAGGTTTCGTCTTTAGAACACAAAAAAAGAGGCCAAACAAACCTAGAAAAATCATCAACAATGACACATACATAGCGACTACCGCCTCTACTTCTAGTTCTCATAGGTCCACACAAGTCAATATGAAGAAGTTGGAGGGGACGAAGGGTGCTCATAATTCGTTTGAATTTAAATGAGCTTTTGACATGCTTGCATCTAGCACACTCATCACAAAGTTTATCTAAAACAAATTTTATGTTGGGGACCTTCAACAAGGTCAAGTCTCTTTAAGGTGTTAAGAGTTTTGGCGCTAACATGTCCAATGTCATAACCATGGATCATTCTTCATGACACTCAAACAAGATAGGGTGTCAACGGGTATCATGTTTAAGTTTGTTAAGTAGACATCTTTCACACGTCTCCCTTCAAGAATGACCTCACGAGTTGTTGCATCAATGATTCTACATATGTTAGTACTAAACTCTACCAAATTTCCACGATCACAAAGTTGAGAAATACTAAGGAGATTATGCTTCAAACCTTTGACAAGCCGCACGTTGTCGACACATAGTAACGATGACTTACCAACCTTACCAATACCAATTACTTCACCTTTTTTGTTGTCACCAAAAGTTATCGTGCCACCTTTATGAGCTTCTAATGAGAGGAATTAGCTTCTATCTCCCGTCATGTGATGAAAACATCCGCTATCCAAGTACCAATTGCGGTCGCCTGTCATCAAGCCCTACGAAAGATTTAGACTTTGAGTTTAGGAACCCAAATAAATTTAGGTCCCTTTTTGTGAACAACCTTGTTAACAAGATCCTTTTGAATCCAAACTTGTTTAGCAACTCTAATGTTTTTGTTGATGTCATTGTGTCTCTTTTGACAACCGTTGAAGCCATGACCCGTTTTACCACAATAGTTACAAATGATGTACTCTGGAAGACCAACGTATTTTGTTCTTCGAAAATCAGTTTTACACGGGTCTGGTTTGTTAATGTAACAGTGAGAGGCACTGTTCCATTTAAACCCTAGTCCAGCAACACGGTCACACTTTTTGGTTTGATCAGTGAGAAAATTGAGAACTTGTTGACTTCCTTCCCATTTTTTGGACACATTGTTAGCATCAACAAGTTTTATCTTTAAGTTTTTGAGATCAGTGGAAAGGGTAGCATTTTTAGCCTTTACAGATTTGAGCTCATTTTCAAGATCATCAAACTCAGTGTGTAGGTCAACAATGAGTTCTCCTTTTTACTCGACATTGTATTTTAGACTTTCAATACATAGGTTCAAGTGTTCAATCTCATCTTTGGAAGACCTGCTTATGGCATTTTTGTTTTGAGAATTAACAAGCTTAACATGCATGATTCTGAGTTCATTTTTAAAGGTCGAAATGTCAACCTTCAACCTTTCATTTTCACTGATTAAGGTAGCATTCTCATCTTCCTTTTCATCAGGGACAACAGTTTTATGGACTGTTTCTTTAAGATTCTCTAGCTCTTTGACCAACGTATCACATTTACATAACAGAAGATCATTCTCTTTTTGCAGATCATCACGTTCTTTGGTGGCAGTGCAAATTTGTAACGTGGGAGAGGCGTTATCATCCTCAAGGTTTGACATGCTAATTGGCACGACCTTTAGACGCTCTATTTCTTCAGAAAGATGTTCATTTAGTCTCTTTAGTTTCTTAATTTCGGACAAACTAGTAAGGTTATTATTAGCATGACTCTCCTTTTTGAGTTTAACATTTTCTTCAGCAATTTCTTCTATTTCGTCTTGCATAACATCTAACTTTTGTGTTGGAGATTGATGCGTGCATTTTATATACACTTTTAGTACCTTTTGGCATGCATTTCTATGTTTTACAAGTGATTTTATATCACTTTATTCCCCGAACACGCTACTTTGTACTTTTCTTGCTATTTTGTAGGAATAAGCGCGAAAGTGATAAAAACCGAGCCAAAGTTGTCCCAAGTACACTCTCTTAGAATATGGAAGTTGGAATAGGCCTTACAAGCCTTGGAAAGCGCCAATCGTCCAAGTCAAAAGCTATTTGAGGTACGCACAATTGAGAAAGGAAGCTAAGCAAGTAAGGGAGAACTTCAATTTGATAGCGCCTACTTTGGAGAGCCATATCTAGAGTTCTAGAAATGATAATCGAGTGATTCAAATTGGAGATGAAAGCTTATCTTTTTAGCTTTCCAACGCCACCAAAAACGCTTGATTTGCCTGAGTAACGAAGAAATGGCAGCTGTTTTAAGTTCAGTGCGCATTGCAGGAAATCTGTTCGACAAACTTCAGTCGATCGACCAATTCTGGTCGATACATAAGTCGATCGACCACACTTTTAGTCGATCGACCACATTTGGTCGATAAGGAAGTCGATCGACCAGTTTCCAAGTCGATCGACCAGTTTATTTCCCCGAAGCCCAAGATTAACCTAAGCCCATTAGGTTATCAGTTTGGAGTCAGACTAAACTCGTTTTAAAAGCAGCTTTTCAGTGTTTTTTAGGTGATCTATCTTGGATCTTTCACCCTTTCTTTCACTTTTACTCTGTCACTTTACTTTTGCTTAGATAAACTTTTAGTCAGTTGTATTTTATTTCATTTTTCATCTTCAAGCTTGCAAGATCTATCCTTCCGGAATACAGTACTCAACATTTTTTATTGGTAATTTTATTCCTTGCTCTTACTTTCTTTTATCTTAATTCATCTCTGCTTATCTCGCGATCATGTTTTCCTCTTTAGTTATTTCTTTCATTCCAATTGTTAATCCCTTTATGCATAGCTAATCCCTTCGACTAGGATATAGGTGATCCTTTGATGATGTGACGATGTTCGTTTAGGTTTAGACTTGTTCGTAATTGTATGTCTCCGTTGTTAATTGTAGCATTTGATAGCGATTAGTCAATTAATGCGCATGATTGATTAGTTGATTTGATAAAACCCCGACCTAAGATCGAAAGCCTGGTGAGGGTTAGATCTGCTACAAACATTAGAGTGCCCTAGTAAGTTGCGAGAGCCCGCTAGAAGCATTCTAGGGCGAATAGCGATCCGAGAGGACCTTTTCATTACCCCTTAGACCGATAATTGCGACTGATCTGCGACCTAAACCGCTTGTTGTCACACAATCATTGGTGAACCGACTATCCTAGTTCTCTTTCCCTTATATTTTTATATACTCTTTCCTTACGCTTTTCTTTTCTCTCTTTCCTTCATTACTCTTAGTTAGTCAAACAACAAACAAAACCCCCAGATTCGGTTACTTCGACAGACTTTAGTTTAGCTTTTAGAATTCTTATCTGTCTCCCTGTGGATACGATCCCGACTTCCTTACTACATTAGTTAGGCCAGTTGGTTATTTTTGATAGGGTTGCGACAGCCGCATCAGAGATCGACACTTGTCAAAGAGTTTATCGAGAAGTTTACACACCTTTTCTTTTGAATAAGTTCTAGCCTTTGCTTTCAAGATTTTTACCTCATCGTTGGAGTCGGAGTCATCGGGATGAGCCATGAGATACCTAAGATGTTCGCCTTTGTTTATTTTGGACTTGTTTTTGTGATTTTTAGTTAGGCACATCTTAGCTTCTAATTGTTCTTCGATGGGTTCCTCGTCCTCAGAATCGGACATCCCCCAAATGGCCGTCATGACCTTGTGTTTGTATTCCTTTTTAGCCTTATCTCGTTTGTCTCTGGACTTTATATCGTCCCACTTAGGGCATTCTTTGATTTGGTGATTTGTGTCACCACATTTAAAACATCATATCGTGGAAGAGAGTCTTTTCTTCAAGGGACGTTTCTTAGCATAATTGTTGTTAAATTTCTTTTGACCTTGCCCATTTACCATTCCTACCAAGTTCCGAGAGAACATGGCAAACTCATCTTCCTCACCATCGCTTGGTGAATACAACAAGGCAAGACGCTTTCCCTTTGAGGATTCACTAGAGTTCTTCTCGAGATTAAACTCGTGAGCCATAAGTGATCCTATTAGTTCACGAAGAGTTAGTTTAGATAAATCACGGGCTTCTTCAATTGCGGTAACCTTGGGTTGCCATTTTGAAGTAAGACTACGAAGAATTTTTCGAACGATGTCCTCGGACTCGAAATCTCTTCCTAGACTTTTAAGTTCATTTATTATGCAAGAAAAACGAGAAGAAAAGCTATTTATGGATTCGTTCTTTGACATACGAAACATCTCATATTGTTGTATGAGAAGGTCAATACGGTGTTTTCTTACTTGTGATGTCCCTTCATAGGCGAGTACAAGGGAATCCCAAATTAGCTTAGCCGTAGGACATCCGGAGATACGACTCACTTCGGCCTCTCCAACACAACGTTGAAGAATCGACATTGCTTTCGAGTTCTTTTCAGCCATTTTAAAGTCATTTTCATTGTAGTCACTTTCCGACTTGACTTTGTTAAAACCGGTCATCATGTCGGTTTCCTCAATGATTAGAGGTCCGTTCATGATGATGTTCCAACATTGATAATCAATACTTTTTATGTAATGTTCCATTTTGAGCTTCACCCAACCAAAATTCTCGCCGGTAAAGACCGGGATCTTGGAGTGTTTTGCGGAATCCATTTCCCAAGAAGTGACTCTAAGGTAATTATTAGCCTTTAACAAGAGCACGAGGCTCTGATACCAATTGAAGGGTATGGAACCCGAGTACCTAAGAGGGGGAGGGGGTGAATTAGGTACTATTTAAAAATTTAACTTAACTTAATTGTTTTAAGCAAGTTAACTAACGAAGAAAGATTTGAACAAGGTGAATAAACAACAGTTCAAGTAACTGTTTCGTTCTCGTCTAGCAAATGAGGCAAAGCTACTGTACGAGAGTAACAGTCTTACAAACAGTTGTTTAAAACAGATAATTAAGTAACGAGAGAAGAACTTAATAAAGAAACAAATAAAAGAACAACTCAACAGTTTTGAATTGGTTCGGCCAACTTTCTAAAGGCCTACGTCCAATCTTCTTTTATTGAAAATTAAGTTATCTACTCCGAAAACTTAAACCCGTACAATAAAAGGACCAACAACCTACTCCGGTTGCGACACTCGTTCTTGAGACCACAATGTCTAAGAATCTCGACTTACAAACTAGTATGAATTACAAGATCAAGTTTTCCTCGGACTGATTCGTAAATGAATTGAGGAGGAACAACTTATTGATCATTCATGACTAGATAAGAAGACATAAATAAACGCAACGATTAAACACATTGTTACACTTGAAGACTTAGAAAAGTTTGCAAAAAACACTTAAGAAAATCTGAGTTTTTTTTCAAAGCATTAATGTGTGCAGGAAGTCTTGCATTTAATGAAGAAGAGCAATCTCTTTTATAGGGAGAATAAGAGTTAAGGACCTTTGTGTAAGAGTACACAAGGTACACTTAAACGACTAAGGTCCACTGGATAAAGGAGAAATTGTACTTTAAAGCTTTTTGGAATCTTCTTTTCTCATAAAGATAACTTGTTGGTTTTTGCAAATCAGAAAAGTAGGATGATTATTTTTATAACAAAGCAGAACCAGTTTCTTGAAAAAGAAGGCTTCAAGTGTAAGTTTCAATCTGTCCAATTTTTAACCCGATTTACGACTTGTTATCTTTACATTTCCGACACGGATTGACACAAATTCTTTGGCAACGGAAGATCAACAATTCTTGATTTGAATTAATAAACCTGAAATGAAACTTAAGAATAAGATTAAATTGGGTTTGTCATCATCAATCAAATGTATCCTAACACGTACTTATCACGTTTGTTCAAGAGCTCCTTAAACACGACAGCTTAAAAAAGTCCATATTTTGTGAATGTTCAAACTGCAAAATTTTACGTATAAGTTACAAAAGTTAGTGGCCCTTCTAGCATGATACTCGCCAAGTTGGTGTAGACCATAATAAAACACAAATTCTCATTGAAGACGGAGACTATTTGTCACAAGTCGAGGACGGATAGTGTCCCTCTCACAATATGCAAGTGGTGCTACCTATAAAGTGTTGTATTTTCCGCCACTCGCCCTCCCACTTGCCATATTGTCAGAGAGACAATATCTGTCTTCATCAGCTTGTGACGGATAGACACTATCCGTTTTCAGCTTGTGAGCTTGTGACGATAGTGTCCGTGACAACAAGGCGTTTTGATAATAAAATTGCAATCAATATAGTAGCATAACAATATTTGAAACATAAACAATTTAATAAGCTACATTTCTTAACTAATTCTCATGTATTGATGGTAAGAAATCAATAACTAGGACAGTGACATTCACTAACAGAAAACTAATGAACAGGTATCAATAACATCCACTTACATTAACACATTATTCAAAATAACGACAAAGAAAACAAGGTTTTGAAAAAGGAGTCAAGATCATCTCCATTTCCTAAAAAGAAATGGAAAATCCATTTCTATTAAAGGTTTATATCGTGTTATGACAATATCTAAACATTTATTATTAGAAGGGGTCCCAATATAACGTGGATATATCCCAATTCCCAAAGGCAATGAATAGATACGTACCCAGCTTGTTGAAATGGAGAAGTTATTTTCTATTAACTGAATTGAAGGACCGTTGTACCATTGTTATCCTCGATGCTGACTTTAATGCCATCAGTTTCCAACAAGGCTTTAGTCAGTTCAAAGTCTTGGTCTTCAATGGCTCGATGCAACGGTGTTGCTCCATCATTATTGCCTTGATTCTTGAGTTTCTCACACAACGGCCTCTTTAACAGCTCAGCATACTGTTCAAAATGCATAGTATGTTTTATAATAAAAAAATTTAAACAATATGTTCAATCACTATGAGAAACTGCATGATGAGATATCTAATCGATGTAAGCCTCTCGTACCTGGATATTTTGCAGTTATGTGATCGGCTATCTTACGAACAAGAGGGTTTCTAATTCCAGAAGCACATAGACGAACTCCCAAAGTGCCTAAACCCTGACTAATTACTCTTTCAAGTATCATCTTGGCCGACGATAGACAACCATTATCCAATGCAACAGGTAAGCATTTCATGTAAAAGCGAATAAGGCGGTAGTTCTCTACTAATGGAAAGGTCTCCATGGACATCATCACCCCAAAATCATCATGTGTTTTTCCGCAAGGCAACAGCTAAAGGTATGTCTTTATCAAGATTCTCCATGTAGAGTGGATTTACACCTATGAAATCATATCCAGGGTCAAACAAATTGTCCCTACTTTCACAATCTTCGGCTTCCTCTTGGAGGGCAGATTTTAATCCTTGGATTAGAAGTGTTGTAATTTCAATATCCTCCTTTCTCGCCGCGATATGAAGAGGGGTGTCGCCATCTTTACTCATGTGCCAAATTAGTCTTCTGCATGCCTTGGTCCATGGTACTCTTGACAAACATGAAATGGTGCATTCTGAGCCCTCTTCTTGTATAAGCATCAATCTAACTAACCACGTAGCACCATCTTCGACAACATGATCAAGCATCGTCTTACCAGAAGAAGACACCTTCCTGATGAACTCGTGATGCTTTTCAAGTAGGAGTCTTTAACAATTGTTCATCCAGTGAAACTAAGTACCTTGGTATGTTTTCCTGCGTAGTCATAACCGCCAAGCTAGAAGAAAATGGATTGTGTTCGTCATAATTCTTTGCTAACCAAGGCGGTATTTCCTGTTAGACAAGATGGTATAGGTAAACTTCCTGTCTTAATCTAGTGGTTAAGACGGAGGTATTATGGACAATAGGTCTCACCCTTCCCCTATTGTAATGCGACTATGTGCGCGCTTCATTGAACAATAATTTGATCGATTTACCGTTCTGAACGAAGAAGAGTCAACCATAAATTCGTCGTTTTGTCTTATTTTAAAGAACAACATAGTGAGTAACACAGCAGAATAATAATTTTCTCGCCGGAAATTGAAAAGTAAGTCTCATTCCAATGAAGAGGCATTAATTTATATAAAAATATGTTTTGAAAGGGAGTTATCATATATTTTACTAATACAATAGCACATCATTGGCTTGACATCACAGAAATTTTCCAAAATCTGATGTGACCGAAAATTAGAGCTACTATAAAATTTCAAAAAATAAATAAATATAACAAACTAATTATGGAATGAAATTATGCGAAAATCATGAAACTTCCTAAATTGAAGGCTAACTATAAGCAATAATTTTAAAAACAGAAGTATTATGGTATGGAATCAAATCAAATTTGCAAATTTGCAGTAGCCAAATATTATGGAATTATGGAATATTCTATAATTCCATAATATTCGAAATGACAGAATGTTAATATAATATTCTTAGCAATCATATCTTCAAACAATATTCGTAGCAATCATATAGGTTAAATTTTCTATGGCTAATTTTGGTTATAGTGTAACACAATTTTTCAAATAACCGCCAATTAATTTTTACACGAATAATAATATTTATTTAATATATAACGCCAACTTGTTCCGGGTTTATGATGATGTTATAACTCTATGTTTCTCGTTTAATTTTGTTGTTTTCTCTTTTGTTAATCGGGAAGCGAATGGAGCTGCTCATGTTTTGGCTCATTTGTCTCCGTGGAGGAGTGGGCGAAGGCGGTGGGAGAATGCAGCACCACAAAGACGTTGTATACACGGTTTTTTCGGGTACCCAAAAACCATATATATAGTTACACCGTATTAAACCCGTATAACGATTTTTGCGATTTTCAAAACCGTATACCCAATCATCATATATTTATCTAATGCAGAAGCCAAGCTGCTGACGTGGCATCACTAGAGAAAAGCTTTGTCCTACGTGTCGCATTGTAAAGCATCCTAGAGCTATTGTCCAATTAGATTCATCCTAGAGATATTGTCCAATAACATTCAAGATACGGTATAATGGTATAATAACTATTCCAAGATTTCACGGACTAAATCTATGGAATCACAAGATTTCATTCCATATATTGAAACAATAAATAATGACAGTTTAGGCTGAAGATTAATTCCGTAGCACGGCCTAAATCTTAGAGTTACCAATCCATAATCACCGAACAAAAAAATACCTACAAGTATTTTTTAGACTACATTTTCGATTTACATATGGGTCGGAATAATTACGGGTCAGAATACCTACAAGAATTTTTTAGACTACATTTTTTTATGGTTTAATCGTTATTAAATATGGTCGGAATAATTACTCTTCATCGGTATATACACTTATGTGAGCGTCGTGATTTATTAGACTACATTTTCGATTTATTGTAAGACATCTGACTATTCACGTGAATGCGAAACATTTTAACAACTACGGAGTATTTATTTAATATAGTAAATAGTAAATGAGTGGTCATTTAATAATTTTGGAATGTCTTCGTGTAAGATGTCGCGCGCAATAACTGTTATTTATTATATGAACATCTTTAATAAATATAATTAAAAATACGTTTTTTAACCCAACTATACATTTACTACTCATGTCTCATCAGATTATTTACGTTTTGCTTTTATTGTACGATATGTAATATAAAACTTTATTTTATATATGGGTTACATATTTTAAAAATGGTGCAATGAGTAATTAAAAGTATACAAATTCTATTGTAAGTCTTGATCATCTTAATGAACAACTATATGATAGCTCATGTATACCGTGATACCGACATGTGTCATAAATAATTCAAAATTTATTTATATGTATATAATTAATCAGCTTTCTTTGATATTATTAATTACGGTATTCATCTAAAGTTAAAAATAGGCCACAGTAAATAATTAATTTGCTTATCTCCAATATTATTAACTATATTCATCTAAAGTTTAAAAAATAGACCCGTGAATTTCACGGGTTACAACCTAGTATGGTTTTAAAAACCGTATCTAATACACGATTTTGCTCCCCCTAATCACGTGTATATACAACTGAATGACTGATTGTATAACGCTTACAAATCAGGCAAGAATATGCCCAAAGAATGAATCTTTATTCTCAACCGTAGTTTGCATTAGAGAGATTCAATTATACCTTTTTAGCTACAGCTTTCCATCCGCTGAATGACTGAAAACACCAGGTATAAATAATTGAATACCAATTTTTGTTCTAATTTTTAATTCAATATGAATATGATACATTTACAATTGTTATTTCATGATTAAATGTTGCGGGTGTAATGTTCTTATTAATTTGATGTTAGTTTTATTTATTCTACTCTAGAAACCCATTTCATCATATATGCTAAAATCAATTATGTTTCCGGTTGCGGAACTAGGGGGTTAGCAGGGGCGGTCGTCGCCCAGCAATGGCAAAGTTTGAGTTTTTTAATTCAAAGTACTGATTTTTTCCTGGTTCACCCTTGAAATTTTTCGCCCCTAAGAACAAATCCTGGTTACGCCACTGGATGTTTCCTCTGTAATGTGAATAAGTTATGTTTCCAGTGGCAATGGGGGATAGTAGGGATTGAAAATTTTAGATTGTTAGTTGAAATTTTGATGTTTCTAGTTACTTCAATGCATTATTAGTCTGCCCCCTGAAAGTTTTCGGCCCAAAGTACAAATTCTGGTTAAGTTTGTTTCCAGTGGCAATGGGGATAGTAGGGTCGGTCGTTCCTCGAGCAATTGGAAATTTCAGATTGTTAGTCGAAATTTTGGAAGTTTTCTAGTTACTTTAGTGCATTAATAGTCCGCCCCCTGAAAGTTCTCGGCCCTAAGTACAAATCCTGGTTACGCTACTGGATGGTTGCCCGGTAATGTATTTTATTTTCAGTCACTTGGATAGAGTTTGTGTTGATGGAAGTGTAAAATTACTATTGTACATACTGTGTAGACGTTATTTGGGTGATTTCAGTATTTGAAGCGACAAACAATTGCTTAATGGAGGCGTTAAATTATGCTCATCGGTATGTGAAATCGCCAGGGCGAAAATTGGGGTGCATTAGAATGTTGTGTGCCTTGTCTGAATGCCCGCAGACAAAGGAGGTGATAGATTACTTGGACAATCTGAAGAATTATGAGAAATCTGGAGTACCGGAAAATGCTGGTACTGATTCGAGTGATGGGTTTGACTTGGGTCGTATGAGGCGCTTGATGGACCGGCTTGGTAATCCACAGTCTAAATACAAGGTTATGTTATGTGTACCTTCTTTTCTTGCTTCAGTTTATTATCCATTTGCTTATACAATGTGCACAAATGACGAGTATGCGGTAAGGATCTTTGCATAGGTGAGGAGTAAACGCCAAAGTAGCTAAATTATGACATTGCATTATCCAGAGCTATATTGATTATTGAACACCGATGTACCCATCTTCAAACATTATTATACTATGCTGGCCTAGCAAATATTTGGAAATTGTTTGTAGTTCCGAGTTTCTGTTTTTGTTGTTACTCTAGTGTAGTTAAGCCGTTAAGGCACTCGGTTGATGGGGGCAATAAAGAAGACATACATCAATTTCGCGTGTTCTTAGCTCTATCATCTAAATCAATTTTATGTAACAGAAGGGTAGATAAAATGATGAGTTTGCCCAAGGTATTCGAAAAATCAGAAGCCAAAGAATTGTGATTGTGCTTCAATCATATTAGAAGTAATCCGTCTGTTTTTATGGATGTTTTTTTTCGTGTTTTTGAACCAGACATTATGGTATCTAACTGTTGATCACCGATGCAGGTAGTTCACATTGCTGGGACCAAAGGTAAAGGGTCTACTTCTGCATTCTTGTCTAATATCTTGCGGGCAGAGGGTTATTCTGTCGGTTGCTACACGAGGTATATTCATCCATATTTTTTAGGTCAAATATATTTTTAGAAGTATATAGCCAATTTATTCAACAGCTACCCGTTACATTTGAAATGATTTTTTTTAGTACACTGATGATTATCTTTGCCATAAACCTCATTTCCTTGGGCAGCCCTCATGTACGAACTATCCGTGAACGTATGTCTGTGGGAACACGTGATACGCCAGTGCCAGCAGCTAAACTATACTCTACTTTTCAAAGAATTAGGAAAATACTTGATCAGGCTGTGGCACATGAGCATGGATTCTTGAGTCATTTTGAGGTATTGTCTTGTCTACTATTTTGTCTGTGATAAGGAAGACCGGTAGAAGCTCATCATATGGGGACGGACATATTTTTACTATTTCGGATTGCCAGGTGTTTATACTCAAACTCCTACGGTATGTGTCCAAAAAGTATACGGACATGGGTTCATTAAGTATCAAAAATCAATACCCTAGAAATATAGACTATATAGAAAAGGATGAGCATAGCTCTGTCAACAGCTCATTATAAATCCATGGATGCCTAATGAGAAAACTAATATGTTCAGGTCCTGACAGCTCTAGCATTTACAGTATTTGCTGATCAGAATGTCGATATTGCTGTTGTTGAGGTCTGTCTCTTAGCACTTCACTGACATGTACCTCGCTGTTTTTTTACCTATGGTAATGTGCTGTTTGTTCTGAACGCACATTGTCTCTTCAATCTCCCAGGCTGGGCTAGGCGGAGCACGAGATGCGACAAATATAATATCTAGTTCAGAGCTTGCTGCGGCAGTAATAACATCTATAGGAAAGGAACATTTGGCTGCCCTTGGGGGATCCTTGGAGAGCATAGCATTGGCAAAGTCGGGAATAATCAAACATAGCTGCCCAGTTTGGTGATTCTCACTGTATACTTTTTTTCTGTCCTCTATATAAGATGCTTGAAAATGATAACATGATGTTGAAATATGGTTTATCTGTAGACGTGAACTTGTAGCGTCTGAGTGGAAGTTCATTCATTATGAAGTTTGTATGGATCCAATTGTCAATGCTCAATACATTAGCCCAAAATTTAGACACAAGGCACAGTATCGACAATCTATAGAAGCCGCTTTTTTGTTCGTAAAGTTTTTTTGTCAGGTCTAAACCGTGACAGCCTTAGCAGTTGTGGTATTATTGATCATGTATTCTTTCAAGCTTGTGACAGTGATGACAATCATACCAGTACCTTGATTCTTCCTGTACAATTGTGTAGATAATAAACTGTCGGCTTATTGTTAAGTAGAAGTTGTTCAATGGTATTTTCATAATAGTTCCCAACTCCCTTTCCCCGACATAGGAGGGAGCCTTTGAGGCACCTGCGTAATGTTATTATTGTTGTTGGTTGGTTATTGTTAATACTGAAAAAATATGTTTGGGTTGCCTCCTTGTGTTCACGCAATTCTAGCTCACAATTGTTTAACCATATTAGGTAATTCTAGGGGGACCTTTTCTTCCTCACATTGAACAAATCATACGCAATAGAGCTCTGGCAATGTCCTCACCTGTAATTTCTGCTTCGGAAGTTGGAAATAAAAGTCGCATAACTGGATTTGGAAGTGTCAACGACAAACCACGCCAATCTTGTGATATACTGATTGAGATAGAGAAAAAAATACCATCAGTAAGCAATCCCAGCAGTCTTGCACATACTTTTTTAATGATTTTGTTGACATCTTTCTTGTTCAAGAAAGGAGTTCATTTGTTAGCCATGTTGAATGCTCTTTTCATGCAGTCTATCCAGCTACTTGGCGTCAATATTTCAATGCTTGGCTATCATCAACTTCAGAATGCTATAACTGCAACTTGTGCTGCACTATGTCTCCGTGATCAAAGTGAGAGTTACCATTTTTACTCGTTTTTTTTACTGATAACCTTTTGGGCGATCATTGGTAATCCGTGAGGGTCATAAATGTATCTCTAGAACTCAAGATGCATTGTCCTGCTTATACTTTAATCAAACAGATAACCTCAGAGCATCTTGAACTCTTTTCATTTCTGATGACATTCGGAATTGTTTCAACTCTTAAGCTATGTTACTTTGACTCGGCTGCAACATGTCGGAGAGTCAGATACGGTTATTTTTCGCGAAATTTTCTAGGTTTTGGACGGAAATTAAATCGGAGTAACATAGTTCTTCAGCGTATATGTATATTTATTAAATTACTGGCCCTGTCCCCTTTCAAAGCTTTATTTGCTCTGCTTCTTTTGTCAGGATGGAAAATATCTGATGTATCTATTCGTAGTGCATTGGAAAGCACACAGCTGCTTGGGAGAAGCCAGTTTTTAGTGAAGGAAGAAGTAGAAGTACTAGGACTACGTGGGTCGATGGTTTTGCTTGATGGAGGTTTGTTTAAGCAATCTGTTCGTTCTGTCTTCGAAAATTAGAAGAATGCTATTCGTAGGCATCATTTGATACGTTAGATTTCTTATGAGTTTAATTAGCAAGTGCATTGCGATAGCTAAAACCTTTTAGTGTAGGGTATTTTTGGCATATTTTATTATGCTAAGAGTTCTCAGTATTGATCATCTATTTCTTGTTTGTGTTTTCAGCCCACACCCAGGAATCTGCTAAAGCACTGGTCAACACAATTTCTGCTGTTCGTCAAGATTCTATGTTGGTCCATGTCGTTGCAATGGCTAGTGACAAAGATCATTCTGGCTTTGCAAAAGAACTCTTGCTGGGTCAGTTTTTCCTTTATAAGTTGTTACATTTAGTTATAGATGTTCAAATTTGTTGAAGTCATATATTATTATTTATATCGCTGCATATCTCGTACGATCCATGTACCCAATAACACGATTCCATAATGTTTGTTTTCTAATGGAGTTAGCACTGGTTTGGAAGTTTACACAACCTCAATTTGAGGCAGTACTGGCCGCGTTAATAGTGCAATGAACGAGATCAGACTGTAATGACTGGTTCCGTGGCCAAGTCTAAAGAGTCTGAACTCTGAACTGATATTCAATATCATGCTTAAAAGACACCTTTCCGAATGGAAGGTCGACCGTTTGTTGTGTGAAAGTGTAACATACTGTGACTCTCTGCTTGTTTTTCCGTCTTATAAAGGTCTGTGTGGATTCTATTCTAGATTATCGTTGACCTGCCATTTTCTCATATTACAGGTCTATCATTTGAAGCTGTTTTTCTGACTGAAGTAAATATTGCTGGGGACAAGTCGAGAGCTGCTTCAGCAGTGTTCTTGAGAGATGTTTGGACTAAAGCATGCTCTGATCTCAGCGTCAGATTTACCACTGAAGATGTCACTGATAATCTGAAGTCATTAGATGCGTCACGTTCTACTACTGCCACCTCAGGAGAGATGATTGTGGCAACTGGAAGTCCCGTGCTAAGTTGCTTGAGAGCTGGTCATAAAATCCTCCAGGCAAGAACCGGAAAAAAACCAGGTATAATTGTAGTCACGGGATCTCTGCATATTATTTCTTCTGTATTGTCTTCAATTAATTCTTAAGTCGATTTTTGGTGTTTCATTATGTCAATCTTCCAATCCTATTTTTCTCTGTACCCTAGCATTCTTTAAATTAGTAACAAATGTTGTAGTCCCTTTTTTTGCCGATCAAATGAAATTACGAAGACTATTGCTAAGTGGATAGATGAATAGTCAATGGAGTGCTCCATATTTCTGCTGCAGTACACAAAAATGTTAACTTTTTAGGAATACTCTCATCGTAACACTATTCTGCACTAACCCCGTTTGAAAGTAGAAGTTTTTGAGTAGGAAACAACTTTCTGTAGCGAAAACTGTAAATTTTTTCCCAGACCGTACTTCACTTCTACTCACCTATCCAAGTACCCTTCTGTTAATGAGACTAATGCGCAATTACTCAATTGAGTAAATAAAGGTTTCTGTATACTCTGTTGGCATTGATTGTTGCACTATTCTTCTCATGTCCTTCAGTAAATCGACGTTAAGTTTTACAGTCTCTACTATGTTCCATCTCTATCTTATTGAAAGTTCTTTGTGTACCACAAGTATGTTTGATGGCATGTCTGTCGTTGCTTTTAAGAGCCTGTTTAGGTCCCTTTGTACCTGGTCACTTTTCCAGTAATAATTTTTCTGGTGCACATCTGCTCTATGATTTTGAGAGTAAACGCCACTCCTAGAGACATTCTATCTCATCAGGGTCAGATCTGGCCGATGGGCCGAGGCCATTTAATCAGCTTTAGTTGAGGGGCGGATTTATAGGAGCTTGTAGTGACACGGTACAATTTACTGCGGTTGATAGGGTACCCCTTTAACACAAATTTCAAAGGACCCTTTTATGATTTAGGCTCTCAATCATGTGAGGGTGGATGCCAAATTAGTACTATACGACAGTATTCGACTGGTGATTGTTTGTCATTCACCGAATTAGACCAGAGGATTAGAGCATGTACCATTAGTCCCTTGTGTTGGAGAGCGAACTGTAGTGTTCTTTGTGGTTTGTACACCAAGAACCAACTTTTTCATGTCGGCCATGTGCTCTCTGTTCCGTTGGAAAGCAGGTCCACGAGTTCTCCTCCAAGAGCAAGGAGAGTTTTACCATTATAGGCGCAAAGTTAATATTTATTCTTCAAAAAGCGGTTAAATGGAAAGGAAAACACCTGACATTTTCAACACGACATTCTGACACTTCATTTAAGGTCAAAACATGAAATATTTTCACAAATTTTAGCCTTTGTGAAACTCCAACTTCCCGACACGACACGACCCTTTGACACTTCAGTTCAAGCCAAAACATGAAGCTTTTTTACAAAATACCCGTGTCTGAAATTCCAACCGTCCCAACCCACCGGCCACTGCGTTGCAGACAACACTTTCAGTTCAAATACTCTAGCTGGTTAGTATCTGTCCTACTGTTTTTTTGTTTTGCATGACTAGCAAATGCCATTAAAACTCTTGGATGTACGGAATAAGGAGTTAAGAAAGAAACAGAGAGGGTTCTACCTGTGTCTCTTGTTAGTTTACTTGATTACACTGAAATTGTTACTTGTAAAATGTTTCTGTCTTTGGTGCATACTGCAGAGTATTAGTTATTGCATTCACAGATTTCATAATATTTTTGAGCTAGTTTCTGCAACTTGCAGTTGCAGATGTTAAAGACTTAATGACCCAGTTGCCAGCACTGTAAGGTTGCTTTCATCTTGCAAAATCTGACATTAAAGTTCCTGTAACTTTATGATTTTTTTTTTTTTGAAATGTCCTTCAATTAGCATGTCGTAACCTTAAACTAAGTACTCCCTCTGTCAATCGTTTGTTTACTTTTGATTAAAATACCCCTAACACTGAATATAATTGGTAAACAAATGATTGAGATGGAAAGACTGTAATTAGGGCTTGACCTTTGTAAGCGTGTGTCTTTCAGCCTCGTGAAACTGTCTCACTTAACAGTTCCGACTTCCGAGTAGGGTTGGCAATGGATCGGGTAGGATCGGGTTTTGCGAGATCCAAACCCGATCCACTTATCCAAAATTTTGAAATTCATACCCGATCCATTGTACCTTTTTTAAATTCATATCCGCTCCAAATTCATACCCGATCCACCATATAATCCAAAACCCGGTCCGAAACTTGTTTTGGCTATATAAAGTCATCTAACATGCCAACATTGAAATTTCAAGCTTAATAAAGCCAAAATTTTCAAGAATAATTGAATGGATCGGGTTCAGGTTTGAATGGATTGGGTTTGCATTTTGTACGTGTTTTCCAAAGGTGGATTTGGATATGGGTTTTTAAACGGTGGATCAGTTATGGATTTTCAAAAGTTGGATTTGGATCGAACTTTTTCCTTCGATTTGGATCGGCTTCGGTGACTCTTGCCATCCCTAGTTCCGAGATGGATACTGTAATAAGGGTTGGTATAGCAGTCTCATGAATGATAATGTGCTACTGAAGATGTCTTGTCCTATCGGTTAAGGGGAAGGTATTGTGGATAATAAGTTCGAGGTTTGAATCCCCTCTCCTCCCAGACCCTAGATTATAATGTCATTATGACTCATTAGACACGAAAAAAAGAACGGAAAATAATGTACTTTATTATACAAGACCTAATTGGTGAGAAACAAAACCTAGAGATGGGTAGTTGAGAATCACACATTATAATGAAGAAGCAATTGATGTACTAATGATAAGGGTACGTCGTCAACAACCAAATTTACAAAAGGCTGCTACCTTCGTTTACATTTATAGACTCCCTTGCATGCATGCCATTGAATGATCTTTTCTAGATTTGTCTGTCCTCCTATTGTTTAATGGAACTGTTGTTTCACTTTCGGATTTATTGGTTGCTCGAAAACAAACGTTATGCTATAACGTAGAAGGAATGAAGGTCAGACGTGAGCGAGAATGTCTTTATATTATGGAGGATTGCTCATTTTAAGTTTAAGACGGAAGTATACGTGTTACATGTGCTGTGTTTAAGCTGGTTTTGATGAGTTGAGTTTGTTAGCAGTACAGCTTTGATGAGAGTATGTCCTGCCTGCACTTAGTTTTTTCACTGCTGAGATTTGCCAGAAGTTCAGACTTCAGAGAACATTCATTCATGTTGCAGATCGTTTTTTCTTGTTCTGCATGAGACTATTACTAAGTCCCGGAAATAGTCTCGTTGTTAATACAGGGATAAGACTACATACGCTTCACTCCCTATCCCGTCACTAACGAATAACGAGAGTTCTCATCCATGTACACTGGATATTTATGTAGTACAGGATGAACCGGAAGCTATGATTCACGCCTCGTTCTTTTTCTTAATCATCAGAAGATGCACATTATGGTTTATTTCTTCGTTTCTCCGTGGTTTATCTCGCGTGCCAACACGATAGGTATTGACGATTATCGCTTGTCAAACATTGTTACTGCGTGAAGTTTATGGCGATACCGACTACATACTTGGAAAGTTTGGTGTACACAATCGAAGGTAAAGTTTCCGTTGCTTATAACGGTAACAACATCTCGGCTATTCCCCTTGTGGGTAGTAAGTTATGGTGAATGTGTGGGTCCACAATTTAAATCAGAAAACTGTTGACAAAGAAACGTCAAGTGCAAGTCTACAGCCATGGAGTCTTGACCTTACCGTCAATAGTCTTTGAAAAAAAAGTAGTACTATTATGGACTTAATTAACAAATATCATCGAGTACTAGTTTAATTGGAAAAGTTACGAGAATTTGCAAGATTGGAAAATTGATTCAAAATTTTATTGTTAAACCTATCAATATTACGGTTTATGCTAGAAATGATAAAATTGACTTGAACCTGCATTGATCGACCTGAATTTTGTATTGTTGGAAACTCAACGATATCCCTAAATAATTTGATAATAACGGCCACGAAAATGATTCAAATCCAAAATGACCCGACTCTACTCGAAATCTTACAAAGCCCAAAATGACACAGCCTGAACTTATCCGACCTGATCACCCGTTAAACAGGTCTAGTTTAAACTGATACAACTCGATCTTATTCATTTTCATGGATTTCGATATAACCGACGATCAGATTCGGTATAACTATTTTCACTCTGTTTTAATCAAATACTATCATATCACACATATTTTGAAAAATGAGGTCAAAACACTTGTTCAAATGGGAGTATTCAAATAACGCAAATTTTATTTGCGACGGGCATATCTGTTGCAAGTTTATTCAAATACTACACATTTATAAGACAAAAGTAGAATACCTAGGTGCTAGCAGCTGATTTTATCTTATCAAACAACATGGATAATATTTGACCGTTTTATACTTGTGACGAATATACCCGTCACAAGGGAGACTTACTGATCGAATAATGTCAAAATTAGGGGTAGCAATAGCAAATCTAGAATGGGTCCAATGTGTTCCTATCCCTACACAAGTGTTGTTGTTCCACACTTTGCTCATTTTGATTGAGGAAATTATAGGGACCATGCTCCTCATATGAGTCATTACGGCTCATATATAGGCAATTAGGCATGGGACAACCTCACTCCAACGAAGTAACGAGTTCATATTTCTAAAATTTAAGCAACCAATTAAGCTGGTCGGTCCATATTTCTACTAGATCCCCCGTTGTTTTAGCATACTCAAATGTTTACACTTTATCCTCCTGATATAAGGAAACATTTATACGCTAACATTGAATATAAAACAAGTAATAATATTGTAAAAGAAAATGAGATTTAGAGTAGTTAAATTCGGTGCCATCCCGTCACATCAATCATGTAAGAACCGTCAAAGTGTTTTTTCTCTAAGTTAATTGTGGAGGGTGATAATTTATGTGTTATCAACTCACTTCGTAGCACTTGGCAGATCCCGTGGGAAATTTCTAGTATTATCAAGGATGTGAAACTTGATCTTCATCTTTTCGATGAAGTGATAATTAAACATTGTTTCCGTGAAGCCAACAAGGTTGCTGACTTCATGGCTTCTGTTGGACATTCATGTCCAACTCTTTCGAGGTGGCTTGAAAGCCGGTGGCTTCAACTTACCTTACTCATTCGAAAGGATGAGATAGGTTGGTCTTATTCAAGAGGATTAACCTAGTTTCCTTACCTTATAAAAAAAAAAGTCTTTTTTCTTTACAAACGTAAACAAACTCAAGATTAGACAGCACCTCTCGCAAGATTGTGAACAACCTTGTTTAGGTTCCCAAGTCATTTAATATTTTTGTTATTTTTATTTTTATACGTAGTATTTATTTTTAGTATTAGACTATTATGATTAATATTATTATTATTTTTGATTAATAACAAAATATAATAATAATAATAGACTACCAGTTGGGGTGATGACCACTCGGCCACTACAACCCCGATGGGGTGGCTTACTTTGTTCATGTGGTGTGCGAGAATGCATGAGCCGAGGATTCAACCCCTTGTCATGAGAAAAATAATCATAATAAAATAATAATTTCTTTACAAGACTTAGCTTTGTTATTGTTAAGGGGGTGGGGGGAAGTTTGCGTCTCGACTGCCCACTTATTTCTCGTAAACATTTGTCTGATCTTAATGAAAGTCCGTGTTTATAATAATAATAATAATAATAATAATAATTTAAAACTAATCTGAATTCTGAAGTAAACTGAACAACACTAATATTCTGAACTAAAATGACAAGGGTAATAAGGTAAAATTCATATGCAAAAGAGTAAAGTTCGTATGTGAAAAAGTAATTCCGTATTTAAAATTAATAACAAAAAGAGCATGACCTGATTTAGGTTCGAATTTATATTCATATCACAAATGAAATACTTAAATAGTAGGAGTAATCGTTACATGATGGATAGCACAAAGGTGCCTTGAGAGACCGCCTTTTAATAAACTTATTGAGAGATTATTGTACAAATTTAAGAAAAAGTGGTACTAAACCTAATAAAATAGGTACAAATCATGATTAAACATAAACTTAGTACATTTATTAGGTAAATAGGTACGAAATTACTATGGTACAATACATCACAAAAGGGTTACGAAATACAAATAAAAGGGTACAAAAGAATGGTCTCTCAATAATTTATTAAAAAACCGTCTCTCTCAAATTTTAGTGTTCAATCAATTGTTGGCCAAGCCAAGTGGTTCACATGTTGTTGTACTACTACATACGTTATTGCAATACGTAATCGATTATGGAATCTATTGGTAAACTTGAGACAGCCATAAATACATAAATAAATAAATAAATGAATGAATAAATAAATTAAATAAAAGTACGCTTAAATAAGGAGTAATGTCTCTCCCAAAATTTTCGTGTTGTTAATAAATGGTGTCTCAGAAAAATGTGGAAATTAATACAAGCCTGAAACCAGCGGGGACCCGACCTACCTCCTCTCAATTTTTATTTTCACACTCTAAATTTTCGATTAAGATGATTTCCTACAAAAAAAATTGCATAAATCATACTCTATCGGTTCCGGTCAATTGATATCCTTTATTTTTATCGCAAAAATCAAGAAAAGAAGAGTGGTTAATACTGAATTACGGTGGAATAAATCGAGTGTAAATGATCAAATTGTTTATCAAGTCCATTCTTAAAATAAAAAGAACAACAATTAACCGAGAGGTTAAGAATATTACGGTATATTGTATTATACCGTAATCGGAATAATATAATTTAGGAATAACTTAATATATGTAGCCTATAATAGTTGATACGATTAAGATCCCGAGTGTGGTATAAATATCGTGACAATGTAATCATTCGAGACACGAACGAACAATATCAATAATACTACGATTCTATCTATCTCTATTTCTAACACGAGACAACCTAATATAAAAAGGACAATAAATGACTGGTATAAAGGGAGTAAATCATTTTTAGTGTAAAATGATGTCCTACAAAAAGAATGGCATTATACTAAAAAATGGCATCAATGAAGGATATCGATTTACGATAGTACCCATTTAAGTCTTTCACACATTATTTTTGACTCTATTTTTTTCGGCTGAACTTAATTGAATATAGTTGAGCTGAACTGAATGGAGTTGAACTGGACCGAATAGGGTTGAAATAAGAATTAATTTGTGAAAAGATGAGAGGAACTGAATGAAACTAAACTGAGTGCAACTAAATAAAGTTGAACAGAACTAAACTGAGTTGTGCTGAATATAGCTTAATTGAAAATAAGTTGAAATTAAGTAAAAAATAACAAGACCGTAGACTCGTTGGGTATATTAAAACAACGTACCGAGCATAAAAATACGTAAGAGAGCGATATGATACCCTAATTTTTATCTTGTAGAACTATGTCATCAACATATGAGCATTAATAAATATGACAATTAACTAATTTAGTTGTTAAAATTATTTATAATAGAACGGGGTAATATTTTTCAGGTTGATTCAATTTTGTCAACTTCGAAAGTATCTCATAAGTCCCTTAGTTAATAAAAATTAGTAAGTCTTGCTTGCGACGGGTCACAATTTGTAATGGATATTTTGTGAGATAAAATGGATACAAAAGGAGTTAATGGAGAAATGGACCACATGAATAGTGTTGGAGAGAGAAAAAAAGTGGATATTTTGTGAGAAAAAACGGTATCCGTCACAAGCTTGCGACGGATAGTGCCGTTGCAAATAAGAATTTGTGAATAAAAATATATACAACAACCTAGATCTCAACTCTTAATGCAAAAATGTTATTGAAGATACTAGTAGATAGTGGTAGGTATTGTATTATTAGGTTTATCAATAAAGGTGTTAGGATTTAACTTAACTAGTAAGTCTTGCTTGTGACGGGTTATTATTTGTGACGAATATTTTGTGAGATAAAATGGATAAAAAATGAGTTAGTGGAGAAAGAGGACCACATAAATAGTATCGGAGAGAGAGAGAGAGAAAAAGTGGGTATTTTGTGAGAGGAAACGCTATCCGTCACAAGCTTGTGACGGATACCGCCGTCACAAAGGAGAATTTATGTTAACTTTAAGGAGAGGAACAGTAGTTTAGTAAGGGGGTTGCGAAAGGTCATCGGCGTTTTGCGAAAAATCGTCGGCGTTTTCTATAAAAAAGACATAGCATGCCCTTTTTCTCTTTATCTCTCTACCTTCTTTTCTCTGAAACTCTCTCAACAAAAACAACATAAAATCCAAAAAAACGGTTTCAACATCGATCAACAACATCAAACCACGACAACGATTCAATGTCAAACGACGACAACGATTCATCGGTAAGTAATTAAAATCTTAATTTTTTTTTCAATTAATTTTTGTTGAATTAATGTTTTAGCCCTTTAGTAGAAATTAGGTTGAATTAGACGTAGAAGCCATAGAATTAGACTACGTAAAATCAATCGTATTTTTGCAATGGACTTGAAAAATGGCCGTCCTCGCGTGGAAAGGACGGCCAAACCACACGTCGAAGCATGGTCTGGACGTGAATAGTGCACGTCCAAACCACGCATGGACGTGTACTATTCACGTCCAGGCATGGTATGGACGTGCACTATTCACGTCCAGACCATGCATGGACGTTAATCCTGGCCGTCCATGCATGGTCTGGACGTGAATATTGCACGTCCATACCATGCCTGGACGTGAATAGTACACGTCCACGCATGGTTTGGACGTGCACTATTCACGTCCAGACCGTGCATGGACGGCCAATTTTCAAGACCTTTACTTTCCGTTATTTTTACTCAGTTTTTAACAAAAATTAAGTGGTTTTTAATATTTTTTAATATAATCCTTACCAATTTTGCGTATTAACAGGATTCGTTTGAGAAATTTGGTGGAAATGGGGTTGATTACAACCGATTATTTGAGACGGATATATCTTTTGATAGTCGGGATGAGGCGTTTGACTGGGCTCAAAAAGTAGCTATGGATAATGGTTTTGCCTTAGTGAAGGCAACAAATGGGGCAAAAAATCGCAAACAACCGGAGTTGCTCGGGTCGTACTTCCGTTGTTCAAGGTACGGCCGAACAAAAAAGAAGATCGATCCTGCTAAACCGGGGAATTCTACCAAGAGAGGGTCGGCTAAGTGCGGATTTTTGTTTAGGATTCGAGCGGTGCAGAACTACGCTCATTTCGATGATGGGAGTCCCACGATTGCTTAGTACGTAATTACTTCGACTAACGCGGGTTTTCACAACCACGAAGTAGCGACCTATAAAGATGGGGATAGACATTTTGCTGGCTTGGATGCCGAAGAGAAAGAATTTGTGAGGCAACAAGTCCGGGCTAATATTTCGCCGAGGGATATCAAGAACGCTCTTCATAAAAGGACCCCGGAAAAACCCCAACCAAGTAGCACCCAAATTTATAGCGAGTCGAACAAGGTTCGGCGCGAGATGAGAGAAAGTAGGAATCCCGCTCAACAACTGTTGGCTGTAGCAGTTGCTGCCCAATATGTGGAGTGGCACGAATCAGACCCCGATACGAAAGAGTTGACTCATGTGTTTATGTGTCATCCAGAATCCGTCAAACTATTCCGTGCTTACCCATATGTCGCTCTTATCGACGCCACCTACTCGACCAATGTTTTGAAGATTGCACTTATTGAGATAGTTGGCGTTACACCGGTCGGATCCTCCTTCTTAATTGCCACCGTTCTCCTTCCGTCTGAAAATGATACATCTTATGGGTGGATGTTGCGGAGATTAGAGGAGCTGCTTCTGGGGGCGTCACCTATGCCTACTCTTGTCACTGACCGAGAGTTGGGCTTGATCCGGGCTATTGAGGACCTCTATCCGGACACTTCTCACATTTTGTGTCGTTGGCATGTGAACAAAGCCATTGAGACCAGAGTAAAAAATTCAAGAAAGATGATGATGTACAAAGACATGATATTGCATAGTAAGGAAACGGGTTGGTACCGGGTCATCAATGCAAGCACACAAGGTGAGTTTGGGAGAGCAAGGGAAGCCTTTTCTGAAACTTGGGTAGATTTGTCTGATTATGTGCAGAGAACATGGGCGCATTACAAGAAGAAGTTCGTTGTTTTCTATACGAACGAATACTTTCATCTCGGTAACACGGCCACTTCCCGGGTAGAGTCGTGTCATGCCCTCCTTAAAGCTTGGTTGAAGAGTCAAAACTTGAACCTCGACACTATGTGGACTCGTATTCACGGCATGCTTGAAGCTCAACACTCCAAGATTCGACATGAGTTACAGACGTCTGTTGGAACATTTTAAGTTGATGATGACAAGTCCTTGTTAATATTAATTGTTTGTTCTTAAGTAGCATGAATTGAGTATTCAAGGCTAAGCAAATGGATTGAAGAACAAAGGCAACAAAGAGATCATCCATTATGTTTCAAACATGATCAAGAAGAACAACACAAGTCAAGAACATCCCCTTGTAACCCAAGTCACAAATGTAAGAGTAAGTGGAACATCCTCGTTAAAATCAAGTGTTAGCTTTGTCATGCAACAGTCCATCAGACTGTTGCGTCTGTACCGCATGGAGATTTTTAGAACGAGAAAAATCATTTCGAGAAACTTGCAAAATGGTCGTCTTAGTTTTCTGAAAATAATTGTCAAAATCTATTTTCTTGTAAAATCGTCTTCTCTTTTGGCTCGCACGAATTAAGACGTAAAACTGGTTTTATCCGTGGTGTACCGTACTTGCAAAATATTAAAAGCTTTTGAATTGTTTACATTTGAAATGCAAGTGGTACTTAAGGATTTTGTTAGGAGACAATTGAAAAGAAAATCAGATTTGCTTTATGAGGAGCCAATGAAAACTAAACAAACACCTTACTTGCTTTATGAGGAGCCAATGAAAACTAAACAACACCTTTTACTTGTCAAGTGGTTTAACTATTATTTAATGAATAAAAGTACTTGTTGAGTAATCCCCAAGTTTTGAGTACTATAAAAGGAGCCACTTAGCCTCATTCAATGCCAAGGCTTTTACAACATTTATTGAAGTATTCTGCAAAACTCTTAAGCCTTCAAAGTTCTTTCTTTAATTTTTGCAAAATCATTTTAAGTTTAAAAGTCTTCAAACGTTTTTCTCAAACTTGGTCTGAAAATCTCCATGCATCAGTAAGCTACACTGTGACATAATGAGTTTGTTCCATGATTCTCGTGTTTAGATCTTAAATGTAAATCTCCACGTTCTTAAGTGAACATCTGAGATTCTGATCCTGTAAACCAGAGATAGAACGTCCTAAAACTCTTGAAGCGGAGTAGCTTTAAGTTTGAGTCAAGTCTTGAAGCGGAGTAGCTTTGAGCAAATGCAACCGGAGTAGGTTGGCGAGTTATTTTACTTGTATTCGTTTAGTTGTTGGAGTAAATTTCTAAACAATCAATAAAATAACGGTTGGACGTAGGTCTCGGAGTAGAGACTGAACCAATTTTTTAACTTTGGTTGTTTGTTTGTTTACTTACATACTCTTCGCTTTATTCTCGCTAACTTGAACGATTCCAAGTTTCTGTGTAACAGTCAATCATACTGTTGCATAGAACACTTTGCTCATCTTGTGAACTTACTCGTCATTAAGTCTCTCAAGTGTAGTTGTCGTTAAAATTTTAAAAAGGTCACACCTAATTCACCCCCTCCCCCTCTTAGGTGTTTATTCGTTCTTAACTCTTCAATTGGTATCAGAGCCTCGTGCTCTTGATATTGGCTAAGCCCCAAAAGAGTTGATCCTATAGTTATGGACGAAAATAAACACACTAAGTATCCCATCTTCAAGGGAGATAACTATGTCTGGTGGAAACATCGCATGGAGCACTACGTTAAGGGTACTGATTATGAGTGTTGGTTAATAATCAAAAATGGCCCCCTCGCTATTTCTGTCACTAATGCCGATGGCACTAGTACACCAAAAAGCGAGGACAAGTACGTTGAGTCAGATTACAAAAAGGTCGAAAAGAACTCTAAAGCCATGTCCATCCTTCAATATGGCATCGGTGAACAAGAGATCAATAGAATATCTGGTTGCACGTCGGCCAAGGAAATTTGGGACACCCTATGCCTTGCATATGAGGGAACGTCTCAAGTAAAGAAGTATCGAATAGATCTTCTTATGCAACAGTACGATATGTTTAACATGACCAAGGATGAATCCATAAATAGTCTCTCATCTCGTTTTTCTAGCATTGTCAATGAACTCAAGAATCTAGGGAGGGTTTTTGAACCCGAGGATCTAGTTCGCAAAATTCTTCGTAGCCTAACCGAAAAATGGCAACCAAAGGTTACCGCTATTGAGGAAGCAAATGATCTATCTATTCTACCCCTTAATGAACTAATGGGCTCACTCATGGCTCACGAATTAACCCTCGTGAAGCGTTCTGAGGAAAGTTCCAAAGGGAAAGGGCTCGCTCTCAATGCTCTCTCAAGTGATGAGGAGGATGGAGATGATGAGTTTGCTTTGTTCACCAAAAACATTGCAAGTATGATAAATGGTAGGGGTTCTCAAAGGTTTAAGACTAATGCTAGTAAACGACAGTTTCCTAAGAGAAAATCGACCTCCACTATTGGATGTTTTAAATGTGGTGACAAGGGTCACCAAATCAAAGAATGTCCAAAGTGGGATCTATTTAAATCAAAGGAGAAACGTGACGTTGCAAAGCAAGATTATAAGGCAAAAGTCATGACAGCTATTTGGGGTTTATCTGATTCCGAAGAGGAGGAAATCCTTGAGGGCGAATTAGATGCCAAGTTATGTGTCTCGTGAAGCTCTTCAAAAAGTGTCTCAAAATCCTCTAAAGAAAAGGTCGTATGTCTTATGGCCCACTCAAATGATTCCAACTCTGACTCCGACAATGAGGTAAACTCACTTAAGAAAAAGGCTCGGTCATTCTCAAAAGATAAAGTGTGCATTTTATTAGATCAATTCATAGACAAGTGTCGTGTTCAAAATGATAAACTTGAAGCAATGCAAGAAGAAATCGAGAACATTGTTGAAGAAAACATTTGTCTAAAAGAAAGTCTAAATGAAAATGACATAACCAGCTCCTCAACCATTGTCGAAAATGAAATCAAGAGTTTGCAAAAACAGAACCGTACTCTTACCAAAAAGCTGGAACAAATTCATGTCACAGACTCTTGCACTGTTGCATAAGATCTTGACAAAGAATTGAGCAGCCTTAACAAACGTGTCTCCACAATCACCAAGGAACGTAACTCTTTGCTGTTTGAACTCACTTTCTATAAGCAAGATAACAAACAACTACAACAAGTTGGATCAATGTTGAGTGATGAAGTGAGTCACATTAAACATGCTCTCGACAAATCACAAAGGCTAAACCATGAACATCTAAGTGAAATCAAAACCTTGAATCAAAAGTTAGATGAGGCCAAAACCTTCTATCTCAAATGGCAAGGTAGTCAGAGAGTCCTAGAATTTCTTCTAAAGCAATCACAAGAATACGAATGTCGAGAGAAAATGACTGGACTTGGTTTTTCACGCAACAGTAACACACACTGTTGCATCAGAAACCAAGACCCAAGTCAAACTGACTTCAGAAGAAGAAAATACGCTGGTCTTGCTGAATACATAATCTGTATAACTAGTACCTACTTTGGAGAGCCATATCTCGAGTTATACAAATGTTAATCAGGTGATTCCAACTGGAGGTGAAAGCTCATCCTCTTAGCTTTCCAACGCCACGAAAATCACTTGATTCGGACAAGTAACGAAGAAATGGCGACCGTTTGAAATTCAGTGCGCGAAGCAGAAATTACGCGCTGAGAGACACTCGATCGAGTGCCACCAACACTCGATCGAGTGCCTTGAGTGCTCGATCGAGTGCTTTAATTTACCCCGAGTTTCCATAAATTGTTTAGTAGTTTACTATAAATAAAGGCTTCGTAGCCTATTGTTAGATACGCTTTTTATTATTCTAAAACCCTAATTATTACTAGTAGCTCTCTAGATTTTTATTTAGCAATTGCCTTCGGATCTTGTTCTCCTATTTACGGTATTTAATCATAATCTCTACTTTATTGTTCTTCAATTATTCTTGTTCTTAGTTTATTGCTTTATTAATTATGTTTTCAATCAATATCGTTGTAGTTAGATCCCAAGCCATGCATAGCTAATTTATTTGTCTAGGGTGAAAAGGGATCTAGGTGATTAGAAGGGGGAATCAAACTTTAATGGTGTTTAATTGTTAAACTGCTTATTATTATTGTTCTATTGTTGTTTTAAATCTGATTAATTAATTACTGGCCAGGATTAGTTAATTAGTCTCGCGAATTAGTCTTAGATCCGACCGTAGACTAAGACTAAGATAGGCCACAACAATTGAATAGACTGACCTAATTATAGCGACCGCATGTTAGGTTTAGATCTAAAGATTATAAGAATACCGACCGGACATATGATCTTAAATAGTAATTTTGCCCAATTAAATTAGTTAAATCCCGTTCCCCTGGATAATTGCCTATGTGAACTTGATCCCTAGATCTTTCCTAATACTTGTTTAAATCTTTATTTACTTATTTTGCAATTAGTTCATTAGAAAACAAAAACAACCAAAACAACCCACTTGTTACTTTAAGACTTATTTACTTTAGCAAACAATTCATTACCGCCTCCCTGTGGATTCGATACCTTTCTTACCGCTAGCTTTTAGTTAGTAGTATCCTAAGGATTACTTTGATTTAGGGTGACGACTTTACCCTTATCAAATTTGGCCCCGTTGCCGGGGAGGCAACAATTTATTTGTTTGTTACTTGTTTAATTTGTCTTTTGTCTCTGGGAACTCCAGTTCCTTGAGACTGTTTTTACGCTTTTCTTGTTAGTTCCTTGTATGCCCAGGTCAAATTGGTCCGAGATCATTGATTTTGATCCTGAACCAGAGAGGACTTTTCGCTACAGAAGGAATTTTAATAGAGAAGTGGGTCAAGTAGAAGACTTAAGTATACTTGACAGGATTGAGCCTTTAATTACCTCAGAAAATTCATCTTCTGACGAGGACAATATTTTTTCTGAGACCATTGTCGCTACACCAAAGATGGCTGCACCCAATACAGCTACCTTGGCAAGCTACAACGAGCCTACTTTGGCTTCTATTCCAACAGGATTTATACCTCCTCCTACTGATGCTGAGGAGATGCCTTTTGATATCAAGCCTTCTTATCTTGCGTTGGTAGAGCGGAATATGTTTGGAGGTAGATCTGGGGAAGATCCTGCGAAACATATGGATAAGTTTGTCACTTATTGCAGCTCCATTCCTTTGCCAACAGGAGTGACCTATGATCAGGTCAAGTACCGACTTTTCCCTTTTTCTCTACAAGATGATGCTAGCGAATGGTTACGCGAGTTGGATTTGATTGCTCATGCCATTACTGATTGGAATTCCCTAGCTCTTGCATTCTACAAGAGATACTTTCCCCCACAAAAGACAAACAATCTCAGGAATCAGATTACTAACTTCAAGCAAGGAGGTAATGAAGATTTTAATGAGGCATGGGTACGTTTCAAAAGATTGGTTCGGGCAGTTCCTCATCATGGGTTTCAAAAGTGGTTTCTTTGTAACCAGTTTTACAACGGGTTATTCGATGATCATAGAGCTCTTTTGGATTCTTCTGCTAACGGAAGATTTCAGAATAACACCACTGATGATACAGCTTATAAATTGATTGATGATATGGCTACTCATACTGCCGAATATGGAAATCCAAGAGGCTCTGCGAGGGGAAGTGGTACAGATAGTGCCGTCGCAGCCCAGTTAGAAGCTTTGAATGCTAAGATTGCACAAATGCAAACAACACAAGCTTTGGGTGGCCAACACCAAGCAGTTAATATGGTTCAACAAGGGGAAGTAACTCTCTGCGGAAGATGTGGTATAGAGGGTCATATTGCTGATGAGTGTATAAGTCCTATGGAACAGGTACTTGCTTTCCAATCCTACAAGCAAGCTAATCCTTTTTCTAACACTTACAATGAGAGGACAAGGGAACATCCCTTTCTTCAATGGTCAAGCCAGACTGTTCAAAACCTTAACCCACCTCAGCAACAACCAAATTCAAATTATGTGATCCCTCAAAACCGCGGCCAGCAAGGAAATTATAGACAGATTCAAGGAGGTCCTCAGTTTAACAATCAGCGCCAACAACAGTTTCAACCTTTGGTGCCACCTCCTCCACAACCAGCTTCAAATAATGATATGTCAGAGATCAAAGCCATGTTGCAGCAGAGCCTTAAAGCTCAGATGGAGCAAAAGGCACAGATTACTCAGATACTGGCTCACAATAAGATATTGGACACTCAAGTTGCCCAACTAGCAGGCCAAAATACAAATAGGCAACCCGGAAACCTTCCTCCCCAAGGACAACAAGCTCATGAGCAAGTTCATGTTATTCATTTGAGGAGTGGTACTTCTTATAAAGAGCCGGAGATGCCCAAAGATGATAGTAAAGTGCCTTATGTTTCTCCTAAAGGTTTAAGGCATTTCTCTTTCAGTGATGATGAAGAAGAAAAGGAATTAGAGAAAGATCGTATACACGAGGAAAGCGAAAAAGAAAAACGAAAAGAAGCGATGCGATCTAAATCCGAGACACTCGATCGAGCTCGTAGTGCACTCGATCGAGTGCCAACCCCACTCGATCGAGTGACTCATGTTCGTACTTCTGATGATGCTTCTGTTTCGCCTATTGCACAGGTACCTACTCCAGGGACTACTATTCCAAGTCCGAGTTCCTCAAAGGTCCCTAAGGATGCAAAGGAAGGTGAACCAATAAAGATTATTCTTCCATTCCCAACCCGACAACAGAAATCAAAACTTGATCAACAGTTCGGGAGATTCATGGAAGTTGTGAAGAATCTTCAAGTAAGCGTTCCTTTTACTGAATTGATTACTCAGGTACTAGCTTATGCAAAGTTTATGAAGGAGATATTAACTAAGAAGAGAACTTTCAACGAAGTGGAGACAATTGCATTCACTAAGGAGTGCCATGCCGCGCTGCAAGCCAATTCTCCACCCAAGCTTAAGGATCCAGGGAGTTTTTCTATTCCTTGCACTATTGGTTCTCTTGATTTTTCTAATGCGCTATGTGATTCTGGGGCGAGTGTCAGTGTCATGCCGTATACTACTTGTAAACAACTTAACATGACCACACTTAAATGTACCAATATGACCCTTCAAATGGCTGACAGGTCCATTCAGCGCCCTATGGGTGTCTTAGAGGATGTGCCGGTTAGGATAGGAAAATATTATGTGCCCTGTGATTTTGTAGTGATGGACATGGCAGAGGACGCTGAAATACCTGTTATCCTCGGACGACCCTTCCTTAGTACCGCTGGGGCTCTTATTGACCTTAGGGAGGGTAGTCTCATTTTTCGCATCGGGGATGACACCATCACTTTTCTACACAACCAAGCACCCCGTCCTCCCGATTTGCAAGCTACATGTCATGTAATTACCCTTCTCGATCCTTCTTTTGATTCTTGCCATGCTTTGTCTATTGATAGGAATTCATTTGACGCTTCTACTACTACGTCGCATCCATGGGAGCTAGAGGTGGATGAGTTCGATAAGTTGATCTACGAAGAAGAGCCACCTCCTATTTTGGATTGTAGCTGTGACGGAAGTGTTGACTTGGAGGCCGAGTTAGATGCTTTAGAGATCTTCAAGGATGAGGCCATCATAGCGGAACAAGCTCACGTGGTGGATGACATCGGATATATTCCACCTTTTAAAGATGGTTTCGAGAGCGAAGAACACCCCCGCTCTTCTTTTAAGCTTGATTTTGATTTTGTTATACCGGGCTATTCTTCTTTATTCATTTTCTTAGCCCGCGTTATTTATTGGTGCTACTTGTCCGTTTGTGTAGCACATGCTTTACTTTTTGATTTACTATTACGTGCTTTATCGTGTATTAATTATGCCTTTATTCGGCATTTGTTTTAAATGCAGGTTTTGTTCGCCAGATGCGAACTCGATCGAGTGCCACCTTAACTCGATCGAGTTCGACTGTTGCTTGCTGCCGAGATCGCGTGGATGGTCTTCTTTCCCTCTTTTGATGATGGTTTGGGGGGATTTCGCTATCACTTGGTACTTTCCTTCCTTGTACCTTTTTTTTTATTGTACTATTTTTTTCCCCTCTTTCCGATTGTTAGTAGTGTCCTTTAGGATGCTGGTTATATTTTTTTTTTATTGTGCCTTTCATGTTGTTTGGGTCACAATGAGGACACTGTGTGACATTTAGGTTTGGGGGAGAGTCTTTATTTTATGTTGTGTGTTAAAAAAAAAAAAAAATCCAAAAATATGTTTTTTTCTTTCATTTTTCTTTTATTTTTAGGTCGAGTCTTGGTGAATTAAATAGCAATGATGATAATTTGCATTGTTTCTGCATTTGAATCCCAAATAGTTATCCATGTACATTGTTTTGACTCGTTAGCCTATGAAAACAAAGCTCAATGATCAAGTCTTGACCGTAATTGACATACCCTATATTGATTAGACTTGACAAATTAAGTTGGTAAGCTACTTAAATTCTGAGGTCTATAGAGCTTCCTAGGCCAGGAACATTAATAAACTGGTCTCATTGTTATTTAGGCCTGAGTGTGGTTTCTCCTTGTGGAATATGTAATATCAAACTGCATAAGTGTGAAATTGATTGCTTGATGCTTTTATGTGAATGTATGACAAGTACATGAGGATAGGCGGTCCTTACCCTTCAAATAAGTTTCACATAGCCAAAATTTGCCTTTCTACCTTTGAAACCAAATTCCCTATAAAAAACCCATTTGAAGCGTTGTGGCATGTTTTGTGTTTGAATATTTATAAGCCACAATCCTAGAATTTGCCTACCTTTTCGGGACAGTCGCAGTTGCTTGGTTTATCATGATATTTCATTACTATGGTTGAGAATGGACTAATTTCGTCCAAGTGGGTGTAGTGAAAATTTGGGAGCAATTGTGTCAATCTCTTATGTTGAAAAAAAAAGGAAAATATGAAGCACAAGAAAGAAGAAGAAAAAAAAAAAGGAAACAAAAAGAAAAACTTCAAAAATAGAAGAATATTTGTGATTCGAAAAAAAAAAAGAATGCTTCATTGGATTTTGTTAAGAGATGTAAGGAGACTATCTAGAGGCTAATGCATATTTGGAGAGTAATGTTATAAACTCTCATGTTCTATCAAGTCGAGATAATTTCTCTAGTTTTGGGTTGGTATATCTTTCATTAAAGTAGTTTTGGTTTTTTGCGCTGCGACTACCGTCTTAGCTCCACATATCCATAACGTGCTTTGGCACAAACCATTTCTTTACCCTTACCCGCTCGCCTCCTTGCCGTCTTGATACATGTACTTTGTCCATCTATACATGCATAATTGTTGGGGAAATCTCTATCACACTAGATTGCATGCATGTTTCATTAAGTTGAGTGAGTGTTCTTATTTCTTTCTATCTTCACATATACCTCACCCTTACATATACATATGAGCGTGAGTGAATCCGCGAGAATCCGACTAAAATTTGTCTTGCAAGGTCGAAAGGTATTTGGTTTTTGTTTATATTACACTGTCATATCAACCTTGTGACTTGAGCTGCGTTTTCTATCACCCGTACCTTTGAATCTGTTTTATTGGTACATTTGGTCATCACTTTGTTATAGATGTGGACAGCTTGGGATTTGTATGTGCACTAACATTAGCTCTGAGTTATTTATTCACCATTTGTATGATTGCCTTTTGTACTGTGCGATGCTTTGCTTGAGGACAAGCAATGGATTGGTTTGGGGGAGTTTGATGAGTCATATTCGTATACACTTTTATGCCTCCCCTTTAGTTGTTTTGAGATGATTCTTGTGCTAATTTGTGTCATTTATATGCTATTTATATTAGAATGTCGATACTTCCGCCTTTCGGTGTTTAATGCAGGATTGATGCATTTATGGAGCAAAAGATGGATTGAAGCACCGCGGACCCGACATGAAGGAACACACGTAGCACGGCACGAGGATCTAGGGAAGGAAGAGCTAAGGAGATTATCGAAGGCAAGCACAAATAAGAGCTCTATATAACTAGTACCTACTTTGGAGAGCCATATCTCGAGTTATACAAATGTTAATCAGGTGATTCCAACTGGAGGTGAAAGCTCATTCTCTTAGCTTTCCAACGCCACGAAAATCACTTGATTCGGACAAGTAACGAAGAAATGGCGACCGTTTGAAATTCAGTGCGCGAAGCAGAAATTACGCGCTGAGAGACATTCGATCGAGTGCCACCAACACTCGATCGAGTGCCTTGAGTGCTCGATCGAGTGCTTTAATTTACCCCGAGTTTCCATAAATTGTTTAGTAGTTTACTATAAATAAAGGCTTCGTAGCCTATTGTTAGATACGCTTTTTATTATTCTAAAACCCTAATTATTACTAGTAGCTCTCTAGATTTTTATTTAGCAATTGCCTTCGGATCTTGTTCTCCTATTTACGGTATTTAATCATAATCTCTACTTTATTGTTCTTCAATTATTCTTGTTCTTAGTTTATTGCTTTATTAATTATGTTTTCAATCAATATCGTTGTAGTTAGATCCCAAGCCATGCATAGCTAATTTATTTGTCTAGGGTGAAAAGGGATCTAGGTGATTAGAAGGGGGAATCAAACTTTAATGGTGTTTAATTGTTAAACTGCTTATTATTATTGTTCTATTGTTGTTTTAAATCTGATTAATTAATTACTGGCCAGGATTAGTTAATTAGTCTCGCGAATTAGTCTTAGATCCGACCGTAGACTAAGACTAAGATAGGCCACAACAATTGAATAGACTGACCTAATTATAGCGACCGCATGTTAGGTTTAGATCTAAAGATTATAAGAATACCGACCGGACATATGATCTTAAATAGTAATTTTGCCCAATTAAATTAGTTAAATCCCGTTCTCCTGGATAATTGCCTATGTGAACTTGATCCCTAGATCTTTCCTAATACTTGTTTAAATCTTTATTTACTTATTTTGCAATTAGTTCATTAGAAAACAAAAACAACCAAAACAACCCACTTGTTACTTTAAGACTTATTTACTTTAGCAAACAATTCATTACCGCCTCCCTGTGGATTCGATACCTTTCTTACCGCTAGCTTTTAGTTAGTAGTATCCTAAGGATTACTTTGATTTAGGGTGACGACTTTACCCTTATCATACTTCTCTACCATTAGAACTCATCCACATAGATTTATGTGGACCAATGCGTATACCTAGCAAAGGTGGTAGTAGGTACATTTGTGTAATTGTTGATGACTTCTCACCGTACGTTTGGCTTTTGTTCCTAATTTCTAAGGATCAAACCTTTGATGAATTCCTTATTTGGGTCAAGAAGGCTCAAAATAAATTTGGATACAAACTCATTTCATTAAGATCCGATCATGGATCCGAATTTGAGAATTCATCTTTCAATGACTATTGTAATGAGTACGGTGTTAGCCATAACTTTTCTGCCGCTAGAACCCCACAACAAAATGGGGTAGTGGAAAGAATGAATCGAACTTTGGAAAACATGGCTAGGACTTTACTCATTAGCTCTAAGGTTCCTAGAAATTTTTGGGCAGAAGCGGTCAATACTTCTTGTTATATTTATAACCGTGTTATGATTCGAAAAATGTCAAACAAGACTCCTTATGAATTGCTTCGAGGTAGAAAACCTAACATTTCACACTTAAAATGTTTCGGTAGTAAATGTTTTGTCCACAATAATGGAAAACACAACCTTGGAAAATTTGATGCTCGAAGTGATGAAGGAGTATTTGTCGGATATTCGGATCATAGTAAGGCTTATAAAATATATAACAAACGTACCATGAAAATGGAGGAAAGCGTACATGTAATATTTGATGAATCAAGTTTGTTTATTTCTGATGATCAGGATGAAGAAGATGAATATGATGATGACTTTGAGATTGGCATGATCCGTCGTGATATGGATCAAGTGCTAGAAGAGGACGTGCAACAGTCTGATCAACTGTTGCATGAGGAAAACGGCCAAAATCCAGGGGGAACTAACACTCCCTCGCCAACAGAAGAAGCCAGCACCTCAGGGGGAAATTTGGAAAGGGAACAGCAACTGACCACACAAACAGAGGAAGAACCAAGTCCTCTTTCAACAAATTCCCAAAATTCAACAGTAGCTTCTACTGTTGCACCAGAAACAAATAACTCCCCCGAACCACTTGTCCTCAAAAATTGGAAACATCAAAGCTCACATCCTCTATCAAACCCAACCAGTGATCTTAATTCAGGAGTAAAAACCAGATCCTCCCTCCAAAATTACTGTGCATTCCATTCTTTCATCTCAAAAATTGAACCAACCAATGTCACAGTGGCTTTGACTGATGAATACTGGACCACAGCAATGCAAGAAGAATTAGAGCAATTTGAACGTAACAAGGTATGGCATCTGGTTCCTAGGCCTGCCCAACGTACTGTCATTGGTACGAGGTGGGTCTTTCGCAATAAGCTTGATGATGTTGGTGAAATCGTACGTAACAAGGCTAGACTAGTGGTGCAAGGGTATAATCAACAAGAAGGGATTGAATATGATGAAACCTTTGCACCGGTAGCTAGACTTGAGGCCATACGTATGCTCATAGCTTTTGCATCCTTTCAAGGTATCAAACTCTTTCAAATGGACGTGAAAACCGCGTTTCTAAATGGATACCTTGAAGAGGAAGTTTTTGTTGAACAACCTCCCGGATTTATAAATAATGAATTTCCTAACCATGTTTTCAAACTTGACAAAGCACTTTACGGTTTAAAGCAAGCTCCTCGAGCTTGGTACGACAGATTGTCTAAGTTTTTACTTGAAAACGGCTTCTCACGAGGCTCGGTTGATAAAACGTTGTTTATTAAGTCACAAGGAATTGAACTGTTGCTTGCACAAGTTTATGTCGATGATATTATTTTTGGTGCAACAAATAACGTTCTTTATAAGTATTTTTCTGATTTGATGACATCCGAATTTGAAATGAGTATGATGGGAGAACTAGGATTTTTCCTTGGTCTTCAAATCAAACAAAATGAACAAGGAACAATGATTCATCAACAAAAGTACTTAAAAGAGATGTTAAATAAGTTCGGGCTGTCCGACTCCAAACCAATGCCTACCCCCATGATGTCCAAAGTCAAAATTGACAAAGATGAAGAAGGTAAGAGTGTAAGTGAGAGGATTTATTGAGGTATGATTGGCTCACTTCTCTACTTAACCGCAAGTCGTCCGGATATACAATATAGTGTTTGTGTATGTGCTCGTTTCCAAGCAAATCCTAAAGAATCACACTTCAAAGCCGTAAAACGGATTTTTAGGTATTTGGTTGGAACACAAGGAGTACATCTTTGGTATCCAACTCATTTTGAACTTGATCTTGTAGGTTTTTCGGATGCGGACTATGCCGGTGATCTCGTGGAAAGAAAGAGCACATCAGGAATTGCAACGTTCCTTGGACCGTGCATAATTTCATGGGCTTCAAAGAAACAAAACACCGTTGCATTGTCCACGGCCGAAAGTGAGTATGTAAGTGCCGCTCTTTGTTGTGCGCAAATTCTATGGGTAAGACAACAATTACATGACTACGGTCTAATTTTCGAAACTACCCCTATTTTTTGCGATAACACTAGTGCAATTAACATTTCAAAAAATCCAATACAACACTCACGTACCAAACACATAGACATCCGACATCATTTTCTACGTGATCAAGTGGAAAAAGGCCATATATGCTTAAGTTTTTGTAGAACCGAAGATCAACTTGCGGATATTTTCACAAAACCGTTGGAAAGAGAACAATTCGAAAGAATTCGGTCGGAAATTGGTTTGCGTGACAAAATGTAACGAAATTGAAAAATCACGTACTTTTCCTACATGATTGACTAGAGGAGTTAACTTAATGCATGCTAAAATAAGTACTCATTACTATGTTTAATATTATGTCTAGTACAAGTTTATGTGAAATAAAAATTACAATAAAAGGAATAGTGTACTTTAAACATGTTGAGCCACTCAAACATAAATGACTTGTCAAATCAAACCAACCATCCTTCTCAAAAGTACAACCTCCTACACTTTAAAATTAACTACCTACTCTTATCCCTTCATTTCCCATGCAAATTGTACTCTCATTGTACAAATCCAAAAGCAAAAAAAAAAAAACTGCCAACCTCTCTCCTTCCTCACCCGTCCAAAACCGTACAACCTTCACCTTCCTTCTTCAATAAAATGCCTCCCAAAAACCTTGCAAGAGAACTACAAAATCTTAGAAATTCCTTCAACCCAAAGTTTGTAGCAAAAAGAAAAAATATGTCCACCCAACCCGAGTCCAACGTTACCACCGCCTTTGAAACCACCAAAACTGTTCAATCCCGTAAGAAAATAGCGGTCAGAGGAGGAAAGGCGAGTAGAAAGATGCGTGGCAAGGGACGAAGGGAACCCATTTCTCTTCAACTTGACCCATCGGTTGATTTTGACACCGATGAAGAGGAGGCTCATAATGAGGATGACACTGTCAGAGAAAATGAAAAAGAAGCAAGGTCTGACATCCCTGATTTGAATGTCGAAGAAGATGTGGAATCCGAAAGTGATGAGATTGATGAGATCATGAAGGATCTCAGTAAGAAAAAAGAAGAGGAAATGAGAAAATCAAAAGAAAAGGAAAAGAAAATGGAGAAGGTAGTAAAGAAAAAGTCTAAAGAAGTTGTGGAGGAAGAAGAAAATGAAGTGGTTGAGACACTCAATGAAATGAGTGCTAACAAAGAAAAGGAGGATTCAATCGAAAATGAAGATAGTGTGGGAACAAAGGAGAATCCCAAAGTCGTAATGGGTGAAGATAAAACAGTAGACACTACTGTTGAAAAGGAGAATGATGAAACCCACAATGAAGATGAGGTGTTCGAGGAAACGCTTGACCCACTATTTTCCGAACCCTCCTCCAAGACCCGTTCCAAGGGCAAGATGCCTGCAATATTTGAAGAAGAAGAGGATGATGAGATCCCCCATGAAAGTCCACCTCCCAAAGCAACCAAAACCGCGAAGCGAAAAGGATCCGGGTCCAAAACCCGCACGGCTAAGAGGGCCAAAACCTCAAAGCTCTTGTCCTCTCTTGAAGAAGAAGATGAGGAAATCATGGAGGACAAGACACTCACCAACACCTGTCGTGCTCTTGTCGTGTCCTCTTACCCAGAAGCCTTCAAAAATGATGTGGCTAATTATCTCAACTCTCTTGACTTGCCGGAGGACACATTGAAGATATGTCACGGTATCCTCAACTGTTGCTTTCACAGTGGAAGACGCTACCGCAAGTCTTGGTATGATTCATCACCCGCTTTTAAATATTTTAAGGAGGCTATGTATGCACAGGGTTGGGTGAACCTTCTCGACAAGTATAGTCCCATGTACTTGTCCGAAGTCATCCAATTCTATGCAACAGTCAGAGTTGATGTTGCTTCGGGTACCCTTTCTGCTGTGATAAACCGTAAACCATTTGTTCTCACTATTGAGAGGCTTGCTGGGTTGCTTGAGATCTCTGATGTGGGGTTGACAACGTTTCCCAAACGTGACTGGGGGGAAGTGGAGGAGGTCACAAGTGCTCAAGTACTCAAGGTACTTCGTCCTAGTGCAACCGAGGGCCCAACCAATATATATGCCATTGAACTTCCCGCCCCAATTCGCTTTGCCTTTAACCTCGTATTTCGCAACCTAGTACCTAGCAACAATAGCCGAGGGAGATGCTCTCTTCTTGACATGCTCCTCATTCACCATATTGTTAAACACAAACCCATCAACCTTCCGCGCCTTATATTTTTCCGCATCCATGAAGCGGCCACCGGTTTCCAAAATGGTGTTTTTGACACTACTTTCGTGGTGCCATATGGTATGTGGCTGTCATTGGTGTTTTCTGCTGAGAGGGTGGTGAAAAAGGGTAGCCCAGCCGTGGAGAAATTGAGTGATGAGATGTCATCGGGGTTGTTGTCAAGGATGAGCATGGCCGTGGTTAATGGAGTTTTGGTGAAGAAAACTCATGCAACAGTGGGACAGAATGTTGATCAGCGTGAGGTCCTTGCTCGGTTGAATCAGTTGGCTGAAACTATGGGGCAGCTGGTCAAGGACGTGAGCTACCTGAAAGGAGCAATGGCTGAGCTCAAAACAATGAATGAAGACCTTCTTGAGCGCTTTGCATCCTAAACAATCAACCATCCCCACTTATCATTAACCCCCCCTTCCCGTGGCTTTTCAAAAACTTGTCTTAAGTACACTGTTTATTTTGTTGTTGTTTTTGTTTTATGCACTCTAAGTACTATGCTTCTATGAACTATGTCATGTGAACTCTTTTGCAGGTGTATTTGGTCCCCCCTTGATGATGTCAAGAGGGGGAAGTATGTGGTTTTAACATGTGTTGTTTGTCTCGTAACTCTTAGGCTAACGTTCACCTTGAATATGTCTTAGCTTGATGCTTGGAACGAACTACTTAGACTAAGGCATATTAGTTTTTAACCTCTTGATCATATGTGAACAATCATGTTAGGTGTTTAGACCAACCTTGGGTTTAGGGGGGAAAAATCACATGTTTTAGGCTTGTCATCATCAAAGGGGGAATTTGTTGGAACATTTTAAGTTGATGATGACAAGTCCTTGTTAATATTAATTGTTTGTTCTTAAGTAGCATGAATTGAGTATTCAAGGCTAAGCAAATGGATTGAAGAACAAAGGCAACAAAGAGATCATCCATTATGTTTCAAACATGATCAAGAAGAACAACACAAGTCAAGAACATCCCCTTGTAACCCAAGTCACAAATGTAAGAGTAAGTGGAACATCCTCGTTAAAATCAAGTGTTAGCTTTGTCATGCAACAGTCCATCAGACTGTTGCGTCTGTACCGCATGGAGATTTTTAGAACGAGAAAAATCATTTCGAGAAACTTGCAAAATGGTCGTCTTAGTTTTCTGAAAATAATTGTCAAAATCTATTTTCTTGTAAAATCGTCTTCTCTTTTGGCTCGCACGAATTAAGACGTAAAACTGGTTTTATCCGTGGTGTACCGTACTTGCAAAATATTAAAAGCTTTTGAATTGTTTACATTTGAAATGCAAGTGGTACTTAAGGATTTTGTTAGGAGACAATTGAAAAGAAAACCAGATTTGCTTTATGAGGAGCCAATGAAAACTAAACAAACACCTTACTTGCTTTATGAGGAGCCAATGAAAACTAAACAACACCTTTTACTTGTCAAGTGGTTTAACTATTATTTAATGAATAAAAGTACTTGTTGAGTAATCCCCAAGTTTTGAGTACTATAAAAGGAGCCACTTAGCCTCATTCAATGCCAAGGCTTTTACAACATTTATTGAAGTATTCTGCAAAACTCTTAAGCCTTCAAAGTTCTTTCTTTAATTTTTGCAAAATCATTTTAAGTTTAAAAGTCTTCAAACGTTTTTCTCAAACTTGGTCTGAAAATCTCCATGCATCAGTAAGCTACACTGTGACATAATGAGTTTGTTCCATGATTCTCGTGTTTAGATCTTAAATGTAAATCTCCACGTTCTTAAGTGAACATCTGAGATTCTGATCCTGTAAACCAGAGATAGAACGTCCTAAAACTCTTGAAGCGGAGTAGCTTTAAGTTTGAGTCAAGTCTTGAAGCGGAGTAGCTTTGAGCAAATGCAACCGGAGTAGGTTGGCGAGTTATTTTACTTGTATTCGTTTAGTTGTTGGAGTAAATTTCTAAACAATCAATAAAATAACGGTTGGACGTAGGTCTCGGAGTAGAGACTGAACCAATTTTTTAACTTTGGTTGTTTGTTTGTTTACTTACATACTCTTCGCTTTATTCTCGCTAACTTGAACGATTCCAAGTTTCTGTGTAACAGTCAATCATACTGTTGCATAGAACACTTTGCTCATCTTGTGAACTTACTCGTCATTAAGTCTCTCAAGTGTAGTTGTCGTTAAAATTTTAAAAAGGTCACACCTAATTCACCCCCTCCCCCTCTTAGGTGTTTATTCGTTCTTAACTCTTCAACGTCGTTGACCAACTCTGTAAGTGCTGGACCGTTTTTCTCCTTATTGCGAAATCATGTGTCTATCAAAGCCATTAGGTTACTGGAAGATGAGTTTAGGAGAGGGATTGAGTTGGGGAACGGGCTTGAACAGAATTGTGGATGTGCGATACAGACTACTCACGGGTTGCCTTGTGCCTGCATTATGATTCTGATGCAAAGAAACGGTAGGAGGGTCCACGTTCAGGATGTGCACTTGTTTTGGAGGACTTTGGTGTACGACAGTCCCGAATATAGGCCGAAGACCGATGATGATGAGTTCGATGCTCTTATAGAGCAGGCTAGAGGGGTCGATCCGGCGAATAGACGGATAATCATTGAGAAACTTCGAGATGGTCTCCACCCGGCAGATGAAGATATTCGTCCACCTGAGGTTCGAGAAAACCCTAAGGGGAGACCGAGGGGTTCCACTACTCGGAAGAAGTCCGCTTTTGAGCATGCTGCCCGTAGATGTGCCAAGTTTTTTTCCAGCCCTTCGACGACAACTTCTGTCAGTACGGTGTCTGATTTCGGAGATGGACCTGTTGGTGCACCATTGGAGGTCGGTTACACAACGGGACCTTTGTGTTCTTGGGCAAAAAAATATGCAGTCCCCCAAGACTTATGGGCACACTTTGATGGTTGGGTTGATGTTGTTGCTGATGGTCATTGTGGTTATAGAGTGTTATCGCATGTCGCCCGGGGTCGAGAACAGGACCACTTGGTCATGAGAGCGTGGTGTCTTAGAGAGCTTCAGGGAAACGATGTGTACAAGACAGTGTTTGATGAGTCTCCCCGCACGCCTCCGCTTTTGAGCAGATGGGATCATACCTTGAGGGCTATCGAGTTTACGGGTAGCGGGGGTTGCGGTGAACATCATTGGATGTCTTCCGAGTATTTGACTGTCTTTGCGTCGTTGTTTAATTGGACTATCTGTTGTATCGGCCAGTACGTCCACAAAGGAGTCAGGAATTGGAATTGTTATACATTCTTACCGCTGAGGGCCACGGGTCACGAGTCGAGGCCGTACGGTGTCATGTGGATCGTACTCTACCATGACCATTGGATGAGATTGCACTACAGTGGCCCACTGAGCGAAGCACCCATGCCACCGATCGATCTTTGTTGGGCGTGGGTAAGAGAAGATGCAGTTGCACATTATGCCGATTTGTACACGTCGAACATCGAACGATGGCATACTTTGATTGGAACAACACCTCGAACTCCTCGGCGCCGAAGACAGCCTCCCCCGGGTTGAGATTTATTTGTATTCTTTAGGTTGTATTCTTTAGGTTGTGATATATTTGTATTATTTAGGTTGAGATTTATTTGTATTCTTTAGGTTGTAATATTTAAATGTAACCGTTGTGATTTCAAATTTCAAAATGTTACCGTTTTTCGAATGATTTTCATGTTCATTATAATCGCGATTTCATTGTGAAACAAATTACAAAGATAACAGTTATCAAATTAAAAACGTTCAAACAAACAAAGCGATTTCATTGTTAACTAATACATCCCATCCTTCAGACCTCATTGGCCCAAAACGAAAAATACGGAGGGATAACCCCGGTTATCTTTAAAGAAATCTTCTCAAACTCCCACCAACCACGCATCTCAGGAGAACCGCTAACGTCGGGGTGATTCTCTTCAAACATTCTAATGACGTCCATAATCTTACAATACACATGCATTGCCTGTTGAGATAAGACCGGGGGTTGAAGACGTATCATGTTTCTCGCTTCAGCAAGGCGGCGAGTGTCAGGGCGTCGAGGGTACGAACTTGCAGCTTCGTTAACTAACCGGACTGCGTCACGCCTCTTGATCCAGTAGTCGCGTTGATGTTCAAGAGACTCTTTCACCATCGGGTTTTCCGCTGCAGGGCTTGCGAGATCTGTCTCAGCTTCTGCAATCCGTTGTGAAAGCCAAGTTTCATCGTTCAACGGCATGTTTGACATTCCTGAAAAAATTTAAAGAACTAAAATTGAAAACATACGGTTAGAACGTAAAAAAAAAACCCGAACCATGAGGGACATGTGAACTACACGTCCCAACCCCACCTAGACGTGTGAACTACACGTCCCTACCATCTATAGACGTGTGCTTCACACGTCCCGACCATCCATGGACGTGTGGTTCACACGTCCCTACCAGCCATGGACGTGTGGTTCACACGTCCCTACCAACCATGGACGTGTGGTTCACACGTCCCTACCACCCCTAGCTGTGTGGTTCACACGTCCCTACCACCCCTAGCCACCTTATTCCCACGTCCTAACCACCCCTAGCCGTGTAGTTCACACGTCCCACCCCCACTAGCCGTGTAAACCACATCTCCGACACCTACCAATATCGTGTTTCTCCTTTCCATTCATTCTAATCTTACCATTCTAACAACAACAATAATACTACTAACAACAACAACTAACAAATAACAATAAGAAATAACAAAAACAACAACTAACCTTGTTTTTTTCGGTCGTGTAGGTGGCGACGGTGGAGGTGCTCGGCGGTGGCGGTGCACGGCGGTCACGTGTGGTGGTGGTGTGGTGTGTTCTCGGTTAAGGGAGGCTAAGGGAGAGTGTTCTTAGTTATTGAATTTTAAAGGAGAGAGTGAAGAAGCTAAGGGTACTTTGGTCATTTGTCAAAAAAAACGTCGACGATTTTTCGCAAAACGTCGACGATCTTTCACGATTCGGTTTAGTAATGGTATCCTATGACGTTGATTTAGCTTAAACCCTTGTCGAGTTTTTTTTAAGGGAAAAATGTCTCATTAATCAAATGTCTCATGATAGTTACAATATATGTCAAGAATGACAGGACACAAAACGATTAAAATCAAATAAACTATATTCTCGATCAACAGAAAGTTTCTAAACTTGATGGGCTTATGAGACGCTTCTGCACATCCTCTAACATATCGCTTTCTGCGGGTTTTCACAAGAGAGTCTCCAAATTTTCTAAAGCATTGACAAGAATCAAGTTCCTTTGACCAAAAAGTTTGTAACGAGCAATCTGACAGCAATTTTATCTCCATGGGATCAACAATGAGGCGTCGATCTTCCACTTAATTCTTGAACTTCTCAAATAGAGGGGAAAATCTCACCACACGATGAGGACAAAACTCACCAAAAGGTGAGGACAAAACTCACACAAAGGTGAGAACAAGTCTCCCATAGAGAGACAATAAGTTATTAGTGTAAAAAAATTAAAGAAGAAAAACAAAATGGAAAATTTGGCGCTTACCTCCACCAAAAAAGGTAGACGGCAGCCCCCCAAGATGTTGAATTAGGGTTTAGGTTTTTTTTAGAGAGAGAATTCCTTAAACCCTTGTCGAGTAGTTCAAGTAAGGCATGTCAAGTCATGTTAACTTACTAAATCCACAATCCCGATAATTTGTTGTCCTAATTTATGTTGGTGATTTAAGTGTAAATATCGGTTCGTTTTTGTATAATTAAGATTGTTTTAGATGAGTGATTTCGTAAATAATATAAAATAAATTCGGGAAGTACGGAGTGTACGCTTATTAAATTATTTACGGAATTACGGAATAGCTGTCAGACGACTAACTATGACCGGGGTCTTGCTACCCGGTCAGCGAGTCTGGGTCCAGGGGTGAAGCACCCTGGTTTAGGGGTTCGAGGACAACGCCCCCGAAATTGCTTGTAGCGAAAATTAAATTCAAGTAGTGATGGTAATTTATTACGGAATATTCAAAAAATGCAATTGAACGGAATTCCAAAAGTTGTATTGTTTCGCAAAATCCGTTCCCCTAATCCTACCTTGCTTCTATATATATCCCTCAAAATCTGATGAGAATGTTTACAGAGAAATTTCATCAAATTTTGCATCTAAAATCATTAACAATCTTTATATAATACTTCTGCTTTTACGTCTCTATTTTTGTGCCAAAAACCAGAGTGACGCTGTCTTATCTCAGTAGAAATTTTGGAGTAACCCAGACACTAATTAAGGATCGAAATATTCTATTAGGAAAGTGAAGACGATTCGGTGTGGTTTAAAATTGTCAGTCCTTGTTTCGTGCATATCAGTATCTAACAATTTATTGTAACACTCCTAGCCTCCTTAGCGTAGCTGAGTTGTGACTCAACTCGACCGAGTAAGTCAAACTCGGCCGGGTAGGTTAAATTCGGCCGAGTAGGTGAAACTCAGCCGAGTAGGTGAAACTCGGCCGAGCTAGTGTAACTCGACCGAATTATTTCAATTCGGTCGAGTAGGTCTTCCCGAGAGTTGAGCCACAGTTAATTATAAATATAAACTCGAGGTTAAAACCTCATTTTACCTTAATCAGAAATTAAAAACCCTAATTCCCTGTCACTCGGCCCCTTCCTCTCTAATTCATTTAAGAGTCCGCAACGAGATTATAGCAACGTCGATCATCTAGCCGCAAGAGTATACCAGCGCCGATCATCTAGCCTAGTCCGGGTTTAGCAAGTAAGTGTCGTCTGATATAGTCTCTATCATTAGGTTTTGGTTGTTCTTTGGTAAGTGATTTGTGTATGTATATAGTTCATAGGAGGAGGATTCGTAGAGGAGCGTTGGTAGAACTTTCTTGGATTTCACCTGCGTAGTATTGCCCTGAGGTAGGGTTTCCCTACTCAGATCTTTGTGAATATGATTGTGACGATATTGTTGTTATTAATCTGATATTACCATACTTGTTGAGATTGTATAGGAAACACATATGTGGGACCGTTGCGAGAAATGGCTCTCACTCCTACGACCACTCTTCATGAGACCCGCCACGGAGAGGATGTGCACATTAAGGAACTAGGTATCCCTTGCTGTGAGCAAATGGGGGATTGAGGCCGCCACCTGTGATTGATGACACAGTGATATAAGTGATTGAGATTATACCAAATTGTGATGATTATTGTTATATTGCGATCGTCTTATTTATCATATTTTGACGTTTGTGGTATTTCTTACTGTGATGATCCATTTAATTGTGAACAGATTCTCAGGTGCGACGTTGCTGATGCTTGCTAACTTGGGAATGGGATCTCACTCAGTCTTGTAGTTTTATGACAGTTTATCTAGCTTCCCAAACACTTTTATCTTATTATGGTTTTTTACATTGTACACTCGAACCTTTATTCTTACTTATAGTAAAGGTTGTTTCACTATCATTTATCTGATATTGTGCCTCAAAGATGGTAATGCTTTCATAGTCTAATAGTCCCCTAAATGCCTTCAATTATGAGGGTGTTACAATTATTTTGCGGTGTCTTGATCAATTGTTGTTATTTTTATTTTAGAATTGTTATTAATGAGTATTTGATCTTTACACTCAATTTCGTTCATTTGTCATCTTATAATTAGCCTCTTGATCTTCTTTCTTTCATCTTTGTGTCAAAACCAAATGATGACAATTGTCCGGGATAGAGGGAGTAACAAGTAAGGAATGAATATGATTAACGTATTATGAAGGCAAAGGTTCAACTCAGTTCTAATCAATTAGTTTAGTTCATTTCAGCTCAACTTCATTCAATTTTATTTAATCCAGCTTATATATATTTTCACAAATTAACTCTAGAGTCCTGTTTTTTTGGACTTAATTTTAACATATTTTATTTAGTCGAGCTTCTCTTTCAATGTAATTCGGTTCAACTTATCTCTTTACAAATTAAGGCCCTGATTTTTTTGGCTTAATTTCAACTCATTTTATCCCGGCTCCATTAAATTTAGTTTAGTTTAGTTTAACTCAATTTAGTTCAGCTCAAATCAACTTTATTCAGTTCAGTTCAACACTATTAGAAAAATGACATTTGCCAAGTAGAAATGGCTACGGCTGTAGTTAATAACCGTGGCAGTAAAAAAATTGAGACTAGACTTTTACAAAGGCTACAGTTGTTTTCAGAAAAATGTGGTCAAAACTAAAAAGGCTACGATTGTAGTTAATAACCGTAGCCAAAACTTTTTAAAAAAATTAAAATACTACGATTGATTTTTGGAACCGTAGTCATATACAAGTATATTTTAATTTCGTTAAAATACGAGAATGAATATACGCGAAGATTATTTTTAATAACCCGTTAAAACACTTTTTCCTTGCCTCAAAAAAAATATATAAACCATATATTTTACCGTAACACCAAAACCAATTCATTTCAATCGCACTACTGTAGCATCTAGAAACATAATTACAAAAACTGAAGAAGATCAAGAATCCAAATGTTATGAAGGATTGGAAATGCACTTTCTACACTGAGCGATTTAAGACTCAACTCGAGCATCTGAATCACAGGAACAAGCATGAGTAAACCTCAAACGTTTGTTCTCAGACATGGAGGTTGTTCCCATCAAACCTCCTACAAACAGGTCGCAAAAATAAGTTGGAATCTACCTATCTCTAATTTTGAACTTCTCCTTATGTCACTTGTTATCCGACAACCCATGAGATTAAACTACAGCTCTCCACCTTTCCTCAAATTCAAGCGGCTCTACATCTTCGCTCCAAACACATCGGTTTATCTTTTATAGAAACTTAGTATCTTTACAAATTATAGGCCCTACAACTTTTTCAAGATATGCCACATGCAATATCTATGTTGCGCCTTTTCTTTCTATGCCATTTTCATTCCCTTTTCTATCCCCAAATCTTCATAAGTAATGACACAAACTGGATGATAAACACCCATTGCGTCTACGAATTTCGTAAAGAGCCATGCAAAAGATTCTTTGCTCTCTTTAATAATAAGTCAAGCCTCAAATGTCACCCAACTCTTATGATTATCCTATACTTGTTTTTTCCAAATGTCGTATCAAAATAGGTCATGTCCCCAAAGAGCAAATAATTCTTAATATTAATAGGATCGATCCAAAACATATGTGACAATCTACCTAACTCGTCAACCTTAAAATCAAAATAAAACGACGGACACATGTGTTTTGTCTTCATAAAAATCCCTAACTTATAATTTTTAAAAATATTGCAAGAATTGTTTTAATATGAAATGTGCGTAAGTCCATGATGCTGCTAACGAAGAGGAAGTGTTCGGTAATTTTGGTTTTAAGACTAAAAAATTGATGAATCTGGATTTTCCTTTTTTTTTTTTAATTACAAATCAATTTGTTGATTGTTTCAATTAACTGTCTTCATTATGCTTTACGGTAGAGTTGCTCGTTTTTAATATTAGATAGATCTGTCGATGTCGATGCCTGGAGGGTGTATTTATAATAGCGTTGGAGCTGCTTTTCGATAATTTAAATTGTAACTCCCAAATGTTAGGGGATAACACACATTCGACTCCATCCACGCCTTCCAAATTATCCACTGAATATTGCTTTATTAATCAAAATTAATGGGATTAACAAAATGGACGTATGAAAAAGAACGTTTTTTAATCAAATAATTATATTGACATAATATATAGTCAAAATATATTTTCCACAATCTACTAAATGTTTGCCACGGATTATTAGTATTTTGTCACAAATATTGTTATATTTATTAATATTTTACCACGATTACTGTTTGTTTTTTTGCTATCTAATTAATTCAAGTTAAAAGAAATTTTGTCAATTTTTTTTAAAACTTTTACTACATTTTCATAAGACACTAAACTAGTGAATCGTAGCTAAAGTTGCAATCTTTACAACATTTTCATTAGACATTAAATTAGTGAACCCGGGTCCAGTTGGTTGCGGAGGGATATTTCGTGATGATATTGGTAGATTTTTCGAAACCTTCTACTAATGCAATGAGAGCCGAAATGTGAGCTCTTGCGACTGGTCTGATGCTAGCAAGACGATTGGGCTTTCGCAAGGTGCTAGTTCACATGGATAATGCTCCCTGTGTCGATGTGATTAACAAAAAACGCATGCTTAACAATAACCTCCGCGCCCTCTAGTGCAACAATGTCTCGAGCTTATTCAACTTCCGGCTTGGGAAGTTTGAGGTATTCATGTCTTTAGGGAAGCTAATCGAGCAGCGGACCGGCTCGCTAATTTGGGAGTTCACGCCTCAACCTCTAGACTTTGATCACTAGTCCACCGAACAGAATCAATGAAATCCTTCGCGAAGATCTCCTTGGGGCTTCCACGCCTCGTTTAGTTCCTATTTAGTCTTCCTTTTCTTACCGGGGTTGTACCCTTCTATAGCACAAAAAAAAATAGTGAATCCGAAATAGAATTGTAATCGTTACAACATTTTCATAACACATTAAACCAGTAAATCCGAAATAAATTTGTAATCTTTAGAACATTTTCATAGAATATTAAACTCGTAATTCCTAAATAAAGTTGCAATCTTTATAACGGGTTCAACTTATTTACTATAGTTTATATTTGATTATTATAAAAAAAAAATTTACCACCTGCGCTGACAATGGTAGCAGGAGGGAGGGAAGTAGTTGCTCTGATTTATGACTTCCAGTAATTATTTCCCTTAAACTCGGTAAAGATGGTTTCATGTAGAATTTTAGATTATTAGGATATTACATTATTAGTTTGCGCCATATTTGGAGAAAGAACGTTGAAAAACAACGTGTAAGTTAACACTCGCTTTTTTATCACGAAAAAAAAGTAATGCGGACGGTAGAATGTGTGGGTTTGGAGGATAAGCGGGAGGATTCAAATATCTCAAATTTAACATGTCCGTCTGTCCATGCATTATATGACATGACCTAACTATGTTAAGGAACAACAAAGTTTTTTTGCACTTTATTTATTTTATTTTTTTTAAGAAAATACGATATTAAACAACTTTTTTTGCTCTATTTTTCTTTCATTTTTTTAAAATTTTTGTAAAGGAAATATGATATTAAGTATCATTCATTAAGCTCTATTTTTATTTAGTTATTTATTTAAGGAAATATGATAGTAAACAATGTTTTTTTGCTATTTTGTTAAGGAAATATGAACTCAAAGATTTTTTTGCTTTATTTTTTATTTTTATTTTTATTTTTTTAAGGAAAATGATATTAATCAATTTAATAAATATTTTTTCACATTCAAATTAAAGGTAACATTTATTTTCTGGCGCTATTCATTGTTATAGAGAGTATTTGATATTATTCTTAATCTATAGGACAAAATAGTCCTGATCTTTTCTAAATTAACATCATAAATTGCTATAAAAATATCAATTTTTTATAGTTTTTGATAATGTTTAATCAAAAATATTCACGTTCCAAAACGTATCTCAACAAGTGTAATAATCACACTGTTATCTTCTAGTAAGTCTTGCTTGTGACGGGTCACTATTTATGACGGATATTTTGAGAGATAAAATGGATACAAAATGAGTTAGTGGAGAAATAGACCACATGAATAGTGTCAGAGAGAGAAAAAAAAAGTGGGTATTTTGTGAGAGAAAACGGTATCCGTCACAAGTTTATGACGGATACCGCCGTCACAAATAAGAATTTGTGTTCTTATTTTTAGCATATTTTTGTAGGGTCTCTCCATGTGCAAGTGGGGTGATAGGTGATTCACTTATTTATGAGGTAAAAACATTTTGATATATTTCTTTAATTTTAGTATCAAAAGTAATAATAATCATTAATTGCTTAGCCATACGAATTTAGGTTTTTTTAACAATTGTAAAAAGACGCAATAACACAATGTCAAGGTGTACTCACGAGATGATAAAATAGAAATGGAGTGGGAATTACAAGCCATTGTAGACGGTCTCTGATGAGAATGAACTTCTATAACAACTTACTTCAATACTAATTACTGCTAATTTCAGTTCAATTCAACTCTTACGCCTTGTTCTTTTTAATTTTATTTCCACTAATTTCAATCCAGCTCAGCTCTTTTACGTTCAGTTCAGTTCAACTCAACTCTATTACGTTCAGTCCAGTTCAGTTCAATACTTCAGTTCAGTTCAACTTCATTCAGTTCAACTCATCTATTCACATATTAACTTTTATTTCAGCTATATTCGACATAGTACAGTTCTGCTTAGCTACATTCAGTTTTGTTCAGTTCAGCTTTTATATATCATACGAAAAAAAAAAGGCCTTACGTACTTCAACTCCATTTAGTTCAACTCATCTTCAATCATTCAGTTCAGTTCAGTTCAAATTTCCATTCAGTTCAACTCAACTTCATTCAATTCAGTTCCATTCAAATTTTATCTACCGAAAAGAACAAGGCCTTACTCCAACTCCATTTAATTTAGCTTAACTTCAACAGTTCAATTTTATTCAACTTCTATCTGCCGAAAAGAACAAGACCTTACTTCAACTTCATTCAATCAGCTCAACTTCATTCGGTTTATTTCCGTTCAACTTAATTAGCTTCTATCGGCCAAAATGAACATGACCTAAATCTTACTTCAGTTCAGTTCCGTTGAGCTCAGATCAGTTTAACTCTACTATTAAGTTCAGTTTAGTTCAGTCTAGCTCAATTTTTTTCAAAATTTGGCTCTTTGTTTAGTTCAATTTAGTTCAGTTTTAACTCTAATAAGTTTTGTTCAGTTTAATTCAACTCTTTTCAATCGAAAAGAATAAGGCCTTCAAACAACATTTTTAAATGGATTAATTGGTAAGAATACTCTAAACTATGATGTCCTGCTCAAAATATTCCAAACTTTATTTTACCTATCAGGATAACCAACTAATGATCTCATTCACTTTTATTATAATATATGACATGTTACATGTTAAATAAGTGAAGAAATTTCTAGCCCTTATTTAACCCGTCTTTCTTTTATAATTCTCTGTTAATCTATTCACCTAATCGCACCATTAAAACACTCTACAATAATTTAACAAAACAGCAAATTCTATTCAAAGAAAATGAGGGCATTAGTTTGTTATATTGGTAGTTAAAATAAAGTTTAGAGTATTTTGAGCAGTTCACCCATAGTTTGGAGTATCTATCAATTAAATCTTTTTAAATACCGTAACAAGTATTGTAAAAACTCGTGAAAGATGATATATACTTTACTAAGTTATTGAGAACTCTAAAAAAAAGGTAAATAAATGACGGGCAATGCATAACGAAACGAAGGAAAAACTAACGTCATGTAGAAGTTAGAACTATACTTCCTCAATCGATTGTATGGCGAGATAGATGTCGAGGAGAGATCAATCAAAGCTTGAGTTATCAAAATGAATGTAAATGATTTTGCCATGAAATAATAGACATTTTTGGAACATAAATTTGTCACTTTTAGGGCTCATTTATGAGACTTAGCTAGGTTGAAAAATGGAGTAATAATAAACAAAAATAATAGAGCAATTAATTAGCAAACATCTCTCCTAAAAGTAAGTTATTTTTTGGGTACATAAATACAAATAATAGACTCACTTTAATTAAATGTAGACGCACTCCAATGCATAAAAAAACTGATAAAATTCAGTCTTCTAGTCGTCAAAAATTATTATTGAACCCAAATTTCCAAAAAAGACGGGTCAATCTCGTCTCTTTAAAAAAACAGTCCTAGTGTCATTATTTTAGGACAAATATAACCATGTAAAAAACAACTCGTAATTTAAAAATTATACTTGTTAATTTACCTTGAAATGACGACATTTAACCGTCCCTTTTAAGAGACGGATTGTGATAATCTTCAGCAAGACTTATTATTGCTCCCAACATAAATAAAAAATTGATACTCTTTATGTACGATTTTCAGATATACGAAAAACTAAACATACAATTAATATGGGAATTTCGAATCAAATAAAGACACCCAAATTTGAGATTTAAAAACGAATATCCGATACTATTTTCAAAACCGTATCAATATTGTATTTTCGTTCACTACTAATCACTAGTGTGAGACAAAAAAAAGAAGCTCGATGATTTTATCCCTTTTTACCTGCAAAATGACAAGACTTTGATCAATATGGCAATACAAAAGAATGTATTTATATTGCATATTGATGGTATTCAGTTATTTTAAAGCGTTTTTAAAGGTTATTTTTCTAGTCCAAAATGTATACACTGTGTGGCAGATTGACACTTATTTTATCTTGTGAGGAAAAAATAAAATAAGCGCAAACATATCACTCAAACGATTAGAATATATTACTACTAGTTATATTATTCAATTACCAATTGGGGAAAGTTAAAACACTTATAGTCTCGACTCTCGACCGGCGGTCGGTCATAAGTTCTTTATCATGCGTAAAAATTGAGCTCGTTATCATTGGATCTATAGCTACACTCAAGCTTTACTTTAAAAAAAACTCAAAATATTATAAGCACTTGGTGAAATGTCAAATTCAATATATATATTTCCAAGATTATTTATTCATAAATTTAGATTGTATAAAGAAACTAATAAAAATAAACATGCAAAGTTGGTTTTGTCCTTGTAATGACCAAACTAGAAGCAATACGTAATTTGGTGCATGTATATATGAAAGACATTAAGTTTGTCACGAGCCCCACTTGATTACTACATGACTTGTTTTTGTCTCCGATACGGAGAACTATAGCAAATTTTTGTTTCAGACAAATATTTTTGTATGAAATTTTAAAATGTGTTTTTTTTTTTGTTTTTTTGAAGTTTTAGATGGAAATATGTAATTATTTAACGGTTAATTAAATGTGATCATACTGATACAATCAGTGTCACAGTTTATGACAACTTCTGATACAGTCAGTGTCAGAGTTTCTTTTCTAATAATGGTCATATTTGCCTGTAAAATGGTTATAAATCTCGTTTTATTGTTTCAGACTAAAATAACTCGCATGAAGTAAGACCAACTGAACTAATATACAAAGAACAAGACCATTATATGTATATTTTTTCACCTAGTCAAAAGGCAATTAAAAGACAATACAGTATACACTTGATATAAGTGTATTGTCTTCTCAAAATTTAGCCGTTGATTCATGGCTAAAAATTGAGGATATGGTAAATAACATGTAAAAGTATGATGTAAAAATGAAGGCCCTCTGTCCATGGTGTAGATCTTTGAATCGAGTAGTTTATGGGTTGGTTCATGTCCGTCTATGGTGTATTGGTCGTAGAGGATGGATGTCTTTAGTCCCTCCGAACATTTTGCATCTTGTTTCAGCAGATTTAAGAAATGAATCGTAAATCCGTTTTGGGCTTTTTCAAAAAATGGAGGCCCTTCGTTAAGACCAGTTATTATGATAAAACGGATTAAATAGTTTGGTGAGGTAAAAGTAAAAATCGATATAACCATTTTAAAAAAAAATTACGAATTATTAAGTAAACGTATGAGGTAAAAAAGAAGGCCGACCGTTAAGACCAGTCATTATTATGATATTGCAGCATATACACAATCCTATCTTGTCCACATTTATGGTGATTTCTTGAGTAATATTGGGGCCTTTGCTTCTTCTACTTGATCGATACTTTCACTTCCTTAACTCTCATTCTCTTACAAGTTACAAATGCGTATAATACCAACAAAAACGAAACATTTGTGACTTCCTTTCCACTTTCGTAAATCGTTATTTTAATGTGTAACTTAGTTTTAGAGTACACATTAATAATTCGAATGTAATGAGATTCATAAGATATTATCATTAATTAGGTTAACAATGAGATTATTTTTGAGTATTTTATTAAAATATCATCACATATAGGTTATTAATGTGTATTTACGTTAGAAAAATTGTTCATAAATACTAGTAGTTCATCACTCGCATCAATTACTTCTTTTGTTTTGATGGGTGTGTAAGGTTTATAAACTACATTGTACTCTCTCTCGTTCCGATCATTTATTTAGTTTTGCTTTTAGGAAAATCTAGAAAAGTGAAGGGCATTGTTTAGGGTTATTGTCAATGGCTGACAAGTTGACGAGAACGGATGTGCGTGGTAGATCAAGCATTCTTAATATAAAAAGATAAACTAAAAGACACTAATGATGGTGGAGAGAGTAACATAATTTTGTGAAACTGCGTCAATTTTTTTGCATTATGGTATTTCCGTGGTCCTTTTTTGTCTGAATGAAGCTGAACTGAGCTAAATTAAGCTGGAGCGAGTCGAGCTTAAACAAAAGTGAACTTTATAGAGCTAATTAGAATTAAAGTGAGGTGAGATGAATAGGTCCACGGGTTTGAATCTCACTCTCCTCAATTTTAAGGTGGAATATTAGCACTAGGTTTGTAGAAGCTTGGAGTTGAATCTACCCTTTAAACCCAAGCTTCCGCGTGCGGGGACTTGTTAGATAGGTATAAAACCGGTCCTACAACTCTAACCATCAGCTAAAACTTTCGGCTGAGATGGTTTCTTGATAGATACTAACGACGCTTCTTGGCACCTCAATGCCTAAAAGATTTCCCAATTTTTTATCAACAGTGGCAACACCTAAGAAGGTGCGAATTTTGAATAGTGCCCATTTTCACCATTAGTGCAAAAATTCGACCATAATCCAACCCCTCAACTTAATGGTTACCAAATACCGCAACATGAGCTTTAAGACGTTCTATGTTGCCATCCCAACGATAAATTTTTTTATAGAGACCCAACAAGGTAACAACAACCGAGGATCTGTTTACTGCTAGGAGGAAGATAAATTAAAACCCAATTCAAATGTCATTGTTTTATAGGGTATTAGTTTCTTCGCGCATAACCCAATTAAAGTAGGTGGTTTCACACCTCCGGTTATATATGCAAGAAACATCCGATACGCATAAACTAGTTTATGATAAGTAAAAATTACTCCTTTTGTCTCAGTTATTTATTACCCTTTTCTCATTTTAAATGTCTTGATCAATCATTATCCTTTCTATTTTAAGAATGAATTTAACCAGCAACAATTACATCATTTACAAATCACCCTCAATTGTTTCATTTATGATTTAGTAACTCTCAATTTTTTCAATTTTTTTGGTAGAGAGGTACGTGGACCCTATGTCGTACCCATTGGCCATTAATAATGGGTGTATATCTCGTAGCTTCCCTTTTGAGTGGAAACACATCTTCCAAAAACATACTTCTAAATTTTTACTTACTTCCTACACAAAACCCTAACATCTCTCTATCTTTCTCTCTCAAACGGCTCTCTTCCTTTCTTCAACTCAAATCTATTAACATCCACATAAATATGTTTACATGGTTTCCCAATTAAACAAGGCAAGTAATACATCATAGAATATATATCTCATAGATGGTGATAGTTTAGCCCTTCAATTTTAAGTCACTTTCACACTTCCTTTTCTAAAGGATTTCCTTTCCTATAACTAGAACATTACAAACCCTAAAAACAAGCTAAGGAGCTTAAACCCTAATCCAAAAATGAGTGAAAGCATGGCAAGTTTCTTTGAAGGGCAAGAGTTTGGAGGAGATCCGAGTTTCTCAAAGATCCCGGCCTCACCGGAAGACCTCTTTAGCATCTTTGATGCCTTGGAAGGATTGCAAGAAGGCGAAGAGGCGTCTAGGAGGGGTTTCTTCTTTCAAGAGCTGTCTGAGACTGAGCTCGATGTACTTGAAGGTGAAGGTGAAGGTGAAGGTGAAGGCGAAGGTGATGAACAACCTAAGAACAAGAAGTCTAAGATAGTTAGTGTAGAAGATGAAGAAATGAGGGTGGTTGGAGGTGGTGGAGAAGATGGAGAAGGGAGTAAAATGTCTCATATAGCCGTGGAAAGGAACCGTAGGAAGCAAATGAATGAGCATCTTTCCGTTTTGAGATCTCTCATGCCTTGCTTCTATGTTAAGAGAGTAAGCCATAGAGTACATTTTTCTTTTCTTGGGGTTTAAAATTAATATTTCCTCTGTCCCGGTCACTTGCTTGTTCTACGTCCTTTGGTTTTGGCACATAGACTAAGGATAGAGGAGGGGTCAGTTCTAAGATATCAGGTGTACCATATTGAGGGTAAATGATCAAATTGTTCATCAAATAAATCCTTAAATAAAAAGGACAATAATTAACTCAGACTCCCAAAAATAAAATAGGATAACAGATGAGTAGGCAGAGGGGCAAAATTTAAAGTTAGTTATTGATTAGTGATATTCATAACCTAGTTTCGAATCCTATGAATTGCTCCAAATTAGTCCTTTGCACCAAAAAAATGGATTGTTATGTAGAAATTAAAAATCGGATTCAGTTTCCAAAAGGAGTATTCAATAAAAAATATTTCATTTTTTTTTAATTAGGTTCAACCCCTACGTAAATTAGTTTCTTTGTACGAGTATGTGAAAAACCCCGTTTATTACTAGTAATAAATGAATGTTTAACCAAGTGGTGATTATGTTGCGCTAAGACATTCTTATTCTATAATATACGGATATGACATGCTTAATACTCCAAAATGCTAATCATTATCATTAATTTGTAGGGAGATCAAGCATCAATAATTGGTGGAGTAGTGGACTACATCAATGAGCTCCAACAAGTTCTTCAATCACTTGAGGCTAAAAAACAAAGAAAAGTGTATAGTGAAGTACTTAGTCCAAGGCTTATTTCCTCAAGTCCAAGACCTTCACCACAAGTACTTAGCCCTAGATCAAAACCACCCTTAAGTCCAAGGGTAACCCTACCAATTAGTCCAAGAACACCTCAACCAAGTAGCCCTTACACTAACAATAATAGGCATAGGACTACTTACCTTACACCTACAATAAATTGTACTAATAATATTGACCTATCTCCTTCCTCTTCATCCACCTCTTCTATGAATGATCTTGTTGCTAACATGAAATCTCCGGTGGCCGAGGTTGAGGTTAAGTTCTCCGGACCTAATCTTATTCTAAAGACGGTTTCTCCAAAAATTCCAGGACAGGTTGTGAAGATTGTTTCGACACTCGAAGATTTATCCTTGGAGATTCTTAACATAAGCATTACTACTATGGATGATACCATGCTCAACTCTTTTACCATTAAGGTAAGTCATTGCTATGTCATTTTTTTTTGGAATACAGAAAGAAAAGAAGGTTACGTACTCATGGCTTCAGAAGCTAGCTTATGAGTCACAATATTAAAAGACCTAGAAATATAGCTAAAACTAAGATAATGAAAAAACAGAAAGAAACTTTTAATATCATTTTTAGTTGCAATTTTTATATATTTTTTTTGTCTATTTCTTTTATCTTACAAACTAGATTACAAGTATTGGGAACAACCATTTTCTAGTTTAACCTAACCTAAAATATGAAGTGTAACTACTCATGCATGTATAATTGCATGTCTTAAGTAATTTAGCAAAACAACATTAAAATTTAAGTCATATGAGACATATATAAATGTGATTTAAGAGAACGGAATACGTATAAAATAGGTCTTAAATAAAATACATTATCTCATAATCTTGATTAATAATGAACATTAGTTATTGTTATAAATGTGATTTAAAAGAACGAAATACGTATAAAACAGGTCTGAAATAAAATATATTATCTCATAATCCTGATTAACAATGAACATTATTATTAGTAATTGTTATAAATGTGATTTAAAAGAACGAAATACGTATAAAACAAGTCTTAAATAAAATACATTATCTCATAATTCTGATTTATAATGAACATTAATTATTGTTATAAAAGTTCAAGCCCCGGAAATACAACACTGCTAAAATTCACGAGATAGAGCTCAAATAAAACCGTTAAACTGAATAATATAAGCCAAAAAGAAATTACATATCCGATGCTTATGCTCAGATTTAATTAGACACCTTTCAGGCTTCAGGCATCACGCCACAACTTTTATAAGACCGTTATACATTGTACAATCGACATGCCACATATTTTATATGAATGAGACAATATTTACATTGTGATTTGTATGTGCATGTTCATTTTTCTTGTTTGTGCAGATTGGAATTGAATGCCAACTGAGTGTAGAAGAACTGGCTCACCTAATTCAACAGACATTCTGCTCAATTCCACTAATTTCATGAATATACCCTGCCCCCTTTAATATTTTAGGTAATATTTATGGAATTATAATTATTTTATTATAATTCAAAAAATAAAAATAAAAAAGTGAATTGTGGGGTAAAAAAATGCATTTATATTTCTGGCAAATTCAGAGACTGTAGTTTTTGTGATTATGATGATGATTTTGCATCTTAGTTTGTAGTTTTGTATCTTTATGTAATTTTACTATAGTACAAAATTACAGATCGAATAGACCTGTATACACTACAAATGTTGTTATGTTATACAGACTTGTTTTTAATTTATTTATTTCAAGTTATGAATTTAGACTTATTTAAATCTAATCGTGTGTTGTGATGTTCAAATTATCGGATTTTTTAATTTGTATCCTAAGGATAACGGGTACATGATAATAAATTAATTAAAAAAAAATAGTAGAAATATTTCTTTAAATGACTTTTTATTATGTATTCTTAGGATATATATTAGAAAAATCGTTTAATATGGAGTGCGTAGAAATACTCACACTCATTGGACTATGAACAATTCAAAAATATTAGTTAAAAATTTTCAATTTTTTTTCTGAATTACTTTATTACAGAGTTCATAATTATCGTCTAGTCCGCTCTCCTTAAAATTTTCACCCCTCCAACGATAATTCCTGGTGAGCATTATACTTTGATTTTGTTATGTTATTTTCCATTAGTATGAGGATATAATGGAAAACTAATTTAATTTTGGGGAGAAATAATAATAATAAATCAGGAAAGATAAATAAATGAACAAGACAAAAGCAAGTTAATAATATGTTTTTTCTGGTTTAATTTTAGCTTATTTCATTTATGTTTGGCCCAATTTCAGTTAGTTTCATTCAGCTAATCATTTTACAAAATTTACTTTTAATTCAGTCGCATTTAGTTCAGCCCAACTCCATTCAGTTAGTTCTGTTGTTTACAAAATTTACTTTTAATTCAGCTGCATTTAGTTCAACCCAACTACATTGAGTTCTATTCAATCAATTCAGTTAAGCTCAAATTCATTCAATTTAGTTCAACCCGTTTTAACCGGAAAAAAACAGGCCTAATAATATAATGAAAAGCTAATTTAATTTAATTTAAGGAGAAATTAAATTCTAATAATAAAATGAGTATATATAGCATGTATGCATGGCTATTGGATAGGTTGTATAGGTATAATAATAGCACAATAGCATGAGATTCAACAATTAACATGATATGATTGCAATTTTAATTTGATCAAGTATATTTCCAAATTTAATTTACTAGACGACCATAAAAGACAAAATTCAATCAAAGTAAGGCCAAAGTTGAAGGGGGAGAAATTAACAAACAAAAACAAAAACAACCAACATTATTCAATTCTTATTAATGAAGTTGAATTAACAAATAATAAAGGTGGTCCAAAATTTCAATCATTATATATATAAAAGAAGAATGGAAAACTGCCTATGTGGCACAATGTGGATGCAGAATTATGATAATGTAAGTCTCTCATTCAATCTCACAATTTTAGTTTTTTTTTTAACCAATCATGTTTAACCAAGATGTCCATCTTTCCACATCAGCAAACTAAAACAAACAAAAAAACCAAAATTAATTGAGAACCACCTAATTAACCGTGTGTAATTAATATAATCGTGTTAATTAATATAGGTACCAATTCTCAAAACCTAATAAAAAATTATTTTACTTTCTCAATGTTCTAGAAAATCTCAAGCAACATTGAGAACCACCCACCATAATCTTATAATTACAAAAACGTCATGGTCGGGTTTAATAATTATACTTAATTTCGGAATACCGTATTCCGTTTATTTAAGTTAAATAATTTAATTAAATTTCAGATTAAAGTTATTTGAAACCATTTTTTTAAAACGTATTTTGCTAAAAATTAATAATTTTCCATTCCTAATGTATAGATTACGCTTTCTCGAGTGATAAGCCAAACGTCTAATATTTAATCATTTTTTAAAAATAAATCACGTATTACTTTCACCAAAAAAAATAAAAATAAATCACGTATTACTTTGTCGTATTACCGACTTTTTACTTCTGTTAAAAGAACTCAAAGTTCTATGACTACTTCACACGTAATTGACAATATTTTTATAAAACCTACTCTTTTAATAACGCATAATATTGTATAATGCTGACGTGACACTATAATATTTCAGTATTTGCATATTGGAGACCTCTCATTCATTCTTAGAATGTTACATCCAATTTGACCAATAAAAGTAAGTCGACTTTAATATAATATAATAATAATAATAAATAATAATAAATAATAATAATAATAATAATGCTGATTGATTTTCCAATGCATATAATTATGATAGTATTAACTACAATAATTATGATATTATTAACTACAATTGTTGACACATTTCCAATAGTATTAATTATTGTAGTTAATAGGTCTAGGAATACTGACTATCAAAATGCAGGAGCACCACACATCAAATAATAAAACCATTATATTATACTCTTTTCGTTTCCCACACAATCAAATAATAAAACCGTTACTATTAATTACATAATGTAATTACCAACAAAATATTAATTATATAGCTAACCATTAATTAATATTTTCAATAACTCTTTTGGTTTCTTTATGTTGCTCGAAAGGTGCAACGGTCAGCCTTCTCTTTTTCTTCTCCTCATTTGTCTTCTACAATATGTAAGTAGTTAAAATACCAATTTGACCAACATAATTTTTCTGTTTTGAAATTGTAAGTCTCTAAACAGTAAAATTTCTCTTCTAAAAAATCACAAAATCGAATTACCATCATGGCTATTGCACCGTTACTTACTATTAACCAACTACGTTCTACGCGAAATTTTTATTCTATTACTAAAACCTCCTTTTATTGGAAAGTTATAAGTTTCCATTTTTTTTTTCTTTTCAAGTTTTACGTCAAACTTTTAATATCAACATGTTCTTATATATCTTATGTTATAGATATACCCATTTATTTTTCTTTAATGTCTTTACATATACACGGATACACCACATACATTATTAGTATATCTAACAACTTAAATTGATCATTTCCCGTCAAAACTAAAATTGAACAACCCGTGAATTTTCACGGGTATTACGCTAGTTTAACTTCAATGCCATACAGATTCAGTAATTCAGTAAGTAAATGTGTAAGGTGTTGGGAATAGGGTTACTGCAACGACAAACAAAAATATAGATTAAATGGTTAAAGCAGGGCTTGTTCGATAGAAATATCGATAAATGTGAATTTTATTAGATTTGGTTTTCTAAACCTTTTCTACCTTCTTTTTTCACAATCGATTAAATATCGACTATTTTATTTGATGTACTTTTCTCTTATCTCCGCCTGATATACGTAAATTAAATTACTCGGTTGTGAGAGGGTGAAGAAAAAAGGTTGGAAAGAAGGTCGAAAAGAGAAGGTTGGTAGCATCTCTATAGTGAATTTGGAAATTAAATGTTCATCCAAAATTGAAATTTATACTTTGGAAAACCTTTGTTGATGCATCCTACCGAAAAGTAAACTTTTAAGAAACATAAATTGTACGTTACGACGGTTGCACATGTGATCAGTATAAAAGTTATCACATTTTAATAAGTAATGACCGCTTTTAATTAATTAGTGACCACTTTTTTGTTTAAAAAATAACCTATTTTTCAAAAGTGATCAATATTTATTAAAAAGTTATCACTTTTTACCACAAAATGGTTACATTTTGCAAAAAGACACTAGATGAGACTGTCGTACAGGAGAACTACGGTTTAAGAAATAATAATTGTCCCACCTCAGTGTATTTTGTGTAGTCATTCAATTGAAGATAAAAATCATTTCTTTTTCAAATGTTTCTTGATTGGTTATGTTGTCGAACACATGAATATCGTTGGGTTTAATAATTTGTAGCAATAAATGGTAATATTGCAAGTCAACGTTTTAATAGCGAAACTTAATCATCTTGGAAATCTATATCTATATATAATATTAAAAGGCATGTTGAGTACCTTATTGTCAAGTATTTCAATTTCCTAGCATGTTATGATGACACCTCACCTCACAACCAATTACTAAACTACCCTTCTACATATACATAAATTTTACTAAAATTTAGTACAATAAATATTATTATATCATCATTATTCTTAAATTAAATGTGCATATAATATATATTTTATTAGTTAATGATCTAATCTTTACAAATTCTAATCCAAGTTTCATATTTTTTTAATTAAAATTGACATTTTAGTTGATTGTTTTTGTACTAAAGCATGTTAATAAATTAATTAAGGTCCTAAAAGGTAACATAAATAGGAAAAATATTATCACAAGTCAACCTTATATAAGAAATTTATCTATCTATACAAAATTATAAAAAAAGAAATGAATGTTAAGGGATACTACATGCCACGTTGCACCTTTTCGACATATGATAAATAATTTCACACTTTTACTTTTGTAAATTAAAATCGATTGAGAATTACAGAATGCTCAAAGTTGTTGTTGTTATTTTTTCCCGTCTACTTTATGATTTTGTTGACATATAATTTCATGCGTTTTCTGACATATAGTATTTTTATTTGTAGGGTTCATTCGTGTACAATTTATAAAGTATTCGTAGCACATGACAACATCATAAAATGGATATGATATAGTCGAAACACTAGCTAAGTATTCGTCTTTCTTGAATGTTTTGATATATTGTTGTTATAATATGAATATTTGAGTTTTTGATTTTCTCCAAAGTTCATTTGGTAGTTGTTGTATGTACAAAACAATATTTCTTTTTTTTTTCCTTTCCATGAGGTAGCAATAAGGAAAAAATATAGCGAAATATGGAATAGAGCTTGCATATGAAAAACTCTGTATGAAACATGCAAGAGTATGCGAGTAGATGAGTTTGAAAGAGAAACAATTGTGCGAAGAAACGAGTCCAAACTAATCCAGTGTCCCTTTGATATTACGTAGCTCATTGTATAGTGTATTATTCTCTTAAGGGTGACCTGCAAATTAGAGAGAGCAACAACTTTTATATTTTTCTCATTTTTAAAAAACCTCATTTGTCCCTTTAATATTACAATATCGCTCGCTTTCACCTTATGGTGTTCATGCGTTTTTGTCCCCGAGCTCAAAAAGCATCATTTCACCTATCTCGTCAGACATTACTTTTCATAAAAAAATGATGTCCATAACGAGTCCGTGATTTTCACGGGGGACAGAACTAGTTAAATTTCAAAAGCCGATTTCCTTAAGATTGTATTTATTTGGTGGAATGGTTCCACTAAAATGACTTTATTTTTAGTGCTGCTTGTTCATATCAATATCAGCAAACTTATTCTTTTATGTAATAATAATAACATTAAGGAGTCGTTTGGTTGTATGTAGGAATTCGTATTGCCTAGAAAGTCGTAAAACACATGATTTTAAAATTCACGTGAATTAGAAAATGTTGTTTGGTTGCTAGGTAGGAAATGTAATTTGTAACATCCCGTATTTTCGTAAAATCTAATTTAAGCGTTTTAAATTATTTTATGTGATAAAATAATATTTTAATAAGTTATTTCGAAAGATTTTAATTTAATAGATAAGATCCGTCTTAAGAACCTTAAGTCCTTAAGACGAATACAACTTGGCAAAGTTATACTCCCGACTTAATTATTCATTTCATATCCGACTCAAGTATCCGTGTAAATATCCGCTCCATTTTACTTACTCGGAAAGGACAACTCACTTGTCCTCTTATAAGTAATATGTCGACATAATTCATCTCCTTCAACTTTCATTTTACAGTAAACCAATCTCACAAAACCTCCATAAAACCTTTCCTTCTTGTCAAGCTTTCTTCATCATCCGTTCATCGAATCGCGAAAGTAAGTACATTTTCGGAATCCCCGTTCAATTTCCAAGACATCCATCACTTTCGTTTTTCGTTTTATCAACTTCCTTAAAACGGCCTGTTTTCCTTAAATTCGTTTTAAGAGCTTAAAACCCGTTTTCTATGTTGTAGGCGTGGGCTTGGACGATCCCGACGTGGACTCTTACGTGGTTGAGGAGGATCATCTGCCGGAATAAGCTTATAGGTGACGATAATGAGAAACTCGGCCTATTTGTGAATATTAGCACTTTTGTTGTGAATCTTGTCATGATTTCTGATTTATGTTTGAGATGATGATTTATGGACTTAGTAACATGTATAGGATTGTTCTTATGTGTGAAATTCATACCCTTTGATGTTGAAACATGGTTATATGTTATTTTCAGTTTTTCATATGTTAAGACGGATACTTGAAATTGATCGTTTGAGGATTGTGTTGGGATTTATGTGCTGTTAGAAAGTAGTAATTGGTGATTTGTAATGTTGGGAAAACAACACTTGTATCGATTCATGAGTTTTCGTGTTGAATTGTTGAGTTTTTCGAATGGCTGGAAACGCGATTTTCAGCGACAGGCTCTCTGAGCCGGTCGACCGACCGGCCGCCGGTCGACCGGCTGAGAGCGTTTCTTAGGATTTTTGTGTTTTACGCGAGACTTTGAGACCATAGGAAATAGGTCTCCCAGCCGGCAGACCGGCCGCCTGCCAGCCGGCTGGGAGTGCGTTTTGTTGATGCGTGTTTTCAAGTTTTAAGGAAGCTGAGTTCCCAGCCGGCCGACCGGCTGCCTGCCGACCGGCTGGGAGTTCGTGTATTGTTTCAGAAAAGAAAGAGAAGGCTGAGGTGGTCACCAGCCGGCCGACCGGCTGCCTGCCGACCGGCTGGGGACCCCTGTAGACTATTTTGAAGTTTTTGTAATTTAATCGTAACTTTCAAATGGTTAATCGGTTTTACTTGAAACTTGTTGTGTGTACCTTTGGCATGTATTTGAGGTCCCCGGAGGTTGGGCAACATTATATTGGGTTCGGGAATATAGTGAGGATAGAGACCCCCCGGTCGGGCAACCGAAAGGGAAACCGGCTCTCCCTCACCTTAGTTCTCGAGGTCAATTAAGTGTTGATTAGAAGTTAAAGGTAGAACTATAGAGTAGTTCATAGACTTGAATGATATTGTTTTGATGCGTATTAAGTTATGCCTTAAGCTGGCCTCTGAACTTAATACGTGAGTTGTTTGTCGTGTATGGGAACATGCGTTGAGTTTTCGCCTCTGAGTTCCATACATGTCTGTTTGTCGTGTCTGGGACATGCGTTGAGTTTTCGCCTCTGAGTCCAGACATGTATGTGTGATCGCGTCAGGACATGCCTTAAGCTGGCCTCTGAGTCTGACGAGTAGAGCAACTGCACGACGGGGCGGTCAGGTTGTCATACCTTACCCGGAGTGCAGGTGTTTGGTGCTAGAACATGCGTTGAGTTTTCGCCTCTGAGTCTAGTATCTTGTGATGTGGTAGGGGTCCATGCGTTGAGTTTTCGCCTCTGAGTTCCTTACTTGTGATAGTGAATTGTATGCTAGCCCATGCGTTGAGTTTTCGCCTCTGAGTCTAGTGTTCAGTGATAGCCGGTCCATGCGTTGAGTTTTCGCCTCTGAGTCCTTGCTTGATAATGTGAACTTGGTATTAGGGTTATGCGTTAAGATGTCGCCTCTGAACCTTTATACTTGCTGAATTGTTTAGTACCTAGGTTATGCGTTAAGATGTCGCCTCTGAACCTATGTACTTGCTGTTTTATATCTGCTTGCCTTGATGATGGTACAGTGTCAGATATGCCTAGTATGTTATCGTTGTTATATGGTTTGTGGTTAAATCATCCAAGGCATTGGATGACTCTTAGTTCGGTTTCATAAATGATTAGATTGAAAGACCCCCCGACTGGGTAACCAGTAGGGAAACCGGCTCTTCTTCTTATCTGTTTATGAAGTTAGTTGAGAGCCGTGCATGGTAATCGCATGATAGTAAGAGATCAGATGATGAGTTGTTTATGCTTCACATGTTGATATATGTTGGAGTATTCTGTATTGTTTTATATGTTACGTGTTGTCACAAAAGGTGGCTAGGAGAACTCTAGTCACTCCCCACTGATTGTGGCGTACATGTTTTCATGTATGTAGGTACATGCTGGTTGGAGATGGGTTCACGAGAGCTAGCGAGTGATGATCCTGCTGTCATCATATGACTTACCTTATATCGTTTAGCTGGACTCGTAGTCGTTACTTTTGTTTTGGTGCCTGTAGGGATGTTCCATCCCAGGCTGATGTACATATTGGTTTTGTTACTTAGAACTGTTACTTATCTATTTGGTTTCAGTTTCAGTTTACGTTTCAGTCTAAGACTTCTCGCATGTTTTATCTTTAAAAAGTTTTAATTCCGCTGCAATTTTGGTACTTTTATGTGTTTATATTTCCGCTTTCGCGAGGGGTTTTACATAATTCATGTAGCCATTCCCACTTACCTAGGGGGGCCTAGGTAAGCCACTTCCTCCATTATGGAGGAATTGCAAATTCATGGAATTTACAAATTCACGTGAATTGGGGTAACCAAACAAGAGGTAAATTTAGCAATTCACGTGAATTTAAATTTCTACGTTTTTTAATGGGTAACCAAACGACCCCTAAGATTTGGAATAAAACTGGGTGTAAGGATCTTAACAATCCTGATAAGACGTGTCAGTTAGAAATACTATTAGTAAGGAAGAAATTTGGTGGAAGAAACCAAGAAATGGAAGGTAAAGCTTAATTTTGACGAATCGAAAATAGATAGTGATAAAAAAATGTTTTAGGATATTTTATAAGAGATCATAATGGTAAGGTCATTTTGTTATGAACAAAAAAGTTCGGATCTAATAGTATTCTTGTTGCAAATGTTCTCGCTTTAAAAGAAAACATTTTAGGTGCTAAATATTTAGGGATATCAAAGTTAATGTGAAAGGTTATAATTTGCGTGTGATTAACTCAATCCGTAGTACTTGGCAAATTTCTAGTATTATCAAGGATGTAAAATTAGATTTCCAATTGTTTGACAAAGTGATAATTAAATGTTAACTTTCGTGAAGCTAACAAAGTCGCGGACTTTATGGTTTCTATTGCACATTCATGTCCAACTCGAGATGGTTTAAAAGCCGATAATTTCATCTTACCTCTATTAATCTGGTTTTATTACCTTATCAAACAAAAAAAATAAAAATTTATAATCTACTTACAACGTATGTAGAAAAAAATTGTTTTCAAAATCGCGCAAAATCAAGTAGATCAAATATTTTGGTAGATTATAAATTTAAATTCTAACATACATTATTGAGACAAAAAGAGTTACAGAAGACGGTTTTATTAAAAAAAACTGCGGTACATTACTACGGCTTTAATGGTTGATGGGCTGGTTGGTCACCTAGTCATACTCTAACCGACGGCCCAATATGAAGGTGTCCATTATACATGCATATCTTGGCCTAATCGTAATGAATCAAAGCTCAGTCCAGCCCAGTCGATATGACTTACGGGTCAAAGACGGGTTACACCTTACAGGCTTACACTAGTAGAGTAGTAGGCAGCGTTGCGAAAATTATATGGCTATAGAAATGCAACGTAAACTACTTGATGCCCACCATTTTCATTTTACAAAAAAGTTCGATATTCCCATGCTACTCCATTTGACACGTCTAGCATGGGTTTTTTAGCACAATTTTAAGATGTAAACCACCTTTGACTTTAGCTAATTTATTTCACAAATTATTAATTAAAATTAAGACATTTGTTTTATTGTCAAAACGGGTTATGTATATTTATCCACTTGTATTTGGTAAAGGTGAAACGATAATATCTTGAAAATATAAAATAGTTTCATCTAAATAGTGTAATATTTTACCCGTTTTGTTGTGAAATAAATTTTTTCATCTTAATTCTTAATTGAGACTAACTTAATCAGTTTAATTTTTAGCTTAAAAAATTCATCCTTGAGAGGTTAAAAAAGGATATACTCCATGATTAGAATAGTTCTCGGAATACGAAATTTTTTTATTACTTAATTTCAGCTACCTGGGATTAAATATTAACTCAAATAATATTTGAGAAATTACGTATCTGAAATGATATATTTTTATATTTTACCTTTAATTTATGTTATTAAATATGATTAATTGATAGAAATACTCCAAACTATTAGTGAATTGTTCCAAATAATAAATTTATTTTAACTATCAATATAACCAACTAATGTCCTCATTCGTTTTTAATAGAATTTGTTGTTTTGTTAGCTTATATGAATAGATTAACAGAAAAGTAAAAAGAGAAATATGAGTTAAAGAAGTGTTAAAATTTTTTTCACTTACCTAGTATGTAGCAGGTCATATATTATAATAAAAGTGAATGAGAGTATTAATTGGTTATATTGGTAGTTAGAATAGGATTTGGAGTATTTTGAGCGATACTCATAGTTTTCAGAATATTATTATCAATTAATTCTATTAAATAATTATCATATCCTTTTACGTCATTTATCAATATTAACTAATTTGCCGAACACAAACTTATATAATCAGTTGCCTTATCAATTTCTAAGACTCAGCCAGCATATCAATTATCTTCTCAATTTTTGATTATTTTTCCGATTTTCAACTACATTTTCAATTAATTTCAACGACCAAAACTTTAAACGAACACCATCTGAAATGAGATCTAGTCGGACATAGCAAGTGCATCTAAAGTAGCCACGCGAGAGGTAGCATAAAATTAAAGCCACGTCAGTAACAGTCAACAACAACCTTTCCATTATTTTATATCTCAAATTACTCCACTCTTTTCATTCCTTCCATTTTGTGGCTCCCGTATTTTCCACTTTTTTTTCAAAAAATAAAACCCCCATACAAATTTCTTATATTTCAAGTTCATCATTTTCAAAAAAATTATTAAAAAAATACTCAAGAACAGATTTTTACAACTGGGTTTACATTAATACATCTGTTTTAAGTGGAAATACCGTTGAAACATTGCAAAGATCGAACCTTTTTCTTCTGATTTTGAGGTAGTTTTTTTTTACTCATATTTTTATTGTGATCATGTTTATTTTGTTACAGTTTTACTTTAGTAAATTTAATTCTAATTTGTAATCATATGAATTTGATGTGATGCGTAATTGTTGATTTATTTGTGTTTAATTCACGTTTGATCGGTAGAATTTTGGAATTTAATCCGTAGAGGTTTTAGCCTAAGCCGAGTGATTAAACTTCTTTTGCTTTGACGGAACGGGAATATCCGTCACAAGTTTAAGACGGGTAATTTTGAGTTCCATTTGTTTGTGAAATTTGTAGTTTGGATTGAACTGAGTTTTCTACTTAGTTTTCGTGACTTGATTTTGGGATATTTGCTCCGTCCCAATAATTTATTTACTTTTTTTATGGTTTGTGACGAATATTTTGATCAAACGTAAACAAATGATTGAGAGGTACGAGAATTAGTGTAAACATCTTCTTTGGAAGAGTGTTTGAGGTTATGAAGCCCATAGAAAGGACGAGCGAGGGAGTTAGCAAGAGCAGCAGTGTAAAAATAACCACCGCGTATTTACGTATATTGCATTACATTGCCTGCTGAAGTTTTCAATATAGATTTGGTCCCTTAACTTCGAATTCTGGCTTTGCCACTCTCAGCTTCGCACGAGCTACTTTGCTCGCGGGTGAGAGCGCGAGCAGTTCATAGTTTTAGTATTCTTAAGCAGTTGGGTCATGGGTGACTGAAATGGTGTTGGGAGATGTTAAGAGACAGTGATGTTTTCCATCATTTTTTAGGGTAAAGGGCGTTACAACTTACACGGGGAGTTTTGAAACAAACGGTTTTCTAACCACATTACCTATCAATGCTTTGATTGTTCGACAACCCTCTTTACAGGATTTTTTGGATTTGTCTGTTGGTGTTTGGTATGTTGAGATTGCAATGCTTTTTCTATAGGATTGTTCTGTCATTTTGCAAAATGACAGATAATGAATTCATGTACATTGGCACGCGGGATTCCTTAGCTCTCCCCAAATATGTATAGGATCAGTGCTTTCTTGTAAAAACTTGCGGTTCTGTTCTCATTGTAGTTACTATGCACATTTGCAGGACTTCTGTTGTGCAGGGCTTTTCTTCTAGGGGAAGTTGGTATGGGAGTTGTGACTGTATCCAGCTCAGCCTCTAGAGCATGTTTGAACCTAAGCGGACGAGTGACTCTTCCGCAATCTAATGTTAAGGGACCGTTTATGTTGGGCTTCAAAGCGGACAAACCCAAAAAGATAACGTTAATTGGACCGAAAGAGCCTGTTTGTTTACACATAGAGAAAAAGAAGGAGAGTAGAAAGAAAGGAAGGTCGGTAAGAAAACCTTCTAAAGCAAAAGTTGGGGTTGCTGACATAGCTGAAGCCTCGCCATGTGCTACTGGATTAGATCTTACGGAGGCAGCAGCCAAGCTGGAAAGCATTTTTAAAATTAGTCCTACCAGAGAAAATGTTGTTGAAGAGAACATTGACGGTGTCAGAAGAAAAAGGCGGGGGAACAAAAGACGTGGTAATGATGTTGATGAGAAGTTGGGAGGGAATACTGATGGAGGTGTGGTGAGGAATAAGAAAACGAAAGCTAGGCGATTTAGCCTTGATAAGAGAATTGAGATGAAGAAGAGTAAGGATTTGAGCATTAAAATGGAAAGGGAGTCGGTGAAGGAAGAAATAGCGGTTCCTGGAACACGAGCGGTGAAAGTTTCTATCAGTGAAGATGTGAAGATAGGGGAGCTGGTTAGAGAATACTCTGCATCAACTGATTTGGTCAGCTTGGATTGGAAGAAGATGAAGATACCGCCAGTTCTTCTGTCTGCTGAACATACGTGGTTGTTTAAATTGTTGGAGCTGAGAAAGGTAAGATCTTTTTGTCTTTAATAGCTTTCTGGATGAGAAACCGTTTCCTTTCTTATACAGGAAAATAACTCGGGTCTCTCAATGGCTCTTGCATAAGTCGTTTCAGGGGGGTTGGATGTAGGCATCTGGACCCCTAAGTTATATATGCGATGTTGGTAATTTAAGTGTAATTACCGGTTCATTTTTGCGTATTTTGGGTTTGGTTCAAAGACGGGCAAACTTATAAATAATAAAGCAAGTTCGGGAAGTACGGAGTGTACACTAGTCGATTATTTACAAGTTCGTAGTATAGTTGCCTTACGAACGACTATGCGGGGTTCAAAGACGGGCGAATTTTGGCGCCAAATAATTTATCCGAATAAAACGGATTTTGGCAGTTGATTTCGAAGAGTTGCAACTCTTCAGAAATCAGACTTAATCCTTTCCCTTTTACCCTTCATTTGTCTATATATATGATAGACAAATGAATCAGATTTTTCTGAAGAGAAACTTCTGACAATCAATCTTCTTGAACAGAAAAACGAATTACATATAAAAGCTTCGAAATTACATCTCTGTTTTCTTGCCAAAAACCGAGGAACACCGTCTTATCTCTGTAGAAAATTCGGAACATCCCAGGCATTGATATACGGGACGAATTGTTCTATAAGGAAAGCATAGCGATTCGGTGTTGTTTTCATTGTTTTCATTTCTTTGACAGTATATCAATAACATGCGATAAGTTGTTTTTAAATGACCCATGTTGACAATTTCATTGAGAGTCACAACTTGACTGCTGCTCCACAGGACAAGAAATGCAACCAGTTTAACGAGTTGTTTTACGATGTTCCAAAAACAATAGTCCGACTAAACCTATGTTGCGAATTCTATTAAGAATCGCACTGTTTGGCAGCTGCTCTAGTGGTTGGGGATTATGGATACCTTTTTCCGCCTATTAATGTTATCAAATTATAATAGCTATTTCCGTCTTCAACTATAGGCCCTTCTGCAAGTGAAGGAGAATCTGCAGAGCGAACTGGGAAGAGAACCAACTGATGCCGAGCTAGGGAAGGCGACAAATATGACTGTAATTCAAGTTAGAAGACAAATGGGGGCTGGACATGCAGCAAGAAACAAATTGATTAAGGTACGTTGCATCACTTTCTATTCACTTTCCGGAGGCGATTGTATTTTCTCTACCTTACACGCACGCAGAGCTAAATAAGAAAATTATGTCGGAATGGTGATACTTCCGCTTGTTGTAAGAACTGCATGGAACAAATTACATTATTTTTCAATATGACATTGCTTTTTTTTTGGCTCGTGCAGCATAACCTAAGACTTGTACTGTTTGTGATGAGCAAATACTTTCAAGACTTTATAAATGGACCAAAATTTCAAGACCTCTGCCAAGCAGGAGTTAAGGGTCTTATAATAGCGATTGATCGCTTTGAACCGAAAAGGAAATTACGGCTGTCGACTTATGCTCTTTTTTGGATACGGCATGCTATCATTCGTTCGATGACTGTCTCAAGCTTTACCCGTGTTCCTTTTGGTCTGGAATCGGTATGTTCCTGCAACCCAATGTCCCATTAATAACATTTTTTTCTAATCTTTGAGTTTGTTCCATCATTTATCGCGATTTTGTTCAAAGCTCTTGAGAACTATATCACACAACGCTTCTTCCACATGCATGTTAGAAACGAAAATATGAGTTGTCGCTCTCTTACCGTCAAAGTGGTGTAGAAACTAGATGTCATGTATGTTGTTGGAGATGAATTATCACACATTTCCCAACCTCCATCAAGGAACATGAAAAGAAATGATTTGGAACAAAAACGTATGCACTTTAATCTTGATCGTGTCGTGTTGTGTCGTGTTGTGTTGTGTTGTGTTGAGTTGTGTTCTGTTTATCTGTTCATGGAACCTGTGTTACCCTGTGTTACCCTGACTCTCCGACACGTGTCGAGTGTCGGATACAGCTATTTTGTGTGAAGTTCTGAACTTTTTGGTCTAAAATGAAGTGCTGAAGTGTCATGCCGTATCGGACAGGTAGGTCTCGGACACGCGATACGGTAGCTAAATGAAGTGTCGGAGTAAAATAGAATTCTAACACAGTAACAAACAAAGGGGTCGATCCGTGGATGCCAGTCTCCACAACATAATGGCAAAACCTCTTTGTTTTGGTTCTGAATTTCTGATATATGCAAGAATTTAGCATTTGGGATTTGGGATCCGAGATTTGGGATTTTGGTTGTTCAAGACTTCAAGTTGATGGCCGTACTAACAACCCCTTTATAGAGAATATAGAGAATATAAAAAGTAAACAAATGTGGGACGGAGGGAGTATTTCTTATTTCTAACCGAGTCACGATAACATAATTCATCACCTTGGGGAAAGTTTTCTGTTGCCCCTTTCCGAAATCAAGGTAGTTCAGTCTGTTTTTTAGGTCGTGTTTGCTTTGTTGCTCCTCGATCACATGATATCGTGGAAGCTCGTTGTAGTGTCTTAGTACTTTGTTAGAATTTGTGTAGTTACTAATCTACTATGCAGTCACAAAACTGCGAAAACTCTGACGGATTTTGTTTCTTTTCGTTAAACTCGTTCAGGTAAGAATGGAAATCCAAAAAGCGAAACTTGAATTGATGTTTGAGCTGAAAAGGATGCCTACGGATGAAGAAGTAAAAGATAGAATAGGAATATCTCTTGAAAGATACCACGAAGTGATACAAGCTGCTAAATCCGTGGCTTCCCTACATTCTAAGAATAGAGTTACGCAAGAAGAGTTCATCGATGGGATTACCGACATTGACGGTGTTGGGGGCGATAAGCGGAAGCAACCAGCTTTGCTTAGACTTGCCCTCGATGATGTGGTATTTTCCCTTCCATCTTCATTCCTGTTTATAAAAGTTGGAGACCTCACAAATATGACCCACCCAAGCCGAAGAAGAACAATTTGAACCAAATCCGAACCCAAAGTGTTCCGACCTGACATCTGTTTGCGGGAGCCTGAAAATTTCCTTCACCGCTGGCCTGTGATAGTCGCAACCTAATGAGTAATCACCGGGAACCTGAACCAGAATAGTTTGAAACAGAAACCGTAATAGTCATGACCGAAGTGACTCAAGCATGACCTAATCGACCCGATCCTTTACCGCCTGCCCGTAACCAAAATGACTTGCAGCTTGGGCTGAACAAAAAGTGGCTCGGGCCAGCAAACTCGACCGACCCGGACCGTCCGGTCCGGTCCAAACCGGATACATAAAAAGTAAAATGCAATTTACCTTGTAAAGTAGTACCGGTTCGGTCCAAATCCGGAAAAAACCGGACCTAAAGGGTTCCGGTCCGGCCCGGGTCCCCTCCCAACCGGTCCGATCCACGGTCTTAGGGTTAGTCCAGGGTTTATCCGCTCCGGACCGGACCAGTAAACACCCCTACTTGCACCAAACTTGCAATGACTCAACCTCACTGACCTGAATAATCTGTCTTTCGGTCTAGTAGTTACCATTAGTTACCAGAATTATCAGCAATTAAATTTTGATAAATCGAAGTTGTACGTTTTCTTTTGCAGCTCGACTCATTAAAACCGAAGGAGAGCCTAGTAATCCGGCAAAGATATGGACTTGACGGAAAAGGAGACAGAACGCTAGGAGAAATAGCCGGGAACCTTAATATCTCCCGAGAAATGGTCCGGAAGCACGAAATGAAGGCTTTGATGAAGCTTAAGCATCCAGCTCGAACAGATTATCTTCGTCATTACATACACTAAATTGAACCTACATCGTTCCATGGCTACGAGTATCACACTATCAACGGTACATATGTATATCTACGCGTGAATACATACATACTCATCTTCTTCTTCCTCCTCGGCACCTTGATATAATCTTCTTATATTGTCATGTATACATAAAAATTTGTAGGCGAGTGTCAAATGAAACGTAGATTATGCCATACTTAGATACTTTAGGCCAAGATTTGAGTTTTGCTGAAACCCGCCCTCGTAAATATCACCTGTAATGTAATCTTCTTCTTCATTCTTCAATTTTCACCCTTATATTTATACATTTATACATACAATGCTGAATTTGTCTCACTTTTCGTGTTAACATTCGTTAGTTCGGATAGACGGAGTTCATAAAATGGATGAAATTTTGCACACCATCCGCGCCTTAGGGGGTCTTTTGCTTAGATGGGTTAAATGCAAACTATTTAATAAAATAGAGTCGGTTTTAACCTATTTATCAAAAATGGGTTCACGTCATTATCTCTATTTTTTTACAACAAAACTAGTCGCTGCGTTGGACATCGGCAGGTTCCTTACCATAGTACTGGACTCGACAAGCTACATTCATCGCCTTCGTTCTCTTTGCCCAACCATCAAATTACAAAATATCCCAATCAATCTCTCTCTCCTACTTCCCTTATAATATACACATATTTGTTGTAGTTATTAGATTCATGATTTGTGCAAAAAACAACCCACAATATCGTCGTTCACACAAGAGCTATGAACTTCGATTTCATTGTAAAGCGTGTTATACAAGTCTGTTTAGAGGACTTCCACGATATAGCACCTTCACCCATAGTAAAGACATAACCATTAATAGAACAAATCTTATCGTTACCTGAAATCAAATTTGAATCACAATATCCTTCTAACACAGTAGAAAATTTACTATGATGGAAACATTGATCAATTGTACTTTTTAGGCATTTTAGTAAACGACTAAGATCATTCCAATGTTCACTTTTATGGTTATGTGTATAATGACTCTGTCAACTAACAACATATGCAATATCTGGTCGAGTACTATTCATAAGAAACATCACACTACCATTAAAAAAAAATTAGTTTTAACATCATCCCGGTCGAGTTTGGGGGTCAGGCTTGGGCATACGCGCGTGTGCGAGCTGAATTAAGCACCTCGAAAACGCATAAAAAAGGCTTGGGTTATTCTACATGGTAACCCTGTATTTTTTTGAATTCTACGTGGTAACCCTACTTTTTAGTGAACACACATGGTAACCCTCAACTTTGTTAATATGTATCGCCGCGACCCTTAACTTTTTTTCCATCAGATTTGTCCGTTAAGTAAGTGACGTGGCCAATTAAATTTTGAGATTTTCTACAAGGTAGCCCTCTGTTTTTTTATCCTACAAAATAACTCTATTTGTTTTTTACAAAAGAAATAATCTTAAAAATACTCTCTTATTTCCTCAATTTATTATTATTAACACGTTTTTCACCCGATTACTCAAAAGAATGTCAACTCTCAATATCATCATCTCTTCAAAGTATCATTACCATAAATCTCCAAAAATCGCGTTCAATAATTAACAAAGAAATCCACTATTAAGTTTAATATTTACAAATGCGTCTCCACTCCTCAATTGTATCCAACTGTAGTGTGTGAATATGTCGAACAATTAAAGTCATTATTGGCATTTACAACATTTTTAGTTTTGGGATATTTGTTGTGATTTTAAAAACTATTTTTTTTAATTAGATTAATGTTATGAATTATATTTGCGATTGATTATAATAATGCTCGATATATAGTACTTTTACTATAGTATTTAGAATATTTTATTTGAAATTTTTTGATATCGAACAAGTTTTTTATTGAAGTTTTTTATTCAAGAATCGGAATTGAAGGGTAATGAGGGTGGATTTGACAATTTAGGTGTAATCAAGCAAAATTGCAAATTAAGATTAATTAAGGGATTATGTTTTTATACACATGTGATTTGTAGAAAAAGTAAGGTTATGTTGTAAAAAAATTTAAAATATAGGGTTACCTTATAGAAAATCTCAAAATTTATTTTGCCACGTTACTTACTTAACGGACAAAATTAACGGAAAAATAATTAAGGGTCACGACAATACATATTAATAAAGTTGAGGGTTACCATGTGTGATCTCTGAAAAGTAGGGTTACCGTGTAGAATTTTAAAAAATACAGGGTTATCATATAGAATAACTCAAAAGGCTTTCTTAACCCACTAGGCCACTAATGAGTAATGATAGTGTAAAGTGCGAGAAGTTATATAACCACACAAAACATCGATTTTCTCATATATAAATGGAAAAATACTATGGTTTATCCGCGTCAGTAGGCGTAGATGCTTTGGGCTCCAAGGGGGGGCTGTGGGTGGGCTGGAAATCTAGTTTAGTTGTTACTCCGATTTCCTCTGATCCTCATTTGATCATTTTGAAGGTGAATGAAACACCCACTTTATTTTGGTATCTTTGTGCAGTATATGGAGAACCTAAAAAACATCTCAGAGGAGAGGTTTGGGAAAGCATCGAACAATCAATTTCACAACTTGATGCACAGTTCTCTCTTTTGGGTGATTTTAACCAAGTCGAATACTTACATGATAAATTGGGAGGACAACAGGGAACCATATTTGGGGCAGATGTTTTCACTCAATGGAAATGTCGTAACCAACTGTTAGATATTCCGTTTACAGGTCCACGTTTTACGTGGTGTAATAACAGAAAGGGGGGGTCTAGGATTTACGAGCGTCTGGATAAGGGTTTTGTCTCAAATTCTTGGTATGATACATACCCAGACACATCTATTACTCATCTCCCTATTCAATATTCAGATCATGCACCGATCATTTTAGATACTAAACCAAAAATTCGTAAAACAAGGGGATCATATAAGATTGAATCTTGGGCTCTTGAATATGTTGAGTTAGTACCCTTAGTTCAGAAGGAATGGAGAAAGGTTGACAAAGGATCACACACTTATCGCTTGGCAAACAAACTTTATAGATCCAAAGAGGTTATTAGAAAATGGTCTATCGAAAAGAAAAAAGAATGGCAGCAAAAATGGACTGACTTCGATGAGGAGTTATCTGATGGTTTAGAAAACATTTTTAGTGGTTCAACTGAACAACAATATGATGACTGCCATAAAAGACTGATGGAATTTACTACAGCTGCAGCAGTTTTTTGGAAACAGCGTGCCAAAATAAAATGGTTAAATGAAGGAGATGCCTGTACTCGGTATTTTTTCAATTGTTTCAGACAGAGACAAAGAGGTAACAAAATCATGGGAATTAAGGATGATGAGGATCAATGGATTTTTGATGAGCATCTTATTGCTAATACTTTTTCATCATACTTTGAAAACATATTCGAAACATCAGTTACGCATGAATCATTTGTCAATTTTAATAATTCCCATCAAAGGATTTTCTCTAAGATTAAGTGGAAGTTGTCTGAGGACCAACAAGATTGCCTTAGTAGACCATTCTCAAAAAAAGAGGTTCGAAAGGCAGTTTTTCAAATGGGACATAATAAATCTCCGGGTCCAAATGGCATTACAGGCACGTTTTTCATGAAGTTTTGGGTTCAGATTAAAGATGATGTTACTAAGGCGGTGCTTCGTATGCTTAATGAAGGACATGTTCTGAAACGGCTAAATAAAACATCAATTATTTTAATTCCGAAAATTTCTTCTCCAGAAAGGGTGGAACATTATAGACCTATCAGCCTTTGCAATGTCATTATGAGGATCGTTTCTAAATGCATTGCTAATAGAATTAAGCCGTATATGTCTTTTTTGGTTGGGGAGTTTCAAAATGGCTTTATTCCAGGACGATCAATCACAGATAATATCATTATTAGTCATGAAATTTTAAACATATAGCCAACACAAAAAAAAATTTCACAAGGTTTGTTGGGTATGAAGGTTGACATGAGCAAGGCTTATGATAGATTAAGATGGAATTTTGTTCATGCAACACTGCTTCATATGGGCTTTCCACAATGCTTAATTTCAGTGATTATGGAATGTATTTCCACGGTTTCGTATGAGGTTGTGATTAATGGTAAGCCTATGAACATTTTCGAACCAAAGTGTGAGCTGCGGCAAGGGGATCCAATGTCACCATTCCTGTTTGCTTTATGTACTGAAGTTTTATCCCAGATGTTGAATCATGCTCAAGATGGTGGTCAGATTAAAGGAATCCGTATAGCAAGGAGTGCAGCTAGGGTATCTCATCTTTTGTTTGCTGACGACCTAATCCTTTTTTCTCATGCCACGACAGTTCACTGTCAAGGTTTGGTTAAGATTATTGATTCCTATTGTCATATTGCTGGTCAAAGGCTTAATCATGCAAAGACCTCTATTAGTTTTAGCCCTAATTGTACCATGAGGAACACTAAGGAGTGTCTGCGAGTGTTGTCCATTTCACAACCACGAGAGATGGGTGTTTACTTAGGGTTACCTTTGGAGTTTGGGAGGTCTAAGAAAGAGTTTTATGCCCTCATTATTGAAAAAGTTCGAAAACGTATTTTCTCATGGAACAATAGGATGCTTTCTACTGCGGGAAAGTTGACTTTAATCATTTTGGTTCTCTCCTCACTTTCTTTATACTCTCTATCTGCATTTCGTATGCCGGTAAGTGTGACTTCAAAGATTGATTCTTTAATTTCACAATTTTGGTGGGGTAATGGTCGAAGTGGAAATAGTTTTCATTGGTGCAGTAAGAGTTTCTTGAATCTTAGAAAATATGAAGGAGGATTAGGAATTCGACAGACTTCCTGTTTTAATCAAAGTCTGATTGCAAAATTGGGATGGAAAATACTTTCTCAGCCTCAGTCCTTGTTGAGTCGTATTGTGGGAGCTAAATATAAATTTTCAATGTTTACCAGTACTCAACAGGAGGAAGTGAGTCGAAAACAAATGTCTTGGGGAGGAAGATCTATTTTTTGGGGCATTCAGCTTCTTAGGAAACACTTATCATGGCAAGTGGGATTTCATTCGAATTTGGACTTATGGAGAGACAAATGGATTAAGGATACCAACCTGATTGACCTGTTAGACTTGAATGGCAACGATCTCCCATCTCTTACTGTCTCTGCAATACAGACGCAACTTGGGCAATGGGATATTGGTAAGATTAAAGATTTAGGCTTAGAGGAGATTATGGATGATATACTAGCTACACCAGTGCCTGCCTTCAATGACTTGGATAGGATTGTCTGGTCGAAGAACATCAATGGTATATATTCAGTTAAGAGTGGATATGGGGTTGCTTTTCAGGATTGGTGGAATTTTTATGCCACCGCTAAGGATATTGACAGACAACATAAGTTTTTAATGGCTTTTAGCCCAAAACTATTATGGAGGATGAAAATCTGTAATAAATGGAAGATTTTCATCTGGAAAATTATGTCGGATTTAATCCCATGTGCTACAAGTATCCTGAAAAGGCATGGAAACTCAGATGGGTTATGTGTCTTCTGTCATGATAATCAGGTTTCAGAATCTTTGGAACACCTTCTGCGTGATTGTCCGGTTGCTTCAAGAATTTGGATGGCTTCTCCCTTGGGAATTAGGACTGGTAATGATCACAATATTCCTCTAAATACGTGGGTTGCAAATTGGATTGGTTTCCTCCATAAACAAAATAATGATTTGGAAGTTGTTTCTAACTTTGTGGCCACATTATGGGTAGTATGGTGCAATAGGAACGAAAAGATTTTTAACAATGCTCAGCTCACTCCCTCTTTTCTGGTCAGCAAGATCGGAAGTTTAGCCTCTGACAACCTACAGATGTTTGCTCCAGAAAAGCTTCGCAGGAGTCCTTGCAGGGTAAATCAGGCTGACGAAATGACCACTGAGATGCGTCTTCTTAATCACTTCCCTGTTTCAATTCTGGGGTCAAGAGTCTGTGATGATTGTATCAGGATTAAGTGTGATGCATCATGGAAGGGTATTCGACAATCTTCTGCAGGTTGGATCTTAAGAGATAGGGTTGGCTCTTTGGTAGGACAGGGGATGGCTAAGTTCTGGGCTTCTTCTCCAGCTCATGCGGAATCTATAGCTCTCCTGAAGGCCTGCCATCATGCTATTTCAATGGGTTTTCTTCATTTGGATGCTACGTCGGATTGCATGAACTTGGTGTTACAAGTTAATGGCTGCGGAGTCTTGGATAGACATATGACGTCTTCAGTCAACTCACTTCTCAATTTTATTTCTACTTGTCATTGTTTTTCTGTAAGTCACTGTCCTAGACTACTAAATAGATGTGCTCATGCTATCGCTCAGATGGTAGCTTGATATGTATCTTAAACGTCTGTCAAATAAAAATAAAAAAAAAAAATGGAAAAATAAAAAACTTGGTTTATAAAACACCCTTATTTCCAACATATATTACGCCGTATTTCATGTTTCACAACTTACAAACCGACACTATACCGAGTATACATACATATACTCTTATAGAGTATAACATTTATTTACGTAAACCCGAAAATATCAAATAATATACATTAATATAAATCGAGGATTCTTATAATTAAGTAAAGCATTACGGATTAACCGTAACCGGTTTTGTATAGTGTACTCCGTATTTAGTTTATAATATAACACATCGGAGACAAAAGAGTAGAAATATATGGAATATCACGTGCAGGAAACGGGAATATTTAAGTCGGAAGTTAAGACCGTCTGATAAAAGTTGTCGAAGGTTAGTTGTTGAGAGGATGTTTGATTCTCCAAAAACGTTCAACTTCTTCAGCTGTTCTTCCTGGAATTCTACCAGCAATTAAATCCCACCTACCATTAAACAAGAAATGACTGATTAAACCAATAAAATTAACGGACTTAATTACTGGTTTAGACGGAGGTATTGTGGGGAATAAATCGCAAGTTTGAATCACCATATAGTTATGAGAGTTCTCGGTCTCTTTTTTGGATTCCGACTCATAAATCATACTGTATTAATAGTTTATGTTACTCGAGAAAAGTCTTAGGATTAAAACATATAATATTTCGTAGTCTTAGACAGTGATAAATGAATGTATAATACGTCGGTCTTAATCATAATTTGATTGTTAATGGGGATGGATGGATCGCGGATGATAAGATACAAGTTGTATTGGGTCCGGACATAATAAGCGGCAAGATGAAATTAAATGGCCCCGTCCAAAGCCTATGAAAAGACCTAAATAACACAAATAGGATTATACATCAAGATGTATATGAGTATCGTACATCTAATACAAATCTAATTGAGCTTATATGTAATTTTTTTCGAGCTTTTAACAATTTTTTCTTGCACTATAATTTTTAAGTGTTAAAATTAAAATCTTTGGGTTTTATATGTATTTTTTTTTGAGTTTCAATAAAAAATTTTGATATACAATTTTTTTATACGGACGCTCAGATTTTTTTCAATAAAGCTCGTAAAATATATACATATTACATAAGCTCAAATTCTTTGTTATAAGGTTCGGAATCTATTCTACCAAACGTATACATCTGGTTGTATAATCCTCTAAGTGCCTAAATACTATTTTCTTCATTTATATAATTTGTTCACCCTTTATGAAAAAAAGTTTCAATTTTATCGACGGTTATTGAGGTAACATCTATAATTTTAAAATAAGAGACCATTTAATATTACAAGGGGAGTTCTAATCAACGCTAAATCAAGAAAAAAAACAATCATTTATTTTTTATGGGATATTTGGTTAGAGAAAGAGAAAGAGAAATGAAATAAGAAAGGGTAGGAGGGGGAAAGGAAAGAGATTATCTAAAACTTAATTGGTTGTTTGGTTACTCTAAGAAAGAGAACTAATGGTCCACCTACACTCACTCTTACCACTAACACACACCACCACAAACAACCACTTATCTATTGGCGGCAGTGATAGTGGTGGAGGTGGCATGGTGGTGGTGGTGGAGGTGTCATGGCGGGGTGAGGTGTTATTACAGCGGCGACGGTGGTGGCGACGGTGATGGTGGTGGGGGTGTCATGGCGGTGGTGGCGATGATGGTGGTAGAGGTGTCATGGCGGTGATGGTGGCGGTGGTCACGACAGTGATGGTGGTGGAGTGTCATGGTAGTGATGATGGTGGGTGTGTCACGACAGTGGTGGTGGTGGTGGGTGTTATGTCGGTGGTAGTGGTGGGGGTGGTAGGGGTGGCGGTAGCGTCATGGTGGTGGTTTGGTGGTGGCTATTATACTGGTAGTTGTAAGTGTGGTGGTAGAAAAAAGTGGTTGAAGGGTAACAACTAACAAGGGTAATGAAATCTCATACCTTGGGGGTGGGGGTAAGGAATTAGATTGATTGAGGGGTAAGCGAGGGAGTTCAATTCACTTTTATTGTGTCAAACAAACACCGACAAAGGGAATTAGTAATTTTGTTTCCCTTTTCCTTTCTTATAGACCTCCAACCAAACGCCCTCTTAATTTTGAATAAAAAAATTAAATACTCCCTCCAATTTCTTGTGTTGTTCCCCTTTCATTTTGACCCAATAAATAAGGGAATCAATTTAGACCACACAATACATATGACCCCACATGAAATTGATTTTGGACCACACAATCTTGTCCAAAAGAGAAAAGAGAAAACATCAATGTTATTAGACCAAAATGAAAAAAGGAACAACACAGAAAATCGGAGGGAGTATTAAGAATTAATTGTACTTGAGACCGTATTAAGATTACAACATACTTCGTACTTTTGTAGTCTTAAATAGTGATAGATGAACGTATAACTTGGAACAGGTTGTCTTAATCATTCTTTGATTTTTTATGGATGGATAAAAGGATGACTGGATGATAAGATAAAGTTTGTATTGGGTTTGAGAGTCGGACCTAGTAAGCTGTAAGACGGAAATTAGAGGGGGCCGTCAAAAGCCTACGGAAAACCCTAAACATATTACTCTTTTTATCCCGATAATTTGATCGTTGTATCTTTTTTCAATATTTTTTATAAATACTGTGAGGGACATTTTAATCAAGGTTAATAAGAAATGGTTTGCCAATAAAATGGTTATAAAATCTTAATAGTTGCTAGTGTTATTGCTTATGGTTGGTAACTTGTTTCGGGTCAAAATGTCCTGTCCGAATCAAGAGTAAATGAAATTTAACATAAAACCATTTACAGATTGAATTACAATTGGTACCAAAAATATATAAAATAGCTTATATGCATATGTATAATATAATATGATTTACTAAATATATGATCTAATCTACCTTAAAATGGACGTGCTTATTATAAAAATATATGTTGAGATCTCTTCCCATATGTGTGTGAGGAGCATTGTCCCACATCGGTAGAATTATAGTGAAGGGACTAGCTTATAAGTAAGTGGGCTACTCCTTCTATCACCAATTGGTTTTAGGATGGAACCTCACTTGCTTATGGGCCGGTCTCATGCATCTAATTCTATAAGCCCGCTGCGGGGGACTCAACAAGAGAAAGGGGTTGATCGTGGGGATTGTTTTTGTAATCGGGTTTGGTTATAAAAATAATAAGAGAAAGGGGTGGACGTAGACCTTTAGAGAGAGTAGGTCGAACCACGTTAAAAATCGCGTGTCTTGTCTCTACCTTTTATTTCAGTTTTCGTACTTTATCGCTTCATTCGTTTTTAACTCGCGGCTAATTTCACTATCACAGCATAGGTTACAATATTTTGGACAGTCTTCAATACTGTTTAAATTTGTTTGTGTGCTGTCAACGAAATTAGTAGAGTAAAAGTTTTTTAAAAAAAAAGGGAGTACTTAATTCACCCCCTCCCCCTCTTAAGTACCGGATCGATAAACTCATCAAGTGGTATCAGAGCCGACGGTTCGGCTTGGGACCGCAAGGTGCGATGTGGCGACGGTGCTCGAGATGGCGCAGAGTAGCGTCGTGGTTGCGGATTAGCACCACAGCTGGACTCTCTCCTTGGTTGACCAGAGATGCGGAGTAGCATCGCGCGGAGTAGCCTGGTCGGCCCGACACGGGGTTGTGTCGGGTGCGGAGTAGCGCCAAGTGAGGGGGAGTTACACACACACGTGAAAGGGGGAGATTGTTGAGGTCTCTTCCCATATGTGTGTGAGGGGCATTGTCCCACATCGGTAGAATAATAGTGAATGGACTAGCTTATAAGTGAGTGGGCTACTCCTCCTATCACCAATTGGTTTTAGGATGGAACCTCACTTGCTTATGAGCCGGTTTCATGCACCTAATTCTATAAACCCGCTGCGGGGGACTCAACAATATATATCAAATATAGGGCTTGTTTGGTTACCTAATAAAATTATGGGATGGGATGTTGAACTTCCTAGGAGTGTAAATTCATGATGTTGTTTGGTTGCCAATATCATGGAAAATAGAACTCCCCACATGAACTTACTTCCTCCATTATGTGGGAAGTCACTCACCAAATCCCCCTTGGTCAATAGAACTTCCCATATGCGAAGCAAATACTTTTTGCGAATCCACATGATTTGGAAATTCATGTGATCTTGAAGTTTCCGGGAATTTTAATTTCCTTATGTCAACCAAACAAACCCATAATCATAGTCTACTCGTTAGTCTTGGTCTTTTCGATTGAAATTTTATTAATTTTTCTTAACTATACGATTTTAACTTTTTTAAACTGAATTTACGTGATTTGAACTGAATAATTAGGAGTTGAACTTCTTTGAACCAAACTTATAAAAACTGAAATTATAAGAAAGTGGTTGGGTTCATTGAAATCAACTTTTATGAATTGAACTCGTTGAAGCTAAACTTTTTTGTACCGAATTTATAGCATATGAACTAAATTAATTAACACGATCATAGACATTATCCAATATCCATAGTTGTATCAAATCAAATTATAGAAATATTTGACATAACTTTAAATTTAAACTTTTTCAACGTTTTTTACTGCTGCCAAAGGGTCAATACTTTGTAAGTAAGGTTTCATTTTATTAATGCAAAAAAAAAAATTGAAGTAACTTGACAAATTTGGTATTTTTAGGGCTTAACTTATTCAACACTTCATATGGAATACTTTGATAACTTTAGGTTTGACATTTCTCTTCACTTTACTGAACTTGAAGACATAACACACAAACCTCATTTGTGTAAATTAGTAACGTTTTCGATATAATAAAGTGTTTAGACTTGTTGGAATGAAATTGTGTTTCTTCGATTATCGATTTAAACTTTTGGTTGAAATAGTTTTTTGACATGTGACTAAAAGATTACGGGTTCAATTCTCACTACCTCAATTTCTAAAATGAAATACTAGCAACGGATATGCGGAGGCCTGTGATTGCATTCACATTTCAAGCTCAATATATAGGCATTCATATGATGGGGCGTGTAACGTGTTAGAGTATAGCATCAATCTTGTGATTTAATCAGGTTCGGCCCTATAGGGTATCTGGGTTAACAAATGACAATGGCCGAAATCTAGAAGGAACCCATTAACATGAAACTAAAAATTTGCTATTTGTCAACCTAAATTTATTACACGTGAAAATTAGAATAAGGTAAGTAGTTTGGTGGTTGTGCATCTTACCAAATGTCAATAGATTTTGTGTTTTATTCCCCACGACTTTTTTCCACAATTGTTTTCCTTTGAAATCTACAAGCCAATTTCCACCATTTTTATATATTTTTTTCGAATTTACTACGTTAATATATGATCATTCATTTAATTTATTTAATTATTTAGTGGGTCAATTGAATTATAAAATATTTTCCATACTTCTGCGACTTTGTGCAAATTGTATTCATCGTAGCATGATTTATTTTTTGGCGATAAAAAGATAAAATTATAAGGTACCCTCTCTCCACTTCTCTAAATCCAAAAGCATTTTTCTTCAATTTTTTTTAAAATTCTTCAAGAATAATCAACGGCATCATCTACTTCAAAAGTCTATCTGTTTTCGTTGTTTCATTTATTAAATTATATTAAATAATTAAAAATGAATTACTTGAACAAAGTTTTTTAAAAAGTTATGCTCAATTTTACAATTTTACATAGGATCTTAAAATATTTAGGACCGACCCTAGATGAGATCACGTACCTGTCTCCAACCAACCTATGCATTCGGTAGATGAGATCTTCTTCTTGTTCACTCATGTTTAGGTCATCCTCCCCTTCAATCCGTGCTACTAGACCAAGTAGTTTAATTTGTCATTAACTTTAATTAAAAGACATAAATTAACAAGGTAATAAATATATAAATATATAAATATAAATACAAAATCTAACTATATTTGGGTTCTCATGCATTGTTTTGCTAGATCTCAATACATTACACACCCATAATGCTTTTAAATTTTGTTTTTAGCATAAAGAAGCCGCAACGACAAATTTGTTGTTGACAGGGTAATAAACATAACAATTACGGGAATTTTTCTCATTACCAGACCAACTAAATTAGCTGAAATCAGCGTAAATTTAACACGTATAAAAAAAATTGAGATAAAGAAGGTGATGATCTGAAAAACATAAATCATACATTTTGTATTTAAAAAACGAAATGTCTAACATATATACTAGACCCGTATTAGACCCAAACACAAGTAAATTGGATATATTGTAAACCCGATATCGATATGATATAATTACCTTGACTAGACATTGTGCTAGAGTCATTACGACGACCCGCCATAACTAACTTGAGGATCAAAATGCTAGATCGATTTTTTGATGACTCGAAAGAAACTAATTAAAGAGAGAAGAAATAATCGGAATAATGAAAACGAGAATAGAAAAACAATGTGTATATATAAAAGGTAGAATTTAGTTTGATATGAGTAGATAACATCATGGGGACACGGACATGTACGTAAAGAAATGTGTGATCAATTTTATATAATAAGTCCAAAATAGTGAAATTGCCATAATCCCATATAACAAAGAGTCTTGCTGTGACGGGAATATCCGTCACAAACCGAAGACAGATACTTTACTCTTATCAAAATATAAGTGGACATGCAAGTGGGAGAAAATGGATCATCATATGAATAGTACAACTTATATTATATAAGAGGTATTATCCGTTTTCATCTTGTGACAGACTAGTGTCCGTCTTCTACAAAAATTTGTGCCCATATACGTTGATTGGTGATTAGTATTATTTCTGACTTTTGTTGAATTGTAGATAGATATGACCATGCATCATGCATGCATTAACTCTTTCTCATACTATCATGCATGGTATGTATGTGTATCCGTCATTCTCCTCGTTTTATTTCCAATAATCCTACTTTTTTCAGTCAACCCTACGCCTTCCACTTTATTATTTAGGACTATATGTTTAGGGTAGTGAGGTTGCTCACAAAAGGAAAAATATTACTTCGTCGGTTGTATTTAAGACGGATCTGGTTTAACTTCAAAACTTTTATTTAAAGACTTTAAAATATTAAGATTTCATAGACATTTGCTAACAGAAAAGTTAGATGATCAGGTCTGTCTTATTGTTTTAAAGTTTTTAAGCGATTAATATCATTACCACGAGTCTGGTCTAACTTTAAAAAAATATGCCTAGAGTTTTAGTATTTATATAGGTTATCTTTTGCCAAAATAATCATTTAACTGAAATTATTTTTCAAAATGACAATTTTATAAATCTAATTACCAAAATGATCATCTAAGTTACAAAGTTCCCATAAAGAAAGCTAAGCGTTTTTTTTCTTTTTAAAATTATTTATATTCCCTCAAAATAATACAAATATATTAAAATTTTGAAAAAGTTCTACAAAAGTAATATTTCAATATTATTTTCAGAAAATTAAGAAAATTATTCATTGACTCATGAATATATTTTAAACTTTTGAATGAAGATCTGTGATTTTTTTTAGGTTTCACGAAAATGTGCAATTTTATAAATATATTCTCATAAACTATTGTTTACAAAAATATAAGAAAATGCATTTAAAAAAACATGCAATTTTCTCTCTAATTGTCAAAGCACTATCGACAATGTAATTATGTAGGCGTCTTTATATTAGCCACTACCAATACAGATTTTATATATAATTTCAATTTGTAAAATTATATTATGAAAATAATTATTATATATCATGAAAGTAAATGATTTATTTATCATCATGATAAACTTAAGTAGTTTTTTAAATTAAATTTGGATAGTATAGTTAGTTAATTACTAAGGTGTAGTCATATTACAATGTTATAATGTCATTACGGTAAATATAATTGACATATGGTCTTTATGGTAAATAATTTATACTAAATAATTATTTTGGCAAAAGACTCTTGTAAATAAACTAGGTCTTTAATTTGGTATTGCCTATTAAATTGGTGATGATGAATAGTTGGATTATGTGAGAATGAGTATGACTCGTTGTCTTTTACTCCATTTACATACATTATGGGTTGACCCATTTAGTCGATACATGTCTAACTCATAATAATGTCCAGTTTCAAATCCTTATGTGTGAGCAATTTAGCCTAAGAGGATACCTTGTTCAGCTAGCTATAATACGTTACCACAGAAAAAAGAGTGACTTTTCTAGTATACGTGATTAATTTCCTTCCTATCAAACATTTATCCATCGTTTAGATTCTGATTGCAATTTCCCGCGTTATCCAAAAAAAAAAAGGAAAAGATACCCATATATGTGATCGATCTCAGTTTCAAATCCTCATGTGTGATCGATTTAGCCTGAGATGATACCTTTTTGAGGTAGCTAGAGCATGTTATTATGGCAAAAAGAGTGACTCTCTTAATATACGTGATTAATTTCTCACCTATCACACATTTATCCAGTAATAAACCTAGTTGTAGACTTCGACCTTTTTTGTGTATGGCAATAAATCTTCCTGATGACGGATATATGTGGTCGAGCTTAATTTAAATTGTGCATGTTTGAGCAATCTAGCTTAATGATATGACACCTTGTTAAGCTAGCCACAAGATGCATGTTACAATTGTTACTATAGCGAAAAAAAAGTGACTATTTTAATATACCTGCTTTATTTTGCTATCTAGGGGAATCCACATCATAATAAGGGGTGATGGTCACTATCCAAAATTTAAAATAATTGATTTAGAAGTGAATTCTATTACCCAAATGTTGTTGAATGGTAAATAAATAAATAATATCTCATTATATATAGTAAAAATCTTATGGTTTAATGGTAAATAATGTTCTAGTTTCCAACCTGGTGACACAGGTTCTAATCCTGTCACTTACCCCAAACATCTAATTTGGGTTCGCCCTTTGACTACACATTTGTTTTATAATTTAGCTAGTATAAATTTGGTTACAGATTCCCTCGTTATCGAATGTGATCGCTAAGTAGTGATTATCAACATGGTTATCCTAGAGGCGAGGGAGCAATAACCATTTGTGATTAAAACTCGTTTGAAAATCAAAACATTATCACTAATTAATTTTCAAAACGTAACAATAATACAATATTGGCCATCCTAAGTCGAGTTGTCGTAGATGGTAGGTCTAATATTTCCAACATCATCACGTGGCTGAAAATCGACATTTATACTAAATAACATGTATATCATCACGCCATCACGTGGTCCTTATTAGAAGGTACAATCATGTGTAAACTTTCTATTTGGATTATTTACATCTTACCATTTAGCAACACTATCGGTTAGTGTTGTGTCTAGTTCTTGAAAAGTAAGGCACGGTGGGTGGATTAAATCTTGAGACGATTTGGTGGTTGTCATTATTTTATAATGGAAAATGAGTTAGCATCATCGATGATGTCTAATTTCAGCGTCACTTCCTCACATGTAATAAGTGGACGTCTCAATGATATCATTATTTTTTGAGTAAATTAGATTTTACTCCCTTTTGAAATTAAAATTTTTAAAATTACTCTCTTTTGAAATTTTTTCCTAAAATTATCCCTTAAGCTGCATTTTTTACTAAAATTATTCCAAACTCCACTTTTAGTAACTTATTTCGTTTATTTTTGAACATATTTCATTTGTGGCTTCACAAATCTATACTTTGGAAGGTATAAATATGTAGACAAATGTAAGGGGTTCAAAAATAGAGGAAATAAATCAACTCGAATCAGTTTTTGAAAACAATTTTAGGAAAAAATGCAATTTAAGGGAAAATTTTTAGGAAAAAATGCAACTTAAGGGAGTAATTTTATGAAAAAAAAATTCAAAAGGGAGTAATTTTTAAAATTTTAATTTCAAAAGGGAGTAAATATAATTTACCCTTATTCTTTCAGAAAAAGTAACCTAATGTGTTTAGTGTGGTGGTTCCTCACCTCATCCCTTAATCATGAGATTAGGGTTTGATCTCTGCCCTTGGGAATGGAGCAAATTCTTTGGTAAGTCGTTTTTCTTTTTATGAGTCCACGCGACGGAGAGCAGGGCCGGTCCTAATGATTTCGAGGCCCTAGGCAAAATTGTAAAAATTATTCAAATAATTCAAGTGTAATTATCTAATTAATACTCTGTATAATTTAATAAAACGGACGCAGAAAAACTTTTGAATTAGATGAACTTGATTCGACAAAAATCTGAAAAAATTTAGAAAAAAAATAATTATGGATTTGGAGAATTAAAGAAAGCGTACCTTATAATTCAACCATTTTATCGTTAAAAAATCGCAATAGACTGAATTTTTTTCGAAATTTAGATATTAGCTTTATTAGACGTGTCTATTGAATGTATAATTTAGACAAATTATACAAATTATACTACGACGAACACAATTCGCATAAAATCTCAAAAAACATGTAAAATATTATATAATTCAATTCAGTTGTCCCACTAAATACGTAAAGAATTAAATGAATGAAACTATCAACGTAGTGATTTAAAAAAATATATAGAAATGTGCCTTATAATAAATTCAAAATATATATAATAACATAACAGGCTTCTTGAAACTACATTTAAGTAACACGTGTCACCTTTAACTTTCTGCCACATAATAATATTAATAATATATTATTATTATTATTATAATTATTATTATTATTATTATTATTATTATTATTGTAAAAATAAAACAGTAATAACTATATGAAACCTACATATTATTGAACTTTTCATTTTTCATGGCTCTTTGTATTCTTAGTAAATTAAAATTTCAAATTTAATATCTCTATTGATTGGGCATTCTTATATACTGATTAAAAATTAATTATATAAATATATAATTATGTAAGAATATTCATGACCTATCGTTTTCCTCATTTTGACTCATATGTTCATTAACTAAATATTTTTCACTTCATCAGTACTCATCATTATTACTATAAAAGAAAAATGTAAATTTGTCTACGTGGCGCAATATCGTTTCAGCGTTCACTCTTTCAAGCCCTCACATTCACCCTCACAAATTAACTTTGTGTCAACCAATCAAAAGCTTTGAAATTTGTCAACTCAGATTTTCAAAAAAAATTATTCTGCCTAAATCAAATACCGTTTATTCTTGCCAACTCAAATTTTATTCTAAATTTTATAATATTCTAACAGAAAGATTAGTTTTGGAAAAAATCAATTTATTGTTATATAGGAAACCGTATACAAAAGATATGATTTTATTCTAAATTTTATGATATTCTAACAGAAAGATTAGTTTTGGAAAAAATCAATTTATTGTTATAGGAAACTGTATACAAAAAATATGATTTTATCATAAATTTTATTATTATTACTCTAAAAGAAAAAATGTAAATGTGCCTACGTGGCGCAGTATCGTTTCAGCGTTCACTCTTTCAAGCCCTCACATTCACCCTCACAAATTAATTTTGCGTCAACCAATCAAAAGCTTTGAAACTTGCCAACTCAGATTTTCAAAAAAAAATTATTCCGCCTAAATCAAATACCGTTTATTCTTGCCAACTCAGATTTTATTCTAAATTTTATAATATTCTAACAGAAAGATTAGTTTCGGAAAAAATCAATTTATTCTTAGAGGACACCGTATATTTTCCTATAAAAAAAGATATGATTTTATTCTAAATTTTATGATATTCTAGCAGAAAGATTAGTTTTGGAAAAAAATCAATCTATTGTTATAGGAAATCGTATCAAAAAGATATGATTTTATTCTAAATTTTATGATATTCTAACAGATAGATTAGTTTTGGAAAAAATCAATCTAATGTTATAGGAAACCGTATACAAAAAGATATAGGAAAACTTTGGAAAGATATTTACATGATTAGTTTTGTAAAGATATTTTAAAAACTAAGTGTTTTCAATAATAGGAATATAAAAAACAAGTAGGGTTGTAAGTTTGTAACAAAAAGATTTTATTTTATGGTTAAAGATAATTATATTTTCTAATTTTATTAATTTTGGAAAAATAATTTCAAAAAATATCTCTATAAACTCGGGTATTTAAAAATCTTTCAAAATCTTTATATGTATAACAAAAAAAATTTAAAATACGTCTAAATACGTCTTTCATTTTCCATAAACTCTGTTATTTTCCATTCGTTAATATTTTCCATAAACTCGGGTCTAAATATGTCTTTTATATAACCTACCTTTTATCTCTTCATTCATCCTCCAATTTACATACCTCTAAAACATCAACTAAATTTTTTTCTCAAATATTAACACGGTAGGTAGAGGAGATTTTTTTACTTATCACCAAAAATTATTATACCGCTATTTATTACTTATCACCAACGTTTAATTTGGATTTTCATGATTTTTTTTTTTGTCGTTTCACAAAAAATGTTAGGTAGAAGATGATCGGTTAGTGTTTAATTTGAATTTTGATGATTTTGTTTTGTCGTTTTTCACAGAGGATGTAGAAGATGATGGTTAGTGTATTATAATGGGCCTTTGGGATTCGGTTGCTGAGGTTTTCTAAAATGGATACATCATTGCTATAATCATCTTCAAGTAATGTTCGATATGGGTTGGGCTGCATATTTTATAAAAAAATCAATTTGTTGGGTTGTTATTATTTTCTCGGACTTCTAAGGACGATCAAAAATCTATTATTTTGTTTTATTGTTTTATTTACGTATTCATTATGAAAAGATTTGTTAGAATCGATTTTTATATTATTTTCATTTTTTGTAATATATAAAACTTAATTATCTTAGTTTTGGTTTTTTTTATAATTTAAATATCTTAAATTACTTAAATTTGTATGTTATAATTTTTTTTTAACTATGTCTTAATTGTTTCATTTTAAACATGTCTTACAATTGTTACTCTAATAAACATTATGTCTACTTACATAGCTTAACATTCTCAAACTTGAATGTTATAATTTTCGTATATATATTTGAATATATATACAATGATATTAGATTATTTCTTTTTTATTTTTAAAAAGTACAATTGTTCAATTAAATAAAATTGCTATATAATAAATAAAATTTATATATGTCATCTTTAAAACTAAGTGTGCTCAACCCCGTGATTTTTCACGGGTGTTGCACTAGTTTGCAATTAAACAAATCTCTTTAGCTACCTTTTATGTAACTTATTTTACGATACCTTATATATAACTCATTTTTTTTAATATAATGAAAATTAAAGCGTTGAAAATCCAATTTTTCTTTCTAAGCTTACATCTCATGTCCTAATAATTGACAACATGACACTATATTATTTATAATTTTTTATCGCTTGAGTTATTTTCTTGTGTAATTTTCATTTCTATATCTCTTTTTTTATTTATCAAATGGTCATTTGCTTAGTCTTGATACCATGGTACAATGTTTTTAGACTAATTAATTTGGATTTTAGAAGGATAACATATATTAATTTATTTATCTAATGGACTTTATTTTTTTGCTCAGTACATCTATATCCATGTATAAAAAATAGTAAGTGACACCTATACTATTTTGGAAAATTTGATGGGAATAATCCCACCTTTACCCTATCTTCCCAAAATAGTCCAACCTTTAAATAATTTGATAATAATCTCACCTTTGTACATGATCTTCTCATAATAGTCTCTATTAAAAATTGACCTATTAATGTAGGTAATTCGAACTATTAGAGTGACTAAACCGAATAACACAAAAAACATCCTCATTATGATAATTATATCCCCGTATCCCCGATCCCCATAGTCTACCTTGCTTCCATCTCTTAACTCCGTCATCATCATTAACCCATGAAGATATGAACCCAAGTTTCACTTTATAGTCTTTCCGTATTCGTCACTGCCACAACTAATAAAAAATTCTAAAAATCGATCTCCCAAATTGAATCTCCTAGCTCCTGCTCCTTCTCCTTCGTGTATAACCCCCCTCATCAATATTAATGTCATGGTTATCATCCTATCATCACGAACACAACCAATGAGCCTCAACAAGCTGTAATGGCTCAATCCCACCTCTTAGGCCCACAACCGTGGTACATGCCCCGTCGGTTTCCACAATGTGGTTTTTTTCCCGACCCGTAAAGAACCCAGAAATCGATCTCTACTGAGCCGTTCGAGCTATATATCCTAGCTCCCTCACCACATCCTTGCTTCTCCGTCTACCTCGAGAGTCGTCAACTCTAGAGTCTAGGCTGTCACACCTTTGGCCACAGCTCAACCGCAGCAACCCAAGCTCGGCACATCCCACCACAAAATAACATCATATATGTATAATTCACTACTTGAAGTTGTATGATTATTCATAAAATATAAATGTATGTATAATCAAAATCACTAATTTGATGAAATATTCAGAACATTAATTACTACAAAATGGAAAAAAAACAACTTTGATCTGCAATTGATATTTGCCATTGGGAAGATGGAGCCATAAATCTCAAGTTAATATTGATAATTTAAGGAGATAAAGAGAGTTACAGTAAGAGGATGAGGGAGCTAATTGCACTTGCAGAAAACAAAAATAAAAGAGGAGGGTGATTGATATTGATACTACTATCACTGGTTTAGCAAGTTGTAGGTAAAAGGGACTAATTTGAGAAGATCCCATCCAAAGTTGGGATTATTTTGGGATTAATAAAAGGTGGGAGTATTTTGAGAAGATGTGATAAAGGTGGGATTATTTCTACTATTTTTTCATAGAAGTTGATTTTTATTATTTCTTTATTTCTTAAATATTTAGCAAAAAATGAGTTTAATGAATTATCTTTTATCGATAAGAATGGCAGAAAAAAGTTCCTAAAAATCTGGATATGAGACTATGACTTTGGTGGAGTTCGACAAGAAGTTCTATTTCCCCCTTTTTTTGTATGTACAATATTGTATAATAACTTACTAATAATTTATAGCTCATCGATCATTAGTATAAGTTTCTGAATTTCACAACTACATTGCTTAAAATGTTGATCACTGGTAAAAATTGAATACATCAAGCTACAAAGCCCCTTTTAGATATGTATTATCCACAAAATTAATTAGCTTGGGTGATCGAATAAATATGTAAGTAGTGATGGAAAATAAGAAATACGCTAATCGGTTTCTCAAGTTTCACCTACTTGACAAATTTCGACCCGAGTTTGTCAACATTTGAGATATTGTTGAAATTGGTTATGTCTTATTATTGCATTTGTTCCCCTCCATTTTAGTGAAAAAATCTTTTATGTTTGGGTTTTCTATTTTGGCGCGATCAAAAATCAATTTTTTTTCTTGTGACTAGAGTACTTAAAAAAACGTACACACTACTAAGAGCACTAGCTATAACAACTATAAAATACAAAAAGGAAGAAGTAAGGCAAAATATACATTTACAACTTAATAATACACAACAAAGTTACGTACTAATGAAAATGTAATCACAAACCGTTACAAATACCACTAAACAAAAACGCTCCGTGAATTTCACGGGAAACAGAACTAGTTGAAAATAAAAATAAAAAATAAAAAATGTTGGAGAGATGCCACAACAAAGAATAAAACACAAGACATTTTAACCTTTTAGTAAGATATAAAACCATTAAACCATTTAGCTTAGTTTGCTTTTTATATGTAATACATCTATTTGTCAAATAACAGACTTTCAATTTCACACTAATGGCCCCTTCTAAACTTGCGCTCTTGTCATTTGCCAACCCAGACACCCCTTAGGGCCGGCCCTGACGGTGAGCACCCCGGTTTACAGCAAAAGAAGAAATTATTTCATGAAAGTAATATTTAATGAAAAGAGAAAAATATATTAAAATAAGATTATATTATAGAAGAAATGGAGTGGATCAAATTGAAGCCGTATCATAGTAAAAGAACAAACACGTTATTAGCATGTTCAAGTTTATATGTACTTACTCCGTCTTTGTCAACACTTTCCGTATATTTTATTTTTTTTTTGTAATAAAATAAAATTCGGATTTTCTAACGTGTGTTCAAAAAGCAGGTATTAATAGGCTTAGTATGAAAAGATTATAAATTATTCTCATCAGAAATACAAGTATAAACTTAAATTTATCATAATTAATGAGAATATCTTATAAATTTTTACTTATTAGACTCATTAATGTTTATCCTTAGACACACGTTAGAAAATCCGAATAAAATTAAGTGAAATTTATTTATAGCCGCACTCGATAAATCTTTTTAAAGGAGGAAAGTAGGACAATAAAAGTGAAATAGACGGAGTAATATTTAAAACGTTAGTATAGACATATAGTAAGTAGCCTGTAAGAGCAATGGGTGGATTATACTACCAGATGTATACAATTAACTGTACATATTTTGAGCTTTTTAATAGAAATTTCGAGCTTTATTGGAAAGAATATGAACTATAATGAAAGTTTATAAACCCTCCTACAAAACATTGAGCTTAGAAAATTATTATACAAATAAAACACAATATATATATATTCAACTATATTTTAATTTTAATATAAAAAATTAAAATGCAACTCAAAATAGTTTAATAATTCAACAAATACATACATATATAAGCTCAATTAAATGTGTTGTAACGGAGGCGTCCCGTTACCCAAATAGTTAATTGATAAGGTGATAAGAACAATAAATAACGAATGTAAATAAAGTTGACACAAAGAATTACGTGGTTCACCAGTAAAATAACTGGCTACGTCCACCCTTCAAGGAGATCAAATTTCACTATAATGGAGAAAATAGTACAACAGTAGACCGGTACACACGCGCTCAATATGAGCCAAAATTATACCCTATTCTACCAACAAATATGGTAGTCTCAAAGAGACAAAAAAGACTACCCAAATAAGACGAAGGATAAATTATCTTGAGGCCAACCAAGATCTAAACAAACTCCTTCAATCTTCAAAGACAAACGAGACAGACGAACACCAATAATAGAGTCCTGAGACAAACTGAGTTTTCTTCTTTGGAAGGAACCTCACAAATTGACCCTCTTTATTGTGCTTTCAAATCTCTCACATCTTTGTCTCTTCTCATTAACCTAGAATAATACTTGGGTCTTTATATAGTTATTCCACCCAAGATAAAATATCTAGACTAATAAAGAAACCAAACACTATTAGGAAACTAATATAATAGTTTCCTAATCTAATTTAAGTTCTCCTACCATAAATAAACTAAGAAACCAAGTCTTAATAAGACACTTAGCTTATATCCGTCTTTGACACAAATTCAAGGCATAAATTCTCAACAATCTCCACCTTGACTTGAATTACCCAAAAACCAACCCAACATAGAAGAACCAAACCAAAATCAGCTTCAACGGAATCGATCCTCAAGTCACTATCTGTCCCGATAGTCTCCACTCTGACTTGAACACAACTCCCAGAAAAGGACAAACGAACCAAGTGTGCAACAAACGTGACCAATATACGAAGTACCCAATGTAGTAAGCTGAAACTACCAAATGTACTAAGTAACCAAAATATCTTCATACCAATAGGAAGGCCAAACGTAGCAAACTCCAAAGAGACCAAAGGCTACCAAACACCAACACAGATATATGAGATACCCAATGTCACTATGATGGAACGGTGTACCAAAAACCAACGCACACAAGACTCCAAAACAAAATCTCCTTCAAACTACGTGGCTAGATGTACCGTCGTACCAAACTGTCCCAAAGGAACACAAACGCCACGAACAAACAAATGTCTCACTTGAGTATAGTAAGTGTCATGACCACCACAAATATGCCTACACCAAGGCAACAAAACTCAAGTCGAAACCAAACATTCTAAGCGAGCACAAATTACCTCCATCAAAGATACAAACTGTTAGACTACCAAGTCCAACCCAAAAGCTCCAAAGAATAAACTTCCGTCGAAGTTTCAAATGACCCCTTACGAGATCCCAACGACTCTCTTTCAAGAGTCACAACAGCTCCACCTGGAGCCCCAAACCGCCCACCTTATGGGGCGCAAATTGCCTCATTGAGGCGACGAGACAAAAGTTGATAGCTTGTCTTGAGAACCTTGTAGTTTGACCTGTACCGGAATAGACTCCACCTTACCGTCAACACCACCATTCTCACTAAAGCTATCCAAACCCAAAAAACTATTTCTCCCAGTGAACTCTTCAACATTTAAAACATTCGTTCCCGACATCTTTTCACCCGAAAATCAAGAAACCGAAATAACGCCTAAAAGACAACTAGCGCGGAAGTAGATCCCAAATCAGAACCTTAGCTCTGGTGCCAATTGTTGTAACGGAGGCGTCCCGTTACCCAAATAGTTAATTGATAAGGTGATAAGAACAATAAATAACGAATGTAAATAAAGTTGACACAAAGAATTACGTGGTTCACCAGTAAAATAACTGGCTACGTCCACCCTTCAAGGAGATCAAATTTCACTATAATGGAGAAAATAGTACAACAGTAGACCGGTACACACGCGCTCAATATGAGCCAAAATTATACCCTATTCTACCAACAAATATGGTAGTCTCAAAGAGACAAAAAAGACTACCCAAATAAGACGAAGGATAAATTATCTTGAGGCCAACCAAGATCTAAACAAACTCCTTCAATCTTCAAAGACAAACGAGACAGACGAACACCAATAATAGAGTCCTGAGACAAACTGAGTTTTCTTCTTTGGAAGGAACCTCACAAATTGACCCTCTTTATTGTGCTTTCAAATCTCTCACATCTTTGTCTCTTCTCATTAACCTAGAATAATACTTGGGTCTTTATATAGTTATTCCACCCAAGATAAAATATCTAGACTAATAAAGAAACCAAACACTATTAGGAAACTAATATAATAGTTTCCTAATCTAATTTAAGTTCTCCTACCATAAATAAACTAAGAAACCAAGTCTTAATAAGACACTTAGCTTATATCCGTCTTTGACACAAATTCAAGGCATAAATTCTCAACAAAATGCATAATGATTGTACGATACTTTTATACATCCGGTTGTATAATGTTTTTTTGTGCTGTAAGAATGAAAACTAGTGTTTAATACTTGGCCACTTGGGTGAAATTCCAAAAAACTAAGGTTCAAACCCGCAAGTAGATTTATTAAAGCATTATTCTCGGCCCCAGAGTCCATAAATACTTCCCCATTAATACTTCCCCAGTGCGCACCAAAAATTAGGGCTTGTTTGGTTGACATAAGAGAATTGAAGTTCCCGGGAACTTCAAGATCACATGAATTTCCAATTCTTGTGAACTCGCAAAAACTGTTTGGTTCCCATATGGGAAGTTAATTCATGTGGGAAGTTCTAGGAAGTTAATTCATGTGGGAAGTTCTAATAACCAATGGGACTTGGTGAGTGGCTTCCCACATAATGGAGGAAGTAAATTCATGTGGCGAATTCTATTTCCCATGATCTTGGCAACTAAACATCATAAATTTATACTGCCTAGGAAGTTCATCATCCATGATTTTATTTGGTAACCAAATAAGCCCTTAATACATTAAAATGGGACCATCTTTACTTTGTTACGATACATCCAAATCGCGTAATACAAATTAAGAGAGACAATAACAACTGAAATATTGTCACTGAGACATCTTTAATAATGTAGTTAGTCTTGCTTGCGATGGGTCACCATTAGTGACGGATATTTTGTGAGATAAAGTGGATATAAAATGAGTAGTGGAAAAAGGGGACCACAGGAATATTGTTGATGAGAGAGAAAAAGTGGATATTTTGTGAGAGAAAACGGTATCCGTCACAAGCTTGCGACGGATAGTGCCGTTGCAAATAAGAATTTGTGTTAATAATGTAACGCACGGGAATAGACAATACTAACTCAATTGTCACTTCTCACATTTGGAATTTGGACATGATATCCATCCACTCATGAATTTACTGTCACGCTAATGCTACAGTAAAAATAAAAATAAAAATAAAAATAAAAATAAAATAAAAAAGTAACAATAAATTTACTGTCATTTTTACTTATCTTATTTAGGTCGTGAGAGAATGAATACGAAGACATTTTGTACAGCATGTTTCTATTTTGTACATTATTCACTAGAGAACCTCCAGTCTCAATTTGAAAGGGGGTTGATTTTTGTAGACGACATTTTAGTAAACGTAGACGACGTTTTTCATAAAAAAGACGAAAATACCCTTGACCACTTTATCTCACTAGAAAAAATTCTCTGAAATTCTTGAGAAAACCCGATTAATTCATCTAAAACCCAAAAAAATAAAAAACACAAAAATCACCTAAAATTCATGACGGAATCTCATTCAACCAATTCTTCGGTTAGTTATCAAATTCTTAACATTTTATTAATTATGTTATGTTTAATTTATAGTTTCGTTTAAGATTAATGATAGAAATCGATTTTTTCAACCCGATTAGGTTTTGTAGACGACATTTTTTAGGAAAATAGCATTCAATGTTTGTCCATGGAGCAGACATTGAATGTCAATGTGCGTTCCATGACCGCACATTCAATGTCAATGTCTCGCCCATGGACAATTCTTTTTTTTATATTTTTTTTTTAGTTTTCGATTATTAGTGCAATTTCAATGCTTGCAAACATATTATTCAATGTTTGTCCATGGAACAGACATTAAATGTCAATGTGCGTTTCATGGCCGCACATTGACATTCAATGTGCGGCCATGGAACACACATTGACATTCAATGTCTGTCCATGGACAAACATTGAATGTCAATGTGTGTTCCATGGCCGCACATTGAATGTCAATGTGCGTTCCATGGCCGCACATTCAATGTCAATGTCTCGCCCATGGACAATTCTTTTTTTTATATATATTTTTTTTTTTAGTTTTCGATTATTAGTGCAATTTCAATGCTTGCAAACATATTATTCAATGTTTGTCCATGGAACAGACATTGAATGTCAATGTGTGTTCCATGGCCGCACATTGACATTCAATGTGCGGCCATGGAACGCACATTGACATTCAATGTCTGTCCATGGACAAACATTGAATATCAATGTGTCATCCATGGCCGCACATTGAATGTGAATGTGCGGCCATGGAACGGACATTAATATTCAATGTCTATCCATGGACACACATTGAATATCATTGTCTAATCCATGGCCGGACATTGATATTCAATGTGACGCCCATGGCTAGTTTTTTTTTTTATTTTTTTTAGTTTTCGATTATTATTCCCCATTTTAGCGTAGTTTAGTACTTTGTTTTCCGTTTAAGTTAATTTATGTTGCTTATCTAAAATATATATGCTAATCCAATACTTAATTTTCAATTAATAGGATTCGTTCGAGGAATTTGGCGAGAATTTGGTTGATTATAATCGTTTGTTCTTTACGGATCGTGGATTTGAAACTCGTGATGAAGCATTTGGTTGGGCAAAATCGATTGCATTTTCGAACGGTTTTGCTTTGGTAAAAGCAAATCATGGGCGTAAAAGTCGAAAAGGAGATGGTTTGTTATCATGTTATTTTCGATGTTCAAGAAAAGTTTTACCTCTTCCAAGTGATGATCCCGAGAGGCGTACGAGGTCTAGTCGGTGTGGTTGTCCATTTAGAATTCGAGCCGTTCAAAACTACGTTGTCGAGAATGGAAAAACAGCGGTAGTTTGGAACGTTATTACCTCTGAAAATGGCGGCCGACACAACCATAATGTTGTCATTTATAAGGACGGAGATGAGACTACATGCATGCACGCCACCCGAAGATGTACCTATGCCACCACTAAGCCCGACTTGGTTGACATTCAAGGATAGAAGTGTTGACCACCTCGAGAAGTTATATGAGAGAAACATTGAGCATTGACACACTTCTATGGGTTCTACGCCACACCGTCGTCGAAGAAAATAGTGATCAGTTTAGTTACCATTTATTTTGATATTGTAATAACCGTTTTAGTTAAGTTTTCTATGGTTTTAATTAAATAGTACTATGTTGTTTTAAGTTTTCTATGGTTTTAATTAAATAGTACTATGTTGTTTTAAATTTTCTATGGTTTTAATTAAACTAAATTCAACAAACCACTCAATTCGATTAAATTAAATTTAACAAACTAAAAAACTACAAAGTTAACAAACTAAAAAACTACAAAGTTAACAAACTACTCAATTCGATTAAACTAAATTCAACAAACTAAAACCATGCATGAAAGCTAAAATACTACAAAGTTAACAAACTCAATTCCTCCTCTATCTCCTCCTCAGACAACTCCCCAGCTACACGTCGGAAACAATTGGCTAGTTCCCGTCCCATCTCCCTCTCCGAATCACCACTACTACCGTGACCAGGTGTAGGAACCGTTACTATACGAGGAGGTGCTGGTGGTACACGTCTCGAAGTTTGAACCACCAAACGACGCTTCGAGGATGTCACATTCCTACCGTGGGTCCGATCCGGCATTTTCATTACTTCTGTCGCTCTCCGATCTAACTCTCTATCTCTTTCGCTAGTCATCTGCATCATTAAAATAAAAAATGTTCAAAAACAGATTCAAATACTAAACAAATAAAATGGAAATTTAAATTAACAAAATAAAAATATCTTAACAAAAGTAAAATAAAGAAATTAAATGAAAATTTAACAAGTAAAATGAAAATTTAAATTAAAAAAATAAACCCTAAACCCTAACCCTAAACCCTAACCCTTAACCCTAACCGAAACTCATAACCCTAACATCACCTAAACCGTAACCCTAATATAAACCCTCAACCCTAACCCTAACCCTAAACCCTAACCTAAACCCTAACCCTAAACCCTTACCTAAACCCTAACCCTAAACCCTAACCTAAACCCCAACCCATGGTCCATCAATGTCCTACCCATGGACAAACATTGAAATTCAATGTGCAACCGTGGGAAGGACAATGAGTTCTAATGTGCAATCATGGACGCACATTGAATATCAATAATGTTCCACCATGGTTCTCACATTGAATATCAATGTTCCACCATGGTTCTCACATTGAATATCAATGTTCACCATGGTTCTCACATTGAATATCAATGTTCCACCATGGTTCTCACATTGAATATCAATGTTCACCATGGTTCTCACATTGAATATCAATGTCCCACCATGGTTCTCACATTGAATATCAATGTTCACCATGGTTCTCTGAATATCAATGTTCCACCATGGTTCTCACATTGAATATCAATGTTCCACCATGGTTCTCACATTGAATATCAATGTTCCACCATTCATCCTTCCACATTTCGACCCAAATTTCAACCTTGCCTAGAAATTAACCATTTTCTACCCAAATTTCGTCCACTTCCTGCCCAGATTTTCGACCATTACTACCCCCTACCCAGATTTCGACCATTAACAACCTAATGCTCAAATTTTTGCCCAAATTAAATCCAACAATTTCAAGCTATTCAACAATTAACAACACTACAATTACTACCTATTCAACAATTAACAACACTACAATTTATAAACTAAACATATAATTACAACAAAAAACAAACAAATTACTACCTAATTCAAATTTCACAAAACTCATATTAATACCACATTTGTAACAAAATTAAAGCTACTAATCACATATTCATATCAATACATCATTTACAAACTTATTTTAGTATCAATTTGGCCTTTGAAACATTAATTTAACATTCAATTAACAAATTTCAAAAAAAAAAAAAATACAACTTACATGGCTGCCGGCCGGTCGTCGCTGTCGCCGGTCGTCACCGTGCCCCGGTGGGTGTTGTGCGCCGGTCGACTAGGCTCGGGGTGGTGGTGGGTGGTGGTGGGACACGGTGGTGGTGGGTGGGTGGTGGTGTATGGGATTTTTTGTATGTTGAGAATTGTTTGGGTTGGGGATTAGGTGGGTTCAACATGAGAGAGAGGAGGAGAGAGACCAAGGGTAGTTTCCGTCTTTTTTATGAAAAACGCCGTCTACGTTTACTAAAATGTCGTCTACAAAACCTAACCGGGATTTGAAAATCTTATCATGTTATTTTCGATGTACAATCTTAGTTAAATAGTACGTACAATTTAACTAAAACGGTTACAATTTCAAAATAAACGGTAACTAAACTGATAACTACCATCACTTGGAAGAGGTAAACCTTTTCTTGAACATCGAAAATAACATGATAACAAACCGTCTCCTTTTCGACTAAAACGGTTACAATTTAACCAAATGCTTCATCACGAGTTTCAAATCCACGATCTATAAAGAACAAACGATTATAATCGATCAAATTCTCGCCAAATTCCTCGAACGAATCCTATTAATTGAATTTTTTTTTTTTTTTTGCAAGAAGGTTACACTTTGTATTCATCCACAAAGGGGGAATAAAAGATGATAGTTTCTTACAAGGAATAACCACTAGAAAGCAATTAAGCTTCCAAAAAACAAACAAACAAGATCAAAATCTAAGGTGTCGTTTGGTTCAGCATGGGAAGATAAAATTCCCGGGAAGATTAAATTCATATGAACTTGAAAATCACGTGAATTAAGTAAACGTTGTTTGGTTGAATGTGGGAACTTCAATTAATGTGGGAATTCCCACTTACTTAGGGGGTCTAGGTAAGTGAGTTCCTACATTATGTAGGAATTGAAGTTTCATGGGAAGTTCTAATTCCCATAAATTGGGCAACCAAACAAGATTCAATTTTTCCACTTCCCATGATTTCCCAATTCCCGTGATTTTAGAAGGTGTAAGCTGCTGGAATAATGGGAGAGACTCTGATGCGAACAACAGAGTTTTAATTTGCTGCACTATAAGAGTTGCTTGACATTCCTGATTGGCAAAGATCCTCCGATTTCGTTCCCTCCAAATGTTTTAGACTGCTGCTGCTAGGCTACTCTTTAACCACTTAGCTTTCCAGTGCTTCCTATGAGTATTGAAAATTTAGTATTGGTTAGCATATATATTTTAGATTAAGCAACATAAATTAACTTAAACGGAAAACAAAGTACTAAACTACGCTAAAATGGGGAATAATAATCGAAAACTAAAAAAAAAAACTAGCCATGGTCTAGGTAAGTGAGTTCCTACATTATGTAGGAATTGAAGTTTCATGGGAAGTTCTAATTCCCATGAATTGGGCAACCAAACAAGATTCAATTTTTCCACTTCCCATGATTTCCCAATTCCCGTGATTTTAGAAGGTGTAAGCTGCTGGAATAATGGGAGAGACTCTGATGCGAACAACAGAGTTTTAATTTGCTGCACTATAAGAGTTGCTTGACATTCCTGATTGGCAAAGATCCTCCGATTTCGTTCCCTCCAAATGTTTTAGACTGCTGCTGCTAGGCTACTCTTTAACCACTTAGCTTTCCAGTGCTTCCTATGAGTATTGAAAATTTAGTATTGGTTAGCATATATATTTTAGATTAAGCAACATAAATTAACTTAAACGGAAAACAAAGTACTAAAATACGCTAAAATGGGGAATAATAATCGAAAACTAAAAAAAAAAAAAACTAGCCATGGTCTAGGTAAGTGAGTTCCTACATTATGTAGGAATTGAAGTTTCATGGGAAGTTCTAATTCCCATGAATTGGGCAACCAAACAAGATTCAATTTTTCCACTTCCCATGATTTCCCAATTCCCGTGATTTTAGAAGGTGTAAGCTGCTGGAATAATGGGAGAGACTCTGATGCGAACAACAGAGTTTTAATTTGCTGCACTATAAGAGTTGCTTGACATTCCTGATTGGCAAAGATCCTCCGATTTCGTTCCCTCCAAATGTTTTAGACTGCTGCTGCTAGGCTACTCTTTAACCACTTAGCTTTCCAGTGCTTCCTATGAGTATTGAAAATTTAGTATTGGTTAGCATATATATTTTAGATTAAGCAACATAAATTAACTTAAACGGAAAACAAAGTACTAAAATACGCTAAAATGGGGAATAATAATCGAAAACTAAAAAAAAAAAAAAACTAGCCATGGGCGGCACATTGAATGTCAATGTCCGGCCATGAATTAGACAATGATATTCAATGTGTGTCCATGGATAGATATTGAATGTCAATGTCCGTTCCATGGCCGCACATTGACATTCAATGTCTGTTCCATGGACAAACATTGAATAATATGTTTGCAAGCATTGAAATTGCACTAATAATCGAAAACTAAAAAAAAAAAAATTGTACATGGGCGAGATATTGACATTCAATGTCCGGCCATGGAGTAAACATTGAGATTCAATGTTTGTCCATGGACAGACATTGAATGTCAATGTGTGTTCCATGGCCGCACATTAAATGTCAATGTGCGGCCATGGAACGCACATTGACATTCAATGTTTGTTCCATGGACAAACATTGAATGCTATTTTCCTAAAATGTCGTCTACAAAACCTAATCGGGTTGAAAAAATCGATTTCTATCATTAATCTGAAACGAAACTATAAATTAAACATAACATAATTAATAAAATGTTAAGAATTTGATAACTAACCGAAAAATTGGTTGAATGAGATTCCGTCATGAATTTTAGGTGGTTTTTGTGTTTTTAATTTTTTGGGGTTTTAGATGAATTAATCGGGTTTTCTCAAGAATTTCAGAGAATTTTTCTAGTGAGATGAAGTGATCAAGGGTATTTTCGTCTTTTTTTGGAAAAACGCCGTCTACGTTTACTAAAATGTCGTCTACAAAAACCAACCCCCAATTATTATTTGAAATATATTATAAAAAGTACTATTTTCACATGAAAAAGCTATATATTTACAAATTTATACAAAGTATTTTGTTTATACCTTCTTGAATTATTTAGATCAAGTTTTTTTTTTTAATTTCTTGTTTTACTTTAACCTTACAATTTTTTTGTGTTTAAATTTTAGTTCTCATCGCCGAAATCATTGTTAAATTTTTGCACCCTTGTAATCTATTAGTATTAATTAGAATCGCCCCTGCTGAGTTCGTGAGGGTTTACCAATACACACCGAGGATAACGACTGTTGTTTCGTGTTCCTTGTTAATAAAAATAGAAAAGGTTAGTTTATATATATAGAACTATATCTTTACTTTGTTAGGATACCTCCCACAAAAAAGATTATACAATCAGATGTATAATAACATCGTACAACTATGTTGTATTTTACTGAGCTTATTTGTATATTTGTTGAGCTTTTAAACTATTTTGAGTTATATTTTAGTTTTTTTATATTAAAATTAAAATATAGTTCAACTTATATGTATTGTGTTTTAATTGTATAATAATTTTCGATTCTCAATATTTTCTCCAGGAATTCATAAATTTTACCATATAACTCATATTCTTTCTAACAAAGTTCGAATTTTCTATTTAAAAGCTCAAAATATGTACAAAAAATTATATACCTCTAATGGTATAATCGTTTGAGATACATCCCAATCACGTAATGCATATTAGAGAGACAATAACAACTGAAATATTGTCACTGATTCACTGAAACATCTTTAATAATGCAACGGGAATAGACAATACTAACTCAATGGCCAGTTCTCTCACATTTGGAATTTGGAACTGCATGATATCCACTCAAGAATTTACTGTCACGTTAATGCTGCAGTAAAAAAAAAAAAGTAAAGACAAATTCACCATCAATTTTACTTATGGTGTGTTTGGGAACCAAGATTGTATTTTCAAATTTGGATTTGGATCAATTTACTTGTTTGGCAAACTAACTAGATTTGGATTTGAAAATCCAACCAAATCCAAGTAAGCCTAAAATAACCACATTTGAAATCCACCCTCCAACCCCCCTCATTTCCAAATTCTCATTTTACTTTGCTATATTTCAAATGACACATTTCAAATAAAATTCATGTAGCCAAACACTCTCTTATGTTACTCAGGTTGCGAGAGAATGAATACGAAGTAGTAAAATACTTATCATCGTTTGAAAAAATGAGTATAGTGTTATCAATGGTGGAGCGAGGCTTTAGGCATTAATTGAATAGTAGGGAGTAGGGACGTTCGCCCTTATTAAAAGATAAAAATTTTAAAATTTTATTTAAAAATCCAAAAAAATTTAATTTTACCTTATAATAACATTATTCATTCGGCCTCATTTAAAAAAAAATTGTTCCCTAAATGCAAATTTTGACTTCGTCATTGGGTATTATGTAGCAAATTTAAATATTTCTTTCAAATTCAAACAATATTTTTTTTTTAATAGTAGCTACTATACCATGTAGATGTAGAGAATAATAATTAAATGAATTGTTAGCTTGAATATTATGGATAAGCAGGAATGTTTATATAGTCATAAATAGGAATGTCAATGGGGCGGGGCGGGTGTGGAGGGGGTCAACCCGCGCCCGCCCCGCGAAAAATAAATGCGCACCCGCGTCAGCCCTGCGACCCGCGGCGGGTTGAACCTTTCAAAACCGTCCCCGCCCGTGGGGACCCGTTGACCCCCTTATCTCCTCAAGAAATGTAAATCGTAAATCTAAAATATACTAGTCGTACTACTTATACAAAAAAAGTTTTCGCAAAATGCTTTAACATTCAATTAACTAGAGTCCGTTGAACCATGAAACGGTTTTACATACAAATATACCCCAAAACACATGCACAAACCGGGAGAGGACCGAAGTGGTCTATCACCGTGCAAGAATGTTGAATCCAGACTGGCTTTATCTGGATTTGGTTCGAAACAATGCCAAAAGTATAGTAAAAGAAGTATATTAAATACAGGTACTTGATCTTACGTTTTGAGCCAAAGAACTAATCATTGAAATTATTTGTAAATTCTGACAGAGTATTAGAAGAGTAAACAAAAGTACAAAACAAACGAACACTGTTCAGTTCTTCATATTCAGTTCTTCAGCTCCGTTTACCGTTTTAAGTTATATTATTTTATCTATATATATATTATGTTAGATATTATTATTTATTAGGTGGGTATAAGCGGGGCGGGGACATGTGAGGCGGGGCGAGCGGGGTGGGTGTGGGGCGGGGTGGGTATGGGCGGGTCTCATGTGATAGCCGCACCCGCCCCGCGACCCGCAACGAATGATGCTTTTGAAACTCATCTCCGCCCCACGACCCACCAAATCATTACCCACACCCGCCTCACGTGGGACGAGTGCGGGACGAGACTCGCCAATACTCGCCCCATTGACATCCTTAGTCATAAAGATATAGTTGACCCATTATAGAAAACTAGGGAGTCGTTTGGTTGATTCGGGAAGTAAATTTTCCTAGGAACTTACAATTCATGCATGGGAAATAAGTTCCCACATTCAATTCGGGTGAATTTGAGAAAAGTGTTTGGTTGCGCATGTAGGAATTAAATTCCACAGGAACTTCGAATGACCAAGGAGTGAGTAAGCAACTTCCTACATTATGTAGGCATTGGAAGTTCCTAGGAACTTCTAATTCCTTCATTTTACAAAAATTATGGCAACCAAACAACCCATGTTTTTGCAAATCATGGAATTTTGCAATTCACGTATTTTTAAAGTGTCAACCAAACAACCCCTAAAACTATTATAAATCTTACTACACCATCACAATATAACCATATTGTGAATAATTATATTATAATAATAATATTATTATATTCATTATACGTAGCATTGTCATCGGATAAGAGCATTGTACAATTATAATATATTTAACTGACTTACGTATTTTTTTTTGAGTTTTTAATCTATTTTGAGTTATATTTTAACCTTTTGATATTAAAATTAAAATAAACTCCGTAGTTGAACTTATTGTTTTAATTGTCTAATAATTTTCTAAGTTTAATATATTTGTAAAGGAGTTCATAAAATTTATATATTCTTTTCGCTTAAACTCGATATTTTTATTAAAAAAACTAAAATATGTATCATTATTAGTTCTATACATCTGGTTGTATAATTCAGCCATTAGGGGAGAGTTCAAAAACAACACCCAGAGTCTAGACCCATCATATTTAATTTATCGTTTAAAATCTTTTTTTAATACTACAAGTAACTAATATTTGGAAAAAAAATGAGTAGAAGGGTGAAAAATACTATTGTCAAGTGATCGTCAAAGCTTAAATATAATCTGATGAGTTGACACATACAAATTCCACATCAAGGAAACAAAAAAAACATGCACTGTGCTAGGTTAAGGATGAAAGTTGAATGGTTGACAATTGGCCCATTATTGGAAAAAATAATAAGTTTTCCTTAGGACAGATTTGTCTTACGTTTAAATTGAGCGAATCAAATAATATTCACTTGTATAAATAAAATAAAAATGAAAAAAGTTTAGAAGAGAGCAAGATTTTTATCAGATCTATGTAAATGATTTATTATTTAACGGTATTAAGTTTAAGGGAGATACTTTTGTTTTAAATAAAAATTTGCATGAGCCAATTATAAGAGTGGAAGATATCAAAAGCAAAAATCTGAAATATTGAGATGCGATAAGAACCATATGTTAAAAGCTAAAGGATCTCCATTTATCTTAAAATGGTGGAGGACATCTTTCCACTCAATCATTCATTAAAATAGTTAAGGATGATGTTCATCCATTGTAGTTTATATGGCTTATCTTGGACTCATGTACAAGTGTTGGGCATGACCGGTGAGGAGACCGGACCCATTAACTGAGTCGGACGGATCAGGTTTTGATCGGGTTAGGTCATATTACGAGTCAAGTTACATCGATTACGGAGTAAGTTAGGTTCAAATAAATGCACACACTCGCTATTTGTCTATATTTCGGTGTAAAATTGTCATCTGGCTCCCCTTAACTTAATGGTCGAGGTTATTAATTTAAACCTCAATTCTCTCTCCCGTTTACTTCACGATCGTCACTAAATACAAGTAATAAGTGCTTCCAACACCATTTTTTTATCATTTTCAAATAAAAAAAACTTTAAAGTTTACCCTGAAAATTTTAGGGATCATTTAGTGTTGATTGGTCAAGATTTTGGGATCTTTTAAGGTTCATGTCAAAGTATCAGACACGCCATTGGTCAGATTTTGGGATCTCAGCCGGATACGGGTCGAGTATAAAGGTGTGTTTATGTTAAACATAAATACATGTTTTTTTATGTTAAAGAGTTACCAGTTTTTTGAGTTATCTTATTTTATGATTCTTAATCTGAACTCAGTATTTACAAAAGATGTGCCCCATAGCCCATAGGCAACTATAAATCCCTTATGGGATCATTTTTTTTCGTATCATTGATAAATAGTAACCACTTTACCGTAAATAATTATCACATGGCGCATGTAAGACTGTTCCACACTAAAATTTAAGTGTAGCCACATATCAACAAATTCAGAGAGACTTTTCTGTTGCAAATACAATATTATCCGTGCCACATGCCCACATTCTTGGAGTTCTTATCCAATAATACAGCATTACCATTATAAAGATTAATTTTAATAAACCATAATAATACTGTGTTACAGTAGCAGTGTTGCCACACTTGCCAGTATATCTACTTACAATGCTCATACAGTCACATAACAATAGTATGATTTGGGTTCGACTAACATAAACCAAACCGTCATATTCTCCCCACGGCCACGAATTTATGTAAAACTGCTATGCCATGCCTACGAGTTTCCAAAACCTGTGGATATCCGATAGGAAAGTCCCTGCAAGGTGATACTCATGAACTCGGTTTTTTCCTTACCTTGGTTTTGGCTCTTTTAAATGAAGAATAAACAATTAGACAAAAAAACGCGGTAAGAGGGGCAATATCGTAAAATAACACACATAATTCGGAAGTACTTAAAGCCAGCAGAAGTGGAGAATTATAGGCCCAGACAGTCCAGCACTCTTGCATAATGCCAAGGAACTTGCATCATAATCCTATCATAACAAGTACTTCATACAATAATGTCTAGATTGTCTACATCAGTGATATTGCCTACTAAGATAACTTTGTTTTTTCTCGAGTTATTTTAGAATCACAAATTCTCATTTTTGACGTCTCACAATTGGTTAAAATAATGTTAAAAAGAGGTGACTGTCAGTCTTTGTAACTTTTCGTCAAAATAATGTTAAAAAGTAGATGTAACACTGCATTTGATTCTTTCAAAACAGCAATATTGTTGGTGATTTAAGTGTAATTACTAGTTTGTTTTTGCGTAATTAAAATTGTTTAGATGAGTGATTTTCTAAATAATACTCCGTATAAAATAAGTTCGGGGACGCAAAGTGGTCCCTCATGGGGGTAATAATGATTTATTACGAAATATTCAAGGAATGCAACGGAAATCCAAGAGTTACATTGTTTAGCAAATTCGTTTCCCTAAATCTTACCCTGCATATATAAATATGAGTGAAAGTTGATGAATTCTGTACAAAAAAAACTTCATCAAATTTTGCATCTAAAATCATTAACAATCTTCATCAAATACTTTTGATTTTACGTCTCTGTTGTTTTTGCCAAAACCAGAGTGACACCGTCTTATCTCAGTAGAAATTTCGGAGTAACCCATGCACTGATTAAGGATCGAAATATTCTATTAGGAACGCAAAGATGTGATTCGGTGTGGTTTAATAATTGTCAGTCCCTATTCCGTGCATATCAGTATCTAACAAATATCAGCCGTGGCAGCGTAAGGAATCAAAATCAAGGTACTTTGGGGGATAACAGGTAAAAAAATTCTAGCAGGGCGAAGTAGTAACGAAATATAATTAAGGAAAAAACCGGAAATTTCATTGTTGGGGGAGTCGTCCTTGCTAGCCATCTCGCTCTGCCATCTGAAAATCGTAATGTTACTAGCCTAATTGAAAAGATAGGACAGCAGTCGCGGCACCATATCAGAGTATGTAAACCTTGAAACATTATGCTAATGTTACAGACTTACAGCATTACAGGAGATCTTTGCTGCAGAAAGAATTTGGCAGAAAGGTCACAAAAACAGTAGTGCTTCTATATCAGATAGCATGCTTTTCAGATAATAATCAATAAGTTATCATAGACAGCTCATTGATGTTTTAGTCGGCCAGTCGGCTACAGAAACAACAAATAACTAAGCCTCGAGTTTCAGAAGCAGAGAAACTCCAGTTCGTGAGGCCAAATGAGGTTCCGTTCTAAAACTAATTGTCAGCCTGTGGACAAATTATATCAGCAAAGGGTAGATGAAGTTAAATATGACAGTCAATAGGGAAAAACCGCGGTACAGAAAACTCTACTGAGAATACTTGATGTGTCCTCTGCCACAACTTTCTTGTATTTCTTATGATATACTAAAAGAAGATTTAAAGTTCAGGATAACTTAAAACAAACCAGATAATGCTCCAACATAAACAAACCACTGTGTTAAGTGTGTTTTTCGTCCACGTCGTTGATCAGCAGTGAGTACCTAAGAAACAGGACTTCTTTGCTCTTACAATTTTATATTCTGCAACTTTTTATCAAATCTTGACCTATTTATAAACACCCACCAAATGAAGCAGAATCATATTAATTTCAAAACATATTTCTGTGAAGTCATCATCTCGCGGTCGTTCTCACACTAGGACTAATAGCATGGCTGATAAACTACATCTTGCTGTTGGAATAATGGGTACATGTCTAACATATCTTATTCATATAGATGCATGGTATTAAATTAAATCAACGTCGTGACACCAAAACGAGTCCCTTTTGTAAAGGTTTTGTAAGTAACTGTAACTGCACGCGTCTTTTGTGGCTATATAACCCACATTCAACAACATTAGACCATAATCACCGATACCACAACTGTGACAGAAGCCGAGATTCAATAACCAAGTAAATTTCTTCTTTTGCAGGGAATGCGGCTTCTTTGTTACTTTATGGAGCACCTGTGTATGTTCTAAATTCTCTCTTTTATTCTGATGCAGTAGAATTAAGAATATGGCATGTAATTATATAACCTGCAAAATTAATTTGTTCCCAGATTGACATTTTCAACCATCATAAGGAAAAAGAGCACTCAGGAGTATTCATGTGTTCCCTACATTGTTGCTCTACTGAATTGCCTCATCTATACCTGGTATGGCTTACCTATCGTAAGCTGTGGATGGGAAAATTTCCCGTTAATAACCATTAACGGCTTAGGTATCCTCCTGGAGGCCTCTTTCATCGTTATCTACCTTTGGTTCGCTTCAACGAGGGGAAAGGTAAGTATATAGGGTATCTAGCTCTTTGAAACACTGTAAATTTTAGGACTCAAGAACTTTACTTTTTCAGGCTGGTGTACATCCGACATCCCCTAACCCCACCACAACCACGAGCCACTAAGGACTAATGCTACGTGCAATCGTGCATGTCCCATAGAAGGCCAAATTCCCGTCTTTACATTCAAACGGGATAATGAAAAGGGTGATTTAGAAGTTCTCATAATTACACAAACATCATGGAACATCTGCAAAACTTAACTGTGCAGGTGAAGGTGGCTGCAATAACAATACCTTTTGTAGCAGTTTTTGGTGCGACTGCGTTGATTTCCGCCTTTTTGCTCCATAATCATCACCAACGGAAAGTTTTTGTTGGTAGCGTTGGACTGGTGGCTTCTGTCGCGATGTATAGTTCCCCACTTGTTGCTGTGGTAAGTCTTTCACATACTTCCTATTAAAATGTTACTGTAAAATATAGCATGCATTCAGCATTCCTCAGAAAACTTCTGATATCGGAACATATTTAACTAGACGATTAACATTTTTTTATGGAATCTTACCACAGAAACAGGTGATAGAGACGAAAAGCGTGAAATACATGCCGTTTTATCTATCATTCTTCTCATTCCTTGCAAGTTCCATCTGGATGGCTTATGGAATACTGAGCCATGATCTCTTCCTCATGGTTCGTTAATCGTTATGCAATCTATGTATTCCAATCATGGTAGATAAATCTTATAAATATTATAACACGTTTTAACAACGGCTATAATTTCGTTTGACAGTCACCTAGTCTGGTTGGATGTCCCCTGGCTATTGTCCAATTGGTACTCTACTGCAAGTACAGAGATAGACAAGTCCCGGAAGAAACGAGCAAATGGGATGTGGAGAAGAATGGAGGTGGAACTAAACAGGTGGAGCTGGTGACGGATGGCCATGTAAACACTTGAACATAAGCTATAAATTCAGGTTCATTTTCGTCTCAGGGTGTACTAAGAACACTTCCCAAATGTACCTCGTAACAATGGTTATCAATGGTGAACCTTGAAATGACTATCTTCATGTGGCTGTGAATCGAATAACTCGACCCAACAGATATAGAGCTTGCTAGGTCACACAATGATCATTAAAGCCATTATAACTCGGTCACAATGTACAGTCACGATCTATAATTAACGCCTTGGTATGATGATCAAGTATCTGTCATCTTTTATCAATGTAAATTACTCGCTTGTGAAATGTCAAATAGGTTAGCGTCCATATTAAGAATCACCCGCCACGATTGTCGACTGAACACTTGACGAAAATCATCCTGCACGATAAACCACTAGCGCAAGCCGCAAAGGCCGTCTTTACAACAGTTGCAAGTGAGCCTGTTCCTTTGCAGTCCATACACTCGTAACACAATCGGACATACACGCGCTCGCGTAGAATTACATCACTAGTCTGCAGTTTATTCCCTCACCTTGTTTAACCAGCTACATTGTCTTATATCTCTATCATACAGAGTACAGACTACAGTAAGCCAAGTTTTTCAGGGTTTCGGATATAACAGCTCGATCAGGCATTTCATCAAACAGTTTATGTGCATCGTCTATATTAGGATATGAGGCCCATTAGGGCCTACTACCATTAAAGTAGGGTTAGGGTTTATGAAATGTGACTCACGTAAGCTATTAGCCTATTATAAATAGCTTATCATATATCATCTAACACACCGGATTAATAATATACTCTTCCCTTATACAAATCTCTCCCATTAGTATTCTTAACAGTCTATTTGCCCCTCTAACACACAATCTCTTCGTCTCAAATTTCAATCATTTATTTACCTTTTAACGATCAAAAGAAAGGGACTATTTTATTTCGTCTATTTCCAGTTTCCGGCCATTTAATGGTGGTTAACAATTTTCCTTTTTAAAGATACAAAAGCCATAAATTCTCTTGGGATATTCTATCCTCGAGTTTTTCGGGTTTCTATGTTTACCCCTTCTTCGTTTATTTTATGTTGTACACTTAAACTTCTTACTTAGTGTTCCATCATGATCTCGTTTAACTTTTTATTTACTTTACCACTATCAAACAACCGTATTTTAATCTTTATTCTGACTTATTATTTTATTAACGTTGCATCACCATCCTATATGAGAAGTATCACAAATTGCTTTTAATAAGCATAAACTACAATTAAAAACATCTAATATGATCTACAACATGATCATGGAAATTTGATGAATTCTTAGTTAAATTTGTATACTATTTGGTAAGTTAACGGGTAATTTGGCGAACTAATAAGTAAACGGTTATTGACTAATTCAAATGAAAAATAGATGATATAATAGGTAAATTAAGAAATCAAATTAACAAAGAAAACAATGGGTGTTAGTAGGGGTGTTCACCGGTCCAAAACAGAACCCGACAAACCTATGGACCGGATAGTCATCAAACCTAAGACCGCGGACCGGACCGGTTGGGAGGGGATCCGGACCCGACCGGAACCCTTTAGGTCCAGTTTTTCCGGGTTTGGACCAGACCGATACTACCTTACAGAGGAAATTTTATTTTATTTTTTATGTGGACAGATCGGACCGGACCGGGGACCGGGGACCGGTCACCATATTTTTGGGGACCCGAAGACCGAACCGGTACTTATTCTATCCGGACCGGACAGGACTGTCCGGAATAATCGGGTTTGCCGGTCTGGGTTTTTGTTAAGCCCTATAAACATAAATTGTCACCTTTTCGGTTTAATTATTGTTTACATATATATATATAAGGGGTATTATAGAAAATTCTTGTTTTTGAATGGATTAAATAATCGATTAAATGATCAATGTAACAACCATAAAAATTCGATGCAAATTTCTAGGAGAGGGGATATAGCCATATAGGTATGTTTCGGTTGAGCAAAATTATCGATCATCCCGCAAAAAAAAAATTATCGATCATTATTGACCAATAAAAATTGCTTTGAGAAATATTTTCCTATGGAAAAAATATCAATATAATACTTGAATTTTATGTCATTAGGATATTTGTAATTTTCACGGTTAGCAATTTAAATGATAAACGAGACCTGAAGAATCTAAATAATGGTTGATGACAATGATACAAAAAAATTTATATAACATGTTATTAACTTGATGATGATAATTACTGAGAGGCCTATGGTTGAAATACCATTACAAACTCCAGTGGTGTGGCACAAAGATGGTAATTACTCAATGGGTAATACACCACTGAGGCCAAATTTGAGGGTGAGTAGGCATGAGACAGCAGGTGCTTGCAGTAATCACACCTTTGGACAACAATCATTCCTGGAGGTTTTGAATAGGTCGAATACACCCAAGGAAGGAATTGGGACAAGTGGTAATGTTCCTCACCATATGGTGGGGGATGTATAACCTAGGATTATGGAATGTTAGGGGACTTAACTGTTAGGTTTAACTAGTTGCTCATAAACTAATTTTAGTCATACTAACAAAACCCTTTAATTAACTCTTTAATTAACAAATAAATAAACTCGTTTATTAGATCTTATGCATGCTACTATATGCGGAAATAAGGAGAAAATGAACCCTTACACACGGTCCAAGAATATGCAAGGATGATCCTCCAAGTACCCAAATTAGAATACCTCCTTCGGATGCACCAAGACAAGCCCTCAATAAACCGACCCTTATTAGTGCTAGACAAAGAATCGGTTTTTTTCCTTAAATAATTCTAATCACTCTTATTAGAATATAAATACAATACTACTACTAGTATGTTGATATTATCTTTATAATATATGTATTGAGGTTATAAAATCTCTCTTACACTTAGTGTATCTCGGCTAGGTTTAGAGAGTTTTTTGAGTTTTCTACACACTTAGAAAATTTTGCAATAGCATTAGTGTTTTATGTGAGCATGCAACAACATTTTAAATGGTGTTGTTGTGGTAAGTGGGAGGCCGGGTATGGGGAGCATCAAAGAGAGACAAGTTCTCTAACCCATGCTACTTAGGGTGGCCTAGATTGTGTTTCCAAGATATCCTCTTAAACATAATCATTAAGGAGTGTTTAACACATTAAACATGCTCATACCCACCTCCACTAACCGTCCATTTTTAAGTGTAAAATGGATTTCATTTTATAATATGTCAATTGTTCAATTTGTACACAATGTGACATCTAATAAGTCACTAGGTAATACAATAATAATAATATAAATATTTATCATATAAATATTGTATATAAAATAAATCATATTTATAATTGACATGTAATTCGAAATTACAATTATGAAATGACAATTTAATCGTCAACACGATTTACAACCTTTGTATTAATTATAGCTCAAATAATCCTAATAACGATATAATAAAATATCGTTTAATGTTTAACAATTGACACGTTTCAATTTTAAACATAAATCTTACAATAAGATTTAACCTCTAATTTCTCGATACACGAGTTTAAGGAATATGATCAAATCGTATCAATATACATTTGATCATTTAATCAATTAAGGGAATTGTCCTAAAGGTGTGACCTAAAGGGATCAACTGACCATCACCGTCATACGACACTAATGTCAAACTCTAGCTAGCCAATCATTACCGATTAATGTTGGTCAGTTGACTAATAATTCTCATCATCCCTTGCGCATTCTCGTTATGAGATTTAATCATGTGATCGCACTATTGTTGAGGACACATTTCCCAACAATCTCCCACTTGTCCTCGACAAGTGTGCGTCACCAATTCTCTTGTCCTATTACAATCTCCCACTCAATGCAAGATGTCTCTCTGAGATCGTACTTGCATTCGATCATATCATGAGTGGTTTCCTCGATCTGGAGAATAACTGTCTGACCGGAATTATCTACCATAGATACCTTCCGAGCGTGGCCACGCATTTCCAGTTAACTTCTCCTCGAGTGGCCCTGAGATTTGAACAACCCTGACAAGGGGTGGACAATTTCTATTGCACTACTTCCTTCAACTGGTCACAGTCAGTCACAACCCAAAACAATCCCATTTGACTCCAGTTACGAAAAGTCGTAGAGAATGGATCAAAGTTATGCCTAAACTGTACCATCTTGGGAGAGTAGTCTTTAGTCTAAGAATTGACTCACAAGAATACTATAGCAGCTCTCGCCACGACCCGGCTATAAAATTTCCAGAACTCTATAAGCGGTCACATTGCCCGACAGAGTGTCTCTTACAGTCTGCCTATGTGATCGACTAGTCATCACATATGACTCTATGGCACTTGAACTTGCCATCAATCGCCTCACACTCTAGTCGCTTTGAGACGTCACCTCATGTAAGCGGCTAGGGGCCATACTAAGTCAATCCAGTTCACTTGTGGGGTTCAAAATTGTCTCTTACAACCCATTTGGATTCTGACAAAGTATCTTTTACTTTGAGTTAATTATAACTCAAATGATGTTGTCATGCAACAATAGTCAACACTATTAACTTGCATTTGATGCACAATCATCTATTTGTATTAGTGTTTTGCGAATAAACCTTTTATTCATGATTGCAAAACTTACAAATTTTGGTCTCCTTTATTATCATATTATCTCGTATAATATGATCCCTTTTAAGTACATATCTAGAACTCTTTCTAGATTTTGAGTTTCCTTTCCGGAGGAAAGCTCCCACTGTTATCTCATAACTTGTGACGTATCGATATACTGGAGGGATTAAATATCACTCACTATAGTCACTTATGTACTGAAATCTATATTGTAGTCTATTTATGATTTCATCATTCTAATAATTTTCGCTCATCTTGGCTATTTGATAATGGTTTCATTCATCGTTATGAATAATGTATCTAACCATTCTATCTTCTAGTGGGCGACCTTTTATTATCCATATAATAAACCTTCCCTTTGAAGCTCCATCATCATATGATTTAAGTTATTTGATCACCTAGAATTGAAAACCTCTTATTCTTTACACCTTAAAGAATCACCCATTCTCTCTAAATGGTAGGCTTAATTCTTTTAATGAAATTGCTCCCACTAAAATCAATATCTCTCGATATCTTAAATGAACCGTTCATTTCTCGCATGTTAAACTATTACTTGAATCATTATCACTATCACTATCCCTATAGTGATCTGTTTCCATTCAATCAATCATTACCTTCTTATAATGTCTTCGTTTCCTCGAGACGAAAATGACATGATAATTTCTTTATAACTACATTGAGAGGATTGAGATGATTTCTTCTCTTTTATCTTATAAACTTAGAAGAATCATTTATTAAGGAACCGTTTTCCTACCGATTTCATACGGGGTTTCAAGTTTCCTCTCGATGAAACAATGAACACAAAGAACCTTTCTTCGAGTGTCCTCCCGTAGTTTCTTTAGTGTCCTCTCGTAGTTTCTTCAAATCATTTAGGGCTCTTCTTAAGACTCCCAAGTAAGAATCTTCTCTAAGATCCTTCCTTTATTTTCATCATTGGTTTGCGAGCGAAATATTTTCTCCCACTCTATCCTTCTAACAATAACCTTTATTTGTTTAAGGATAGCTATTTCGATTAACCAATGTATCTGAATGTTTGAAGTTTGATAGGTGTGATGAATACATTCTCATTTTCACTTAAAATGAAAATCTTATAATGAACTGATATAGTCTCATTTTGATTGAATGTATCTCATGGGGTGTAGTTCTCCGTTTTAATCAACACTTTGATTATCTTATACTTGATCGTATCAATATTTATTGTGTGATTAGATCACTTTTATTCATGTTTAAACAAGGCATGCATTATTTGAGAAATCAAAACATTGATTAAGAACAAAAGTAGTGACTCGGGTTGAAAACCAAGTCACCAATATCCAAAATTACAACCATTGTTTTAGGATTTTAATCCTTGTCTTACAAGAAAATAAATTGTTCCATAAATAAATGCAAAATATGAAAGAAGACGATATGAAAAATAGAGGCTAGCTCTTCAAGTCTTCGATCATTTGGATGCTACCATAGCCATCCAAGAAAGGAACTTCAAGCTTCCTTCTCCTTGCCCTTATCATTATTAGGGGGTGGCCCTTTAAAACAATTAAAAAGGGTAAACATCAACACATTTGTATCACTATACATAAGTTGATAAATGACATGAATCATAAACGAGAATTATTACCTACGGCGGTTGCCTTCCCATTTTTGAGATCGCTTAAGTATTTGGGGCAATTTCTCTTCCAATGACCGATCCTCGTGCAATAATGGCACTTGTCTTGCTCTTTTGAAGACGAGGTGGAAGCGCCTTTCGAAAAGGTCTTTTCTTTGGTCGCCTTGGGCTTGAACGTTTTCTTGCCCTTGCCTTTAGAGGCATTCCTCTTGAAGCTCGTTTTCCCTTTCTTTTCGATGTTCAAAACATCCTTGGTGGAACTTTCATGAAGTCCCACGTCCCTTTCGGCTTGGACGAGCATCTTATGCAACTCTTCCAACGTGGTCTCTTGGTTTCGCATATTGAAATTCACCCGGAATTGAGCATACGCCTTAACCTTATTGAGCGAGTGAAGAACTCGGTCAATAATTAGAGAGTCGGGAACATTAACATTTTGAGCTTTTAGAGTCTCCGCGAGCTCAACAAGTTTGAGCACATGAGGGCTTATCTTTTGCCCTTCCTTGAAAGTAATGTCAAAGAAGGCGGAAGCCGCCTCATATTGAATTACCCTTGGAGTTTGCGAAAACATGGTCGCAAGCTTGGTGTATATCTCATACGATGTGGTCAACTTAATCATACTCCTTTGGAGATCCGGCTCCATGGAGAAGATGAGCACATTTTTAAGAGCGGAGGACTCTTTCATGTAGGCTTCATAGGCCTCACGAGTTCCGACCGCGGAACGAGCGGTTGGAGCGGGAGGAGCGGCTTCGGATAGGTAACGACTCTTATCGTCACCTTGAGCGGCCAAAAGTAATTGCGCATCCCAATCCTTAAAGTTTGAACCATGCTTATCGAGTTTGCAACGATCCATAAAGGATCGAAGCCATGATACGTTAGTGAGAGGTGGAGCGTTGGTTGCCATAATCGATGTTGAAAATTAAACTACAATAATAAAAGGATAAACAACATCATTTTAAATTCATAATTTGAATTTTAAGAAACTTAAACATGTTAAGTATATTTACTTAATGATCTCTTACCCAATTAAGTAAACAATCCCGAGACCCAAACCCATACTAATCCGGGCACGGTGTAGCCGATTCAACCCGTATCGGTATAATTTGGTGGATTAACCCTTTAATCGGTTCTACTCTTAGAACTCTCGGTCGACAATTTTCTTAAAATTATCTTTAGCCCGAACTTATTGCAACTACGGTTACGAATACTTGCGTTGAGATCAACCAAATTTCAAGGTGTAATCTTATTACCCCACTTACCCAACGTGACAATATTAGTACCCCGGTGTAGCCGAGCCTACGTTCTTGTGAAGAAGGGATTCATGGGTCCGTACTTTTTGGTAAGGCTAAGTCTCAATATTTATATGTAAGAGATCTAGTCAAATTATTATCTATCTCCGTTTAAGTGAACTAAGTCGGTGAATTATCGATAAAATAAAAGACTAGGTCGACTAAGTCGAAACATGCATGATACGATGTATGACGATTTGGCTATGCATGCAAACATATAAAAAGCAAAATAAAAGCATAAATAAACCCTAGTATGGCCTTTCCTAGAAAAGAAATAATAAAAGTACAAATTTGGAAACCAACTCCTTTGGTCCCTTGAACTTCACGCGGCACGCACTTCGAGGTAAACACCATCTTGTCGGAACTCCTTTCCGAATGGCACCGTCTTCAAGGAACTCCGGATTTTACAAATATTACAACTTTTCTAGTCTACTTTATACATTATAAAATAGAAATAAATTACAATTGGGTGATACGAGATCACAAAATTACAACCGAATCGGTAACCCCTTACATTACGGGAAATACCGATTTAAAAACTAAGGCCATACTAAGTAAATTACATAATTCCCAAAATTACGTAAAAATAAATCATGACATTCATAATATAAAATATGCAATACTTATGTAAATATGAATTAACATGCAAACCCTAAGCCAAATCGTCCTATTTAAAACACTTATTTAAATAGTTATCGTAAACCTTGGTTTATGGAATCGCGTGTTTTAACGGTTAACAACACTATGCATTAAATGAAACGGTTTTCATCCTTAAGTTAATCATCCTAACTCTTATAGGTTTCAAAATTTAGTCTTACTCAAACTTTGAACATGATTTAACTTAATATATTTCAATATTGATCGGTATTACTCGGTTTTACGGGAAAAATAATATAAAAAAACAAAAGAGTCATTAAAAAATTTCGAAAATTCAAAATTCAAATTTTGAAAAATCCAGAATGTTCTTAAAATTTTCAGAAAGTTAAAATATTAGTATTTTATACGGTTTTATTATTATTTCGAAAATAACACGTAAAACGAGCAATTTAAGTCGGAAAATTCAATAATTAACTTCATAAATGCAAATTAAATACTAATAATATTTTTATACCTTCCAAAACATTTTAAGAACACAAGATGGACAGAAAATTAAATGGCACATTGCCCCATAGCCGAAATAATTGCATGACTCTTTTAATTAATTTTAAATGTAACCTTTTTATCAAATTAAAATTAAATAAAATCAAATCAAATCTGAAACTTTTGGCTCCCAAGAATATTTTCATGATGAACATATCACATATGACTAATATGGGTTACATTTTCGGCCATTTTTAACAACATTTGCAAATTTTAACGATTTACGTCATATATCGTACGATTTTAACCTTTAAAATTATTTCTCAAGCATAAAATAAGATAAAATTCTCGAAAATTTTATACATGCTGGAAATAATATATATGACATCGTGTTAAATTTTTATGGCCAAATTCCAACTTAAACTATTAAAGTCGAAATTATGTCACTAATTACCCGATTTTTACATTAAAAATCTATAATATTGCAATATTTGAGATAAATTTCTGGAAAATTCAACATAAAATTTAAATATTGCATGTGACATCCTCATAAATTTTTATAGTCAAATTCATAATATAACTATTTTAACCCATTTTTATTCATCTTATTGCATTTTAACCATTAAAATCCATATCACACGATTTAAAGGTCCATAATTTACGAAAATTCATATTCATATTATAGAAAATACATGTGATATCATAATGAAAAATCTCGGCCAGAAGCTTATTTTAACTATTTTTCCCAAAAATAACCATTTTTAACCATTAAAAATCAATAAAATCCGAGATTTAAGTACCAATAAACAATATTCATGCAAAATATATTCCAAATATTCTAAAACCTTTTAGAAAACAGTAGGTATTCATGCTAAATTAATTTCGTGCATATCATATATCAAACGAAAAATCCAATTTTATTTTTGTTATCACTATAACTCCGTAAAAACGTAAACGGAAAGCATGCAAACAACCTATTGCTCTGATACCAATTGTTAGGTTTAACTAGTTGCTCATAAACTAATTTTAGTCATACTAACAAAACCTTTTAATTAACTCTTTAATTGACAAATAAATAAACTCGTTTATTAGATCTTATGCATGCTACTATATGCGGAAATAAGGAGAAAATGAACCCTTACACACGGTCCAAGAATATGCAAGGATGATCCTCCAAGTACCCAAATTAGAATACCTCCTTCGGATGCACCAAGACAAGCCCTCAATAAACCGACCCTTATTAGTGCTAGACAAAGAATCGGTTTTTTTCCTTAAATAATTCTAATCACTCTTATTAGAATATAAATACAATACTACTACTAGTATGTTGATATTATCTTTATAATATATGTATTGAGGTTATAAAATCTCTCTTACACTTAGTGTATCTCGGCTAGGTTTAGACAGTTTTTTGAGTTTTCTACACACTTAGAAAATTTTGCAATAGCATTAGTGTTTTATGTGAGCATGCAACAACATTTTAAATGGTGTTGTTGTGGTAAGTGGGAGGCCGGGTATGGGGAGCATCAAAGAGAGACAAGTTCTCTAACCCATGCTACTTAGGGTGGCCTAGATTGTGTTTCCAAGATATCCTCTTAAACATAATCATTAAGGAGTGTTTAACACATTAAACATGCTCATACCCACCTCCACTAACCTTCCATTTTTAAGTGTAAAATGGATTTCATTTTATAATATGTCAATTGTTCAATTTGTACACAATGTGACATCTAATAAGTCACTAGGTAATACAATAATAATAATATAAATATTTATCATATAAATATTGTATATTAAATAAATCATATTTATAATTGACATGTAATTCGAAATTACAATTATGAAATGACAATTTAATCGTCAACACGATTTACAACCTTTGTATTAATTATAGCTCAAATAATCCTAATAACGATATAATAAAATATCGTTTAATGTTTAACAATTGACACGTTTCAATTTTAAACATAAATCTTACAATAAGATTTAACCTCTAATTTCTCGATACACGAGTTTAAGGAATATGATCAAATCGTATCAATATACATTTGATCATTTAATCAATTAAGGGAATTGTCCTAAAGGTGTGACCTAAAGGGATCAACTGACCATCACCGTCATACGACAGTAATGTCAAACTCTAGCTAGCCAATCATTACCGATTAATGTTGGTCAGTTGACTAATAATTCTCATCATCCCTTGCGCATTCTCGTTATGAGATTTAATCATGTGATCGCACTATTGTTGAGGACACATTTCCCAACATTAACAAACCACCAAAACAAAAATTTGTTAAATGGTTCATGCATATGAATAAGGTGGGTTTGTTTGGGCTCCTTGAGACAAAGATTAAGTCTATGTCTCTAAACTGTTTGAGTAACATTTTAATGGATGGGTGGAGTTTATCCACGAATAATAGGTGGCATAAAGGGGGTAGGATATGGGTGTTGTGGAATCCTGCCATTTTTCATGTGGATTTTCTGAGTTACTCAGCTCAACTAATTCACATGAAGGTACTAGAATTGGCTACAAATAAAGAATTCTGGCTGACTATGGTTTATGGATTTAATGCTTGTGAGGCAAGGCATGATCTATGGAATCATTTAAAGCAGATAGCAGATGGTATGAATGGTCCATGGATGGTATGTGGAGATTTTAATACAGTAATGGATCACACTGAAAGGTTGGGAGGTAATTGTACTGATGTGGAGATAACTGATTTTAAGGATTGTTTAGCATATTGTGAGTTAATTGATAGCTCTGCAACTGGTTCATTTTATACATGGAATAACAAACAAGACCCAAGTACTAGAACTTATAGCAGACTGGACAGAACTCTGGTCAATGAGTGCTGGAATAGGTTGATGAAGGATATGTATGCTCACTATTTGCCTGAGGGTGATTTTGATCATACTCCGTGCATTATTAAGAGTAGGAATGAGTTGGAACATCATAAGAAGCCTTTTAAATATATGAATATGTGGGGAAAATCCAAGGAGTATGGGACTAATCTGAGCAAATGGTGGGTTATGGATGTACATGGTACTCAAATGTATTGTTTAACCCAAAAGTTGAAGAGATTGAAAGGAAAGTTGAAAGAATTTAACAGGGTGCATTTTGAGGATATTGAGAATCAGGCTACTAAAGAATTGAATGAGGTGTACAGGCTCCAGGAAATCATTGTTCAGAATCCTGGTGATGAAGAGTGGGTCAGAAAGGAGCAACAGGCTTTAGCAAAATATAAAGAAATCCAGTCTGCTTGCTATCAGTTTCTGAAACAGAAAGCCAAGGTCACTTGGATTAAAGAGGGTGATTGTAATTCAAAATTCTTTCATGGTGTCATAAGGAAACATTTTGTAAGAAATCAGGTGCTTATTATCAAAGATAATGCAGGAGTTGAGTATGATGAGCCACAGGCAATTCAGGAAGTTTTTTTGGAGTATTATCAAAAGTTACTTGGAGAGGAAATTGAAACAAAGGAGGTGAATATGAACATTGTAAGAAATGGTCCTGTGTGTAGTTCTGCACATGTAGCAATTCTGATGAAAGAGATCACTGATGATGAGATTAAGGCAGCCATTTTTAATATTCCAGAGCACAAAGCCCCTGGACCAGATGGATATTCCAGTGCATTCTTTAAAGATTCATGGAGTATAATAGGGGATGAGGTATGTTGTGCAGTGAAAGATGTGTTTGCAAAGGGTAAACTGCTTAAGCAGCTGAATTCAACAATTCTTACTTTGATCCCCAAATGCCAAATGCCAAAACTGGTGACCCAATTTAGGCCAATTGCATGTTGTAATGTACTGTACAAGTGCATTACTAAGCTTATATGTAATAGGCTCTCATTGGTGTTGCCTGATTTAATTAGCAAGAATCAGGGAGGTTTTTTGAAAGGGAGGAGTATTATTGAGAACATTTTGATTTGCCAAGATCTGGTTAGGCAATATAATAGACAGCATGTATCTCCTCGATGTATGTTTAAGATGGATTTGATGAAGGCGTATGACTCAGTGAGTTGGAGGTTTCTGAATGATATGCTAGGGGCCTTGAAATTTCCTGATAAGTTTCAAAAGCTGATAATGGAGTGTGTAATGACTCCTTCTTATTCTTTAGCCCTGAATGGTGATATTTTTGGTTTTTTCAAGGGCAAGAGAGGGTTGAGGCAGGGTGATCCTATGTCACCATTGCTATTTACAATAGCAATGGAGTATCTGAGTAGGATTTTGAAGTGTGCTACTGACAGGCTGCAATTCCAATATCATCCTATGTGCAAAGCTTTAAAGTTGACTCATCTCATGTTTGCGGATGATCTCATGATGTTCTGTAAAGGGGATGCTAAATCAATAATGATTTTGTTAAGGTCATTTGCTGCATTCTCAGAAGCTTCGGGGCTGAAAATGAATGCTATGAAGTCTAACTGCTATTTTAATGGAGTTAAAAGGGAGTTAAGAAGCCAAATTTTGAATGTCTCTGGATTTGAAGAAGGGACTTTGCCCTTCAGGTATTTGGGAGTTCCTATTACTGTAGGGAGGCTGCAGAAAAAGGACTGTGATTGCCTTATTGCTAAGATGACTGAAAAAATTCATGGGTTTGGTACAAAACACTTATCATATGCAGGGAGAGTTGTGTTGGTTCAGTCTGTTCTATCGACTATGCATAGCTATTGGGCATCCATGTTTGTCTTACCTAAAGCTGTGATAAAAAGAGTAGAAAGTTTGTGCAGGAATTTTTTGTGGGAAGGTAATTCAGAGTATAGCAAAGTACCAGCTATTGGGTGGTATAGAATTTGTGTTCCAAAAAAGGAAGGGGGATTGAATTTCAAGCAAAGTGTAGCTTGGAATGTGGCCATGGTTGGAAAATTAGTTTGGTGGATTGTGGAGCAACCAGATAGACTGTGGGTACAGTGGATTAACCATGTTTATATGAAACAGAAGCATTGGAGAGATTATAAACCTTTACCTGAATCTAGTTGGTATTGGAGGAAAATCTGTGGTGTTAAGGAAGTTGTGAAGGATGGTTTTGTAGGGGACTAATGGAGTCTGGGCACTGACAATTATACTGTTAAGAGTTGTTACGATTGGATCAGAGATAAAAGAGAAGTGGTGGAATGGCATAGAGCTATTTGGGATCCAATGGCAGTTCCAAAGCATTGCTTTATAGCCTGGATGGTGATTCAGAAGGCTTTGAAGCTAAAAGATAAGCTGTTTCAGTTTCAGGTTTGCTCAGATGAGTTATGCTGCATCTGTGGGAATCAGACTGAAAATCATCAGCACTTGTTTGTTGAGTGCTGTTTTAGTGCAGCGGTGCTTAGGTTGGTGGGAGACTGGTTAAGGGCAGATATTGGTAACGCAGGGAGTCTTATGCAGATTACCAGGAAAAGATGGGGGAGAATTCGAAAACATGTGACCAGTATTAGTATCCTTGCTTGTTGGTATGAAATTTGGTTGCAGAGGAATGAAGCAAGAGTTAAGATGCAGATTAGGAGGCCTGTTTTGATAGTGAAGAAGATTAAGGAAACAATTAAGAGCAGAGTACTTGTGAGTCTGAATAGAATGTCTGCTACTGATACTCAGTGGCTGAAACAGATACAGATTCTATAACTGTATCAGAGTTGTAGGTGTAATAGAGGAATTGCTGTAATGTTCTCTATTTTGATCAATGAAAGCTTACATTTTAACAAAAAAAAAACTTGATGATGATAATAAGATAGTAGTATCATACTCTTACAAGTTACAATGACATAAAATTATGGCGATTAACTCTATGCATGAAGCTAATATTATGTATATTAATTTTAGAAAATGAAATATGTTGAAGTAAATGCATAAATAATTGCATCTTCAAATTCCTAACCTGTAAAACTCATATACCGGACCGAAGACCGAACTTAAAAAATTGGTGGACCAAAGACCGGACCTAAAACTTTCGGTCTTGCACCGAGCCAAACCCGAAATATTTGGTCCGGTCCGATCTTGGACCGAAATGGACCTAAATTAATTTTTTTCAATATTTCGTATACGATATTTACATTTTAATTCCGCTAAATAATATGAATAGACGACACTTTTTATGAAAATCATTGATAATACTAATTTATAATGACATAAAATGTTAATTTAATTCAAAATATTTTAATGATTAGTCTTAAAAGACAAGAACTTTGGTCCATTCGGTCCGGACCAAAATTAATCGGTCTTGGACCGGACCGGACCGAAGACCAAAACTTCGAAAAATGAGGACCGAGGACCGGACCAAAATAATTCGGTCCGGGTTTGGTCCAGACCAAATGGTCCGATCCGGTCCATTTTTCCGGTCCGGACCTAAATTTGCTCACCCCTACCCATTTTAAGTTTATTGTTAAACAAATTAATTATAATATTTTTATTAATTTAATTAGAGTATTACACAAACTCAGCAACACTCGGTGTCGTCCTACCACCTTCCTAATAAATAAGGTCATGGTATATAGACTAACGTGGAGAATCCTAGATACACTATAAAATTTCAAAAATGTATGAATACAACATACAAAGCCGAAAACCCTCAAAGATTACCATAAAATCCCGAATTTTTTTAAATGTCGTATTTCGTACACACTTTTTTATAAGATGGTGTAAAACAAAATAACCCTTTAATTTCCTTCAAAAATAAAAAAAAAAAAATAACCCTTTAATTTAAGACCTCTTGCAACTTGATTAAGCTAAAAACTAAAAACGTCTTAACCCTTAAACATGAAAATAAAAGGCCAAACGAGCCAAATTTACCAAACTTAACCTAATTTACCATGTGTCATAATTATTGCTAATCTTCGATTCTAATTCTTCACGCTTATAAATACCTCTAAACAATTTTCATTCGAAAATGGAACACCAAATAAAACCGAAAATGAAAGACCAAACACAATCGAATGACGAAATATTTGTCGATTACTCTCCTATGCTTCGGGTTTACAAAAACGGTCGAGTAGACCGGTTAAATACCACTAAACACGTATCAGCCTCACTCGATAGTAGAACAGGAGTCAAATCCAAAGACATAATAATATTCCCTGAAACCGGAGTGTCGGTTCGAGTATTCAACCCAATACAAATATTTAAAAGCTCAACCGGTAGAAAAATGCCACTTATAATGTATTGTCATGGAAGCGGTTTTTGCTCTGGTAGTACATTTTCTCCCGTCTACCACAATTTTTTAAACCGGTTGGCTCTCGAAACACGGGCCATTATTGTATCGGCTGAGTATCGTAAAGCGACTGAATACCCGCTTCCGGTCGCTTACGATGATTGTTGGGATGCTCTCTTGTGGATCTTTTCCCATGATCCCCACATCTACTCTGGTAATAACTTAAGGAAAAAAAAAAATTTGTTGATTACAGTCTTTTAAAAATCACTTTTTGAAAGCGATGGCCTTATAATTTTTTTTTTTGAAAATTACCTCCATAATATCACTTTTTTTGGAAAATTGCACCACGATGCCGTTTCCGGTCAATTTTATCAAAAAATAACGATATACCCTTGCCTATTTTTTTACTTACCCAGATTTTTTTTATTTACCTCTTTCATCTTCCTCCCACATTTACCCCAAATTATTCCCAAATCTTACCGAAATCACATTTGGATTTCTCTTAAATTTATGTTTAATTTGTCGTTGTTGTTAGTGTTAATGCAAATCTGATATTGTCCATAATTTTCGTTTTTCAATTGATTTAATCGAATTTTAGGGTTTTAATTTGGGGAAAATTGAATAACCCTAATTATTTTCAATTTGGGGAAAATTGAAGAACCTAATTATTTTCAATTGGGGGAAAATTAATTAATGATGAAGAACATTAATTATTTTGAGATACAATTGAAATCAATTTGTTGTTTTTCAATTGATTGAATCAAATTTTAGGGTTTCAATTTGGGAAAAATTGAAAAACCCTAATTATTTTAAGTTGGGAAAAATTGAAGAACCCTAATTATTTTCAATTTGGGAAAATTGATGATGAAGAACACTAATTAATTTTAAGATACAATGAAAATAATAGAATTAGAATTCAATTAAAGTGAATAAGGTAAAAATTAGATTATGTGAAATTGTTGAATAAATGAAGAATTAGTGAGAAATAGACTGTAAAATCTGATTTGGGCTGAACATAAGAGAATAGACAAGATGAAGGTAAAGGTATTTTTGTCATAAAAAATTAACTTAAGTCCCAAAAATTCAAATTGGTATTAATTTTCCGTCGTAGTTAATATTTTGACTGTAATTTACGATCATAAGTAATATTATAGATGTAATTTACAAAAAGAAAAATATAAGGCTGTAATTTTCAAAAAATGGTTTTTAAGAGGCTGTCAATTTTCTCTAAGGAAAATAAGATGGCGTCATCTAGGTAGTACTCAAATTGGACGCCACTCACGCCACCAAAGATATTATAGTAAATTACTAAATTACATAGATATTATCATTTTCTTCTACTAACATTTAAATTTCGAACTAATTAGTAAAAACGATAGTTTAGTAACTTAAAACTGAATGACTAATTAACAATTGTAAGAAACATTGGATTTCATAACAATTTGTCACCTTAAGGTTACGGTTAAGCTCCTATTAGGTTTGAAAAGTGGTTAGTTTGCACAGACATATCGTGTGTTAGGTTTCCACTTCGTGGATTTTTGAGGGGTTTTGAAGTTGTCGGGATTCGAGCCCGTGACCTTCGGTCACACCGACTCTGATACCGTTATAGATAAACCCAACCAAAACCTTAAAGTTATAATTGAGCCGCACTATTATTAATATTTCTATTTCTATTAGTATCGTGGTAACCAAATTATTCTTCTCAACCTTTTTGTTAAATTTTTTGTTTGTTTACAGGACATAATAAGCGTAGTAGTCTCCATCTGTTACATGAAAAATGAAAAAGACGAAAAACATAATACAATGATGAAGAAATGTAATTATTGAAGAAAATAATTTATAGTAAATTAGGTTAATACTAGTATTAAATAAACGATTTTGGTATTATAAATCAAATTTAGTTTAGTTAGACTAAATTTTAAATGAAATAAATATATAATTATAAAATGACATATATACCCTTAAAATTTTGGCATAAAAACGAAAACTAGGATTTTGTTTATCATTTTTATTTTTCTTTAATCATGATGACGCTGAGATTGAGTACCACCGGTGACGCCCTATCGCTATCCCTTACCTTAATAACACTTCCTTTATTTCATTCAATTTTACGCAAATAGAAAATATCTTAAAGTTTTATCGAATTTTGCAGGATATTTGAAAAGAGTAAAGAATCCAACGAAACAGATTAACCTAATACATTCGACTAAAGAACCATGGCTGGAGTCAGGCAAAGTCGACTACGGTCGAGTTTTCTTGAGCGGGGACAGCTCAGGCGCCAACATAGCGCACCAAGTCACCTTACGAGCAGGCGTAGAACTTCACAAGAAGATAATCAACAGCCTCATTTTAATCCAACCTTTCTTCTGGGGGAAGGTACTAGTTGGGAACGAGATCAACTGTAAGCGAGGCGAAGACGGGGCAACCTTAGCAGCGAAATTATGGGCAGTTGCGCGATGGGGATCGCCTGCTGCCAGTGTGGATGATCCGTGGATGAACCCAGCCATGGACCCGACATTGTCGCGACTCGGATGTCGAAGAGTGTTGATTTGCTTGGCTCAAGAGGATGTGTTAAGAGACAGAGGATTGTTGTATGAGAATGCACTGAAGAAAAGTGGGTGGTCAGGAGATGTCATTGTTGAAGAGATTAAAGGAGAAGATCATGTCTTTCATCTTATAAAACCTTTTTCTCCTAATGCTATGACTTTGATGAGACAAATTCAGGATTTTGTTATTAATTGTAATAATCATGAATCAAAACTCTAGATTTTAAGTATGTGATTTTCCTGAGTGGCGGAACCAGAATTTTCTTTTCAGGGTTCGGAATACGTTGAAAGCTTTACAAGTCAATAAGTATACAGGTTTTTACCCAAATTTTACTTTACAACGGTGTACATATTATCTAGATAGCACCAAAACGAACACGGACACCCTTGAAATTTAGGACACGGGACACGGCATTTAAATATAATAAAATATATATTTTATGGTTATAAATAACGTATAATTTTATTTTTATCATGTATGTGAAGCTAAATCTAAACAAGTAAAGGTACAATTCGACCTTTACTATAATTAATTCTCATTTTTCCACCCAAATTCATCTTTTAATCGATATTTTTTAAAAATTTGATTCCTCGTTTAAACTATAATATGTTTAGATATGTGTCCAACGAGTGTCGGGTGCCCGAGTTAGGAGAAGTGTCCGTGCTACCTAGCATGCTACCAGTAGAAAAGTAATCACATTTTGATAAGTGGTGACCACTTTTGATTAAATAGTGACCACTTTTTTGGTTTAAAAAATGACCTATTTTTCAAAAGTGGTCACGTTTTATCACAAAATTGTCACATTTTGCAAAAGAAAATACGCGGGATCAAACCGCCGTACAGGAGAACTGCTAAAGTTTTTAAGGTTATTTTATGGAAATTATGCTTTTGAGTTTATTGATAAATATACACCTCCATTTGTACGCAAAGCACATATAAGGATTATACATTTAGATGTATACGAGTATCGTACATCTAATACAAATCTAATTGAGCTTATATATAATTTATTTCGAGCTTGTAACAATTTTTTCTTGCCCTATATTATTTTAGTGTTAAAATTAAAATGTTTGGGTTTTATATGTATTATTTTTTACTTTCAATATAGTGTTTTGATTTACAATTTTTTTTATAAAGACGCTCAGATTCTTTTTAATAAAACTCGTAAAATATATACATAAGCTCAAATTCTTTGTTATAAAGCTCGAAATCTATACTATCAGATGTATACATCTAGTTGTATAATTCTCTAATTAAGGGACATGGTATCAAAGTCCAAAAACCCCGGATTTGCTACAAACTGTAGCGTAAAACCCAGGGTTTTATAGAAAATTGGTACAAAATGCAATAAACTTAGACTGTTAGACAAGTTAAATAAAATATCAAGTGCGCCTTGAAATTTCTGAAAATTGGTCGCGATTAAGATCAACTTATATGTGGACTCTGAGTAAATTTTCAAGAATTTTAGACGATTGTAACTATTATTAGTAAATCTTGTAAATATAGTTCAGCAGATGAACTCTAACAGGACATGACTGGTTTTTGTGATCTTTAATTTGACTGAAAAAATATAGTAAGTCTTGCTTGCGACGGGTCGTCATTTGTGACGGATATTTTGTGAGATAAAATGGATATAAAATGAGTTAGTAGAGAAAGGGGACCACAGGAATAGTGTTTGAGAGAGAGAAAAAGTGGGTATTTTGTGAGAGAAAACGGTATCCGTCACAAGCTTGCGACGGATAGTGCCGTTGCAAATAAGAATTTGTGGAAAAAATAATATGGTTAGGTCCTCCATTTCCAAAGAATATCTAAAAGAAAATTAAGATAATAATTAACGTGACAATTTAGACTCAAAATCTACCGATTAAAAGGTTAAAATTGAATAACACACACAAACCAATTCACGGACTGAGCACAAAATTGGTTCAATAATTCAATGGCCTGGCTACTTCAACTCTTAGACTACGTTTATATTAGGTTTAATAAGGGCTAGCACTTGAATAACGACAAAAATTAATTAAAATACAAAAAAAGTAAAGTAAAATAAATTATAGGAACTAGTTCCGTTCCAAATGGTCTGAAATGGATCTGTTGGAACATGTTTAGGAACTTGGTATTTGCACGTAGTCCCCATACGTGACTCTAATTTAACCAAAAATAATGTCGGAATTCCTAGGTCTAACCAGACTTGATAAAATAACAAAATCAGGAACTCGGTCTAGTAAGTAGGTTAAGAAGTATATATTAGTATTTTAATGCAAGAACTCGGTTTAGGTAAGACTGCAAAAACGACTGATAAACATGGTCTTAGGCTTGGAACCATGTGGTTTAGCTCCTGCTGCACAAACTAATGCAATTAGTCTCCTTTTAAAGTTGGATAATGTAGAAACACAAATGGAAAAATCTTTTGGATTTATCATAGAGTTATCTAATTCGATAAGAGAAAAAAAAAACAGATAAAAAATAATTAAGACGAAATGAAGAGAGAGAAAAGAAACTATAAAGTAGCAACCAGAAAAAGAGGGAAAAAAAAATAACCTTTTGGAAACCGGCACTAAAAAGGTCAATTATGACCTAAGTTTAATACAAGTTAAATGACGTCAGAGATAGTATTTTTCTCAGCTATACACTAGAATGGTTCAGATTAATATGAGAGAGGGGGCTTAAGCTGGATTATTCCCATGAAATTACCGTCTATTTTATGTGTTAGTTTCATTATATTTTAACCAAACATTACAAATTTCTTATTTAACTTGATATTTTATCGATTTTTTAAAAATAGAACAGTTAAAAGTCTAGCCCTGACTTTGATCGCCCAAACACATTTTTGCATCCAGAGTTGGCCAATTGATGGGTTATCCCACCCCGACCTGCCCATCGGGCCACTCAAGACCCGGGCCAAAACCTTCATGATCCGTTCTTTACCCTGCACAGGTACGGGCTTCCCATATCAAACTCAACCCACCGTTTTAGGGAAAAAAAGTTGTAACCAGGCCTAACATCTCATCGGCCCGCTCTTTACCCGCCACATGTCTGGCTCGCGTCACACCAACCAACCTGGTCTGGTCGGACCAAGCTCTCCCCTTCAATAGTCGGTTAATGGTTGACCAAGAGAGCTCAGTCCGGCCCGAACCCGACCCGTGTACACCTTTACTTGCATCCCGCAATTCTATATAATGCCTAAGATTTTCGAAGTTTTTGCAAAAATGGGGTCGGAAATCAAACTATTTATCAAAATGGGGCTCGTATTAAACTATTTACCAAAAATGGTTCCTGGACAGCGACATGTTGCTTGCATTATTCGAGCTTTGCCGAGCTATATTCGTCGTGTTCGTTCTCCTTACTCGGAGCACCAAATGATGAAATACGACCACCATTTTCATCCTCTCACTTCCCTTATCGTATTTGGGTTGTTGTTTGAGTTATTTGCCCCATATTTTGCGGAAAAAACAGCTCGTAATATCACTGTGGAGACGGGAATTGGTATAACATACATTATGCATTTTCGAAAATAGTCATGGCGTTAAAGGGTGATTTTGAGGGCATAAACAGGGGTGGTTCACGCATAATGTATATGTTATACCAATTCCCGTCTCCACAGTGATATTACGATTATTTTATCCGCAAACTATGGGGCAAATAACTCAAACAACAACCCGAATACGATAAGGGAAGTGAGAGGATGAAAGTGGTGGTCGTATTTCATCATTTGGTGCTCCGAGTAAGGAGAACGGACACGACGAATATAGCTCGGCAAAGCTCGAATAATGCAAGCAACATGTCGCTGTCCCGGACAGCGACATGTTCCAAATTTCAAAAAAAAAAATTAAAAATCAAAATTGATGACGTGGAACCATTTTTGGTAAATAGTTTGAAACGAGGCCCATTTTGATAAATAATTTGATTTTCGACCCATTTTAGCAAAAACTTCAAGATTTTCACTAATCCAGGCCACTTTATAAATTAGCCCTCAACATTACCAATTTGAATTTTTTGGTTAATTAGTGTTAAGTAGCAAAATAATTAGTAAATTAGCGTTCGTTTGAAACTATTTGGGTTTATGGTGTCCACGTCATCACTTTTATTTTTGTACGAATTTTATTTGAAACCGCTAAGAAACTTAGCGGCTTTACCAAAATGTGTCCAAATATTTATATTTGTTTATTAATTAAAAAAAAGAGAGAGAGAATTGATGAAAGCCGCTGATGTTCTCAGCGACTTCCACAATTCTGCAATTAACACAACTGCAAATCGACAGCATACCCAACTTCAAGCAAGAGCATCTCCAAAAGCTCCTGAGCCATTTCCCACATACCTCTTTGAGATGACCATCACTAAGCCTCCCAGAAGGTTTACCAAAAAAAGTCATGCCATTCGGATACGGAACTCGGTCGAACGTAGCTAAAGCCGAACCTATATATATATATATATATATATATATATATATATATATATATATATATAGAAATTGAATCACGTGAGGCCGCTCTCTTAGCGTGAGGCTGCCGGACCATTCTAAACCGTTAGATTTTAGTAACATGGGCGCACGAGATCTTGACACGTGTCCTATATAATATCAAAAAAAAAAAAAACTGACAATTCATCTGTCTTCATTTCTCTCTCTTTTTCTTCAACTCCATACAAATTATATAAGCAGAGAAAAGAAAATAGATATCAGATCTTTTTCATTCACACTGTAAGACGGTCTTATCCAAGTTATAAACATTGAACTACACTAATTCGTAGTTAAAATTGAAACGGAATTAAAAGAAAAGAAAAGGGAAAGAAGGAAGGTACGAACCCAGGGCTAGCGCCGTCGCCGGAAAGTGGATGAGGCCTATCGTCGGAGTCATGGTGGTGAGAAGGCATATCGCGAACGGCGTCGTTCTGGTCGGCATCGTAACCACCTTCATAGTTGTTAATTCCTTCTGCTTCTCTGGACTCCATGGATTCCGCAGAAGAAAGCTTGAATGAAAATGGAAGAGAAGAAGAAGATGATGGAGAGAGAGAAAAAGAGGGGTTTGAGAAGAAGAAGAAGGCGAAGGATGAATGTATGCAATGAATGGTTGAAGTATGAAGATGTTAAATCTGATTGATGACTTCTTCGATTCCATGGCTTCTCTGGACTCCATGGATTCCCTTTTCTTTTCCCTGATTTTGATGACTTCTTCGATTCCTACCTTCCTCCTAATCAACAACCTCGTACGCTTTCACACTTAATTTTAGTTTTTAATTGAATCGGAAGAGTTTAATCTGATTGATTTTGTTTTGAATGTGCAGAAGAAGTTGAAGCAGAGAAGGAGAAGATCGAGAAGGAGTTGATCTCATTAGCTGCGTTAAAATGGAGCAAATCATCAGCGAAAGCGGAACCGAGAAGCTTCGAGAAAGTTCCGAAGATCGTGAAGAATAATGTTCGAGTTAATCCAAGGACGATTCACCAGCCTAGGTAGAGGGAGACTCAGTGACTGAGTTGGTGAGTCGTGGTACCGAGTTAGTAAAGAGGACTGACTGTGTTACGCTTCTTCTAGCCATTTCAATTTCTTTAATTTAGGCGTTTTTTATTTTAAAAAGAAAAAGAAAACTTGTATAGGAGAAATGTTTCTGACTTTGTTGTTGAGATCTGGTTGCTGGTTGCTGGTTGTTGGTTGTTGGTTGTTGGTTGTTGTTGTTGTTGTTGTTGCTGGAGTAGTTTATTAGACTATTACTTGTGAAACTAGATGCTTAATATGTGAAACTGGAAGCACATACTGTGAAACTGTGAAACTAGATGCTTAGCTTGTGAAACTAGAAGCTTATTCTGTGAAACTAGAAGCTTAACTTGTGAAACTGTAAGCAAATATTGTGAAACTGTAAGCAAATATTGTGAAACTGTGAAACTGTGAAACTAGAAGCTTAATTTGTGAAACTAGATGCTTAATATGTGAAACTGGAAGCACATATTGTGAAACTGTGAAACTGTGAAACTAGATGCTTAACTTGTGAAACTAGAAGCTTATTCTGTGAAACTAGAAGCTTAACTTGTGAAACTAGATGCTTAAGATGTGAAACTATAAGCAAATATTGTGAAACTGTGAAACTGTGAAACTAGAAGCTTAATTTGTGAAACTAGATGCTTAACTTGTGAAACTGGAAGCAAATATTGTGAAACTGTGAAACTGTGAAACTAGATGCTTAACTTGTGAAACTAGAAGCTTATTCTGTGAAACTAGAAGCTTAACTTGTGAAACTAGATGCTTAAGATATGAAACTGTAAGCAAATATTGTGAAACTGTGAAACTGTGAAACTAGATGCTTAACTTGTGAAACTAGAAGCTTAACTTGTGAAACTGGAAGCAAATATTGTGAAACTGTGAAACTAGAAGCTTGGGGATGCGTGAGGTCCGGCGGCCTCACCGTAATAGGCGGCCTCACGTGATCCGGCCTCTATATATATATATATATATATATATATATATTCGGAACTCTAAATTCAAAACGGTAGTTGAAGCCGAACCCGGAACGTAGCTGAAGCCGACCCGTACATATATTAGCTGAACCCAAATAGTTTCAAATTAAAAATAACGATAGTAGCATCGTTAAAGGTACATCTGGATTAAAGGATCCTATATATATATTCGGATGTACATTTTGTGATGATGGTGCGACGTATTGGAACGTAACCTGAGACATTGGCTATTTGGTATGAAAAACACCCAGAAAAGATGAAGCAAAACCCAGAAAAACCCAGATGATTTTTTGTTAAAAGATTGAATCTTTCAAATAAATTCATTGAAAAAGAAAGAAAGAAATAAATAAAATGAAGAAAGAAAAATAAGGCACGACAGCAGAAGAAGTAAGAAGAAGAAGTAGAAAGATGAAAAAAAGTTTATAGGCAGTAGAAAGTAGATAGGAGAAACAAAAAGTAGTGTAGGCAGTAGAAAGTAGATAGGAGAAATAAATAATTAAGTTATTGCATCTGATTTAAAGGACACAACTACTAAGCCGCTGAGAAGATCAGCGGCCTTCCCATTACTTTATTTTTTTAAAATTTCTTCTCTACCTTCTAAAACCCTGAAAAGTTTACGTTTTAAAAAAAATACCCACTTAGTGAAGCCGCTGATAACCTCAGCGGCTTTGCTTAAAATCTGGAAAAAAAACGAAAAGTGTCCACGTGGACACTATAAACCCAATTACTTCCAAACAAACACCAATTATCCAATTAATTTCGTAAATAACACTATTTTATCAAAAAATTCTACCAATTTACCATACTTATTTACTCACTAGCTAATTTGGAATCTCTCGTATAATAGTGGTATCTCATGAATTATACATTTTTTTGTCATTATTATTTTTTGTTATGAGAAAATAAAAATTGAAACTGAAAATTAATCATGAAAATTGAGTAATGTGTTGAAATGTATTTTAAAGAATTTTTTTTTCAAATATATTTTAAACAAAACTAAATACGTAGGGACTTCAGTGGTGATTTGATGAAGATTGGGTTAAGTGGTTGATGATTGATTGTCATACGTGGGGAAAAAGTGATCAACGTTAGTTTAAGACACATGTTAACAAATCAACTACTCAAATATTGAAGGTATACAACTAATACAAGTTTAGGGTTACGATGATGGTTGATGATAAAAGTTAGGGGTAATCACTCATTTAAAAATTGCAAAAATACAGAGGTAATGTACTAGGTATAGAGAGTCCCTAAATTTTATAACCGAATCGCGAAAGGTCGTCGACGTTTTGCGAAAAATCGTCGACGTTTTTTCAACAAAAGACAACTCTACCCTTTCACACTCACACTCTCATTCAAAATCAAAAAAACAAAAAACACCTCCCCCTCATCACCAAGAACACCACCACAGCAACCACCAGCGCCGAGCACCCCACCGTCGACGACCCCACCGCCGACGACAAGCACCACCGCCGAGGACCCCACCGCCGACACCAAGCGCCACCACCAAGGTTAGTTGTTATGCTAGTCGTTTTTTTTAATTAATTTAGTTTTTGTTTTAGTTTTAGTTTTAATTAATGTTGTATTTTGTTGTTGTTGTTGTTATTTTTTGTTAATTATGTTAGATTTGTTAGTTGTAGTGTTAATTGTTATTGTTTTTGGTTTTCTTATTGTTTTTGTTAATTTTAGGGATTTTGATTCAATTTTTGTGATATTGTTGTTTGTTGTTGTTGTTGTTGATGATGTTAGTTAGATTGTTGTTATTAGATTAGTTCTAAGTTGAATTTGGGGTTTGAATCAAAAGCCGAATGTTAGGTTTAGGGACGATTTGCGAAAAATGGAGGGACGTGGGAATCGCACGTTTAGGGTAGGGGGGGACGTGGGGTTCGGGCGTTGGTGGGGGGATGGGACGTGGGATAGGGGCGTTGGTGGGGGATGGGGACGTGGGGTTGGGGCGTTGTTGGGGGCATGGGACGTGGGGTTCGGGCGTTGGGGGGGGGCATGGGACGTGGGCTTCGGGCGTTGGGGGGGGGGATGGGACATGGGCTAGGGGGGTTGATTGGGGGTGGGGCCGTGGGTTTGGGGTGGCTAGGGTGGGTTGGGACGTGGGTTAAGGGTATAGGGTATAGGGTTTAGGGTATAGGTAGGGTTTAGGGTTAAGGGTTTATGGTGGGTTGGGAATTAGGGTTTAGGGTTAAGGGTTTATGGTGGGTTGGGAATTAGGGTTTAGGGTTAAGGGTTTATGGTGGGTTGGGAATTAGGGTTTAGGGTTAAGGGTTTATGGTGGGTTGGGAATTAGGGTTTAGGGTTTAGGGTTTAGGGTTTAGGGTTTAGGGTTAGGTAGGGTTTAGGGTTTAGGGAATTAGGGTTGGGAATTTTTTCTTATTTAAGTTTTCATTATTTTTCTTATTTGTTTAATTATATTAATTTAACGTTATTGTAATCTCGTAAATGCAGATGTCTTACAATGAGGATGATATCATGCCTGCGATTGGCCGTACCGCAGGCCGAAGAGTGACGGGATCTAAACGTCGTGTCCCGGTAGCATCACAACCAGCAGCAGCACCAGGAGCTGGTAGGGGAGGTAGGGGTAGGGGTAGGGGTAGGGGTAGGGGAAAGGGTCTCCTAATAAGGACTCCCGACCCTACTCCCGAGGACCAGCTACAGCTACCGAGAGCTTTTTTCAGGGACCCCCGAGTTAGTAGTTCGGAGGAGGAGGAGGAGGAGGAGGAGGTGGAGGAGGAGGAGGAGCACGACCCCCAGTTTTTGGACGAGGAGGCAGCCGATCGACCAGCAAAGGTGATTGTACGTGATGGTAGCGGCCGATATAGGCCATTCGTGGAGAGTGGGGCCTCTAGTAGCACGGGCGGGAGGAAGAAGACTCCGGATCTTTCATGGCGTCTACAGGGTCCGGTTGTAGGGGGGCCGTCTGTACCTACTGTCTTACGTAGCTTTGGTGGCCACGTAGCTCGCAGTAGTTGGACGGATGAGGGGAGCGCGAGACAGTGGATCACGTGTTACGAGAGGCCGGGAGCTATGGAGAGGATGAGTAAGATGAGGGTCCGCTCTGCGGTTATGGATAGAGTTGCCGAGAGCGGGCTTGGTCATCTTAGGACCTGTTTGACCACCGGGTTGGATGAGAACCTTATTAGTGCGTTCGTCGAGAGGTGGCAGCCGGACACCAACACTTTCCACATGCCGTTTGGTGAGATTACGATACTGTTGCACGACGTTCACAAGATCCTCGGCATACGGGTGGATGGCGCTAGGGTTATGGACGAGAGTACGAGGGGGGAGATTGGTCTGAAGGGGAAGTTCGCGGCCTTGTTTGGCGTTGACGTGGCGGCCGTGACTGCACCCATTTACAGGAGTGGGGGGATTTTGGTGAGGAAGCTGATGGATGTTGTGGAGAAGGGGAGCCAGGAGGACTCCCTACGGGCGTACATGATGTTGTTGGTTGGACAGACTTTGTTCACCGACAAGTCCAGCGATAGGGTTGTCGCTCGTATGTTGCCGTTGTTTGATGATTTAGATGATTTAGGCGGTTATGCTTGGGGGGCCGCGACATTGGCGTACCTGTACCGACAGTTGGGGATGGCTTCGCGTAGGGAGGCAGCTGGGGTTAGCGGTTGTCTACCGTTGCTTCAGGCTTGGATATACGAGTACTTTCCGACGTTCAGGCCTCACTCGGGATATTATGTTACGGGACGACCACTTGTCGAGGCTTGGTCACGGGTTCCTAGGTTTAGGGGAGATGAGGAGTTGTTGGAGCAGCACAGGCAGAGGTTGGACGGGCTGAGGGCGGAGCAGGTGAGGTGGCTCCCTTACGGTGTTAGCCCACACAGGGGTTGTCGGAGTACGCTCTACTCGGGGGTGATCCGGTTTCTGGATATAGTGGAGCCGTACCAGCCTGATAGGTGTCTCCGTCAGTTTGGCTATGTTCAGGATTACCCGAACCCTATGCGGGTCCCAGCTGCCGAGAGTCGTCCGGCGAAGCCGGCTCAGGGTTACAAGCTGTCGTACGGTGATGCTGCTGATTTGGATTGGGGTTTGAGAGAGGCTGAGATTCCGTTGAGACAGCGTCATGACCGGGCTGTGATGCCGTTTCAGTGTGATCCACGTTACATGAGTTGGTACAAGAAGATTTCTCACCCACACTTCTACCCCCCTGCACGCCGTGTTGAGATGGAAGCACCCCCTTTCGCCGAGGAGCCGGAGGTTGGCCGGGCTCTTAGCCGTCATTTCTCGCAGATTTATACTCAAGACCCCGACCAGAAATGGCCGTACGTGCGACGCTTGGTCGATGATATGGAGCGGTTCTACATATCGAGGGATGACGTTGAGGATGATCAGGCTGATGATGATGAGGAGGAGGAGGACGATGATGATGATGATGTAGTTTACTAGTTAGTTTTTTTTATGCTTGGACTTTATTTGTTGTCTTTCGTACGGACTATTTTATTTTTCTCGTGACTTCCTTGTTAGTTTATCAGTTTTTTTATGCATATTTTAATATTTATTAGAACTCATAGCTTACAGCGGACATTAACAAAAGCACATAAAACATAAATCGTAACTAAAATTTGATGAAAACATAGAATACATTAGACATTAACGAAAACACATCAAACATCAAATACAAGTTTACAATACTTAATTATCTTCAGATGACGAAGATGAAGAATCCAGATCTCCTTCGTAATCTCCAGCTTCAATTACTTCAGGTTGACTAGCCACGTAATGATCATAAAACATTAAAATGCGCAGACGGACATTACCTAGATTGAACACTCTACCGGCACACAAATCAGATAGTGTTGCGTAGTCTATCAAGTTTAGTATAAGCTCGATATATTTAAGGAAATCGCTTCTTAACTTGCGGAACTCCCACATCTTCATAGTTACAATCTCATCAGTAACTTCATCGTCTGGAACAACCGGACTGCAGAGGGGGTTACCGTGTAGGATGCCAAAAAGGTTGGCAATTGGAGGATGTTCAACCAGGTCCCAGACAGTGTCACTCGGAATGACTAGTTCAAGGCGAGAAACTAGTACTGGGAACTGCGTAGTTATAAGATCGATCCTTAGCTGATAGGCTCTGTTTTTTTGAACATTTGTGAGAGCCATATTAAAAGAAATGATTTTAGTAGTGAATGATGTTGTGGTTGTTGCGATTACAATCAACATGAAAACCAGTATTTATAGGGGTTGCTTTAACGGTAACATTTTCAAATTGTAACGGTTACGTTTTGAAATTTGATATCACAACGGTTACATTTCAATATTACAACGTAAACAAAATTGGTTAAAATGACGGAAATATAAAGACTTGAAAACTGGCCGTCCATACATGGTATGGACGTGTACTATTCACGTCCATACCATGTATGGACGTCCAGGATTAACGTCCATACATGGTATGGACGTGAATAGTACACGTCCATACCATGTATGGACGTGAATAGTACACGTCCAAACCATGCATGGACGTGTACTATTCACGTCCATGCATGGTTTGGACGTGTACTATTCACGTCCATACCATGTATAGACGCCTAGTTTTCAAGTCTTATTCAAAATTTCGATTCTCGTTCAATTTGTCTATGGTGTACGATTAATTCAACCTAATTTCAAGGCTTAAACATGTATTCCAACAAAAATTAATTGAAAAAAAAATCTAAGATTTAAGTTAGTTATCGATGAATCGTTGTCGTCGTTTGACATTAAATCGTTGTCGTTATTTAATGTTGATGTTCGATACGTTGAAACCGTTTCTTAGGAATTTACGTTGTTTTTGTTGTTTTCGTTTCAGAGAATAAAAGCTAGAGAGAGAAAGAGAAAAGGGCAAGAGTTGTCTTTTTTTTAAAAAACGTCGACGATTTTTCGCAAAACGTCGACGATGTTTCGCAACCCCCTTTTATAATTATCTAATTAATTTAATATATTTATTAGTAAAATTAAGCATTTTTTACTTAATATATTTAATATGACAACACTATACGAAATATTGAATCGAATTATTACACCCATGTGGCTTGCAATGATTTATATGATAATTATTAACGAAGTGATAAAACTATTCTTTAAAATAAATGCACACTTATTTTATACCAAAATTTTAAAGTTTAAATAACTTTTATCATTTTATATTAGTTTTATTTGCTTTTAAATACAAAATTTTATTAATTAACCTATTTTGGGCCGGGTCATAGGATTGTTGGGTTTTGGCCTTAAATATGCGAGTTATTATCAGGTCGGGTTGTCTTTGGGTTTGGAATGAAAATAGCGTATTATTTTCGGGTGGAATTTGGTTGTTTTGTCGGATTGGGTCATCCCCTTATACTAAAAGATTAAAAGTTTTGCAAATTTTTCTTGTCAAATGAAATACTCTATGATTTGTCCTTATACTATGCCATATATTTTTATACTATAAATAGGAATTATGGAGTACTAGTTTTCAATCACATTAATGAGAGAGATTTTGATTTGGTTACATAAATAGAATCATAGAAGTTGCATGAATACTATAGGAGTAATGGAGTATATGGTATGATGATATTATTTTGTACAAAAAAATTTCGTAATATACTATAGGAGTAATGGAGTATAGAATCATAGAAGTTGCATTAATCACATTATTTTACTTTTTATACAAAAGTATTCCAAATTGATTATTTCCTCCTCCAAATTCTCCAATTCTTTTGTATACATAGTCATTAATCAATGTTTTTTCGTAACTGTAATAGAATAATAACATTTTTTTAATATCTTAAACATCATAATTTTTTTTTGGTAAAAGATAAGTATATTGATCAAAAAAGTGTTAATTACATAGGTCTAGCCAAGGGAGCTTATGTAAGCTTTGTCCTTGTCCGATAATCTTTCATGCTTCCTACTATGAATAAAACAACTCAAGTCTAATTTGATCATTTTGATTACAATAGTTGGTCTCAATAAACTCTGCTCATGTCTGCTTCTGTTTCTTTACATCTACACATGGTAAATAATAGTATTGATTGCACTGTTTTTGATAGCTCGTTAGAGTTTAGTACCCCTAATACAAAATCATAATTAAGTTTAGTTATAACGTCAATTTTATTTGGGGAAAACTATAGAACCTTTCTCCCTTTTACATGTTAAGTGTGTTACCAAGCTATAATAATTAACGTCTGTATACATCTGTCTATACAATAACATAAAGAATGACATGTGGCGCTCTAAATTTACATGCTAGATTAATTTTTTATTTTTATCTAAAAAAATGTACAAATAGGAAAACAGGAAAATGAAAAGGCAAAGTACATAAAAAATCTAGATTAAGTAGTTACTCAATGACATGTGACTTATTTTTATAAAAAAAAATAGAAAATGAGGCAAATAGTAATTAATAGACTAATTATTTATGTTATTTAAACTTTCATTTATATTTCACTTAATAGTCATAACTTAGTGTTAATATGTTTATATTCTACTGTTATGGAGAAATTCACTTAAAAAGGAAAATGAATTGATAAAAATTTTAGCACATTCGTAGCAAAAACAAATTAATGAGAAAAATTATTTATTTTCACCAAATTATTTCATTTGATTTATTTTTCAACACCTCTTATATCTTTACTTTGTGGTGAGAAAGAATCTAATTGACAAGAAATGCGAAAATAAGAAAAATAGAAGAGAAGTGCAGAATTTGACTAACATTTAATTTGTATTATATAGTTCGTATTAGGCATTGTCAAATGCTTATAAAGACACTTGAATCATTGATGATTGAATATAATTATCGGCGAATTGTGGTCAAATTTTTATGAAAGAAATCCTAACTTGACTAAATTGTAACTTTAACTTTTTAATCCAACATTTTTAATAGTAATAGTTTGTTTTGCACTTTTGCGGATATTCTTAATATATTTTTTGCGAGAGATATTTTTAATATATTCATCATTGTTAATGTGTAGTTAATTTATTAATATTGATATTAACAATAAATTATATATATGATTAAGGCAAGTCTAGTATACATATAGTATTATCTATATATTTAACTATGTTGGTTGAAATGGTAAATCCATATTTTCCTTGTTAGTTGAGTACTAATGAGACAGAATGCAATTGATTTATTTTGTTGTCTTATTGATACTTTGACGATAATATGACAAAAATACATTGTATATATTAATTATCTTAATATTTACATACATTTAATCTCAAAAATAAACAAATACTAATGAGTAACATATTTTTTATTTTGAATTTTCAATGCAAGAATCCATGTTGTTTTATCTTTTTTACTTACCTCATCTATTTTATTTTTATTTGATTAAACCTTACAAAAGTTACAATAGTTTAGAAAAAATGAGTGAAGAATATTTTAATTAAGTCTTAAATATCATCTGTTGAGGTCTCTTCCCATACGTGTGTGAGGGACTGAGGGGTATCGTCCCACATCGGTAGAATAATAGTGAAGAGACTAGCTTATAAGTAAGTGGGCTACCCCTCCTATCACCAATTGGTTTTAGGATGGAATCTCACTTGCTTATGGACCGGTTTTATGCATCTAATTCTATAAGTCCGTTGCGGGGGATTCAACAAGTGGTATCAGAGTCGAAGGTTCGGCTTGGGACCGCAAGGTGCGATGTGGTGACAGTGCTCGAGATGACACAGAGTTGCGTCGTGGTTGCGGAGTAGCACCACCGTTGGACTCTCCCTCTTGGTTGACTAGAGATGCGGAGTAGCCTGGTCGGCCGACACGGGGTTGTGTCGGGTGCGGAGTAGCGCCAAGTAGGGATGGCAGTGGGTCGGGTACCCAACCCAGACCCTACCCTTTGGGTCAAACCCTAACGGGTCGGGTATGGGTCCGAATTTTTGAGACCAACTCGAGTATGGGTCGGGTATGGGTCTTATATAAAAACTTCGGGTCCGGGTCCGGGTCTTGGTTATGGGACCCTACCCGACCCTTAGACCCTTATATTTATTTAAAAAAAGAAAAAGAAAAAACACACACATATACGAACGTCAATAACCCAAATAATACACACAAACAGATGACCCTTATTAGTTATCATTAATATACTATACACATATCCAAATAACCATTAAGAATAACGATGAAATTGATGAAAATGATGAGTTTGGATACGGTAAATGATATAATATAGGGTCGGATACGGGTAATGATCCAAATAACCAAGACTTTGTAATACTTTGATCAAAACTTTGTAAAATTCGAACTTCGGTACATTTTATTATTGAATGACTCGTTAAGAAAAATTGGACCCTAGGGTAGACCCTACCCGGACCCAGACCCATTAGGGTCGGGTATGGGTCCATTAATTTCAGACCCTGTAGGGTATGGGTCGGGTATGGGTCTAAGGTTTTTTACTTCGGGTCGGGTCGGGTTTTGCCGGACCCTATCCATTGCCATCCCTAGCGCCAAGTCAGGGGGAGTTTCATGCACCTAATTCTATAAGCCACCTAATTCTATAAGCCCGCTATGGAGGATTCAACAAGTGGTATCAGAGCCGAAGGTTCGGCTTGGGACCGCAAGGTGCGATGTGGTGACGGTGCTCGAGATGGCGCAAAGTTGTGTCGTGGTTGTGGAGTAGCACCACCGTTGGACTCTCGGCCCGACACGGGGTTGAGTCGGCTACGAAGTAGCGCCAAGTCAGGGGGAGTTTCAGCATACACACACGCGAATGGGGGAGATTATTGAGGTCTCTTCTCATATGTGTGTGAGGGCCTGAGGGGCATTGTCTCACATCGGTAGAATAATTAAAGAGATTAACAAGGGCATTATCCCACATCGGTAGAATAATAGTAAAGAGATTAACTTATAAATAAGTGGTTAATTTTACGAAAAACTACATCAGTTGGAAACCGTCCATAAATCCACGAGTTCTATACTAGTTTTTTTAATAGCTCTACTACTGGTTATAAATTGAAAACGTAAACTGCCATCTAAAAATCATCATTGAGCAGCCTCAGAGAACAAGTCATGCACTATTATGAGTCCCATGACCCATGAGAGAGCCTCTTAACCACTTAGGCCCTGTTCTTTTGGACTGAAACTTGACTGAACTGAACTGAACTGAACTTATAGGATCTGAACTGAACTGAACTGAACTTATAGGAACTGAACTGAACTTATAGGAACTGAACTTAACTGAACTTATAGGAACTGAACTGAACTGAACTTATAGGAACTGAACTGAACTGAACTGAACTTATAGGAACTGAACTGAACTTATAGGAACTGAACTGAACTTATAGGATCTGAACTTAACTTAACTTATAGGATCTGAAGTGAACTTATAAAATCCGAACTTAATTAACTTTATTTTAATTTAAGTTAACTATTATTATTATTATTATTATTATTGTTATTATTATTGTTGTTATTATTATTATTATTATTGGTGTTGTTGTTGTTATTATTATTATTATTATTATTATCCAATAGATGACATTGATAAAAAATTAGTCTAAAACACAAGGTAGTTTAAAATATTTTCAACTTTATATATAATGGTTTGTTCATAGTTCATACTACAATTACATTACGATAAAAATAATTCACTATTACAATTTTCTCTAATCATTTATTTTCTCTAACAATGGTGATGAAGAAACTGATTAATGGCAGAGTGACAATTGGTGAGGGTGAGAGCGTCGTATGATGAGTTGTTGTTTTTTGGCATTAATGAGGATGATAGTTTGACATTAATTAGAGAGTAAAAGACGGGTAAATTATTAATGAGTTTTTTTTTTATATAGATGAAGTGTATCGGATAATTAAAGCGAAATGTTTGTATCGGTTGTTAAAAATAATACTCCGTATATAACTTTTCTTAATTGAGTTTATATGAACTGAACTTATAGGAACTGAAGTGAACTGAACTTATAGGAACTGAACTGAACTGAACTGAACTTATAGAAACTGAACTGAACTGAAGTGAACTTATAGGAACTGAACTGAACTTATAGGAACTGAACTGAACTGAACTTATAGGATCTGAACTGAACTGAACTTATAGGAACTGAACTGAACTTATAGGAACTGAACTGAACTGAACTGAACTTATAGGATCTGAAGTGAACTTAAGTTAAGTGACTTGAAGTCCAAAAGAACAGGGCCTTATTAATTATGATTCACACTAAAAAAACAATAAAAATAACTAGACTACGTCCATTATAACTTTTCACAAACACTTATTCTGTGTTGGTCGGCTTTATAGTAAATTAGTTTTAGCCCCGTGAATAATATTGTTATTTTAAATAGTTCTATTAATAATCCGAATATATTTTTGATGATGAAATTTTAGGCTATATGATATAATTGATTAACATTTTTGTAAAATCATTGACATTGTAAGTATTTTTTTTTTTGACGTTATTGTTATTTTAATTTATTCTTATTGCTATTTTAATTTAGTACTGTCATGAAAATTGTACTTGAAATTTCGATTATGTTTTTATCATTTTCTGTATTTTGTTACATTTTTCTATCAATTACTGTAGTTTGGGTTAGTATTTATTATAGTTATGTATTATTTATTGTAATATTGATTGTTAGTCATAACTCATTATTAATATAGATAAGATTGTTCGTAATATTTCTGAATGTACGATTTTCGACATTTATTTAGGATATGTAGAATATTGGCGGTTATGTTACAGGAAATTCATCATATATTATGCGGGACCCACCTGAGTGAATTAAAAAAAATTAAAGCTTGGGTTGATGACGTGGCTCAACTAGAGCTTGAAAAATGATTCAGGAATTATATAGATAAGATTTCTATTTTATACTTTTGTATGACCCCAAAAATTAGGGAGACATCTTATATCTTAAACAAGGGTATGTAATTTAATATTACAGTCTTCTGAATGGAACGATAAAATTTGAAGGAACGCATTATGCTGTACAGTAATTAACTTATTTTTTGTACGTTGAACTTGTGAATTTTACTATCTAAATCATCGATATAGCATACTCCGAGTCATAGACTACCCCACTACGGCAATGTTTGACAAATAGTAAAAGCGGATTTATAATAATTGGATAATGACAGCATAATACAATTAACTGATTTTAGTACCAGATTTGACTAGCAGATTAATTTAGCAATATAAGAAAATATCTTTAGCAGATTAATCTAGCTATTACAATATCCTGCTAATAGCAGCATACTAAAAAACAGTAGATTCCGACCAATATGATATTATAATGTGACATTTACCACACATTAAATTAGTAGATTGATTAATCAACATCTTATTTAGGTCTGAATTTACTAATTTCAGTTAATATGTTGTTTACTTGTTTACTAAACAACGCTTGCCTCTCTTTAAAAACGGTGAGAGATTATCAATTTATCTCTTCAGATGTACCTTAAACTTTTAGTGTCTATTATCTAAACCATCGATAGAGAATACTCCGATTCTTAGATTAAGTTTCCATTGTCTCATAATGAATCGATCGTGACATATTTTTACAATTTGAAATAAAAATGATATTAAACAGGTGCGTAAATTAAAAATGATTTTATCAAGAAAAAAAAGTCACAATCTACAACAAAATGAGTACACCCAAAATGACATGTTTAAATAAGCGTCATTGATGAGAAAGTCTCTTTGAATAACTCAATCAATTATAAACTAGACAATGGAAAAAAAACATGACAAAATACCTAATACCATACCAGTTAAACTAAAAGGTTAAAACACTAATTTAGGCCTTGTTCTTTTCGACTGAAACTTAGCTGAACTGAACTGAACTTATAGGATCTGAACTGAACTGAACTTATAGGAACTGAACTGAACTGAACTTATAGGATCTGAAGTAAACTTAAGTTAAGTGACTTGAAGTCCAAAAGAACAGGGCCTTAGTTTATTTTATGATAGCAAACGTTTTATGTCAAATGTATTCAATATATTCACATATCTTATCTTTATTAATACAGAAAAATTTAAAACAAATTTGTGCATCAACAACAATGATGAAAAAATTAATTAACGAAAAACCGCTTAGGTTTATGTTACGTACATGATTTGTACGTAAGTATTAAAAAATAACGATGGATTGTTGGTAAATCGATAAAAGCGGGACCCACAACAAAGATGAAATAGTTAAATAACGAGAACCGCCATGGTTTATGTTCAGTACGTAAACGATTCCATTTACAATTTGTACGTAAATATTAAAAATAACGATGGTCGGTACGTAAAGATTAATAAATAATGATTTATGAATAATAATCTTATCTGTATAAAACCAATATCATTAAAATACCACAAAATTCTAGCATAAAACTTCATGGATGAAAATTTTAATTACAGTAAAAAGTAATTATTCAAGAGTTTATGCGTAAAGCTTCACATAAATATTATTTGAAAAAAACGCTCCAAATATTAAATTAAAAATGACACGATAAAAAAAATGGGATATTGAAATTGCAAAAGAAAAGTACCAAAATAGATACTTAACATTTACAAAAACACGAGTAATAACGGGTTTTGGGGCAGTCATATCTTTTTTCTCTGATAAGGTAAAAAAACTATATTGATCCCTAGAGTAGGACCAACCTATTTCATTATTTTGAATTAGGTAAGTTGAAACTATCGGCTTTCAAACCATCTACAAAGAATTCGACATGTTGACAACTCTGATTTATGAGTGAGTTGTGACGATGAAAAATGCATATATAATGAAGAAAACTTTGAGATTTTTGTATTAACAATTACTTATCCTTGTATATTGTAATTTTGTTATGATATTTCAAATTTATAGATTGATTACATTTTGATATACTTTAAATATAAACTGTATGTTAATATTACAGTATTTTTAGTATATCGGTCATATAAAATTATATTACAAATCGAAAATCGAAAATATGACTAATTATTATTCATAAATAACAATACTTGAACCTGTTGCACGAGATTAAAACTAGTGACATGTTTAAATAAGCGTCATCGATGAGAGAGTCCCTTTGAATAACTCAATCAATTATAAAATGATTTCAAAAAATACACACTATGATTTGTGGATACCTAAAAGGCTAAAATAATCCCGTCTCAATCAATTTTTATTCGAATTCTATAAACAAGAAAAAAAATTAATATTATTACCCAAAATACTTTTTGTATAACCCTGTCAACCAGAAATAAACAAAAGATAAATCAAGAAATTACTTTATTTAGTCAAAATTAATAAATTTACTTAAAGTGTAAAAATATAAATAATAAATATAAATATTTTTCAGAAATCATTTTTTGTCAAATATCCTGCAACTTCAAATATCCTGCAACTCTTAGTCATTTTGCTTCGATCGAAATTCATAATTTCCCCCCCAAATTTCTAGGGTTTCTATTAATCTCGTCAACAATTTCAATTTCTTTTCATTTCGAGCAGGTTTCACTATCTTTCTATGGTATATTTTTTTCAATTAATTTAATCCTGCTAATGTTGAACTTTTCAGCGATTGTTTTTTACTGCTAATGTTTTGCTGTTAGTTTGCTGTTAATTTGATGTGATTTGAAGTAATGTTAAAGTTTTGTATGTTTGAATTGTATGTATGTTGATTGTTTATGTTGTTGAATTAGGGATTTCGATCATTTCTTGTGATAATTTTTGCTTATTTTGCGTTGTATGTTGAGGAATTAGGGTTCTTGTTGATTTTTGATTGTTGTTTTTTTCTTGCTGATGATAGGCAATTGATTTTATGCGGCGGAAATTAATCAATTTTTGAAGTGTTAGATGCAGGGAATGTGATTTTGTTTTTTTGATTAAGAACGGTAGTTATCTTGTATGGTTCGGAAAATTATAGCGCGTTTTTTGTTTGCAATAAATGTTGTATTTGGTCAACATTTGAATTCGTTTGGTTCTTACATTGGAAGTATTTGTATGGTAGTATTAGATATGGAGATGAGAAAGTTGATGCCTTTGGATGTTGATATCTGAATGCAGTAGTTTACCGTTTGTTTTATCGTCTGTTGAAGTTAGGGTGTGATTTGTTTCGCGAGAAATGTTGCCTTTGGCTAATATTTGAACGTTCTTAGTTCTTACTTGGAGGTTTGAAGTCCTTGAATGTAAAATTGCCTCAGTACCCTGAGTATTGTGGGCTCCTGCAAGTTAGAGGGGTCGCCTTGCCGGATGTACACAACCTTATATGAGTGTTACTTGTGTTAGAAACACAAATAGGGTGTTTTTGGATGATCCAAAATGATAATTGCGTTGTATGACTGCTAATTCACAATAAAAAGAAGCCAACCAATTTAGCGAGTCAAGGCAGTAATGTAAAGTTTGTTGTTGTTTTTGTGCGTTAGGAAAGTTAGGGTGTGATTTCATCCTTTTTGATATTTGAATGTTATTATTTCTTAGATTGGAACTTGAAAGTCGTTGAATATAGAGTTAGAGATGAGAACAATTATGTTTGGAATATCTAGCAATGTAGTACTCGTAATTTACGTTTGTTGTTTTCTTGCATGTTAGAAATATAAGAGGAGAACTAAGGAGAAGACGTGGAATCAGAAGGTTGAGATGGGTGGTAGTAGTGAGTGGCTACAACGAAATGATTTTTGTCCCAACGGTCTGGTGGTGGAGGATGCAGCTTCCATTTCCCGACCTATTGACTCGAGACGATGGGCTAAAGCCGAGGACAGAATTGCTGAACTCATTTCTCGCATCCAGCCAAACCGGCTATCTGAGATGCATAGGAATGCTGTAGCATCCTACGTGCAGCGTCTCGTCCGTACATGTGTGCCTTGCCAGGTTTTAATTCCCTGCACTCTACTTAAAGTTGTGCTATTTCTTGCAGGAATTGGTGAAGACTGAAGATAGTATGGGTGTTCACTGTGATTGAAACATATAAAAAAGAGAGTTAGGCGTGATGTGTACGACCTGGATGTTTATTGATAAATAAAGAATCTAGCAACAAAAAGAATATTTTGCTCCATTGGAAGATCTTATAACCCTACATTCAGAGACAGGATCCAACAATTTGTCTTTATTTAACACCGAAAAAACATTGATTTGGTGCTTTGATATTATATCATGTTAGCAGGATATTAAGTATTCTTCTTTTAAGTTTCTCTTTAGAAATGTATCCATATTGTGTAACTTGGGGCTTAATGCACCTAGTCTCATACCTTTGTTGTCTATGCAATGATTTTTGCAGGTTGTTACCTTTGGTTCTGTGCCCCTTAAGACCTACCTACCTGATGGGGATATTGATTTAACCGCATTTAGCGAGGATCCTAATTTGAAAGATAATTGGGCTAAGGAGGTTCAGAATATGCTATTAATGGAAGAGAAGAACGCGCAAGCTGAGTTCCCGGTCAAAGAGGTTCAGCTCATTCAAGCGGAGGTAGCTTATATCTGTTCCTTTTATCGTTTGCATTTTTTTCATGAATTTTGCCGAGTAACCACTTGCTGATAACATATAAGTTACTTCCTCCATTTTTGTTAATGTTCCCATTTGCTCTTGAACATTGTTTAAGATATTTGATCATTAAACTCTCTCACCCCTCTCAAGAGTCAGACAGCAAAATTTTTAAGGGTAACGTGGTAAAAATGGTATGGAAAAGGTGTTAAATGAGGACGGACAGATCAATCGGGAGATAATTAAAAAAAAAAGGTCAAAAAAGGAAAGTGGAAAGATAAATAAAAATGGGGGAAGTAAATGATCTGTCTATACAGAGAATTTTGATTGTGAAAAAATTGTACTAGTTCTTGCTTGGCGACCTTTTTTTGTTTTTTTGCTCTTTTAATTTGTTGTTGTGCTCACATATGATCACTATGATTACTTAGATTATTAGAGATGTCCTGCATGAGATGATTAGCTTTATAAGTATCATTTACATGAACAGAATGATTTCCCAAGTTGATAAAGAATTAAACATAAACCACGTGACTTTCAAAATTTTGGCATGTAGAAGTTACAGAGTGTCTGTGGGCTTAGTTTTGTTTAGTTTCAGAAATCTTAGCTTACTGTTATACATTTGCAGGTTAAGATAATAAAGTGCCTCGTGGATAACATTGTTGTAGATATATCTTTCAATCAGCTTGGTGGTTTATGCACTCTTTGCTTTCTTGAGGAGGTGTGGTTCTATTTCCACAATTTATTGTGCTTCTGAGTTTTTCATTGTTTTAGGTTGAATGAATATTTGATGCTGAACTTGTTTTGTTTTCAGATTGACAACTTAATAAGCAATAATCATTTATTTAAGCGAAGCATTATATTGATCAAGGCATGGTGTTATTATGAGAGCCGTATACTGGGAGCCCACCATGGGCTTATTTCAACTTACGCTCTGGAGACATTGGTTTTGTATATTTTCCATGTTTACAACAACTCCTTTGATGGGCCACTCGAGGTATCTAACTAAGTCAGCATGCTTTTCTCTCTCAGAGGAATGTGGACCTCTATTTATGCATTTTGTCTGAATGAAAGAATGCTTTTCATTCCTGTGTTTTTCATCTACAGGTGCTTTATCGCTTCCTGGAATTCTTTAGTAAATTTGACTGGGCCAATTTTTGTGTTAGCCTACGGGGTCCAGTACCAATCTGTTCTCTGCCCAGTATGGCAGGTAACTGTAATGAGCCAAATCTCAATCTTATCTAGAATGTAAATGAGTTTTCCTAGTGACTGATGCAGCCTCATTTTAAATTACCTTGCAGCTGCTCCTCCTCGTAAGGATGGTGGAGACTTACTGCTGAGCAAAATGTTTCTCGATTCTTGTGGCACTGCATATTCTGTCCTCCCTGCTGTCCCAGAAAATCGGGAAAACCGTTTCACGTCCAAACATTTAAATGTCATTGATCCTTTGCGTCTAGATAACAACCTTGGCCGCAGTGTGAGCAAAGGTCCTTAAACTTTACGCTTCTTATTTTTGTTTATTAGTTACACTTGTTCTAGCTACTAGTCTGTTTATGCCTTGAAATTTCCACCCTTCTTCCTGTTGCTTACACTTTGAATTGGTGGTTAATCATTCTTTTTTGATTTAGGGAAAGCCATCTTTGTTATTGCTTACACTTAAGTGTTGTTTTTAGGGAAAGCCATCTTTGTTATTGCAGCTATATTATGAAAAGTTTGGTAAAGTATGACCTTGTGAATTACCTGTGCCAAACACTCAAGACTCGGACATGGGTAGGACAGTCGACATTTCATTTTTAGACAGAAACATTAGTCTTCTCATAAAATAGCTGAATCAACATTTGGACACGCACCTTTGCGGAAACTTCTAACCTAGTCTGAGGAATATAGGTTGAATAGGATGGCGGGCTATCCATCACCACCACCACCACTGCCACAATTGTCATCAATATTCTTGACCAACCATCATCACCACAAACTGTCAACCATAATCACCTTTACCAAACCACCTCCACCATAGTATCAGGCTTTCAGCCACTCTCGTTGTCACTTCGTCAACCCCAATTGAAAAACCCTGAACTCTCATGCTACCCTTCCCTCGTCCCAATTGAAAACAATAGATCTCTAAAGAGAGCGAGAGGGGAAGCTGAGGGTGGGTCGTTGAAAGTTTGAAACGTTGCAACTGGAGGAGGGAGAGTTGTGCTGGGTGACACTGAGCGGGAATCAAAGTTGCCTACTTTTTCATGAATACGTCACATCCTATATGCAACACACTTTTATGATAGTATACACCCAAGTTATACGCGTCCAGTAAGGCTGTTACCCAGTAGGGTGGGGAATTACCCCTGGGAGAGACTGATTATTAAGCTCAGTGCTTACCTGTCTCAGGTTGGTTTTCGCAGCCGACTATTTCTGCTTGTTTTTTAAATGTATTGAGCTTTCCTTAGTCATACTTTGCTGATCTTTCTATGGCCTTTATCGTCAAATTTCTCATGAAAACAATCATATATAACATGACCCATTACCTCAAAGGCTTCTGTCTTTGGTAGAGTGAGGGGTTCAAATCCACACACCCTTACAATTTGAGATGACTGTAAAGGCTTTTTGTCAGGCATGCATCAACCAAAAGTTATTTCAGAATATGAGAAGTGCAAACCACTTTGATGGGTATTTTTGCTTTATATCACCAGATTCCAAAGCTGAAGATTATTGGCTCTTTGACTGCATTAGAGATGAAAATAATGCAATCAACCATTCAATCACATGTGCTACACATTTTTTATGTGTGTGTCAATTGAGGCAGTTTGGTTCTCATTAGTCGCGATATGGGTGACTGATTTCTTCTTTTCCCTGCTATTTTATTCCCCTGTTAATGTTGTAGTCTTTGTAGCCTTACCATGGGAAGGATACTTTCTATTGGTCACGTTTTAGCACTCATTATATTGTGTTCGTGTGTTTCTAGGCAACTTCTTCAGAATTCGCAGTGCCTTTTGTCTAGGGGCTCAGCAGCTGGCCAAAATACTTGAGCATCCTGTGGAGGATATAGTGCCTGAACTCGACCGATTCTTTATGAACACATGGGATCGGCATGGGAAGGGTTGCCGTCCGGATGCACCTATTCTTGACGTCAGCCGTCATGCACTGGGAGTTGATGAAGCCCATCACTCTCTTGGTCATTCAGCACAGCCCAATACTTTTCCATTGCTTCCAACCATCAGGGCAAATTTGAGTCCTCCTAAACAGGATGACCATTATCATTCTGAAAGGCGAAAGCTCTGGAAGAAGCAACATGATGATATAAAAAGAACTTGCAGATTGAACACTCTGCATAATAATGGGATTACTACACATCATTTCGCTAGGACTTCTTCTAGTCCTGAACTGACAAGCATGTCCATGTCCAGTGACGCTGCTTCTAATTACAGGCGTAATGCGGTAACAGTAAAAATGGGGGATGATCCCAGTTCGAAGTCTGGAAATTCTAGGAGAATTATTGATTCTGAAGCCAGGGTGAATCATGCTCCTCCTATAAGAGAGAGCGCATCTCGCCATAGCCTTGCTTCTGGCTCAGACCACTCTTCTGTTAGTTTTGTTCCCAGTTCTTCTACAGCAGTTGTTTCTTCTGTGCATGAATCAAGACATAGATGTGTGGAGGAGCAAGACATTCAAAACAAATCTTCTAATGGGTTTCAACATTATGGAGGGCTTGCTCAAATGCCTGTTAATCTAGCTTCTCACCCATTTCCACCTTCCATCATGGGATATAGTCACCCTAACTATGCTGCCACAATTCCAACAAACGTTTCATCTGCTGAGTCTGATTGGGGGGGCACTATGATGAATTATACTAATGACACATTCTCAGTGCCTCTTCATCAGCAATTAAGACCCGTTCGAGTAGTAGCTGAACATGATAAAATGATTAGAGGGTTGAACGAAAGAGCAGTCTTACAGGAAGCTGATCATGTTGATGAACGCACTGGTTTCTGGATTGACAGTAATGGTCATTCTAATGTGGAGTTTGATCCTGAAAGTGAAGACGTCTGTTCTACTAGTTCCAGGTTAATTCCTGCTTCCCCCTCTACTTCCTCTAGAACTCAAGCATCATCAGAAAGTTCGTGGGATGGCAAACCCAGCAAATCTACATATTTGTCGAGATACCCTGTTGGGAAAAAGTCAAGCTCCACCAGGAATCCTGGTCTCACAGTCAATAGGTGGGAAGAGGACGAGGAGCCAATTCACAATTGTGGCGATAGGCAGAAAGATTGGGTCCAAACCTGTCCTGTTGAGGTTAATCAGATGCCCAGATTTGGACGGCCACAAATGATCTATCAAAATTCTATGTCACCGTATGGTTCTCTACTTGTACATCCTGGTTCACACCAGGGAGTCGTACCAGTTGCATTTTATCCTGCAGGTCCGCATGTGCCGTTTGTGACTGTGGTTCCCATATACCATATACCTCCTGAAACAGGAAGCTCTGGTGGACCCAGCAGCCATAATAGCATGGAGAAGGAGCAGTTGAGTCGTACCGAGTATTATGATTCAAAGAATATGATTGCTTCTCGAGAACATGCTGAAGAGTCTGTTTCTGACATATTCAATAGTGATTTTGCTAACCACTGGAAGAACCTGCAGTATGGACGTCTCTGCCAAGACTCACAATTGAGGCATCCTTTTCTTTATCCCCCTGCTATGCTTGTACCACCACTACCCATGCAAGGAAGCTCAAGTATAGTACCACCCGGGAGATCTAGTAGCGTCACTCATGCAATACCTGTTTCAGCGCCTCAATCTGGTTCTGTTAAGCCTGTTGGTGTTGCTAGACGTTATGGTGGGACGGTTTCGAAACAACGAAATGGGACAGGAACTTACTTTCCCAATCCAGTAAGATTACTTTACACTCCCTCTTTTCTCGCTTATGTTGTTCCTATTTGATTAGAATAATTAAATTTTTTATTGTGATAGAGCTTTAAATGTGTAGATACCACATGACCCTTAATGTTCCTTTGTCACTAGGAGAATAAATGGAATAGACGGAGTATGTTATGGAGTACTTGACTAGGAGTTCTATGGAAAATTCACTTCGATTTTTTATGCATAGAGAGAAATGCCAATTATTTTTGTGGTGGACAAAAAAGGGAAATGAGGATTGAGGTATTAGTTCGTAAAGAAAAGCTTGGGGACCCTATCAATTATAAATCCATAACTGGCATATTTCGGTGATTTATATGTTGAATATCTCAAACTAATTGCATCTGTATTTGTTAGCTATTATTGTATCAATTTAAGTATGAATAGCAAAGATAATGTGTTATGTTTCATAGAACAATGTAGTATTTCAGGGTTATGGCTTTCTTCTTTCGAAGTTGATATCTTCTTAGGCTGAATTAGATTTAGGTATTAGGGAGGGCATCCGTCTGTTGTAATATCTATGTGTCTGTTGTCTCGTGTTTGGATCTGTTTGGAATTTCAGATAACTTTGTTTCTCCTTTGCTCTGTCTTTAAAGTTTAAGAGATGGCTAACATCTCTTTGCAATCTGATTTCACTTTCTTCCACTTTCTTTAGAACATAATCAAGGAGCGCCAGTCTCCTACACCCAGGCAGTATCGGTGGGACTACAGTCACGAGCGGAATGAGATTGATACGGATAGGGAACCTAATTGGAATTCCAACTCAAAGCCACGATACAATGGACGTGCTCAACCTCGAAACTACTAGGAGAAGCAAAATACAAATATAGACCAGTCAGCTAGTATTTTCCAAACTGACAGAACATGGGATACCGTCCAACACAACTCTAAGCAATTATATTGTTGATTATTCAATGTATTCCAAGTGCATACAGTCCCCTGTGATGAAGTTCCTTCAGCTGGAGACGGTCTTCATCGTTTTGTTATGCTTTATCCTTGTCATCACCCTGGTGGTTATACTTGGTGTCTGGTGGACTGAACGCCTGCAGTTTGGGTCTGATCTCGGGGTATCCACAATGACTAATTGGTCTTTCTGGAAAAAAAAACCATTGATGGTGATCACTCCTTGTAGTGCAGCAGTCCCTTTGTTAAAGTGTGTTTTGTTATATGGAGTGGGAAAATAGAGAGAACGCCGGGCGTGCATTTATGAAATTGATGGACGTTTTTCCATGGAAGAGTGAAGGTTTGATTGCAAGGGGAAGAGCTGCTACCCGCATAGTCGCCTACCATCAAGAATGTCCTGAGCATTTTGTCGAAACACAAGAAGAGGAGCACAATGGATCTACAAAAAGTCGCTCCCATAAACTGCAATATTATCCGGAAAATACAGGACTACCACCAGATTATTCGTCTTCCCTCGGAATTTTTAGGTCAATTACTGAATTGTGCACATAATTAGCACATTCCAGAATAGCTTTAGACCCATTGTAACTTCAAAACATATGTATCATCATGTCACCCTTTCAGTTTTTTTTTTTTTTTTTTTTTTTTTTTGTTGTCCTTTTTTATATTTTTTTTGGTGTCGGAGATTACTTCGGCATTTTTTGAATGCTAACTTACATTACATGGCATAGAATTACCTTTTTAACAAAACCTCTCTTCTGTTTGGTATGTAGTTTTCTATACTTTGTTTACGGTTTAGCAGCGCGAAGGAGCCTGATCCTTCTTCCTGAATATCCGTACTTTGCACATATTTTTTTTAACTCGATATTAAAAAGGCTATGCATCATAAATTTTCACAAACGCGTGAAGAGCCGGCGGAAAATCACTGTTCTCATAAAAATATCCGACCATCCATATTCCATACAACCTTGGAAAGACATTACATTGATACCTCCGTAAAAAAAAAATCGGAGCTCCGAACTAGCAAGCAAAACGTTATGTTCTTCTCGTGTAGTATTGTCTATATATATTACCACCTTCCTCATATAACTATGTGCATTCTATGGAGTTTTTAATTTTATATAATCGACCAAAACTCGCTTGGCAGCCATACAAAAACTTGCTGCCTCGAGTGCTTGGCTTACGTAGTTATATACTCGTTGTGGAGTCTCGTCCCCATCTTGCTAATTGTACCAGAAACAATAGCACTTGAGACGGGTCATCCAGAGAATATGAAGCGCTTGTCTCCTTGGGTTTCTTTGATACGAGAATTGGAAATCCGTGCCCTCTATTGTGTATGACCTGCGTGAAATAGCGAAAACAGTGAGTGAAATCATGTTGACGGAAGGGGAGTCGAGAAGAGGAGGTAATCGAGTTAATGAGCGAGTACCTTGAACGCGTCTTCATCAGTTGTATCGTCTCCAATGTAAATGGGTACGACATCATTTGATCCGGAAAAACCTAAAGTCTCGAGCAAGTATTCGACAGCATTTCCTTTGTTCCAGCTTATACATGGCCTTATCTCCAAAACCTGTGCATCAAATTATTTCTGTTTTATTTCAATTGTCAAGAAACCAACTTGGCCCAGTATCAACTCAGACCGGACATATTCAACTGAGCAATTTTCTTTGCTCGTCCGACTGCAAACTTTGGCCCATGAATCCCAGGTCTTTAGCCATAGGCTCTGATACCATGTCAAGAAACCAACCCAACCAAAAGCTTAAGCCGATGGTTGGAGTTCCTTGATTTGTTTTATATTCTAACATCAATGTCTCTAAATTCATAGCAATGTTTGTGTTCATTGTCGTTAGTCGTTCTCTGTTCCGACTGTTGATGGTTTTACCTTTCTTCCTCGTGTCAAACGAAAGCGAGAATGCCGTCCTAGAACTTCCTCCACTCTTTCTTCTACCAGAGGATAGTCCTGCATTTCCATTTACATAAGCCTTAGGTTAAATCATAGCCTCAGTTTTACGCGTGTTGAGGTAAAAAGGGTCGAATTAGTTTCTGTCATACCTTTTCGTTTGCTCTGCGAAAGTGAACCGAGATGCAGAATCTGTTGTCTTCAACTGTGACCCCTTCAATCTTTTTTCCTTCTTCTTCCAGCTCTTTGTATATCTGTATCAGTAAATACAAAACGGGTGGATTAAGCCGAAACATTGTCATTCAGCAGAAAATACAGAGAATATTACATTATCCTGCATAATTTCGAGACACGAGCTTACCTTCTGAATCTCAGGCAAAAATTCTTTAGCAGGTTGAAAGATAATGTCCTCATTACCCTGTAATTCCAAATTTGTTTCGAAGTTTCAGAGATTGCTTTCGGTATGAACTTGTGACTGTTGTACCATATATTGAGACGGAGGGAGACGACTAACCTTTTTGTCGTCAGATTTATGCCGTCTTGTCATGATATCCATGCCATGACTCCCTGCATAATATACATTGTCTAACTGTACAAAATCATATACCTGAAAGAAACTCAAAACGATACAATTAACAACTCGGTCTGCTGTACCCGACATTGAACACGATGCCAGTCATTGAATAAGAAGCATAAACTCGGTGCCAGTGACATAATTCTCACACGGGTTGGTACCCATTTATCTGTTTTTACCGATTAATGCTCTATTGAGTCATTTTGTTTGTTCTCTGATACTCGGAGAGAAAAAATAGTGAAATCGCGTGATGACTGATGAGTGACCTTATCTCTACTTCTTCCGCTTATAATTGCAGTCGGGAAATGACCACCAACTTCGCTCACTGCTGATCTCATCTGCGCGAAAACCAAGATGCAGAAAAACAGATACACCAGTGAAAATCAAAATAAAAAAATTGCAGGAAAACTGTCAAATGTACAGGGTTCAGATTTCAGAACATTACAGTATCAGACATGAAGGCTAGATCAGGGTCTTCAACAATTGGGGAGAGTGTCCCGTCGTAATCTAAAAACACGACGATCTTCTTCCCTTTTGCTATGCTCATTATCTCCTCGAATGACTTCATTGCAGAAGGATGATCAACCTGTTATAAAAACAGGTACTTAGAGCATCTGCAATGACGACTATGACATTACTAGTATACAGTTGTTGGATTAACAATTACCAGCCATTCTTCATAATTGGCATTTTCGGGATTTGGTTCTGGGATGTTCAGATCACATGGTTCCGGAATCACCATGCTGATCTTTTCATTCTTTACGTTCGTCTGAGGATTGGATGATGAGTGCTTGAACCCAAGTGCATGGTACACTTTCTGCAACTGTTTTCTCATCATTATCTGTTGTTCAAACACGATATAAAATTACCGCAGTGCTTCAATCACTCCCGTACTTGAAACCTTTTGTATTCGGAGGTTAAATTGACAAAAAAAAAGAAGTTAAATTTCTGAATAGAAGTTCTGATGAAATTGTTACCTTGTTAGAAATTCAAGATGGTTCTTGAGATAGGATTAACACGAAAAATTTACACTTTGTCGTCGACTCTGTAATCTATTTATATGTACACCTGCAACATGATCGAGAAATGTACTCTTAGAAATTCATCGTTTCAAACTTTATTAGCTAAACTAGTTGCGATTTTTGGTTTTCTTAGGTGAACTAGTAGCCATGAGGTACGGTTTTTTTAAATGATGACTTTGTATCGTTAATACAGAGGTGTGGTAAACCGTTCAGGCATTGGGTTAATGTTACGTTGTTGTAGTCAAGGGTTATTTATCGACTATCAAAGTGTAACATTTGCGACATTACACTATGTTATTAGACTCCGCTAATAAAATCCTAAGAAATATAGGTACGTGTTTAGGTCTTGGACGATCTGTTCCTAAACAAAAAAGGTCTCAAACATAGCATTGAAAACATCGGGATTAGGTTATTTTATTTTCATACGTTTATTCTATATATGTGGAACAGAGAGTCTTTTAGTCAAATGTACGGAAATAAAACAAAACTTGGAAAACATCGGGATTCCATTATTTCATTTCAAGTGAAGTCATTTTGGTAGCAACTTTGATAGAATGCCTGTCTCGATCGAGACAAGAAGTATTGAAAATGATACGGTTTTCACTAATCTAAAATGATTAAGACGATTTTGATGTTGATTAACAAAGGCCAGGTTCGAGGGTTTCAGATGTACCCATCTTTACCTCTAAATTAATTGTATTGCAAAAATATGAATGCGCATTTTCTAAAACAAATCAAAGATAACAAATTAAAAAAAGAATTAAAAATAATGTAATGGCTTACGTTTAAATATAGAGAAATCAAGATTGTAAATTTGTAGCAGGAATAATTTCAACAAATTACCCTGGAGAAGAACAAGAAAACGATACGAAAACTGTCGATCTTGGAAAGTTTGGAGATGAAAATGGTCGAATTGATGAGGAAATAATAATCACAAGCTCTATCTTATATAAATATCGGTTTTAATAATCACAAGCTCTATCGTGTATAAATATCGGTTTTCTGACGTGTGCCAAGGGAAGAGGGAAACAAATTGAAAGTTAAGATGCACGAAACTCTTAAATTGGTAATTTCCCTAGCCCATAACATACTATGGCCCTGTTTGGTAAACAACGGATTAATATTGGCAGAAGCAGATTTAAAAAGCACATTTGACTAGCAGAATGATTTAGCGGATTTGACTAGCAAATTTATTTAGCAGAATTATGTTAGAGGTGTTTGGTAATTAGCAGTTTAGATTAGCAGATTGATTAGAATCTTTGTAAAATGACATATAAGGATATAAAGAAATTATTTATTAAATATATAAAAGGAATGTTAGTATTTTATTAAAAGGGTAAATAATACAATTTTTTTCTTTCTAATATGCTAATCCAATATGCTGGTATGAGCAGCATATTGTAAAATAGCATATTAGGACTCAATATACTATTTCAATATGCCATTAACCAAACACCCTAAATAGCATATTGACAAGTCAAACATGCTAAATCTCTCAAATATACTGAAATTTGGCCAATATGCTGTTTACCAAACAGCGCCTATATATAACTGTCGAGTTAACTTTTTATAAAACAGTTTTATATAAATCAGTATAATTAAAAAGTTTTATTTTCTTTAAAACTTTTGCGTTTATCTAAAATCTCAATATTTTTTTTAATAATGTAAAACACGCTCATCGTATAAGCCGAAAGGATAACAAAATTATTATTATAAGATCATCTCGACTGGTAAATAAGAATGCGTGGTAAATAAGAATGTGTGATGATACGGACTAATTTGACACTAACCAAAAATTAGGCAACTGGTTATTCTAGGTTTTAGTCTTAGAGCGTCTTGGTCGTTTCTTATATGGTAAAGATGCGGAAGATCGGTTTTGTAATAAATCATTATATGATATTACATATGTTGTCGATTTGTTGGTTGCACTCAATTTGGTCAGATGAAATCGTCTCTCGTCAAGGCACAAGATCCTATGATCCTCTTGTGAAAAGCTGTTTGCGGCGATATGATAGAGGCCGTGCTTTGAAGCAATTCAAGTTACCGATCTTTCTTTAAACAATATTTTATTTTATTTGATTCTAGTCGAGTTGTATCCAGTCAAATTACAGATAGGTTGTAAATGTCGTATAACTATTTATTAATGGATTCATATTTCTTTCAAAAAACAAATTAGGCAACTGGTAAAGAGAGGTGGTTTTGATTTAATCAAAAGTTTTGAATTTGACTCCTGAAAAGTAGATGTGTTAAAACTAATAAGCAAAAGCTTTACGGCCATTCTAACGATCTTATCCAACTCAAATCTGGACTAAACTGTTTCAGGCTGTCGGTATGACATCATGTAAATATATAAACCTACCTACAACATCTTTTCAATTCCTACATTGAAATGATTGCTAGGTTTAACATATATGACACCAACTCTTCAATAATCTTAATTTGATAGTAACACTTAATTAACTTTGCGGCTTTTGTCATTTAGGGCCGTGTCTTTTATAGGTAATTACGAGCCTACTATCACTAATTGACATTGATGATGACCGAATAACTAAAACATCAATCGTGCATAAATTACTTCTCTTAATAGAATGACAAACTCTTTATTATTTTCCACACTAGACTTTTATTTCAACAATTTTACTAACTCGTTTTAAGCTTAAAATAGATATTTAACTAGTAAATTTCCGTTGATTATTCACTCTTTACTTGTAGAGATTAGAGACCATTGAAAACACAGAAGATGGTGAAACAAAACAGGAAATGTCGGAAACAAAACTAAACAAAACTGTATTGTCACATTTGTCGGTGACAAAGATTTATTTATAACACAATTTGTCTATACTCACACGTGTACACTATGACTTCATCACCGTGAATCCGATTGATGATTATGTATTCAGCTCATAATTAATTACTTCTCTTGGTTTAAATTTACCATTATTTTATATGTAAATCGGTAAATGAATGGAGAAGGTAAATTAGGGCATCCTATAAACTCCGTTTAGATTTAAACCACTTTTAAAATGGTTTTTGTTAATAGTTAGTTCAAATCTATCTTACTCTGACACTTCAGTTATTAGCTACCATGTTGTGTGTCAAACACCGGCACGACACCACACTTCACTTTAGACCAAAAAATTGAAAAATTTGCACAATTGTCATATCCGACACGTGTCAGACACGACATCTGAGTTGGAGAGTCAAGGTAACACGGGTTCAAACGTTGGATTACTTGAATAAAATAACATAATATCCATTAAAACACAATACTTTGTACTTAGTTAACCCCTTCTTAAATTAGGACGACATTCACAATCAAATTTAGATAATATTAAAATGAAAATAAGATGCGAGACATATTAACTTAAAACAGCTTACAGCTTAAGCAAAACTACTGTAAAGTGAAAATGGAAAATGCTCACGGTGTGTTCTGTTTACCATTTTGCACGAAATCCTAAATTTTTTATCTGGAAATCTTTAAGAGGCTATAATTCGTATTTCGGAGATCGGAATATGATGATTTTTTTCAAACCGATCGTCTTTTCGGGATCTACAGTTTGGAGAAACAAATTAATGTATTTGGATCCCATGGATAAGAGTTTTTATTTGTCCAAGTTTTTTGACCTAACAAACTTTAATTTGAATCACCATATCTCTTGGTCACGAGTTCCAAACTAGATTTTTTTTCTCAAATCATAGTTTTCTAAAAGACGATTTATTTGAAAAAAAAAATTATCGCATTTCGATCCATAAATAAGCACAAGTTATGACATAAATCCTAAAGTATTTCGGATCAAAAATTGGATATTTTATGCAAGAAGGCAAATCTCTAAAACACTGTACCATATATTTTCCTAAGTAAAAAAGGACATATCATGTCATGGTTACTTAATAAAAAAACATACGGGTAGGTAAAAACGAGATGTTATAAATGTGACACATAAGTTACACCAAAAAGAAGAAAGTGACCCTTAAATCATGGATAAAGTTAAAATTTAAACACTAAGTAACCCCATCAATTTCAAAAGAAATTAATTAACTCTTTATTTTATTAGTTTCAACACAAAAATACAATAATGTAATTGTATTGGCCATAAACAACAAGAAATTTGTGAGCTTAATGTCAACTTCATGGGGACATTATGACTAGTTTTTATGATCTCATGAGTCATTGACGTATTTTATAGGGAACTTTCCGACAAGACATAAAGAACACACTTTGGATAATCAACTTTAATAGGCATAAATATTTTAAGCGGTTGTAAATTTAGGGGGCTAGCAGAGGCACTCGTCTTTATTAGTGGTCAGAAATTTTGAAGTTTTAGCTTAAATTTTCCAGTATTTTTCGAGTTTTCTTCAAATCATTACTTGTTCGTTCGCGCTGAGGTCAATTTTTGACTCTGCCAATGCCCACTGGTCTTAAGCATTGTCGATTGCTCACACACTAATCACTAATGTATGTAACTCCTACTTTTTAACTAGTACTTCGTATCTTATAAGAAAATAAATTAAAGTGATAAAAAGTAAAAGATTCAACGGATAAAAAGTGAAATCATTGATCCAGTTATTCTTTTTGAAAGAAAATAGGTATAAACATAATAAAGTTAAAAATGAACTTCTCAAAAAGAGAAACATAATCGAGATTAGATAAAATATATTTCTTGTATTTTATCATGTCGTCGCATTTCAAAATAGCCTCATATATTTTTGAAAAATGTGTATAATTTAATAAAATTGAGGAAACTTTAATTTTGAATGACAAATATGACAGATTAGCATGACCACAAGGATGACACAAAAATTAAGAAATTATCCAAATTTATTCTTCCAAAAAAAAAGTGGAATAACCTATGTCAAATGTATGGTGATTTGTCAATCTTAAGATTTTTTCTTATTTATCTACCAGGTAATTTTTGACTTAAACTAGTAATTTTTTTTAATGACGAGGGAGTTTAATTTCCCCGAGCCCATATTTCCCGCTTAAATTAATAATTATTAACCCACTAATATTAATCTACTAATTATATTTTTTTAGTAATGACTCTATTTTACATAGAAAATTGTTAATCAACTAATTTTAATTTACTAATTACCAAATCTCTAAACTAATTCTGTTAATTACGGGTTGTTTGGTTGTATTGGAAAAACATGGGAAGTGAAATTTCTCATGAAGTGCAAATAGGAGAGTTGTTTAGTTTCCATCTTTTTGTAAAAATGGGGGAAGTTGCTTACCGACCCCGCCTCGGTGAGTTGAGGTTCCTATGAAAGTAAATTTCTAGGGAGCTTATTTCTCATGTTTCTCATGAATTTATATTTTATAGGATGTTGTAATTCTCGTATCAACCAAATAACCCCTTATAATATGTTAGTCGAACCTAGTAATCAAATCTGCTTTTGAATCCATTAATTATCACATAATGACTAAAAATCCAAATATGAAAAGATAATATTCTAATGCTTGTCTCATGTGATCTTGGAAGAATGAATTCATTTGACCATTTCTAATGAAAAATATTCATAAATATTATTCTCAAAATAATATTATCTCATGTGAACTTTGACTTATAGACACAACTAAAAGTCGGTGTAACTTGTAAGAAATCCGTGCAGTCAAAAGTTAGATTTTCTTCATAAACGACAAAAGTTTTAACGGTTTCAGTTTGAGGCCGTTTCAGTTGATTTTTTTTTTTTTTAAATCGGGGTGTCCACCGTCGACAACAGTGTATAATCCCCTCGCCGCGGGTGCTCTCACGAAGAGGTAAACGGCTGGCCAAAGTGTTGCTCCATTCCCATTGGCAGGGATCGAACCCCTGACCTCATGGTTAAGGGATGAGGTGAGCAACCACCACACCAAACACATTTGGTTTATTGTATGTCTCTATACTCTTATACACCGACATTTTTAACGGTATATTCCATCCATTTTTATCTAAATAATTTTTTTTTTATTTTATACATTATTCACAAGTTAATTTTTAATTTCAAATTTTTTTTAATACATAAGAAAAAATATATTCATGTAGGGTCTTGTTTGATTTGTCTTTAAAAGTATATTCAAAATATATAACTTTTATAGTTTTTGCAAATACGTAGCTAAAGATACAAAACACGTAAAATGGGCGTTGACAAACGTGAAAAAACAAAGATATCATTTAGATTTGAATGGATGGGGTATAATTGTAGGACAGTCTTAAACTATTCATATACACAATATTAATTCAATATCAACGTAAGGTAATATTAAATTAAAAATTCTGACCCGAATCGTTTAAACCGGATTGAAACTGTTAAAATTTGGTGAATGGTAATAAACCAAACTATTTTTATATTAACATTGTTTAAGTTATTAGAAGTGTAGATTTTTAAGACATAAATTCTCATTTTTGACGGACAATATTCATTAGGACCGTCAGAAGCTTGTGACGAGTAAAATAATATCCACTTGAGTAGATAAAGACAATAATTTTGTTAATCCTTAGACGCAAGTGGGTGATATTTGACCCGTCACACAAGAGAGACTCATTGTTTTTAAGAAGCCGTTTTACGTGATATTATTGTTACAATTCTTCCACACTTTATATAGAATGTAATACTACTCTCGTCTACCCTCAACTGTTCACTTTCCGATATTCTGGTCATTTATTTATGGTATTTCAAATAGCTTAATCGCGAGTATGACAAGTACGTCATCCCTACATAATAATGATCTCCCACACCACTTTTACACAATTTTCTACACAGTAGTTTAATCATAGTTTAAAAATATTCAAATATTATTTTTTAATTGAATTTCATTTTTACATGCTCCGTATTATTCTTTATAACAAAAGTAAACATCTTAGTACAAGTTGTATTATTTTCTGCGTTTTTTATTTATTTTGGTAGAATTATGACCACAAAATATAAATATGAAAAATCGCTAATAAATAAAACAATTTCAATATTTCATACAGTAAAACCGGCTTATATGAATTACGGAATACCGAGTATTATTTTAGTCCGTTTATTAAACGAAACACCTAAACAAAAGAGGTACCGAAGACAAGTCAACAAGACGTCTGAAAATCTGCCACGTAAACAACAAACTACTTTATTCCACATCCTAATTCCTTAACTGAAGTAACGGAAACAGCACAATTATACCAACCCGCATAACCTAAACGTGTCTATCACGCGCTAAATATATACCGTAATTATCATTCACGCGCGACATACGCGCCATAAACAATCAAAACTATTTCAACCGTTTTTCATGTACTTCCTGTCCGATCTTTACGCTTAGACCATCCCAAGTAAGGTTAATAGGTAGGTTATGACCTTGCTTGGTCATGGTTAATGACATAATTAGTGTCATTAAGTTGTGACCTTGATGGTTAATTTGTGACCAAAATCAACAAAAGGTCAATTTGTGACCTTGGTGGTGTCCAATTGACCTACCAATTGACCTAGTATGTGTCAATTTTTGCTCGGTTGTAAAATAAATACAATTAAAAAATTACATATTTTCCACTACTTTAATTCACTATTACTATTTGTACAAATAAATACAAGTTTTATTTTTATGTAGGCACATTAGTTTATGTCAAACCATATTTTCGGTAATTTTTCTTGTTTTTTAATAAAATCGTCTTTTACTTTTTCAAATTATAAAAACGTTATTTAATATATTTTTCCCGAAAATTACGTCATGAGATTAATATAACCGTAAAATATTTGGGTAGTTTTTATTTTATTAAGATATTTAACATAATAGAAAAAATTACAAAATTTATAAAATCTAAGGAAAATAATTATAAAAGTGAATGAGAGAAAAGTGGGTAGAATATGGGGAAAATGTTGTAAAGTGGAAAATGATTGGGTTGTTGACCTAGGTCGTGAGTTTTTGCTTGGGGTGAAAGTAGGTCAATACAATTAATGTGTGATTAACGGTAAAACGGAATCGTGATCTAGTTAACGCGACCACTGCTTGGGGATGGTCTTAGATACTCTAAAATTAACCAATTCCACGATAATTACGCTGACCTATACCACCTCATGCTTTTGTAAAATCATTTTATAATATTATCATGAAAAATGGACACCACGAATATGTAAATAAGTTATAAGTTTGTTGTAAAACGGGTTTACAAGGAAGAAAAATCTAATGACGATGAAATTATTCAAGGGATATGACGAAAAAATCATTTTTATTTTTAATATTGTTAAATTACAATATGATGCGGGATTGAATGGATGAAAATGAAGGTAAATCATGGATATAATTGCAAGCAAAAATAATAGAGAGAAAATAGGAGTGGGGGAGAAGAGAAAGAGAGGGCGTACCGATTATCGATCCGAAGCTAAGCAAGTGAAGTTTGGTTATTGGAGAAGGGAGGATTATTGTGAGGAAAGGGAGTAGAGGAGAGGGGAGGAGAAAGAGGAAAAGGAAGGGAGATGAAGAGGTGTATTTATAGGTTGGAGGGAGCCATGGAGGGAATTAGGGGTTGTCACTAATTTCATCTTAAGTTTTATAAGAACTTTTTTTTTTTAAGATAAGGTATAATTTTAAATTTACGGTTCAATATCAATAAATCGGGTAGTCTTTTTCGGGATATTTAAGTCAAATCTGAAACATCTGGATTCTGGAGTAGGTCTTGCTTAAAACTGAATTCTTCGTATTTATTTATTACGACAAGGTGCCATTAAAGACAAAATTTTACTTCCTCCATTTTTCTATGTTCTTCCCATTTGCTTTTTGGAGGTCAAAGTTTTCGAACTTTGACCGTAAGTAAGTTAGACAATAATGAATTTTAAGTTATAAAATTAGAACATTTACAATTATTATCAACAAATCTTCGTGGGGAAAAAAAATTCAATAGAAAAAAATATCGTATAGGTGTCGGAAAAGACGGTCAAAGGTGCGTCTTGGAGACCGCAATAAAGCAAATGGGAAGAACATAGAAAAATGGAGGAAGTAATATTTTCTAAATAACTTATCCTCTGATTTGGTATCTATTTATTAGACTCTGTATATAATTATATGCAGGAGTTAGCTAACTCAATTTCGATTATAAGAGTTGATGTTCATTATCGATCCTAAAATTTTAATCGACAAATCTATCCTTGTGATTCCTTAACTGTACCACAAAAAAAAAATTATGGTGCCCGGGTGGTTAAGGTTTTTCAAGAGCAAATATTCACAAAAAATTTAGAGCAAAAATGATCTTTCAATAGTATTTTTGATGTTATGTCTTTCACTAAAGTAATGGGGACGATCTCTCAAAAAACTCTATCGGTAAATATTAGCACTAGTTCCAAATTTCCAATACATTTTTATTCTATAGTAATTGGGGCAAAATATAATAGGGAATATAATCGAAGTTAAGAATACAAAAATTTAAATATTTAGTATTTTTCATGGTAAGTAAATTTATTCCTACATTCACATTAATATTATGTTTTGGGGTAAAATTGTCCCATTATGCCTTATAAATTTTGAATTTGTCATCCCCTAATTATAGGCTATCATATATACTCGAGGAATTTACCTGGTGCACACCAAAAATTATGGCAGCAAATTTAGTTCACCGAACCGCACATTAGAAAATTGGATTGATATGATTAAACAATCGAACCATATATTATGTAGAAAATATAGTCTCATACTCTCATGTAGTATAAATTTACACTCTTTACCTCTTTTCACATGTTTCTCATCATCTAAAACTTTAATTCAACCGTAAATATATCAATAAATTCAATTAAATTAATAGTAAAAAAAGGTATTTAAATGATTCACAAGGAATCACAACTTGTCGGAATTAGAAAGAAATTCATGTTTATGTAATGTCACGGCAAGTTTTATAAATGACATGACTTGTGTCGTACGCTACTCATGAAATGAAAATTGTTAGGAATATGCCAAATTCCAACGTAGCAAAACATGGAAAGTGATAATAATTGATAATACAAAGAATTGAAACAAATTAATCTCACTTACTTTTATTACAGTTTATTAATTGTGCTTTGCATACGTGTTAAGTTTTTAACTATCAATCTGTTAGATGGGTCACTAGGCCGCCTACATAACTACATTAGGTAGCGGGTCGTTAAAGCCGTGTTCTCTTATGCTAAATTGAGCTGAATAGAGTTTAAATATATTTAAGTGAGTTGAATGAAACTGAATTGAGATTTGTGAGATCGGAGTAATGATTATTAGGGATAGACCGACAGTCGAGGGATTGGACCTAGCTTGGGATATAGCACATAGGTCAAGCTTCTTCTGATTCCTGGCGCGTAGCTACTCTAAAAATAATTATAAGTGGTTAAAGTGCACTATTTGATTTAAAAGGCGATAACATGAAGCATGTAAAAAGATCGAGTTAGTCGATGATTAATGTCTCTCTGAAGGCATCTCTCTCAAAAGGCGAGTGCTGATGTGCTATCCTATGATAATGGAGGGTACAGTAGCACTGCATTTATAATGTGAATAGAGTTGAAATAAGTTGACTTAAATCGAAATGAGCTGGATTAGTACCGAAAAGTATAGGTCTAATCACTGACGGATCTGGGGGAGGGAAACGGCGGGCACGTGCCCTCGCCCTCCCCGAGTTTCAAAAAATAATTATGTATAAGTTTCGAAAAATATTAAATTATCTTTGTAGCCAAAGCAGTAGAATATTGTCTTCATACAAAGGAGACTATACATCAATATTTTTGGGCCATCTCATTTAGTTGTTAATATTATTCTTATTTTTGGATTAAAAATTGAACGATCGGAGAATCGATCCTTAGGCTAGGCCCAACCCAATACTTTAGCAGTAGTCTTTTTTTGGTAAACGGGGTATTACTTCGACAATTGGACATCACAACCCGATAACCACATCCCGTGTTTCCTGGTCCGTTTCTTCAAGAGTCGGGTTTTGATGTTCTTTTTATCCTTCTCTGGCCGATGTTTTTTCGTCGTCCTGGGAATTCAATCCCAGTAACGCTAGTATGTTAAATTTAGGGATATACTAAACCGAAGCTCAAATCTATGGTGATACGATACGACCTAAACTTAAATCTAAAAGCAAACTTACCATGAGTACACGAGTTTACAACATGCGCGGGCGCACACAAAACGGAAAAATAATACGATTTTTTTGACAAAATGAGGGGATACTATGGCCAAAGATTAGTTCAGTAGGGCATATAAGAAAAGGTAATATACAATTACATCCCCTATCTTCGACCCGACGCATTAAACTAAACCCCTTTTCTAATTAACCCACTGTATATCAACCAAATACTAAAAACGTCTAACATCCAAGCATTGCTCATTCAATCAACGAGCACCTCCGAAAATGTCGCTTGTAATTAGCCTACACGGCTACGTCCCCTGTAACCAAAACGAAACTTAAGTCACGAAACTTGAGCCCTCTCCAGTTCGATGCTACCATGATTTCAGGTCAAAATTTGGCTAGGTCTATGTATGAGGAGGGCTCTTACAGGCTGAGTTCTGCTACGACTCGCTTACCAGGGTATCAATCAGGTCCTCAATGTTAGAATGAAGCTCTAATGGAGTAGCAGCGGGATCAAGTTCAATAAAACCTTTGGGTGCGTTAGGCTTTTCGTTGCCTGTGAGTATGTGATGGGGTACTTGGTGAGAAAATCGGAACATCTCTTCCTTTGGGATATGCTTCACCGCTTGTGGGTCTGGTTGCTTATGGAAAACGGTTCGGAAATCGGTGACCTTCATAATAGGGGCGACATTAACTCCCTGCTCCACACTGTAGTCTTGAAGCACTTCCACCATGTCGTAGATGTGTATTAATTCGTCGGGGATATCCTGGTCCCAATCGGGAGACCAATATCGGTATAATGCCCAGATATCGCCTTTCCGAGGGTATATCTGAATGACACCACGAGGGCCTTTTTCAAATTTAACCCGGTGTGAGAAGGAATTCAAGACCTGGCTAGTTTCATGCTTTCCGACCCAGAAATCCCCGCAAGTCTTGGTGAATCCGCGACCAACCCAATCCAAGGTACTGAATTCAGTGTTGCTTCTTGAGTTCAGCCAACTAAGCTTGAGTTCAAATGGCTCCAAGGAGACAACCTCATGGATCAGGGCATAGAAACGGGGCATCCCGTCATCATTATCATACCCTGCCCACACCTGGTTTTCTCTGAAGCAACGTTCTGATCTGTCATGATCAAAAACATGGAAATCAGGATCAGGAACAATGAACTCAGGAGCCTGCTTTTGCTCTTTTTCATCGGGGGGCGATGATTTATCATGGCTTCCTTGCTCTTGCATTGACTTCTCAAGTTTCAATTTTTGCTTCTCTTTTTGTTTGACTTTTGCTTTCTCTTTAGCTGCAGCCTTTTCCTCGAGAGCCAGTTTCGATTTACTTATTACGTCCCTCATCTGCAACAGTGCCTTCTCTGCCAGCATTTTCTTAAGTTCCGTTGCTGACAACTCTCTGTTAGCATTGAACCTCGCACTATATGCCGCGAAACCATTCACTCCATTGGCCTCAGCGTAGTTGCCTGATCCATGAACATTTCCCATGCCGGTGGTCCCACGTTGAGTTTGCAAGTTTTGACTTCGGTCCCCCATTTCTCTCATCCTCTTAGAAAGCCCTTCTCTTGAAAAAAAGCTTGTATTATCTCTCTTTAGACTTTCCTTCCCCACCTGGTTCTCGCTATTCCAACCAGTACGGGACCCACCAGATGAACTATGTCCCCGTAGTTCTTCAGGTTGAAGGGGATTGAGATTTGTAGGCGGTGAAGTTCGAACAGCTACAAACGCCTGACTACAATTTGGGCATTTGAGGGTTTGATTGAGATAGACTCGCATGTATTCATACTGCATCTTGCATCTCGCACACGACGTCCAAAAGGTATCTCTTACCTCAAAAGTTGAATGGGTTTTCCGAGATGCTTTTTGGGTCCCACTCTTTTGACCCGACTTCTGCCGCGATGAAGATGATACGGAACTGGGATATTTATTGTGCCCATTGGCCCCATGTTGGGCTCCTCCAGCTGGAACGGTGGGTTTTGGCACGGGGATACTAGAGTGAGAAGGAACCTTGTTGGCCATCTTAATATGACGCTGCGTATCATAAGCAGATCTCTTGGCTTTATCAGACAAGACAGTAAAAGCATTTGACACAAACTGAAAGGCGCGATCGGCACCTACGGAATTATTTTTATCAGGATGAAGACGAAGTAATAGTTTTCGGTACTGTTTCCTAATGGTATCGTCATCAGCCAACGGATTAACACCAAGTATTCCATACAAATCCATTTCTCCGCCCACTTTATTCACTGCTGATATATGAACATCAAGGGTTGCTAACAGCTGCGAAATTCCCTCGAGCCACGGAAACAGACTTTGAGCCTTAAGCGCAAATTTCTTTGCGCCCAAAAAATCTTCTTGCGCAAATTTTCTCAAGGCAATATCCTTTGCCCTGGTAGCTTCGTCTTTATTACACTCCATCTTTTCAAACTTGGTGCTCTTATCAACAAATTCGGAAACTTCTTTGATATTAGCCTGAACTAAATCACCGCTCGCAGATAGCCCAAGTTAAAGCCTAAAGTCAGTTTCCATCAACTAGCTCCTGCAACTGAACAAAAATGACGGCATAACATTAATAACTGAAAGTTTTTACCAGAGGTGAATCAAAAGTTGCACAAGATTCAGCGAAAAGTTCCATTCCCTTGACTAAGACAAGTTTAGAATAACCAGGGAGTACAAAAAATGAAACTTTTGACTGTTAAATGCCAATGCCGGCGCCTCCATAAACAAAAGTTGATTATCAGCAAGCTCCCAGATCGAGCTTCCTCATTTAATGGTGTAGTAAACAAGTTGCCGAATGTTCAGAGCGAGCCGCCCTTCCAAGCATTCAGTAATAAAACATGAAAACAGAATGCGTCATTTGTGGCTCAGCTACATCCCAAAAATCATTTACACTAAAGTCAGAATATTTTGAGCCGAACGAGTAATTATTTCAAACCATAAAATATGTGGAATTGAGACCCGTTTGATACCAAATGCAAAAACTTAGATCTGATCTTAAGTTAAGAGTTATAAGACGAATCGGCTAGATTTTCTATAGACTAAATGGCTGCTAAGTGCTAATGCAGTAAAAATCATGACTGGAGGACTCGAACAAAATTCTATGAGGTCCCTGCACAGCTCAATGTAAGCCAAAAATAAAAGCTCTTTTTATAGGTAAACAGAGAAGGTCAAAAGTTCAGGAAAAAAAAAACATAAACATCGAAAACAGGCTCCAGTGATAATTAGAACATATTGAACACACATGAATACATGAATGCGTGATGCCAGCAAATACATCTAGTTCGGTAATCACAAGGAACTGAAAAATAATTTGGTCTAAAATTTGCGGCAAAAGTCATAAAGTCACATGCAGACCAATTACAAGAAAAATCCCAAACGCAGCCACAGTTATTCGTAACAGCAAACGGAAAATACAAATATACATCCATTAATATCATTATCATGTCGCATTAGGAAAGCGGAAGCATGTGGATATATGGTCAACCAACCAAACAATAACGAAAAATAGCTCAGCATATGTGACCAGAGCAAGATACAAGTTGGAATGGTTTTACGAAGACGTGATCATAGAGTGACCACACACATTACTATGAATCAGAGTTACCTAATTCGTAATACCAATACGCAATTCGCACCAAACACCATAATTCGAATTCGTAATTCGCGCGAATTAATTCGCAAAAGAAGTACTTGCAAAAGTACTTCATCAGTTCAAGCCCCCAAATGATAAAATGCTTCCAGACTCTCCCACATATTATAAAAGATGTCGTGAACTAGGATGAACAGAGGAAGTGTGACATAAAATTCTTTTAAATTTTACTATGAACAAATGAGGGGAGTCAGAGGAGGGTTGAGTAGACGGGCTATAACAACAATAAAGTCATGCTCATATCGAACATTTATGGCAAACCATTTACTAGACTTTAGAGGTAGGGCTTTTATAGAAATTGACACGGGAAATTGTCTCAACGCAAATTACTGTATCACAAACAAACCCCATGTTAGCTAACCAAAATATTTAATATCGAGTAGTATAGGAAACAAGCAGAATCATTTGAGCGGCGTGAAGTGGAGCAGAAGAGGTTTATAAGGTCAAAGTCAATCTGGATCTGTCGGACCCAATACCCACAGGTTAGACTTAGATTTTAAATATTTTGGTTCTTTAGTGAAAAATACTTGGTTTGGATTTCTTTAGTCACAAGGCCGACACTAGAGAATGCTGTTAACACAAAATACTATGACAAGCAACACCACAATGCTATATACATGATGGTTTAGGGTTCATATTGTTCATCTGTGTGTTATGTTACTTCAATACTTCACACTTTCGTTGTGTATAGTGTGCCTAACACTCTAACAGTACAGAGCACTTTGAAACTTCAATTTATGCCAAAAACATGAAACCTCTCACAAAATAGCCATGTCCAACCCCTCGACTCCTTCATATTGCAACACTTAGCGCAGAGTCGGTGTAAGATTTGCTAGGGCTTTTAAAAGGGACGACCTTTAGCAGTGAAGAAAAACAGACAGCTGAGAATATAAATTACCAATTACAGCCTTTCAAGTTGCAACATGGAAATAAATGTGCAAACAAAAACTTCCTCCAAACTGAAGCAAGACACAAGTACAATAAAGTTGGCACGCAGTTCAAAAGATTAGTGGAACCATTTCAGCAATAATTTGGTTGCTGATTCCTAAGAATTACTGACGGAATAACGGGTATCAAGAAACGTAATCCACACTGCATCTCATCTACAAAGTTGTAGAGGCCTGAGATATAATCATATAAATGATTTTTGGACTTAGACTACACAAGCACCAGCAGTCCTCACAAAGAGGAGACGGGAAATACATCACACGACAGATCTAAGTCTCTTTTTCACACATCATAGTTCAATGTGCACAACAATAGGAGGACCCTGTTGTTAGGAATACATCTGGTTTTTTTTCTCAAAGAAAAGGAGGGAGTACTTGGGAACTATCAAAAGGATCAAACAAATTAATTAGCAGTTGGAGACTTCCAGTGCATTGGGCACCTCAGATCACCAAGGTACAGACAATCCCAACACATGCCGACACTCGAAATGATCTTTAACACGCTAAACAACTCAGATTATTCATTAATCTAAAAGGGAAAAGAAGTCCCATAACAAAACACCCATTGAAAGTTTACCACCGCCACGGGAAATGTTAAGGAAGGTCAAAAAGACTAACAAGTTCTAAATTAGTGATCTAATCTCAAGTGAGGTGGTTCTATAATGAGACCATGAGCATTTAGGTTCTCATGCTAAGCCATAGAGAAAGTAACTCACCTTGTCTCAACAAGATGTCAAGATAACAACTCGTGTAAATTTTAGCATTTCTTAATGTGATGAGAACTGAAATAACACCAAACGAACCAACCGAAGGTTAACGTGTGCACGGTTGGGACGCCAACACAGATATAGAAAGATCAATCATTACCTTACTATTGATTTTTAAAAAAGGAAACACCAGTGAGCAAGACATTTTGTCGATTCTTAGCTTTATTTTCATCAATATAGCGACGAAATATTAGAGCATTCAAACAACAAAATCAATAGTCATCGGCTTCCCATTAACTTTTCATATCCAATCAGCAGCACAGCCTATGAAGTTCAGCTAATAAACTTCCAAATGTCCATGTAATAATCAATAAAAAATACACAGAAAATTAACAAACGGCTAACGACAAACAACCTATACATCTTTCACTTTTATTCCGAGATTCTATCAGTAATCCCCAATTATGGTGTATATAGAATCACTTAATCCTCCATTCCCGCCATCCCGAGTAGTCTCAATCATTAATCATAGTTCTGAGGGTCTAGAATCTAATTCAAACAATAAATCAATGAACTAAATAGAACAAATTCATCGAGCGGGATATTACAAGAATTTCAATACATCAACGAAGCCATCTAACCATAACCTGAAAATTAACAAAAAGATCCTCAAAATCTTAACTTTGAATCAAAAACTAAAACCAAGAACCCAACAAGAACAATTCTCGCTCCCATTCATTACAAAGAATAAAAACGTAAACAACAAGTTGAATGAGACGGAATACTAAACATCATGAACTCATCACCAAAAACCCACAAGATAATTACAGCAAAATTGGCAAAATGCATATCCTTCCCATTTCATACACAGAAAAAAAAGGAGGGAAAATCCCAACACCACAGACATCAAGTAACAAACACTCCATCCACAAAGATTAAACCTTTCTACAGAAACAATCATAAAAATTGAAACTTTTTCTGCTACCAATCAAGTTCACATTCAAATTTCAGCACAAATCAAAATTAAACCAAAACCCTAGAATTTTTTTAATCTGGGCATGTTTATAAAGAAATAAACAACAGCTTAACAGTAAAAACTTAGCAAAATTAATGTTAAAAACATTAAAAAAGAGAGAAGATTTATACCAAACACTGAATTTACTGCTGAGCAGGGAATTTGAATGCAGGGACTGTCAAGAACTAGTTGATGAAAATGACAAGAGACCAATCTATGAATTCACCCAAACTTTATTTTTAATAAAAATGTGACAACAAATTAAAAGTTGTCACAGATTTTACAAATTGGGGAAATGGGTATGTTCTTCTTCAGTTCTTTACTAGATTGAATTGCAAAAGAGTAGGCATTAATTATATTTTAGCTTTTTCTGAAACAAAATATTAACCATTTTGCATGGTTAAATCTTAACTATGGTTAGTTGTTCCACACATGAATACAGGAGTACGTGACACACATCTCCTCTTCTTGGAGGATAAAAGTAACCATGGTTAGTTTTTGACCAAGGTAAAGTTAAGTGGTTGGGGGGAAAGTTAGCTCTGACTTTTTTGGGGTTAAGAATTAGGATCCGTTGGAAATTTTTCGTAGAATCTTATCTATATAATTACAGAAATATTTAGGAAGTCTTGGTTGTGCGACGTCATCAATACATGTTTTTTTTTTAATTTATCAGTGGGACCCGCAATTTTTTTGATGAATTTCCTACGCAATAACTGCCTGATATTCGATATTGCATGTCTGACAATAGTTTTAGAAATATTACGTAAGATTTGTAATATACTTTCATAAACATTAAATAATGAATAACAAATACAGTTTATATAATATAAGATTAAATATTATATAATAATATATAAAATAATACACCTTTAGGTCATTTGTATTACATTAACTTTAATATTATATACTCAAATAATAAAATATAATAATTTTGAATAACATACCAAAAAAACTATTACAAAACAATTTATATTCAATAAATAATTACAATAAACAATATAATAATTAAGATAAACAATAAATTCGAGTAAAGTTAAATAAAAATGACATGATAAAAAATGGGATATTGAAATTCCAAAAGAAAAGAACCATAATAGATATATTTAACATTCACAAAAGTACGAGTAATGACGAGTTTTGTGGACAATCATATTTTTTTTTCTGATAAGGTAAAAAACTATATTGATCCTCTAGAGTAGGACCAACCTATTTCATTATTTTGAAAGAGGTAAGTTGAAACCACCAACTTTCATGTTGACAACTCTCATATATAATGAAGAAAATTTTGAGATTTTTATATTAACACTTATCATTGTATATTGTAATTCCGTTATGATATTTCAAATTTATATAGATCATTGAGTTTTGATATACTTGGAATATAAATTATGTTTTTAATATTACAATATTTTTGTAGTATGTCGGTCAAATGAAATTATATTACAAATCAAAAATTTTAAATACGGCTAATCACTATTTTAAACATTGTTCATAATAATAATACTTGAAACTGCAATCCCGCGCAATTTGCACGGGGTTAAAACTAGTTGATAAAGAATTATTATTTGTAGATATCGAAAAAGGCTTTGATAATAAGCATTAAGAGAAGGGATATAGTTATTTATTTTTTTATTTAAGAAAATTCTATGCAGTGATCATCTCTCAAACTTTTGCGTCTCATTGTGTATCAGTCCACTTACTTTTTAACACATCATTTATGACAAAATAAATATTGCAGCAAATATATAAACTCGTTGATGTATTAAAAGGTAAGTAATGTGATACATACAATAAAACATCATATCAGACAAATGATCCTTAGTGTTATTTGAGACCTAAAAAGATCTGATGTAGTGTAGTTGTTATTTTTGATTTGTAAGTAATTTATGCCTTTGATTCTAAGTAAAACAAACACATGAGGTCAGGGGCGGATCCACTCATAGGGTTGGGTGGGATTCAGCCCAACCTATTTTCAAGAATAAAAAAAATATACATTTAAAACATTCAGAGTTGTTTAGCATTTTATCATAAATTCTAATAATATTAATCATAAATTGATATTATTGTTTTCCCTATAACTAAAATATTTTATATACCCTAAGTTGTTTAGCTCAATAAATCATAATAATGTTAATGTTAATTGTTAAGATAAGAATTCTTAGTTTTAACAAGGTTGAGATACCTTTCTATTCTAGAATACAAAAATATTGTATTTTAGAAAAAAAAAGATTATAAGACGTTTACGTTTTTTTGATGATGATTGTTGAATTTACGTATAGCGAAACTTGTATCCTTGAATAATATTGTAAAATAGATTTATACGAGTATACATATTTTAATATTCAATCATACTGTGTATTTTTATAAGATAGTCCACTGTCTTTATTATTTATTTGTCTTTCAATAAAATACAATTTATAAATAATAAAAATTGCCCAAATGACTGTAAGTCTGTGACAAAGGGAGCAACCCCCAACTGACTAACATCTTTCACATATGTGCGACCTCAATTATACGTTTTGAAGGTTTCATTTATGACTAACCATCACGGACATAAGGCTGTTAATGAGACGAGACAACTCGCGAACAATTCGACATCGTCTCGATCAAAGCTCGGCTCGAGAGCTTAATGAGTCAAGCTGAGCAAAGACTGGCTCGACTCGAAAAGCTCGCGAGCAGCTCGAACATTTGAGATTACATAAGATATTAATCATATTTTTTAAAAATATTTTATCATTATATCTTTGTATCATACATATCAAATATCTTGTTGATTTGTTAAATATTTTTAAGTAAACTTTCAAACCTTGTTAATGAAGATATCAGAAGAGAAACATAAAAAATGAACTATTTTATGTAGACTCGATTCGGGCTCGACTTTGCTTGGAGCTCGTGTTAAAGCTCGCAAGCTTTGTGACGAACAAATTTTTTGCAAGCTTGGGTAAGCTTGAGATCGGCTCGAACTCGAGTTTTGGTAATCGAGCACAAGCCAAGCAAGGCCAAGTTCGAGCTCCGTTCGGCTCATTAACACCCCTACGATGAGCCTATCCCACCCCACTTCTAAATCCTGGATCCGCCCCTGCATGAGGTACTATTTTTATTCAACCTCTACCTCTCTAACTTATACGCGTGGTTTACTTAGATGTAAATATCACGGTTTGTAAAATCAGGATAGAATTTACTACGAGGATTTCATAAATCAAGAGGTCTATTTATCCTATTGTGTTGGTTTTGAGATAAAATCGGGATGTTTATGATGTGATTTCTCTCCCTTAAGACAGTCCCTAAATATAATACCCTTGATTTTCTAACTTTGCACTCGACCGAGTTTGATAATCTGAGTGTCTTTTAAGCTTAAAGCCAGATTCTAGTTGTGTGCCATGCCACTCGGTCGAGTTGCTAGTGGCTAGTGCACTCAACCAAGTGCATGGACCGAGACCCAGTTTTCACGTGTTGGGCTTCATGTATTGGGCCTTGTTACAACAATATTTTTTAAAGAGTTTTTTGCCAGATAACACCTAACATTTACACTGTCTGTAGAAATAGTACCTAAAGTTATTTTTTTTGCCCAACAACACCTAACATTTTTTGTTTTTTGTCTAATAACACCAAAGTCGATTTTCCGTCAAAAAAAGTCGAGATTCCGTCTTGACTAATGGTGAAATTGATTTGATCTTATTTCTTTATTCTTTTTTTTTCCACTAACTGATGCGTTGTTAAAGTAATTCACAATGAATCTTATTCTTAAGTGACTTATTTTTCATTCAACAAGTCAATCCACTTAAAAAACAACACCCACGCAAACCCGTCTCTACATTGTAAAATTTACAGGCCATGAATCTCCTACCCGGATTTTGATGTATCCATGATGTTTTCTCAGCTACTGGAATGCCACAATTGCATCTCACCCACTTTGTTGAGTTTGAGGATGAGCTTGAAGAGGACATTGGGTTGAAAGGATGGTTGGAGAAAAGGAGAAAATTGGATAAAATAAGCCCAATTTGGGGTTTTAATTTAAAAATTGAGGAATTAAATAACTAATGAAGAGGTTACATAAGAATTTAATTGGAGGGAAATTAAGTTTAATTGAAGGGAAATTTGCAAAAGGAGAAATTGAGTTTAGAAAATGATGACGAAGAGGATAATGAAATGAATCAAGGGAAAAGAAAGAAGTGTCAAATCAATTTTACCGTTAGTCAAGACGGAATCTTGACTTTTTTTGACGGAAAACTGAATTTGGTGTTATTAGACAAAAAACAGAAAATGTTAGATGTTGTTGGGCAAAAAAAAAAATTTTAGGTACTATTTTTACAGACAGTGTAAATGTTAGGTGCTATCTGACAAAAAACTCTTTTTTAAACGAAATAGCAGTTTTTAAAATTCCAATAATAAATTCTCCTAAATTACACTGCTGAGTCTCGAGGCTAACTATTCGTCTCTTCATCTTTGTAATTTCCTCGACTATTCAAAGTTGTAACTTTTACCGTTTTTTTTTTCTTCTTTTATTTCCAGTATTTACTGTATTTTGTAGGTTCATCTTCCAATTTGGCAATTCTTACTATAGAAGTACAGCTGGCAAGCTGAAATAACAGCATAACAACTTTCTGTTATTAGTAACAACTTTCAGTTAGTTTGTTAGGAGTAGAAAGTCTTCATACATGCTGATGTAAGTAGTATATATATGAGAACAGTATAATGTATAAACCACTTTTTCTGAATATACAAACACATTATATTTAGCTTGTCTTCTTCATTGATAAAGCTTAACAACAATGGAGGTTTATTATCTTCATCATACCAGTTCATATGGTATCAGACGACATGTTACAGTTCCTTTCCAGTAATCTCTTGTTTTCATTCTGTAATTGCTATTTCAATTACTTCTTCAATCATTACTTCTTCGCTTCCGCCATTTTTTTTCCTTATCATCACAATTTAATCAATTCCTTCATTCTCTGGATTGTAATTGAATTCTGGTAATCTGTTCAGTATTCTTCTTCTTTTCTTCTTTTACTCATCATCACAAAATCAAAACAAATCTTTCTGTTTTTTTTTTTTTGATCAAACCTCTGAATACATCATCATTCTCGCTTGTTTCATCATGCCTGAAGCTACATCTCCACATTCCGATACTTCTGCGGATTCGTATGATAATTACGATGATCCGCTCTATGTTAATCAAACTGATCAACCAAATATGAGTTTGTCTACTACGCTTTTTGATGGAACTGCTTTTCTCTCATGGAAGAGAGAAGTTCTTATGGCATTAGCTGCCAAGAACAAAGAAGGATTCATATTTGGTTCCTGTTGTAAGCCTAGCAAGACAGCTAACCCTAAACGTCATCACCTTTGGTTAAGATGTGATTTGTTGGTAACCAAATGGATTCTCAACTCTATGCATCAAAAGATCAAGGAGAATATGATGTATGTTACTAGTTCAAAACAACTTTGGACTGAATTGATGGAAAGATATGGCCAAGCTAATAGCCTTGAGCTATATCAGTTGAAGAAGGATCTCAATGGTATAACACAAGGAAATCAACCATTGATTGATTACTATAGTCGTATGAAACGTACTTGGGAAGAAGTTGATGATATTGATCCAGTTCCTATGTGTACTTGTGGAGCTTTGGATGCTTGCACATGTCATCTTATTAAGAAACTTCTTCATCGTGAAACTCAAACCAAGTTGATCCAACTGCTGATGGGATTAAACAACACATATGAGAATGTTAAATCTCATGTGTTAACCATGGATGATATACCCTCACTTCACAAGGTGTTAGGCTTGTTGCAGACTGTTGAGAAGCAGAAACTGATTAGTGATTCTGCTGACATGACACCTGAAGCTAATGCTTATGCTGGATTTAAGACACCTCATAAAGAATACTCTGGAGATACTGCTTGGAAAAGGCAGAAACTAGATGCAGTAGAAGATGACAAGTACTCTAAGCAATGTTCACATTGTAAGAAGAAGGGACATATCATTGAGGACTGCTATCAACTGCAAACCTGCTCATACTGCAACATTTTGGGCCACATCAGGGAACACTGCTACAAGCTTAAGAAAGCTATGACTGCTCAAAACAAGAGAGGTGGTCACAATGGATATAGAAGTGGGAGAGGGAATCATCAGAGAAAGGCTAACAATGTTGATGCTAGCAATTCAAATCCATCTGTTCATTCAAATACTGATCATTATGACTCTGATTTCACACCTCTGGGTGGCAACTTTACTTCAGCAGGGACTAGTTTTGGTACTTTGGTACAAACTCAAGACTCTGAGCTTGTATCTGGACTTGTTGAAGCCATCACAGAAAAGGTTCTCAAGAATATTTCTCAACAATACAAGGCCAGCACCAGTTCAGCAAATACTTCTCAGTCTCATTCAAATTGCATGAACCTTGCAGGTATATCTGCTTCTGCTCATCATTCACATGCTTATGTTGCAATTGATTCTTTTCATACATCAAATTGGATAGTAGATTCAGGAGCTTCTGACCACATGACAGGAAACTCTGACTTACTACACAATATTTGTGTATTAAAAAGGCCAATAAATGTGCATTTACCTGATGGCACATTCAAAACTGTTCATAGAACAGGTGACATACATTTGACAGGAGATATTCTCCTCAGAAATGTATTCATTGTGCCAGGTTTTACTGAAAACCTCATGTCCGTAGGAACTTTATTGCAAGATATTAACTTGAGGATAATATTTTTTCCTCATGAATGCTGGTTCTAGGACCCTTCAAGTAAGCAAGTATTGGCAATAGGATCAAAACAGGCTGGATTATATAGAATCTTTCAGAATCTGAATAAGACTTCAGGCATTTCAGTTCCTTATCAGAACAGTAGTGTGTCAAATAAGCATGTTCAGTCAAACAGTTGTATGCATAATGTAGATATGTTTCTCTTACACAAACGTTTGGGTCATACTTCCATTGACAAACTTAAGCATGTATCTGGTTTTCAAGCATGTAATAGCAAAACATTTGATTGTGTAACATGTGTTCTAGCTAAACATCATGCTTTACCTTTTAATAGAAGCCAATCATATGCACCTCATTGCTTTACCTTAATACATATGGATGTATGGGGTCCATATAAGATTCCTACTATTACAGGAGCTCATTCATTTCTGACAATAGTGGATGATCATTCTAGATCCACATGGACATATTTGATCCAAAATAAGCAACAAGTGCCACTACTTATTAAGGACTTTCTATTACATATAGAAAGACATTTTGAGGCCAAAGTTAAATTCATAAGAACTGACAATGGGACAGAATTCATTCAAGGACCATGCTCTCTAATGTTTAGGGAAAGGGGGATTCTGCATCAAACCAGTATACCTGATGTCCCTCAACAGAATGGAAGGGTTGAGAGGAAACATAGGCACCTCCTTGATACAACAAGAGCTTTAAGAATACAATCTAACCTACCTCTAAAATTTTGGGGAGACTGTCTTCTTACTGCAACTTATCTCATAAACAAAATGCCTGTTGCTCATCTCAAATGGAAAACACCACATGAGATTTTGTTTCATGACATTCCCAATTATGATGAACTTAGAGTTTTTGGAACACTTTGCTTTGCCACTGTACCAGCTAAGTTGAGAGATAAGTTGGGATATAGAGCTAGGAAATGTGTGTTCATAGGTTATCCTTATGGACAGAAAGGATACAAGCTCTATGATCTAGAAAAGCATATCAGATTCACAAGCAGAGATGTGGTGTTCAAAGAAGACATATTCCCATTCAAACAAAGCCACATTCAAGAAAACTTACATTCACCACTTCCTCCAGGTCAGTTCATATCCCTTTCTGATAATACTTATCTACCTTTTACTCAACAATTGAATGCTAACACCACTGAACCTATTGATGCAACTATTGCAGACACTAATGGGAATGACTTTGTCTGTCAGGACAGAGGTCAGGATGTAGAAACAAATGGTGCTGGCATAGTTATACCCATCACAAATAATAGACCAGAAAATCCTTCTGTTAATGCTGATAATCCTTCTGTTAATGCTGATACATCAGCAGAGCCTAAAACAATAGACTTAAGAAAGTCTGACAGGCCTAGACAACTCTCCTCAAGACTCAAAGGGTTTATCTGTCCAACCCTCAAAAAGGGTAAACACAAAGCTTTGAATGCTGCTGTCATTGAGGAATTACCAATGTTTGATGATGAATACTTGGTTTCCTTAAACAATGTACTAGCAGCCCATGAACCATATACATTTGCAGAAGCTACGCAAGACAGTAGATGGGTAGCAGCAATGAAACAGGAGTTGACTGCTTTAGAGGTGAATAAAACTTGGACCATGACAAATCTACCACAAGGCAAAAAGGCAATAGGGTCAAAGTGGGTATTCAAAATAAAACACAAGCCAGATGGATCTATTGAGAGGTTCAAGGCAAGATTGGTTGCAAAAGGATACAACCAAATTAAAAACAAAGATTACAAACATACTTTCTCTCCTGTAGCAAAACTAGCAACTGTAAGGACATTGCTTGCTTTGGCTGCTGCAAGGGGCTGGTTGTTGTTTCAATTGGACATTAACAATGCTTTTTTGCATGGTTTTTTGGAAGAGGAGGTTTACATGTCTCCCCCTGAAGGATATGAGTGTGAACAAGGGAAAGTATGTAAACTGGAAAAGTCTTTATATGGACTAAAACAGGCATCCAGACAATGGAACATTGAATTGACAAAATACTTAATAAGTATAGGTTTTGTTCAGTCCAAACAAGACTACTCCCTATTCACCAGAAACAATTCAACCACAGGGTCTTTTCTGATCTTATTGGCTTATGTAGATGATGTCCTCATCACTGGAAATAATCCAGATGAGATTCAAGTTGTAAAGGAAGGATTAAATATCACTTTTACCATCAAAGATTTAGGAAACATGAGATATTTCCTTGGGTTAGAAGTTGCTAGAAATGAATCAGGAATTACCATCAATCAAAGGAAATATGCCTTAGATATTATCACAGATCTGGGCATGGAAGAATGTTCTGCTGTCTCTTTTCCTTTACCAAAAGGATTACAGTTAAGCATAGATCAAGGGGAGTTGATGGCTGATCCTGAATCTTACAGACGGTTGGTTGGAAGGCTGTTGTACCTGAATCTCAGTAGACCAGACCTATCATATGCTGTGCAACACTTAAGCCAGTTTTTAAGCCAACCAAGAAAGCCACACTGGAATGCTGCAATACATGTAATCAGATATCTAAAGGGGACTGTGAATGCTGGACTGTTTTATCAGGCAAACAGCAATCTAAAACTCAAGGCATACAGTGATTCAGATTGGGGAAAATGTGTGTTCTCTTGCAGATCACTCAGTGGGTTCTGTATATTTCTTGGTAATGCACTGATATCTTGGAAAACAAAGAAGCAAACCACTGTTAGCAAGAGTTCTGCTGAGGCTGAGTATAGATGTATGTCGTACACAGCAAGTGAGGTGGTTTGGCTTGAAAGACTGTTAGCAGACATGGGAGTAAAAGTACAGCTGCCTATTGAGTTATGTTGTGACAATAAAGCTGCACAACACATAGCACAGAACCCAGTCTTCCATGAAAGGACAAAGCATTTAGACATGGATTGTCACTATGTAAGAGAGCGAATACAAGAAGGATTTTTACAGACTAAACATGTAAAGTCAAGCATGCAGTTGGCAGATATAATGACAAAGCCTCTGGGAACTCAACAACACAGAATCCTGGCAGACATGTTAGGAATGAAATTTCTTCAAATTGATCAAGGGTAAATCAACTAAAACCTACTCTTCTTTCCTATTCTGGTTTCCAGCTGAAAGGGGGACTGTTTAATACCGTGCTAAGAATTTCAGCTTGGAAGGGGAATATAGAAGTACAGCTGGCAAGCTGAAATAACAGCATAACAACTTTCTGTTATTAGTAACAACTTTCAGTTAGTTTGTTAGGAGTAGAAAGTCTTCATACATGCTGATGTAAGTAGTATATATATGAGAACAGTATAATGTATAAACCACTTTTTCTGAATATACAAACACATTATATTTAGCTTGTCTTCTTCATTGATAAAGCTTAACAACAATGGAGGTTTATTATCTTCATCATACCAGTTCATACTTACTGTGCATGTAACTGTTCCGCATTTGAATCAAATGACACAAATTATTGCACGAGACACTCTCAAACCGTTTAGTGCATGACCAATTGATAAGATGTAGAAGACAGAAATACATAAGGAGAATTATATTATTGATTCTGTATTTCTTACACGAATGTAGAGACCCTAATGATCATCGGGCCTAATATATGTACAATCTCCTACTACCAATATCCTAATGAATAAATGATACTCCGTATAATTCACACGTTATCGGTGGTGGAAGACGGTCTCTCATGAGAGTACCCTCCCCCAATTTAGGATTAGTTTATAACATCAATTGTAGAAATAGAACTATATTTTCGAGCATCGTATATCTAATACACATCTAATTGAGCTTATATGCAATATTTTCGAGCTTTTAAAAAATTAACTCACATTTTAATTTTTTAGGTGTTAACATAGAAATCTTATTGAGTTTATATGTATTATTTTTGGGTTTCAGTATAATATTTTGAGTTAATTTTTTTTTATAAATTCGCTGAGTTTTTTTTAAAATAAACCTCAAAATCTATATGGTGTCAGATGTATACAACTGGTTGTATAGTCCACTGATTGCATCAATTGTCTTCAGTGGTTGAATTTATCATGTTCAATTGTCGTCACTCGGGCAATTGCATGAGTTGATTTCCAGTAATATATATGGATCATTTGATGAAATGCTGTACTGAAGGGTATGTAAGGCTGATCTGTTTGATTAAGACTGCCCTGCTTCATTGAAATTTGAGATTGAAATGTTGCAAAGCCGTATAGTTTTGGTGTTAGTTCGCGTTTAAGTAACCTTACATCGTTCATAATAATCAGAGTACTCGATAATTCTGTAGTTTTTACCTACTTATGCCATAAATTTACTTCTGAAAGTGTTGTTACAGTCTTTCTTAGATCCATGGTACTATTGAAATGGAGGATTTTGTATGTCTGTTCAAGAAGGCGACACCAACAGCCGCGTGAAAGCTGAGAAATTTGATACTGTAAGGATGTTTTTTTGCTGTTTTAAACTACCTCTGCCTCACTTCTCCTTTCCTTAATGTTTGAATTCTCAATTACGATGTGAGTTTCAGATCCACGATCTACTCAAACATGCACAGACATGACCAGAAATGAAGCAGTCGCTATTACATTGCTCGTGATGTGAGAATAGACCCTGGAGTTATGACAGGAGGTATGGCGATCATGTTGTTTTCTGAGTTTTCCTAGATGATTTACTGTCTACTTTAGTCGCTTATTGTAAAATTGGTATGCTTCACGGAAATGCAGCGACTTCATATGCTGTAACTAAAAACTTGCATCCTAATTCCTTGTACTATAGCAGTAAAGCATAGAGAATGCTGTTGTTAGTCTCCGCCTGCGATGTTCAAATACCATAAACTACCCGTCTGGCAGTGGCGTTTTTATAGGGGTGCAGGGGTTCACCCGCATTCCCTTTGTTCCAAAATATTGATAAATTAGTTTTAATAAGGTTTATCAAATATTTATATTTGGTGGTGCAGTGGTTAGATACTAAGTTTCTACTATTTGGTCATGTGTTCATGGTTGACATTTTTGCATTTTTCTCTCATTTAGTAATAAATTTTGAGTTTCTTGCTATTTAATGTTCTAATATGATATGATTGGACTACAATTATTTGGAAAATATTATAAAATGTATTTTTTTTCTCATTAAAGAGCTATATATACTTACAAATTTATACAAAATATTTTATTTATTCCTTATTGAATTATTTAGAACCCCTCTTATTCCAGTGCACACCACAGGCTTATACTTCTTTTACGAGGGGGGAGTCGACTAGAAGAGGAGATAGGGTGAAGACTGAAGTATGAAGGCGAGGAAAAAGGATCGTCTTCAGTATGAGGGCGAGGTTTAAATAGCTCGACCAGAGGAAGAGGAGGTAGGGTAGAGATAAGCCCAAGCGAGTGGGGGGTGCCTGAGGAACGAAGGATCGGATAAGGTTTTAAGGGGTTGCCCAAGGAAAGGGGAAGCTTGTTTCTACAAAAAGGACCAAGTACCTAATACCTATGGGATGCGAAGATAAGGAGAAGAAAGCTTGCGTACCAAAAGGTAGAAGAGGGCTCGTTAGAAGTATAAAGGCCAGGATGAAGCCGTGCATTCTTATCTACGTATACAGCTTCGCTCGAGCCAAATAAATTCCCAGGAGGTGCTCATCAGTTTAAACCTTTTGTCCTCTACTTACTTACGCGCCTCAATTGAGCCTACCTACTTTCTCTTCTCTTCAATCGAGTCTCATTTCTATCTCCTCTCGTATGAACCAATTTTTTGAATTTTATGTTCTACTTTAGCATCACGATTTTGTTGGGTTTAAACTTTAGTTCATATCGTCGAAATAATTGTTAAGTTTTTGTACCCCTGTAATCTAGTCTTGGATACGCCTCTGCCGTCTGGCCGTCTATTGTCCCGTAGACCTCATACCTCTGCTCCGTATCTGATCTGCTTGATGTAGCCTTAAACATTTTCGTGAGTATATTGGAGTTTCCTCGGCTCTTCGCTCCCTTGATTGGCCGGAACCCAACTAGCTTAGTATTTTTCTTTTATTTCTGCGTGTAGAGGAAGCCGTGGGGGCGATTTTGATACGGACTTGTTTTTGTTGGAGATATTACGTGGAGTATATTACAATATACCGTAATCGGAATAATAATATTATATTATAGAATAATGTATATTATTCTACTGCCATTAGAGGATACAATTATTATCTTCAGATATTTGGAATAGTATAAATACAATATCAAGCGGAAATTAAATTCACGCTGTGACGGTAATTTATTGCGGAATATTCAATCAATGCAACTAATACGGAATTCCAAGAGTTGCATTGTTTTGCAAAATTCATTCCCCTATTCTTACCATGCTTCTATATTTATCCTTCAAAATCTGATGAAAAATCCTTACAGAAAAACTTCATCAAATTTTACATCTAAAAATCATTAACAATCTTCATAAAATATTTCTGATTTTATGTCTCTGTTTTTTGTGCCGAGAACCATTATTAATTTCGAAGTAACTAGATAAAGGGTTGAAATATTCTATTAGAAAAGCGAAGACGATTTGGTGTGGTTTAAAGTTTGTGAGTCTCTATTCCGTGCAAATCAATATCTAACAAAACTCAATGACCTTTTCCACAATAAAGGTTGAATTTTACAAGCACGCAATGTATGAGAATGTCAAGCATAAAAAACATAGGATAATCCATAGTACTAGTAATAGACTAATAGCCTATGTTGGATCTGTTGGTATTGACATTTGTTGACTGTTCAGTCACTACTTGGTCTAGCTTACACGAGGTATTCCATCCGTTTTAGTTAATTTTTTACATTTTAAATTCTTTGTGAGAGCTATTAAATCGAAATTAAACAAATAATTGCGAAGAAAGAAATATAATTCTCAATCTTTCCGTTCCTCTATTTATCGTGAAAAAATTGGAGTTACTGTTTGTCTTTGTGACAGAATTTCCGTTCCTCTATTATTGTGTGTGTTTGTGAAATTGTCAAACTCTCGACAATAATGAAACGACTTGCTTGCAATATTTGTAAAATGTAAAGAACGTTTGCTTACTGTTTGGAAGAAAGAAAAAAAAAATCGCTTGCAAGCAACCTAGGGCGAATCTATAGGGGGTGATGAGGTGAGTCCTCACCTCCATTAATCAGGAAAAACAATTATACATATTTATCTATATAATAATATTGCATTAAAGTTTAGTGGCTCAATGGTAGAAACATTCTCTTACTAACATAGCAACTTGGGATCAAGCCTTTACAACAGTGAAAATTACTGTCTATCGCAAATTTCATTATAAAAAACAATTTCGTTGCAAATTTCGTCGCAAACAATAATTTGCAGCGTCATTTGTGCCTGTCGCAACAACATCGTTTTTCTGTAGTGTAATCACCCTCATTTCATACATCCTAGATTCGCCACTGCAAGCAACCGCGTTGATTTAAACCGAATGTCAATTCATATTAGATAACTTGTAACTTTTTTCGTTTGAATCGGAATGCTACCCAAAATTTTGCAGACTGTTCTTCATGTCGTCTGATTTATTTTGAAGGAGTGACAGTGAGCTCGCCGAATTGACATGTAGGCGATCTGCACTTGTTTAATTTATTGGACTTAATCGAGACGTACTCGTGAACTTATTTAAGCAGTGTGTGCTTGGAGTAATCAAATAACCAAATTAGAAATATGAGTTCAATAATTTATGTGTTCGGAGCTGGTATTTCTACGATCATTCTTGTTGTTCTAACTTTGTTTTCCCGTATTCTGAAACCCGAAAAAAAGCTTCCTAGTCCTCCAGGGACAACAGGATGGCCGGTCATCGGAGAAACTTTAACATACATCTCAAACCCAAAGAAATTCGTGCTTGATAGAATGGCGAAGCACTCCTCTGAAGTCTTCACCACGTCTTCCGGATACTGTCGTAAAGCTCTTTTCTCACGAATTTTAACACGGTTGCATTTAGGGCTATTGGCGATATTATTGCGTGAATCTCGTATTCACGGCAATTCTGTTATTTGTGAATATGTTTTGTTATTTGTTTCCTATTTCCTAGGATGTAAAATAGGAAGTAGTTGATATTGAAATCACCTTTGAGGTGTATATATGTACCAATTTGCAGATGAATGAAACACACGAAAAACAATTAAAAACTCTCACATAATTATCTTGTTCTTAATTTACTTTATGGTATCAGTTGGGTTTCGGTCTTTGAATCGATAACTCCACGATGACCGGCGGCAATGAACTAGTTTCGTCTTCGTCCCACACCACTAAACCTGCTTATGCCATCTCCCATAACGACGGAATTGCTGCTAAGATCACCCATGTTGTTCTTACCGGTTCCAATTATCAGGAGTGTTCCAAAGGATTTCGTATTGGTTTGGGGGCGAAACGGAAATTGGGTTTTGTCGATGGCACTCTTAAGAGACCTGCGGCTAAATCGGCAGACCTTGAAGACTGGGAGACTGCTAATTTCACTGTCATGGGTTGGATTTTTAACACAATTGAACCGACGCTTCGATCTCAGATTTCTTTTCGAGATACAGCGGCGGAATTGTGGGATGACATTAAACAACGTTTTTCTCGTGGAAATGGAATCAAAATTTATCAATTGGAATCCGATATTTCAGATTGTAAGCATCTTGAAGGAGAAACTCTAATGACCTATTATGGTCGTCTCAAGAAGCTTTGGGACGATTTGAATGATTATGATACTCTTCCTGCTTGTGATTGTTCCGGGTGCAAGTGCGGTTTTCCGGCTCTCCTTCGTCAACGTCGTGAGACTCGTCAAACTCGTCAATTGCTGATGGGGCTCGAACCATATTACGCTACTGCTCGCTCTAATATTTTGGGTTGTGATCCTTTACCTTCTCTGAATTCCGTTTACTCGCGTCTGGTTCAAGAGGAGGAGGTACGCAACCTTACTCAGCAGCGGGCAGGGGCGATGGCCTTCGCCGTTCAAGGAGGAGCGTCAAGTCAGGGGGCTGGAACAGGGGGAAAACCGATCAAACAACGGATGAAATGCTCTTATTGCACGAAGCCTGGCCATACGGAGTCAAGGTGCTGGGAGAAACATGGCTATCCAGAGGGTCGGGGTCCGCGTACCGGTGCGAGTTCTATTGGTAGCAGCACGTTATCCACTGCCCAAGTGAATTCCATTAATGGTGAGCCAAGTGTTGATGCCAATCATATCCGTCTCAATGGTAAGCAACATTTATACTGGATCGTTGATACGGGTGCATCAACCCATGTCAGCGGTGACTTAGCCCTGTTCGATCATGTTGTTCCTATCCAGCCGTTAGAGGTTGGGTTACCGAATGGTTCTCGTTTAAAAGCCACTCATAAAGGCAGTGCTCGGGTTAATAACGATCTCATGTTACATGATGTTTTATATGTACCGGATTTTCAATGTCATTTATTGTCCGTGTCACAGCTTTTATCGGCTCAAAATTTACGTATTGAATTCACTAATAGTAATTGTGTTATACAGGACCCTATCTTGAGGACGAGGATTGGTGAAGGTGAACTCGTGAATGGGCTCTATTTGTTGCGTGTGGTGGCTCCAACTCGTGTTAATGTGGTCGAAGACAAAGGGGACTTTGAACTTTGGCACAAACGGTTAGGACATCCTTCTTCTAAAGCAATGGAGCTCCTTCCTCAAGTTAGTAGTTGTAAGCGCAATTCAACTATTAAAACTTGTGATATTTGTTTTCGGGCGAAACAAACCCGTTCCGTTTTTCCTTTAAGTACTACTAAGGCTGATTCGTTGTTTGGATTGATACATTGTGATGTTTGGGGTCCTTATGTTCCTAATCGAGCTTGTGGTTCACGCTATTTTTTGTCCATTGTCGATGATTTTTCACGTTGTGTATGGGTTTTTTTGATGAAAACAAAAGATGAAGTGACACGTCTTTTAAAGGAATTTTTTGCTCTTATTAAACGACAATTTAATTGTGACATCAAAAAATTACGTAGCGATAATGGTACGGAATTTAAGCCCTTAGTTCCTTATTTGCGTGAAAATGGGATAATTCATGAGACCTCGATGGTTCGAACGCCACAACAAAATGCTCGGGTAGAACGTACGCATCGACATATCCTTAATGTAGGTCGTGCCTTACGATTTCAAGGGGGGTTACCTATTGAATTTTGGGGAGAATGTGTTTTAACAGCCGCTCACTTAATTAATAGAACTCATACTCGTATTCTTGAAGGAAAGACACCTTTTGAGTTGTTATTTGGTCGAAAAGCGGATCTCAATTTACTCCGTGTTTTTGGGTGTTTAGCTTATGCAAAAGTCTTAAATCCGTCTGATAAATTTGCTAGTCGGAGTCGTCGTTGTATCTTTGTCGGCTATCCTTTTGGAAAGAAAGGTTGGAATTTATTTGATCCTGAGACGGGCGAGTATTTTCAATCTCGTGATGTGAGTTTTATAGAGACGGAATTTCCTTTATCCAAATCCTTTGTACCCGTGTCTTATTCGGAATTCAATGATTTTGACAATCATGTTTTACATTCTGACCAAGAATTTCATCCTCCTGACCAAACATCACTTTCGGTAGTTTTGAGCGAAATTGACAGTAGCATTTCCATTCCAAATTCTCATGAAACTTTATTGGGTAATAATGATGGGAATGTTGCCACTACTGAGAATATTGCAAATAATGACACGGTACTGGGTGAGGAAGTTTCTACTGAAGCACAGACTGTCGCACTTGGTCGAGGCAAACGTGACAAAATTCCAAACAAAAATCACAAAGATTATGTTTCATGGGACCACATTGACACGACCGAGTCATCCGAGTCACCTTCATCACCTCCGTTCTCAGGTAGTCTCTATCCTTTAACTCATTACGTGAATTATAATACTTTTTCGAGTTCCTATCGACATTTTCTCGCAGCCCTGAATCATGAAGTTGAACCCACCTCTTTCAAAGAGGCCATGCGTGACAAACGATGGCACGCTGCCATGGTAGAGGAAATAGCCGCTCTTGAATCAAATGAGACATGGTCTATTTGTGATTTACCGCCAGATAAAAGTGCCATTGGTTGTATGTGGGTCTATAAAATTAAGCGTCATGCAGACGGTTCTATTGAAAGGTTCAATGCTCGACTCGTTGTTCTCGGTAATCACCAGGAAGCAGGTATTGATTACACAGAAACTTTTGCTCCTACTGTTAAAATGGTGACTGTTCGTACTTTCTTAGCAGTTGCAACCATTAAACAATGGGAGTTACATCAAATGGATGTCCGGAATGCGTTTCTTCATGGTGATTTATCGGAGGAAGTTTATATGAGAATGCCGCCTGGTTTTAGTCGTGGTGTCAAGGGTAAGGTTTGTCGACTTCGTAAATCTCTTTATGGGCTTAAACAGGCCCCACGGTGTTGGTATGCGAAGCTTAATGCAGCCTTATGTGATTATGGTTTTGTTATGAGCGCTTCCGATAACTCTTTATTTACTTATCGTCACAACGGTATTGAATTGCATATTCTTGTTTATGTCGACGATTTGGTTATTGCGGGTAATAATTCTCGTGCCATTTCAGATTTTAAATCCTACCTAAGTACATGTTTCTTTATGAAAGACTTGGGAAAATTAAAATACTTTCTTGGGTTGGAGGTGGCGCATAGATAGTTCAAAGGGTTTGTTCGTATGTCAACGAAAGTACACCCTCGACTTGCTTTCTGAAACTGGACTTCTTGGTTGTAAGCCGGCTCATGTTCCTATGGATGAAAAGCATCAGCTTGCACTTGCTAAGGACTCGCCTCTCGAGGATGGGACTCGGTATCGCCGTTTGGTTGGTAAGCTAATTTATTTAACGCTTACACGTCATGAAATATGCTATTCGGTACATATACTCTCGCAATTCATGCAAAATCCCACCATATCACAAATGGAGGCAGCCCTTCGTGTTGTCCGATTTTTAAAAGGGAGTCCGGGGCAGGGACTTGTATTTCGAGCCGATGCTTCTCTCTCGCTTGAGGCTTATTGTGACGCTGCTTATGCGAGTTGTCCGATTACCCGTCGTTCTATTACTGCTTACTTTGTGTGTATTGGCGGTTCTCCTATTTCATGGAAAACAAAGAAGCAGGCTACAATTTCTTTATCTTCCACCGAGGCTGAATATCGTGCCATGGTTGCGGCTACTTGCGAAATTCTTTGGCTCAAAGGTCTGTTTCACGGTCTCGGCATTACTGTTCAATTTCCGGTTCGTTTGCACTGTGACAATCAGTCTGCTATGCACATTGCCAACAACCCGGTATATCATGAACGTACTAAGCATATCGAGATTGATTGTCATTTCATTCGTGAGCATATTCGTAGTGGTATCATTCTTCCTTGTTACGTGCATACTACTTCTCAGCTAGCGGATCTTTTGACTAAGGCTTTGGGGCGTCCGCGGTTTGAAGATTTAATTGGCAAGTTGGACATTTCTCACATCCCCGCTCCAACTTGAGGGGGGGTATTGGCGATATTATTGCGTGAATCTCGTATTCACGGCAATTCTGTTATTTGTGAATATGTTTTGTTATCTGTTTCCTATTTCCTAGGATGTAAAATAGGAAGTAGTTGATATTGAAATCAACTTTGAGATGTATATATGTACCAATTTGCAGATGAATGAAACACACGAAAAACAATTAAAAACTCTCACATAATTATCTTGTTCTTAATTTACTTTAAGGGCACCCGCGACTTGGTAACGTGTTGACTTAGATGATAATCATTTAGTATAAAATTTGCAATAATTGTTTGTCTGTGTGACATAATACTGATGTTGCTCCTCAGCTTCCACTCCAACTTGGATTAAAATTCCATTTGTTTTCCTTTTGGAAATGGTATCTAATCAAATTTAAGGTTAATTTTTAACGGTTACCTTTTGGAGACAAAATGGTATCCGTATTCTCCTTGTGACGGATACCCTTCGTCTACAATGAGAATTTGTGAATTTCAGTTAGTCTTGCTTGTAACGGGTCGGGTGGAGAGACGGATAATGACACTCATAAAACGAATAGGGGACAAGGTGGGGCATCCATGTGCTTTCCTTTCTCTCCTTTAAATGGACATTTTGTGAGACAAAATGGTATCCGTCTTCTCCTTGTGACGGATACCCTCCGTCTACAATGAGAATTTGTGAATTTTTAAAGACAATACAAGTGTTAGATTATTCTTAAAAAGGTTGATTAGTCTTATTAGTTATCGTTAAGAGTATAAATCGGGATGACCAGGTTTTTGTTATTAAGATGGTACATCTATAATAGTATAAGAGTTATCGAGTTCAAATTTCACCGTCTTTTATTTCTAAAGTGAAACATTAATCATCTGGTACAAAAAGACCTCTGTAATTGTATCCAATTATGCATCACCTTTGATGCAAGTCCAAAGCGCATACGTATGAGTTGCGAGGTATAAAATTGTTTCTAGATGGATATAACAAATTAACAATCATTGAATAATGAGTTGTTTAATAATAATACTCTAAACTATTGCACCCTTTCTCAAAATACTACACACTTTAAATTAATTAGGATTACAACCAATTAATACACCTCGTCCCACATAATAGAACGGGTGCAAGGTTACCTGTTCCACCTGTTACCATTTTTTATTTCTCATTTTTCATTCATTTTTCCAGCTGCTGGACTATACCACCAGATGTACAATATTATTGTACATCCGGGGCTATTTAGTCTTTTTTTTTTAATTATTTTTGAAAAAAAAAGTCAGTTATCTCATTCTTTTTTTTATGTAACTTCTTTCCTATTTTTCTAACGCATCTGCATCCATCATCCAGTAATTGATTTTTCTCATTAATTATTGTATCTCCAACTTTCAGTTTATTTAATTATTATGTCAAGGTAATTTTTTATTTTATTAGTTCATATTCGTTTTAAATTATCTCGTAATCTTATATTAATAGTTCGTATTCTTATCTTAATAACTCGTATTTTTATATTAATAACTCGTATTCTTATCTTAATAACTCGTATTTTTTTATATTAGTTCGTATTTTTTTTAATATTAGCTCGTATCCTTTTTATATAAACTCGTATTCTTTTTATATTAGCTCGTATTTTTAGGATAATAACTTGTATTCTTTTGTGCACGTATTTTTTAGTTTTTGATTTTCTTATCGTATTCTTTTACATTAGCTCATATTCTTATATTAATAACTCGTATTCTTATCTTAATAGCTCGTACTTTTATATCAATAACTCGCATTCTTATTTTAATAACTTTCTATATTAGCTCGTATTCTTTTAATATTAGCTCATATTCTTTTTATATTAACTCATATTCTTAAGGTAATAACTTGCATTCTTATGTGCTTGTATTTCTAGTTATATTAGTTCGTATTCTGTTTACATGTTCAAAATTTGGGGAATTGTTGTGTATTACTAGGTTGAATAAACTTTTTTATCCAAAATTTATATTAGCTCGTATTATGTTTACATTATCTCAAATAATTTTTATACTAGCTCATATTCTTATCCTAATAACTCATATTTTAATTTTATTAGTCCATTCTTTTACATCACCTCGTATTCTTATATTAATATCTCGTAGTTTTATAATCATAGCTCGTATTCTTATATTAATAGCTCGTATTCTTATCTTAATAACTCATATTTTTATATTAATAACCCGTATTCTTATCTTGTTAATAATTCGTATTTTTTTTTATATTAGCTCGTATTCTTTTAATATTAGCTCGTATTCTTTTTATATTAGCTCTGATTCTGAGGGTAATAACTTTTATTCTTTTGTGCTCGTAATTTTTAGTTCGTGATTTTCTTAAACTCATATTTTTTTTACATTAACTCGTATTTTTATATTAATAACTCGTATTCTTATTTTAATAGCTGGTATATTAGCTCTGATTCTGAGGGTAATAACTCAATGACCTTTTCCAGAAGAAAGGTTGAATTTTACAAGCACGCAATGTATGGGAATGTCAAGCATAAAAAACGTAGGATAATCCTATGTTGGATCTGTTGGTATTGACATTTGTTGACTGTTCAGTCACTACTTGGTCTACCTTACACGAGGTACTCCATCCGTTTCAGTTACTTCTTTACGTTTTAAACTCTTTGTGAGAGTTATTAAATTGAAATTAAACAAATGATTGAGAAGAAAGACATATAATTCTCAATCTTTCCGTTCCTCTATTTATCGTGAAAATTATAAGTATAGAAATTGCAGTTACGGTTTGTCTTTGTGACATAATTTTCGTTCCTCTATTATAGTTTGTCTTTGTAAGATTGTCAACTCTCGACTGACAATAATGAAACGACTTGCTTGCAAATTGCAATATTTATAAAATAAAATGTAAGAACGTTTGCTTACTGTTTGGAAGAAAGAAAAAAAAACTCGCTTGCAAGCTATTAACCATATATCACATACAACTACACAAAATCAGCAACAAAATAACACACAAATTAAACACAATCCCATTAATTGAGCAATCATCTATGTAAATATAGCAAATAGAATATTCATTCTATCAATTAGTATTCATACCATCAATTATCAATTAATGTATAGAAATCTCTATATAAGAATGTACAAACTCAGAATTCTGAATTATCAATAACATTACAAACCTCTTGTTTTATAGCGGTGATGGGGGTGAGCCTTCACCCCATTAATAGAAAAACAATTATACATATTTATCTATATAATAATATTGCATTAAAGTTTAGTGGCTCAATGGTAGAAACATTCTCTTTCCAACATAGCAACTTGAGATTAATTAAGTGATTATATTTTGACGGGAAGTCCGTGGCTAGATTGACTTTAACCTGGTGGTCCAAAAAAATCCGCCAATTTCAGATGTAACGGATATTCTATCGCAAAAGTCTTTTGCGACGGAAATCCCGCCATTTGACTTTTTGTTCGCGGGACTGAAAAATTACCCTCTACCGCAAATTTCATTAAAATAACAATTTCGTTGCAAATTCCGTCGCATACAATAATTTGCAGCACCATGTGTGTCTGTCGCAACAATATCGTTTTTTTTTTATAGCATAATCACCCCTATTTTATACATCCTAGATTCGCCACTACAAGCAATCACGTTAATAATATTTTAACCGAATGTCAATTCATATTAGATAACTTGTAACTTTTTTCGTTTGAATTGGAATGCTATCCAAAATTTTGCAGACTGTTCTTCATGTCGTCGATTTATTTTAAAGGAGTGACAGTGAGCTCGCGGAATTGACATGAAGGCCAATTACACTTGTTTAATTTATTGGACGTAATCGAGGCGTACTCGTGAACTTATTTAAGCAGTGCGTGCTTGGAGTAATCAAATAACCAAATTAGAAATATGAGTTCAATAATTTATGTGTTCGGAGCTGGTATTTCTACAATCATTCTCGTTGTTCTAACTTTGTTTTCCCGTATTCTGAAACCCGAAAAAAAGCTTCCTAGACCTCCAGGGACGACAGGATGGCCGGTCATCGGAGAAACTTTGGCATACATCTCAAACCCAAAGAAATTTGTGCTTGATAGAATGGCGAAGCACTCCTCTGAAGTCTTCACCACGTCTTTGGCGGGTGAGAAAATGACCGTGTTTTGTGGGCACATGGCTAACAAGTGTATCTTCTCAAACGAGGGTAAGGTGTTTAACTTCTGGGCACCTGCTTCGACAGCTGCTGTACTCTGTCAGCCGAAACTGAACTCTGAGACGCCGCCCCAAAAACCATCTAACGAGGTTTATATGAAGTTCCTAAGGGCCGCGTCTATACAACGGTATGTCCCTGTTGTCGATGAAATTGCTCAAGAACATATGAACACTCACTGGGTGTGTCGAGACCAGGTTAAAGTCCATGTGTTAGCGAAGGAGTTTATGCTCACAACGTGTTTACGGGTGTTGATCAATTCCTCGAATCCTACCCTAGACGAGGCTAAGAAACTTGGGGATCCCCTTGTGCTAGCCCTCGAGGGCTTGTTTTCCGTGCCAGTTAACCTTCCTGGCACGGCTTACAACAAGGCTTTAAGGGGATCCAAACTCGTTATGGAGAGGATTGTCGATATCATCAAACAAAGAAAATTAACCCTTTCCGACCGCAACCAACAAGGTAACGATGATTGTGAAGACTTACTGACGAAGTTAATTGTGTATTCTGCACAAAATAACCAGGTTTTGAGCGATCAAGACATCGCTATGAATATCATCGGTCTTACATTTGCCGGTTTCTACCCTACAAGTACCACTATCACATTCGCCATTGCCTACTTAGCGGAGCACCCTCAAGTTTACGAAATGGTTTTGCAAGGTGCGTATTTATCCTTCATCATCACCTTTATTCCGCCATGTAAATTGCTGAGGTAAGACATTGAACATAGTCCAACGTCAAAAAGAATGAACAAAATACATTGAACATCGTCTGAGACGAAATGATAGCCATATTACAGTCAATACAAGTATACAATGTTGTATTTCGACACATAAAATTTTGGTACACAAAAAACGGTTTTACAGTAAAATATTGTGATCTCTACACCGTTTTATAGTGTAACTCGTTGTTGAATTTAACATGGTATCAGAGGCCATGGCTAAAGACCTGGGATTCATGGGCCAGAGTTTGCAGTCGGACGAGCAAAGAAAATTGCTCAGTTGAATATGTCCGGTCTGAGTTGATACTGGGCCAAGTTTACAGGTGGACGAGCAAGGTTGCTCAGTTAAATTTGTCCAGTCTATGTGTAGGTGGGTCTCACATGTGAGGGGGAGTGTGAAGAAACCCGATAATCCCACATGTGAGGATTTCCCACATTGATAAAAAAGGAGAAGAATTATCATTATATAAGGCAAGGGGTTACTCTCTCTATCGCCAATTGGTTTTAGTGTGGAACCCTCTTGATTTTATATTGTAAACTCTTTCTCCTCCGTTCGGGTGTGACCCAGACCCGTTGTTGAATTTAACAGTAATCTTATCTGGTTTCCATTTGTGATCTTTTATAGAACAAGAAGAGATCGCAAACTCGAAAAGATCCGGCGAGCCATTGACTTGGATGGATGTACAGAAAATGCAATATTCATGGAATGTAATATGCGAAACAATGAGACTGAAACCGCCAATTCCGGGTACTTTTAGAACAATCGTTGCTGATTTCACTTACGCCGGTTACAAATTCCTCAAGGGAAGTAAGGTACGAAACCAATATGATACGGAGTATCACATAAGTCAATGTTCGGAAATTAAGAATTGAAATTGAATTCTGTAATTGAAATATATTAAGCGTCTGAAACTCGTTATTTATTCATTTGTTTACTTTTGTTGAATTTAACTCCATACAGGTCTATTGGACGCCGTATTCAACAAATACGGATCCAAAGTACTTCCATGATCCTGAAAAATTTGACCCATCAAGATTTGAAAAGAATGTACCTCCACCATTTTCTTATTTACCATTCGGGTCCGGACCTCGCATGTGTGTTGGAAAAGATTTCGTGCGCATAGTAACCCTGGTTTTTCTACACCATGCAGTAATCAGATTCAAGTTTAAGAAAGTTAATCCTTACGAAAAAATCGTTTTTAATCCCGATCCTGTTCCCACTCAAGGCCTTCCGGTTTATCTTCAACCCCGTGTTAAATAAGTACTCCCTGCATTCATCTCATTTTCATACGTTTGCTGGATATATGCGAGTAATATTTTAATCAAACGGGTGAAAATGACATTAATGGAGGGGTACGTAATAAAAATAAATGTTGTAATAAAAAATAATGCATCTATCATATTTTGGTAAAATATGTCTATTTTTTTGATAAATAATGACCACCTTGAAAAAAATGTTCATTTTTTAGTCATAAAAAATGGTCACTATTTACCCAAAAATGACCACTATTTATCAAAATTGGTTAGATTTCTTTTTATCTTGAAACGACTGTATAATAGATATTGCGATCATTTTATCTTAAATGTTGTAATAAAAAGAAAAAATGCTACTATGTGTAGTTTCATGTAAGTGAGCAAATGTAATGTGTGTAAATAATGTTCTCATGTATGCTTTATGATTGTATAAAAAATGTATTTTTTTTTTTTGTGTGGTAATTTGGAACTTCATGTTCCTACCAAAAGTTTGGTATGGATGGAATGAGTAGTAGTGTAAGGGCAAGTGCAATGGTTGACAAAAATGTTGTAGCTACAAATTGCCACCTCACAATTTTAAGCTACTCCCTTTTTAAGCTATGATTACACCCAATGGTCAAGCAATAGTATTTGTAGCTTAAATGACCCCACAATTTTAAAGTATAATAAAAACATTGTATTAGGATTGGTTAAGTGAAATTGTGGGCCTTCTCAAGCAAGTAGCTCCATGGAGCTACTAGCTTGGATTGAGCTATTCCACTTGAAGTGAAACAATGGTTTTCACACTAGCTTAATATTTTTGTTAATTGCTAGCTAGTCCCTTAGCAAAACCATTGCACTTGCTCTAAGACGGCCTCTAAGGCGACTTAAATGTTTGATTGTTGTAAATGTTTTTTTGGAAACAGTCGTACAATGTTATTTTTTCGATTATATATGCATCATGTTTTATTCCATACGACCAGTGGAGCCAAAGACTCATTACTCTTTGGTTATGAATTCTGATGAAATAAATCAAAATAGCAGACTAATAAACTGATTGCGCTTCTTTCTCTTGTGAAGTAGCAGCCCTTCAATGCATTTCTCGACGCATTTTCATCTTGGGTAATTCGGAAAAAATGCTAAAGTCCACAGTCCAGGCCAGGATCCCAAATGTCGAAGTCATAACGCGATATGATCTCTAGCTCTCGGCTAATAGTGTTTTGGTGCACAGACATATGTTTACCATCTGTTTGAATCCGGATACTGTCGTAAAGCCCTTTCTCACGAGTTTTAACACTATTGTATTTCGGGCACCCGCGACTTGGTAAAGTGTTGACTTAGATGATAATCAACTAGTATAAACGTTGCAATTATTGTTTGTCTGTGTGACATAATATTGATGTTACTCCTCAGCTTCCACTCCAACTTGGATTAAAATTCCATTTATTTTTCTTTTGGAAATGATATCTAATCAAATTTAAGGTTAATTTTTGAAGACAATACAAGTGTTAGATTATTCTTAAAAAGGTTGATTAGTCTTATTAGTTATTGTTAGATTACAAACTGATTTTGAAACTCCAACCATCATCATAAGAATAGGTTTTAGTTAAGATGGTACATCTATAATAGTATCAGAGCTATCGGGTTCAAATTTCACCGTCTCTCATTTCTAAAATGAAATATTAAGCATCTGGTACGAAAAGACCTCTGTAATTGTATCCAATTATGCATCATCTTTGATGCTAGTCCAAAGCGCATTCGTATGAGTTGTGAGGTATAAAATTGTTTCTAGATGGATATAACAAATTAGCAATGTCTACCATTTTTCAATCGCATCTGACTGCCTCAACATCATACTTCAGATTTTGGGACGACGACAAACTTCACATTTAGTGCATAATATTATTAGGAAAATCAACAAGTTATGTTCTTCATTTCACTATTTTAGTATTAGATTTCTACAAAGAAAGAAAAACTATCGAGCACATAATGCGGCGAAATATGCAATTATGCAATAGTCGTGTGTATCCATCTGTCAACAAAAAAAATTAAAAAATTAAAAATTAGCAATCATTGAATAATTAATTTAATTTTGGGTTAGTACAATTGACGGTTGACACCAATATTGTTTATGTGATTGTGACATAAAATTGAACCAATTCCAACTACCATTTGTCACAAGTCATGACTCACTAGGCCGATTCGAACAAGTATGTACATGCTGGATTCCGGTTGAATAACCCAACTTAAATTGACCCGACTTTATCCATATAATATTTTACGAGCAAATAATTAACATGAACATGTTCGGGATACCGTTTTGACCAAAACTTTAGCTCCAAATGGAGACCATGTCCTATTTTTTTTGAGATCGAAATAAAGTGCTCTGAATTGACCTGACTTGATCCAAATGATCTTCTCCGAGAAAATAACGTGAACATGACCGGGAACCCGTTCTGACCGATCGACTTGACCACTTGAACTTATTTATTTGTGAAATGACATGATGTTTGATGAAGTGATATGCCGTATTTAGTACGGGTTTAAGAGGCGTGAGTTAGTTGGATAAACATGATATAAATGGGTTGTTAGAAGGATAATTGCATTAAGATCCATTTTGAGTTGTTGGCATTATTTTGGGAGTTTTAGAAGAGATTATGGATCAATGAAGTGTAGATATCTTTTGGCTTTGAGTATTCGTTAATCATGGATAGGGTGCATACGGTTTTGCCCTTTTTGGCCCATCAGGTGAAGGAAGCGAACCATTGGTCAAGCCCGTTGTTCAAGCAAGGAAAGACGAAGAAGGAAGAAATGCGTCAGAAACTCCCGCGGGTCGCGGATTTTTCCCGCGGGTCGCGGATTTTTCCCGTGGGTCGCGGATGTGGCCGCGGGTCGCCCGTGTGTCGGCTAGCATCGGTTTCTAATTTCTTTGTTTCCAACTTTCAGCGAGACTTGGAGATTTTTATTTTATCTTTATTTTGTTTATGACTTTAGGAATATTAGGTTAAGTATTTAGCATCCGTCACTTTATCATTGATTGAATTTTGGGAGAATTGGGAAGACTATCAAGAACCCTAATTTCTTTTGCTCAATAATTATGAGGAACTAATCCTCTCTTTTCTTGGATTGATAAACGGAAGCTTCAACTAATTAATTGTGAGATTGTTCTTTCTCCCTTTTATTTCTCAAGTATTGTTTATGTCTCTTGCTCGTATTTTATGATTATTGTTTTCTCTCGCTAATCTGATCAATTAGTAATTGTTAACTTTAATCTATCGCATGTTTAGAAATTGAATCCGTAATTGTTCAATTAATCTAGACTAAAGTAGCAAGCTTTACCCTAATAATTTGTATGCGTTTCATCGTTATTAGGACAAGGTAGAGACTAAACATATAATTCGAATCGTTAACCGCGTGTGTTAAAGATCGTTATCTTTATTGCTTCCTTAGATTGTTAATGCTATTGTTGGATTAAATCTAGACGCTTGGCTTAGATGGTTCAATAATTAGGGTCTTCTAATATCGCGTTTCGACTTAGTTGACTATACTTAAGAGGAAGAAGGAAACCTGTATTTCCACAATAAAGTACTTGAGAGTAATTGAGTTAAAGACAATCGAAGACCAATTAGTTTGTTGATAGTGGATGTTTATTGACCCAAGATCTTTTAATCATCTGAATTCAGTCATCTTTATTGTTTGTTTAGTAGACTATAGATTATTCAATCAAAAACCCCCCTATTATTGTTACTTATTTTCTATACTTTAATTCACATAAATTACATCGCCTTCTCTGTGGATCGATCCTTATTACCATATGCTATATTAGTTTAAGGTTTTAAGTGTTATAAATATTATCTTTGGGAGCATACGACTTCGGCTCACCAAATTTTGGCGCCGTTGCCGGGGAAGGCAATAGTTAATTTTTGTGTTTCTTTAGTGTAGACTTTTATTTTATTGTTTTAGTTTATGCCTAATACTCGTTCTTCTGACCAACCACTCGAGCCTTACGACTCAGAGATTGAACGTACTTTTTTCAGGTTAAGACAAGTCGGAGAGGGTTTGCTAGTTGCTTTTGAGCACCCAGATTCTGAGAAGGATATACACTCTAATTCAGACACATCGGAAATTTCTACTACTACTGAGAATATGGCTAGAGAGACTCGAACCTTAAGGGAACTTACAGCTCCAAATCTTGACGTTCAACCATTGTGCATCACTTTTCCAGCCTTGGATTATGGAGCTACTTTTGAACTGAAATCTGGGTTGATACATCAATTACCCAGTTTCAGTGGTATGAGCATCGAAGATCCGAACAAGCATCTTTCGGATTTTCATATTGTTTGCACCAGTATGAAGCCAGCCAATGTCACAGAAGAGCAGTTGAAATTGAGAGCATTTCCCCTCTCCTTGAAGGATAATGCAAGAGATTGGTTAAACTACCTACCACCGGGGAGTATCACTACTTGGGTAGGTATGAAGAAGACATTCTTGGAGAAATACTTTCCTCCTTCTCGATCATCTCAACTAAAAAGAGCCATCAGTAATGTTGAACAACAAGATGGAGAAACTATGTATGAGTTATTTCTTGAGAAATTTAAGAAGCTTTGTGCTAGTTGTCCTTACCATGGATACTCCGACCAAGATCTCATCATGTATTTTTGTGGAGGGCTAAACCTAGATGATCGTCGTATGATTCACTCTGCTTGTGGGGGAAATATAGCCAATAAGAATCCAGATGAGGCCTGGGAGGTTATCACAGAGCTAGCTGAGACCTCTAGACAGTTTGAGAGGAGACCATCACGAAGAGGAGTGAGTGCTATGGGTGTTAGTCCTGGCTTGGAGGAGAAAGTTGATAATATTGCTTCCACCCTACGTGACATGTTATCTGGAAGACAAATTGCCGTTGTTTGTGGTATATGCTGTATTGAGGGTCATCCCAGCGATTTGTGCCCCCAAATGCAAGAGGGTGGTTCTCAGACGGTGAATGGTATATGGGAGAGTAGTTCAAACAAGAAATGGGATCCACACTCTAATACCTATAATGAAGGATGGAAGGCTCACCCTAACTTCCGTTGGGGAAACTCTCAAGCCGGTCCATCAGCTGGCCCTCCTAGAGGTCAGTTTCTCCAGCGGCCACAAGGACAACAATTTACTCAACAAGTGCCACAACAAGTAGCTCAACAAGCACCACCAAGCTCATCAATGTCCACAGAAGATATGATTCGTGCTCTTACTCTCAGTGTTACTCAGGATCGAGCAGATAATAAGCAAAATTTTTAAAATCTTGAGAATCAAGTGAGTCAATTGGCTACTGCGGTCAATCGGTTAGAAGCTAAACAGTCGGGTGCTCTACCATCTCAAACAGTGTTGAATCCCAGGGAGAATGTGAGTGCCGTGTCATTGAGAAATGGTAGGCAATTGGTGGAGATTGAAAAGCCAAAAGCTAAGCCTAAGGTGGTGACTATTCAAGAAGAAGAGGAGTTAGTGGTTGAAGGTGACAAACCACTTAGTGATGGAGTGAAAGAAGATGCATCTAATTCCAATGAGGTAACTCCAGTTATGCCCACATATGAGTCACTCCCACCTTTTCCCGAGGCTTTGAAAGACAAAAGAAGAAAGGAGCACGACACTGATATTTACGAAACCTTTCGTAAATGCGAGGTAAATATTCCTTTACTTGACTTGCTTAAGAGTGTTCCTAGGTATGCAAAGTTTTTAAAAGAACTTTGTACAATTAAAAGAAATCAAAAGGAACGTAGTTTGAAAAAGCAAAAGGGTAAACCTAGTGAGTTTGTTTCGGCCTTGTTTAAGAGTAAGACCCCTCCTAAGTGTAGTGATCCGGGTGTGTTTACCATACCTTGCACTATAAGTGATACACGGTTTGAAAGAGCCATGTTAGATCTAGGGGCATCAATAAATGTTCTCCCCTACCATGTTTATGAGTCTCTTAAGCTTGGTCCTTTGAAAAGCACTAGGGTAGTAGTCCAACTTGCTAATCGGTCTAGTGTACACCCTAGAGGAGTAGTAGAGAATGTTATGGTCAAGGTAGATCAACTGGTTTTTCCAGCAGATTTCTATGTTTTGGATATGGCACAGGAGGTTGATGCTATCCCAATTTTATTGGGTAGACCATTCCTAAAGACCGCAGGAACCCGAATTGATGTCCCAAATGGTTCCTTGACTATGGAGTTTGATGGGAAGGTGGTTAAATTTCAAATTAATCCACCTAATTCAACTAATTCTATGGTTTCTTCTTTGTGTGCCATTACTACCAATCATACTTCTATGAGAAGCCGGAAGCCACCACTTCCGAGCAAAGCTTGTGAAATTTTGCAGGACTCCCCGCCTAGAGAGAAAACGTGTATCCTTCTATGGGAGAATCACAGAGATGCTGAGGCTGGAAAAAGGAAGGGTAAGACTTGGTTTGATAATCTAATTCGCCGGAAGAGCTCCGGTAAAGCAACACAAGTTATACATATTAAATCAAGTGTTTACCCCAGTCCCTTGAAAAGGTAAAGTTCTAAACTCTATCTTAAGTCGGGTGGTTCACCACTCCGCGAGATGTCGAGCCAACGACGTTAAACAACAGCGCTTCTGGGAGGCAACCCATAGATTTGTGTGTGCAATTTCTCACATAAAAAAAAAAAAAAAAAAAAAAAAACGAAAATTCAAAAAAAAAAAAAAAAAAAAAGAAATCGGAACTGCCTAATTTATGGTGTTGGCGACATAAGAAGGGAGACCTAGAAGGGAGGATGGGTAGGATAGTGGCTAAGGTGTGGTGTAACTGCGGTGCGTTGTTGTGGGCACTTGTTTATGCGGTTGGATAGATTGTTGATTTGGTGTAGAGGAGATTAGGACTGACCTTGTAAGCTCGGAGTTGCGGAAGTGTTTTATTTATGTGCATTCTGTTGTTGGCACATATATTTCTACAGCTACTTGGTCTTTGGTTAGGATTGGAGTAATAAGGGGCGTTAGTCTTCTTTGTCACTCTTATCTTTTGTTGGCTTTGTATGATTATGCTTTATGGAGTATACTAATAGTCAAGTGTGGGGAGGAGGTGTGGTGAGTGGATTGCTCTGTTTTCATGTTTTCATGTGGTGTTGCGGTATGCTTGATGGTCTCTATCGTCATTGGTGCTTCCTTAGATGAGGTGTGTGTTTTTCTCTTCCCTTTTTATTGTGTCCTTGCAACATTGAGGACAATGTTTCATTCAAGTGTGGGGAGGGAGAATCGTTCCGATTTGTATACGTTTGTAATGTGTGGTGTTTTTATTTTAGTACTTTATTTCAAAAAAGAAAAAAAGAAAAGAAGAAACAAGAAAAAAAAATGAAAAATGGAAAGAAAGATTACTCCTGGCTAGGTGAAAACCCGAAAGGGCGCCTAGGCAAGATTGGGATGTGGCCGAGGACGGAGTGAAAACCCGAAAGGGCGCTCCGGGTAAAATGAAGAAACGAGTTGCGTGCCACTGAGAGTAGAGGTGAGATGAAAAAAAATGATAAGCTAGAGTGAAAATCCGCAAGGGCGGACGCTCTAGGCAAAATGAGAGACATAGGTAAAGAAAAAAATCCGATGCTATTTTGATCTCCTGCTGCTAAGTTGAAGACCGTCTGGTTCAAGTATTACTACATGTTTTATTACTTTTCTTACCCTTCTGTGGATCGGTGTTGGTATGAGCTTGTAATGAGTCCTTTGAGTTTACTCGAGGACGAGTAAAGATCTAAGTGTGGGGAAGTTTGATATGCCGTATTTAGTACGGGTTTAAGAGGCGTGAGTTAGTTGGATAAACATGATATAAATGGGTTGTTAGAAGGATAATTGCATTAAGATCCATTTTGAGTTGTTGGCATTATTTTGGGAGTTTTAGAAGAGATTATGGATCAATGAAGTGTAGATATCTTTTGGCTTTGAGTATTCGTTAATCATGGATAGGGTGCATACGGTTTTGCCCTTTTTGGCCCATCAGGTGAAGGAAGCGAACCATTGGTCGAGCCCGTTGTTCAAGCAAGGAAAGACGAAGAAGGAAGAAATGCGTCAGAAACTCCCGCGGGTCGCGGATTTTTCCCGCGGGTCGCGGATTTTTCCCGCGGGTCGCGGATGTGGACGCGGGTCGCCCGTGTGTCGGCTAGCATCGGTTTCTAATTTCTTTGTTTCCAACTTTCAGCGAGACTTGGAGATTTTTATTTTATCTTTATTTTGTTTATGACTTTAGGAATATTAGGTTAAGTATTTAGCATCCGTCACTTTATCATTGATTGAATTTTGGGAGAATTGGGAAGACTATCAAGAACCCTAATTTCTTTTGCTCAAGAATTATGAGGAACTAATCCTCTCTTTTCTTGGATTGATAAACGGAAGCTTCAACTAATTAATTGTGAGATTGTTCTTTCTCCCTTTTATTTCTCAAGTATTGTTTATGTCTCTTGCTCGTATTTTATGATTATTGTTTTCTCTCGCTAATCTGATCAATTAGTAATTGTTAACTTTAATCTATCGCATGTTTAGAAATTGAATCCGTAATTGTTCAATTAATCTAGACTAAAGTAGCAAGCTTTACCCTAATAATTTGTATGCGTTTCATCGTTATTAGGACAAGGTAGAGACTAAACATATAATTCGAATCGTTAACCGCGTGTGTTAAAGATCGTTATCTTTATTGCTTCCTTAGATTGTTAATGCTATTGTTGGATTAAATCTAGACGCTTGGCTTAGATGGTTCAATAATTAGGGTCTTCTAATATCGCGTTTCGACTTAGTTGACTATACTTAAGAGGAAGAAGGAAACCTGTATTTCCACAATAAAGTACTTGAGAGTAATTGAGTTAAAGACAATCGAAGACCAATTAGTTTGTTGATAGTGGATATTTATTGACCCAAGATCTTTTAATCATCTGAATTCAGTCATCTTTATTGTTTGTTTAGTAGACTATAGATTATTCAATCAAAAACCCCCCTATTATTGTTACTTATTTTCTATACTTTAATTCACATAAATTACATCGCCTTCTCTGTGGATCGATCCTTATTACCATATGCTATATTAGTTTAAGGTTTTAAGTGTTATAAATATTATCTTTGGGAGCATACGACTTCGGCTCACCAAATTTTGGCGCCGTTGCCGGGGAAGGCAATAGTTAATTTTTGTGTTTCTTTAGTGTAGACTTTTATTTTATTGTTTTAGTTTATGCCTAATACTCGTTCTTCTGACCAACCACTCGAGCCTTACGACTCAGAGATTGAACGTACTTTTTTCAGGTTAAGACAAGTCGGAGAGGGTTTGCTAGTTGCTTTTGAGCACCCAGATTCTGAGAAGGATATACACTCTAATTCAGACACATCGGAAATTTCTACTACTACTGAGAATATGGCTAGAGAGACTCGAACCTTAAGGGAACTTACAGCTCCAAATCTTGACGTTCAACCATTGTGCATCACTTTTCCAGCCTTGGATTATGGAGCTACTTTTGAACTGAAATCTGGGTTGATACATCAATTACCCAGTTTCAGTGGTATGAGCATCGAAGATCCGAACAAGCATCTTTCGGATTTTCATATTGTTTGCACCAGTATGAAGCCAGCCAATGTCACAGAAGAGCAGTTGAAATTGAGAGCATTTCCCTTCTCCTTGAAGGATAATGCAAGAGATTGGTTAAACTACCTACCACCGGGGAGTATCACTACTTGGGTAGGTATGAAGAAGACATTCTTGGAGAAATACTTTCCTCCTTCTCGATCATCTCAACTAAAAAGAGCCATCAGTAATGTTGAACAACAAGATGGAGAAACTATGTATGAGTTATTTCTTGAGAAATTTAAGAAGCTTTGTGCTAGTTGTCCTTACCATGGATACTCCGACCAAGATCTCATCATGTATTTTTGTGGAGGGCTAAACCTAGATGATCGTCGTATGATTCACTCTGCTTGTGGGGGAAATATAGCCAATAAGAATCCAGATGAGGCCTGGGAGGTTATCACAGAGCTAGCTGAGACCTCTAGACAGTTTGAGAGGAGACCATCACGAAGAGGAGTGAGTGCTATGGGTGTTAGTCCTGGCTTGGAGGAGAAAGTTGATAATATTGCTTCCACCCTACGTGACATGTTATCTGGAAGACAAATTGCCGTTGTTTGTGGTATATGCTGTATTGAGGGTCATCCCAGCGATTTGTGCCCCCAAATGCAAGAGGGTGGTTCTCAGACGGTGAATGGTATATGGGAGAGTAGTTCAAACAAGAAATGGGATCCACACTCTAATACCTATAATGAAGGATGGAAGGCTCACCCTAACTTCCGTTGGGGAAACTCTCAAGCCGGTCCATCAGCTGGCCCTCCTAGAGGTCAGTTTCTCCAGCGGCCACAAGGACAACAATTTACTCAACAAGTGCCACAACAAGTAGCTCAACAAGCACCACCAAGCTCATCAATGTCCACAGAAGATATGATTCGTGCTCTTACTCTCAGTGTTACTCAGGATCGAGCAGATAATAAGCAAAATTTTTAAAATCTTGAGAATCAAGTGAGTCAATTGGCTACTGCGGTCAATCGGTTAGAAGCTAAACAGTCGGGTGCTCTACCATCTCAAACAGTGTTGAATCCCAGGGAGAATGTGAGTGCCGTGTCATTGAGAAATGGTAGGCAATTGGTGGAGATTGAAAAGCCAAAAGCTAAGCCTAAGGTGGTGACTATTCAAGAAGAAGAGGAGTTAGTGGTTGAAGGTGACAAACCACTTAGTGATGGAGTGAAAGAAGATGCATCTAATTCCAATGAGGTAACTCCAGTTATGCCCACATATGAGTCACTCCCACCTTTTCCCGAGGCTTTGAAAGACAAAAGAAGAAAGGAGCACGACACTGATATTTACGAAACCTTTCGTAAATGCGAGGTAAATATTCCTTTACTTGACTTGCTTAAGAGTGTTCCTAGGTATGCAAAGTTTTTAAAAGAACTTTGTACAATTAAAAGAAATCAAAAGGAACGTAGTTTGAAAAAGCAAAAGGGTAAACCTAGTGAGTTTGTTTCGGCCTTGTTTAAGAGTAAGACCCCTCCTAAGTGTAGTGATCCGGGTGTGTTTACCATACCTTGCACTATAAGTGATACACGGTTTGAAAGAGCCATGTTAGATCTAGGGGCATCAATAAATGTTCTCCCCTACCATGTTTATGAGTCTCTTAAGCTTGGTCCTTTGAAAAGCACTAGGGTAGTAGTCCAACTTGCTAATCGGTCTAGTGTACACCCTAGAGGAGTAGTAGAGAATGTTATGGTCAAGGTAGATCAACTGGTTTTTCCAGCAGATTTCTATGTTTTGGATATGGCACAGGAGGTTGATGCTATCCCAATTTTATTGGGTAGACCATTCCTAAAGACCGCAGGAACCCGAATTGATGTCCCAAATGGTTCCTTGACTATGGAGTTTGATGGGAAGGTGGTTAAATTTCAAATTAATCCACCTAATTCAACTAATTCTATGGTTTCTTCTTTGTGTGCCATTACTACCAATCATACTTCTATGAGAAGCCGGAAGCCACCACTTCCGAGCAAAGCTTGTGAAATTTTGCAGGACTCCCCGCCTAGAGAGAAAACGTGTATCCTTCTATGGGAGAATCACAGAGATGCTGAGGCTGGAAAAAGGAAGGGTAAGACTTGGTTTGATAATCTAATTCGCCGGAAGAGCTCCGGTAAAGCAACACAAGTTATACATATTAAATCAAGTGTTTACCCCAGTCCCTTGAAAAGGTAAAGTTCTAAACTCTATCTTAAGTCGGGTGGTTCACCACTCCGCGAGATGTCGAGCCAACGACGTTAAACAACAGCGCTTCTGGGAGGCAACCCATAGATTTGTGTGTGCAATTTCTCACATAAAAAAAAAAAAACAAAAAAAAAAAACGAAAATTCAAAAAAAAAAAAAAAAAAAAAAGAAATCGGAACTGCCTAATTTATGGTGTTGGCGACATAAGAAGGGAGACCTAGAAGGGAGGATGGGTAGGATAGTGGCTAAGGTGTGGTGTAACTGCGGTGCGTTGTTGTGGGCACTTGTTTATGCGGTTGGATAGATTGTTGATTTGGTGTAGAGGAGATTAGGACTGACCTTGTAAGCTCGGAGTTGCGGAAGTGTTTTATTTATGTGCATTCTGTTGTTGGCACATATATTTCTACAGCTACTTGGTCTTTGGTTAGGATTGGAGTAATAAGGGGCGTTAGTCTTCTTTGTCACTCTTATCTTTTGTTGGCTTTGTATGATTATGCTTTATGGAGTATACTAATAGTCAAGTGTGGGGAGGAGGTGTGGTGAGTGGATTGCTCTGTTTTCATGTTTTCATGTGGTGTTGCGGTATGCTTGATGGTCTCTATCGTCATTGGTGCTTCCTTAGATGAGGTGTGTGTTTTTCTCTTCCCTTTTTATTGTGTCCTTGCAACATTGAGGACAATGTTTCATTCAAGTGTGGGGAGGGAGAATCGTTCCGATTTGTATACGTTTGTAATGTGTGGTGTTTTTATTTTAGTACTTTATTTCAAAAAAGAAAAAAAGAAAAGAAGAAACAAGAAAAAAAAATGAAAAATGGAAAGAAAGATTACTCCTGGCTAGGTGAAAACCCGAAAGGGCGCCTAGGCAAGATTGGGATGTGGCCGAGGACGGAGTGAAAACCCGAAAGGGCGCTCCGGGTAAAATGAAGAAACGAGTTGCGTGCCACTGAGAGTAGAGGTGAGATGAAAAAAAATGATAAGCTAGAGTGAAAATCCGCAAGGGCGGACGCTCTAGGCAAAATGAGAGACATAGGTAAAGAAAAAAATCCGATGCTATTTTGATCTCCTGCTGCTAAGTTGAAGACCGTCTGGTTCAAGTATTACTACATGTTTTATTACTTTTCTTACCCTTCTGTGGATCGGTGTTGGTATGAGCTTGTAATGAGTCCTTTGTGTTTACTCGAGGACGAGTAAAGATCTAAGTGTGGGGAAGTTTGATATGCCGTATTTAGTACGGGTTTAAGAGGCGTGAGTTAGTTGGATAAACATGATATAAATGGGTTGTTAGAAGGATAATTGCATTAAGATCCATTTTGAGTTGTTGGCATTATTTTGGGAGTTTTAGAAGAGATTATGGATCAATGAAGTGTAGATATCTTTTGGCTTTGAGTATTCGTTAATCATGGATAGGGTGCATACGGTTTTGCCCTTTTTGGCCCATCAGGTGAAGGAAGCGAACCATTGGTCGAGCCCGTTGTTCAAGCAAGGAAAGACGAAGAAGGAAGAAATGCGTCAGAAACTCCCGCGGGTCGCGGATTTTTCCCGCGGGTCGCGGATTTTTCCCGCGGGTCGCGGATGTGGACGCGGGTCGCCCGTGTGTCGGCTAGCATCGGTTTCTAATTTCTTTGTTTCCAACTTTCAGCGAGACTTGGAGATTTTTATTTTATCTTTATTTTGTTTATGACTTTAGGAATATTAGGTTAAGTATTTAGCATCCGTCACTTTATCATTGATTGAATTTTGGGAGAATTGGGAAGACTATCAAGAACCCTAATTTCTTTTGCTCAAGAATTATGAGGAACTAATCCTCTCTTTTCTTGGATTGATAAACGGAAGCTTCAACTAATTAATTGTGAGATTGTTCTTTCTCCCTTTTATTTCTCAAGTATTGTTTATGTCTCTTGCTCGTATTTTATGATTATTGTTTTCTCTCGCTAATCTGATCAATTAGTAATTGTTAACTTTAATCTATCGCATGTTTAGAAATTGAATCCGTAATTGTTCAATTAATCTAGACTAAAGTAGCAAGCTTTACCCTAATAATTTGTATGCGTTTCATCGTTATTAGGACAAGGTAGAGACTAAACATATAATTCGAATCGTTAACCGCGTGTGTTAAAGATCGTTATCTTTATTGCTTCCTTAGATTGTTAATGCTATTGTTGGATTAAATCTAGACGCTTGGCTTAGATGGTTCAATAATTAGGGTCTTCTAATATCGCGTTTCGACTTAGTTGACTATACTTAAGAGGAAGAAGGAAACCTGTATTTCCACAATAAAGTACTTGAGAGTAATTGAGTTAAAGACAATCGAAGACCAATTAGTTTGTTGATAGTGGATATTTATTGACCCAAGATCTTTTAATCATCTGAATTCAGTCATCTTTATTGTTTGTTTAGTAGACTATAGATTATTCAATCAAAAACCCCCCTATTATTGTTACTTATTTTCTATACTTTAATTCACATAAATTACATCGCCTTCTCTGTGGATCGATCCTTATTACCATATGCTATATTAGTTTAAGGTTTTAAGTGTTATAAATATTATCTTTGGGAGCATACGACTTCGGCTCACCAAATTAGTTATATTATCTATATAATTAGAGCAAGTATGGTGTAACTGATAACAAAGCAAAAACATGGCTTCAATAATCTATCTCGATGGAGTTGCAATCTCTACATTAATTGTTGTTCTTACATTCATTTCTCAAATTTTCAAAACCGCGAAAAAGCCTCCTAATCCCCCGGGAACAACCGGGTGGCCTATCATCGGAGAAACTCTGTCATACGTCTCAAACCCGAAGAAATTCGTGTTAGATAGAATGGCTAAGCACTCCTCTGAGGTCTTCATGACCTCTATAGCGGGCGAAAAAATGGCCGTGTTTTGTGGGCCTATGGCTAACAAATGCGTCTTTGCCAACAAGGACAAAGTGTTCAACTTCTGGCTACCGGCCTCAATTTCTGCTGTACTGTCTAACCCTAAAATGAACTCTGATACAGAGCCGGGAAAACCCTCAAATGAGCTCTCTTTTAAGTTCCTTAAGCCGGAATCTATACAACGATATGTGGCCGTTGTTGATGCCATGGTTCGACAACATTTGAACAACTATTGGGACTCTCGAGATCAGGTTAGAAATATTGTGAATTTCTTTATCGGATTATTATCATTAATCGAGTTTTTCAATTTATTTTAAGGCCTTGGTTCGGATTAATTTCAGCTCCTTTCAATTTTGCTTGGTTGTATTCCGTTAAGTTTTATTTACGTTCAATCAATTGTGTTTAGTTAATCTCTTCAAAAAATTAACTTTTAATTCAACTAAATTCGCTTCACCTCAATTCACTCAATTTAGTTCAATTAAGCTCCACTCCAATTAATTCAATTCAGCTCATTTCAGCCGAAAAGAACAGGACCTAACTCGATTATTACAGGTGAAGGTCCATGGGTTGGTAAAGGAGTACATGTTAGCAACCTCCTTACGGGTTCTAGTTAATAACTTGAATCCTAGCCTAGACGAGGTTAGGTTACTAGGTGAGGCCCTTATGCTTGCAGTTGAAGGGATCGTGTCGGCCCCAATTAACCTTCCTGGCACGGCATACAATAAGGCTCTTACGGGGTCCAAACTTTTCTCGAAGAGGGTTGTTGAGATAGTCAAGCAGAGGAAATTGGCCATTTCTAATGACCAAGCCCAAGACGAAGATTTATTAGGCAAGTTAATTGTGGATTCTGCACGGAATAACCAGGCGCTGAGCGACGAGGATATAGCGCAGAAGGTTATTGGTGCTGTATTTGCCGGATTCTACCCTACAAGCACCACTATCACCTTTGCAGTCGGGTACTTGGCCGAACATCCTGAAGTTTACGAAAGGGTTTTACAAGGTACTCTGTATGCATTTATGATTTTATCGCTTCAAGTTAATTAATCATGTTTTTGTTGTTGCTACTTTACAAATTACTCATTTCATCGCCTTCTTGAGCGATAGAACAACGCGAGATTGCAAGCTCGAAAGGTTCAGGGGAGCCATTGACATGGACGGATGTTCAAAAAATGCGATATTCATGGAATGTTGTATGCGAAACAATGAGACTAAAACCACCTATACCGGGAAATTTTAGAACTGTCATGGCGGATTTCACCTATGCCGGTTTTCAAATCCTCAAGGGATGTAAGGTACGAAAGCATATACTCTAATAAATAGCTCGAGAAGTGACAAATAAGCCACATACGTTTACATTTATGTGCAAATAAACCCCACAATTTTCATTATGTGCAAATTACCCGTATGTTTAGCAATTGGTGTAATTTGACCTCACTTAATTAATTCACCTAATTTCTCCCGTCTCATATTTTTTTATTTAGTTTCTTTCATTTTTGTAATAAAATTTTAGTTAATTGACCAACCTAACTTGCACATATTCTCTCACTAGAACCTCCAACACCACTACGTGAACGGTGAACCACCACCACCACGTGACACCCTCTTCAACCCACGACACGTAAACTATCCAGTTTCACTAGCGCAATACCCTGACCCGCAGGATGTCAACCTAAGGCACATGTCATCCAACACCGAGGTCGCAACTTAGTCAGTTTAGTAGTAGCAAGGGCGATCGGAGGTGGAGTGTGTCAAACTTGTTGTGGTGGTTGATGGTGGATTTGAGATCATCTCTTGCGTGTGGTGGTTATAGTGGTGAAGATCTTAGTGTAGTGGTACAAAGGTGGTGGCATGGTAGATGATAAAACGAAGGGTAGATTTGGGTTTTCACAAATTAATAATCATGTTAATTCAGTTTTTATGTTTTAAATTAGGATAATTTGTGAGAAACTACCTTACATTTATGCCCATTTGTGAACAACTACCTTACTTTTTATTTTTGGTTAAAAACTACCTTTCATTTTAATTTTTTGTTAAAAACTACCTTAAAAAAGTTTTGAGGCCAATTTCTATTTATTATTGGTTTCACACGTGTGAGTTATCTAAATTTTCATTCTTATTTTGTCGTTAAACTTGATATCCAAGCTTATCCTTCTTATCTAAAGTTCTAAACGAAAGGAAATTCTTATCATTAGCTTCAATTTCTTTCTTTAAGCATGTGGAATAATTGATCCGGGGGCTAAATGGTATGAACTCTATGCTATCAATGAATAGGTGGAATAATTTTCACTAATAGCATAGAGTTCATACCATTTAGCCCATGTTCATCATCCGGAGCAATTATTCCGAAGCTAATGGCAAGAATTCAATTTCGTTTAGAACTTTAGATAAAAATGATATGCTTGGATATCAAGTTTAACGACAAAATAAGAATGAAAATTTAGAGAACTCACATGTGTGAAGCCAATAATAAATAGAAATTGGTCTCAAAACTTTTTTTTAGGTAGTTTTTAACAAAAAATATAAATAAAAGGTAGTTTTTAACCAAAAAAAAAAAGTAAGGTAGTTGTTCACAAATGGGCATAAATGTAAGGTAGTTTCTCACAAATTATCCTTTAAATTATGGAAGTTTAATAATACTAGTTGTTGTATGGCGCGCGAAAGCGCGCCATACCCCAAGATAGTGTGACTCGTCTATTATAATTAGTATCGTTTTATGTATGTTGTATTGTTGTTTGTTGTACCGTCAAGGTTGATTATTATCTTCGTTGTTTTGGTGACATATAGCGACGTTCGTAATCATTATTGTTCCATAGAAGGTTTCGTTCTGTAACTACATTACACAATTTTCTATGTTTGAAGGTCAAATGAGTTCTCTTTCTAGCTTCTCCCTTTCCTTAGCGTATTCTCCTTAAAGTTGAATTCTCCTTTTACCCCGTCTTATATGTCCCTTCCTGCCTCTACTACCATTTTCCTTTCCTTCTAGCCTCTCTTTCTCCTTATCTTTCATTTCCCTTCTTTTTCAACTTAGCTTCCTTCGCAAAATTTCATGTCGAAGAAAAGAGTAATTATGCATATATAATCTAGACTTTTACCGAGTCGAAACCACCCTTGTCTTTCTCCTTCTCATTCCCGACACCCTCCAAAATTTCAATAGGTCAGAAAGAAATAAGATTGTGCAATAAACCTTTTTATTTATTTTAAAAAAAAGTACTTAAATCTTACAAAACTTTCCAGAAAGTTATGAATGACTTACTTTTGAATTATGTTGAAATTAATGGGTTTCTGAACTATCATCCTACTTCAATTACTTTTTCTCTTAATTAGTCCATTATTCTCGCTCCCGCCATCTCCGTATCTCCTTGCATTTCCTATATAATCTCCTCCTCTTTCCCATTTTCTTTTGCCTCATCCTCATCCTCACCCTCATCCTTCTCCCTTCTATTCAACACCCTTCGCCACCCTCAATCTAAACCAAACTAAGCACACACGATTTCATATCCTTTATCCCACTAATGGCCTTATGTCTAAAATAAAGCATATGTGATCTCTCATCCCCCTGTCTCACAAAACCTAGCAAACCATGTCGATTTCTCCCTTCATTGTCTCTCATTTTTCTTCATGTCTCCTTTGCTAATTCACTTTCACTTGAGCCTCTTCCCCCCGCTTCTAGTTCTCTTCTTTTCCTCTTTTCTCTTTCCCATTTCATTCATTTCCTCCTTAGTTAGAATCATGCGGAAATCAACGGGATTTTCTTTGTCCTTTCATTTCCCTTGCAACTCCTCATTCGACCCAACCATTTTCCCCCTAGATAAGTTTATCGCACACCCACAACGTTATATGTCATCCATTGCTCCTCAAACCTTCCAAGGCCAGCCCGAGAATCGTCTGTCTAATTTATGGACATTTTTTTTCCGGGACCCTAAATCCCGAAAACCGTGTATTATACGTTTTATCCTAGCCTACATCACTATCCTCATTTCTATGTAAACTTGCACCATGTGAAGCTCTGGATTATGATTTTTTGGGAGTAATTATTTGATGATTCCTATCAAATCATTATGATTTTTTCGTTCTTTTTCAATGGATGATGACTTTAGAATTATCATATTATCTTATGATTTTGGGTTTGATGGATGATTATCACTTTGAATTTCCCTCTATGAATGAAACAAATGTAAGTTTTGTGCTCTCTTTGTAAATCCCTCTATTTATAAGAGACATATAGTAATTGTTTTCACTTTTCCTTTTTCCTCTCAATAGAAGTTTAGGAATTTTCGGGGTAATAGTATTTAATTTTCTTGTCTTCATTTAATTTTGGTACAAATCATTCTAATTTTATTGGTGGCTAAGTTGGAATATGAAATTGGATAATTTATATTATAATGTTGTTCGATTCCTCGCTAAGAAGATCATTATCAATTTCATTGCTCAATTCTAACACAAAGTGTAGTTTTCATCATCATAAGAGTAATTTACATGATATTTCGGTGCTAAAGGAATTGAACATCTATCAGATTACCTTAATCTCCTCGGTCCTGATCACCAATTACAAGCTATTTCAAATTTAGGTCTCTGGTTATTGTTTATAACTTCCAAATATGTCGGGTGGGCGTATACCTCTGAGATGAACCATCATGCGCATTCTGCAAACCCTTATAATGGGATCCGCTTCAATATATCAGCTTCTTCTGTCAAAGCCTAATCAATCCAGCCCCTGGAAACCAAATAAATAATAAAAGGATAAAGGATTAGATAAAACAGAGTTTTGAAAATAACATGATGAAAATCCAAAATAGAACAAACCCAAATGAAAAATAGATCTCAATTTCTACAATATTATTGTTATTATTATTATTAAAACACCAAAATGAATCAAACTTTTTCATGAAAATAAGATGATTAACCGAAAATAGAACAAACCTAAATGAAAAATAGAAACATCGTATCAAAAGGAGCGATACCCAGATGCCCTTACCTAGCAAATAGCCCTAAAATCCATATAATGACAACTTGTACTTTAGTCTCGACTGACAAGTTAATATACAAATTCCTTGGGAAAATGAAGATAAAATTGTGAGTTTTCAAGGGGAAAAGAGTGATGAAATTTAAAAGCAAATTCAAATGTAAACTACAAGAAATTAGATGAATACTTAAGTGTGATTCTCTCCTTCAATCATGTACACAACTTCGTAACCACCTAAACAATAACAAATGAACACGGGTACAATACAAATATAATTAATATGTCGATCAGTGTCTCCCATCGATAAAAAGTAAAAAAAATTGTGTGAATAATTGAGGAGAGATGTAGTTGTGGAAAAGATAAATGAGTATTGTGAATATGATATATGAGGGAACAAGACAAATGTGACAACGTAGTTGTGGAAGACAAAGAGCAGTACTGTTAGAGTGTTAATTAATGACACCAAAGGCAATCCAAATAAAAATAAGAAAAACCTAAATAAACACGACCCATGAAAGATGAGTGGATAAAAGTAAGAAAACTTTAAATAAACACAGTCCATGAAATACGACCAATGAAAGTAGGGTAGAAAAGTTATTATTCATTATGAGCAGTAATTTGTATTACCCATATTTTAGTAAGGGAAATAATTTTTATCATATAATATAATAAGGATTAAATGACTATTAAACGAGTATTGTCGTAAATTGAGCGTAAAATATATTTTGTTTTTGTCGTACTCGTACGTATAATATAATAAAGTTTAAATGATTATTAAACGAGTATTGTCTTAAATTGAGCGTAGAATATTTTTTTGTCGTACATATAATATAATAAGGTTTAAATTACTATTAAACGAGTATTGTCTGAAAATAAGCGTTAGAAATTAGACGTCAATTAATAATAAATGTAGTGAGCGTGAATGCATCAAATGACCAAATTCATTATATTGTATTGAGATTGATAGATGGGTATTCATATACTCCCTCCTATTCCATATTTTCTTCCCTATTTCCTAAAACGGATTATTCAGGTTTTCTTCCCCTTTCCTATTTTAGAAACTTTTATTCTTATTTTATTCATTTCTCTCTCCTATTATCAAACCCCACTCAACCTTTTTACTTCTATTTTATTCTTTTTTAATGTTTTTGGCCCCACAATTTCTTATTTAATTCCTAATTATTCATCCCTCTCCTATCACCAAACCCCACCCAATTTTTTACACTTATTTTATTCTCCACCTTAATATTTGTGCCAAATACAAAAGGGAAGAAAATATAGAATAGGAGGGAGTATATCACATGATGTGTTGAACCTCAAGCTTTTGGTTTCGGAACCGAATACAAGTTTTCTCAACCTCTTGAGGATGCTAAGTTGTATGTTAGAAACCCGCCTTTTAATATTGAAATTTTGATCATACGACCCAAAAAAGTGAATGCATTTTTTTTATCAAAAGGTCACAATAAAAGACAAAAAATAAGTTTGATCATATAGTAAGGGTTTCGTAACCGAAGACGGGTTTTCTCAACCTCCTGAGGATGCTAAGCCGTATGTCGAAAACTTGCGAAATTATTTGATCATACGGGCCAAATAGTGAATGCATTAAGTTTGATCATCCGGCCCAATATAAATTTGATCATCCGGCCCAATATATATGCAATAGAAGACAAAACACAAGTTACTATTCATAATGAATAGTAACTTATGTTGCTCACTTTTTAGGAAGGAGAAAGATAACTGAATTGCACCAAAAGATGAAGTTATGGAGTTAATTTGCACGTATTGAAAATTGAGGGATAATTTGCACATAATAGTAAACGTATGATGCTTATTTGCCACTTTTCCGAATAAATAGCCGTATCTAAATTACTTTTTACTCGTGATAATATTTTACTCGTTTTAAATTGGTTGTGAGTCTTGCGACTTGTGCACTTGTGCAGGTCTATTGGACTCCATTTTCGACACATACGGATCCAAAATACTTCCATGAACCGGAAAAGTTTGATCCGTCAAGATTTGAAAAGAGTGTGCCAGCACCTTTTACCTATGTACCGTTTGGGGCCGGATCTCGAATGTGTGCAGGAAAGGATTTTGCAAGAATGTTAACCTTAGTTTTTCTGCATCATGTGGTTACTAGATTCAGATTTGAGAAAGTAAATCCTAATGAAAAGGTCATCTTTAACCCGGATCCGATACCAAGTGAAGGCCTTGGCATTTACCTTCAACCTCATGACAAATAGAGATCAAGTTTAATACTCCGTTTCAGTCATTTGTTCTTCTATTCCATTCTCTTCACCTTTCTATTTAAAGATTGTATTTTTTTAGCAATTTGACACTTCAGACTCAATTTGGTCAACTTGTCATCTTATAATTGACCCTATCTTCTTTTCTCGGTCTTCGTACGAAAACCAAAAGACAATAACTGATCGAGAGGGAGAGAGTATATAGAATGTACAATATTTCAAGAAATAAAAAGATGGAGTAAGTAAAATGTTTCTCACTCTGTCAACTGGAGTATGTTTAAGCTTAAGGAGACTTTGAATTGTAAAGCTATAAAATCATATGTTTATAAATGATCGAGACGAAAAGTGTAAGTTATATGAGGTTTTAATAAGAAAATTCGGGTAAATTTCGTGTATAAAAGAACGTTTTTCTTAAATTGGGATATTATTGAGTTTAGCAACGAACAGAAATGTAGGTAAATTATAACGATGATTTCTCGGGTCACATAAAAGGGTTTTACAAATTTTGAGGAACAATAGAGGATATTTGAGGTTGTTACTCTGCGATAGCCTAGTGTATGGCAAAAATCGAATCTCCTTCTGAATTGTATAATACACTACTTGTTATTTGAGGCTTAAATCGAATAGACTAATCTTTGAAACGTTCCCGTACACGTGGTAAAAAAGCCAAGAGGAAAATAAATAGAAATCGGTATTGCCTCACGAATGGTTCAAATTGAAGTGTATACATACACGATTTTTTGGATTTCAAGGCCATAGAACAAAAATGTCCGTAAAACTGAATGACAATTTCTCGGGCCAGACAAAGGGCCTCACAAATTTTGTTGAGTAATAGAGGACGTTTGAGGTTGTTAGGGCGAGATAAATTAGCGTCGGTCGAAAATCCGATTCTCGTTCTAAATGGTTTAGTACTTGTTATTTGGGTTGAAATTGAATAGTCTAAATTCTGAAACGTTCTCGGGCACGTGGTAGAAAATCGGGAGAAAAATAAACACAAATTGATACTGCCTCCCGAATAACTCAAATTAAAGTGTATTAATACACGGTTTTTTAGAATCTAAAGCGCGTAACAAATCTATACTACCTGATGATAGCGGGGGTTTTGTCGCCCTCCCCCACATCAAACAATATTTGTAATACTCAACTACTAAACTAATGTAGTAGGGTAGTCGAGGTCGATCCACAGGGAGGTCAAGTTTGAGCACTAGTTTTGTCTTAGATTATAGGTTAGCTACGCGAATTAATAAAGATGGATTAACATTAAACTAATTAACTAAACTAAAAATAAATTAAACTAAGACTACTAAATTAAGGAATCAAACAAGCAAACAATGAAATAAAGATGAAAGCAATAAAGAAAGGCCTAGGACCCGATTTCACTCCACCATAAGCGTTCATGATTATGATCTCTCTTAACTAGTCAACGGGTATGGGTTATAAGGGGGAAAACGCCTCTAATTCGCTCATAGACTCCCTCTCGGGCTCACTATAAGACACTAGCAATCCCGACTAACCCCCCTCTCGGGTTCGAAAGTCGATGTCCTAAGTTAAATACCCACGTTGATTTCCGGGTCATCCCTCCCCTCCTCTCGAAGGTTGATTTCAAACACAAGACTAGTGGGTCCTCCCTCGGTTCTCCCTTTCGGTCTCAACCTAGGTAGACAATAAGGTCAAGCAAGCCAACCCGACTCCCAACCTAACCGACTCTCGCCGATGGACAAGGGTCTAGAGTCAATGAAACCCGCAAAAACCCATAAACAAGCCAATACCCTAGTCCACCCTCACAAGCCAAACCCAAGGACTAATCTAGTGAGAAATCAATAAAATGAAACACCCATGATGGAGCTAATCGAGACCTAGTATGAGACTACTCACTAGTCATAACTAAAGAACTCAAATTCATAACAAAAGATGACACTTTGTGATTAAACATGATGAAGGATAAATTCTTACTATCAAACATGCAAAAACCAACTACAACAATGATCTAAGGCCAAATAAATCAAAACTAACAATAATCAAGCACAAAGGAAGAAATTTTTTGAACAAGCTAAGTGAAAAATTCAAACTCCTAAATCAACTAAAATGAAAACAATTGACAAAATAAAGAAAGAGATAAGAAATATACCAACTAGGAAGGACAAGGAAGAACAAAGAAAGCTTGATAACTATTGAAATTGATTAAGGATTTGTTGCAAATTACAAAGGAAATGTGTTTCTCTTACTAAAACTTGAAATAGAGGTAGGGTGTACAGTGAAAACAGAAGGAAAAGTGCTTATATACTAGGTTACAAAAAGGCAAAACGACCCAATACATTGTCGTTCAAGTAAACAAAGATCCGCGCAAAATTTGAGCTGGGCACGGCAAGAACCGCAAGGCACGGCAAGGAGGGCACGACACCTTCTTCCCTGGAGAGGAACCGCACGGCAAAGAACCGCAAGGCACGGCTATGAGGGCACGGTGCCTTCTTCCCTGGAGAGGAACGGCACGGCTCTCAAGGTGCCTTCAGTTAACTTCATTATTTCTCTGTTTTGGGCTATCCATAGGTTTGTGTTGGGCCTTAGGTTGTCAAATGGGTCCATGGGTTGCTTCTTGTTCAGGTGGGTGCATGTTGGCCCTAGTCGTATCCCTACAAAAGTCGACAAACACAACCAAAACCCGAAATAACCTCCCAACAAGGCAAGTTGAGCGCTATATGCGAATTAAACACGGAAAAGCACATAAAAAGTAAGAAAACGGGCTACGAGAACGAGTTTTTAGGTATGGAAAGCGCGTAGATAACGGAGTTATCAAATCTCCCCACACTAAACCCTTACTCGTCCCGAGTAAGCTCAAGCAATATTACATGCAACGTAAAACAAGTCTACCAACCTAAGGCGAAAAACCAACATAAATATCATATAACTATTCTACTATAATAACCGATTGAGTATTAGCGCACTCAACGCCCTTTCAACTCACGTAATTGTGCTCATGAGGTAAAGCACAACTCGCAAGGCAAGTAGGGTCTTGCACAAAATTGTGATGCATCCTAAGCTCAAACACAAGGTAGAAATAGGATGCCCCGGTCAAAAGGAAATGCCACCTTCCTCATCTAGGTGACATGACCACCCAAGAGAAAACCACACAAAAACACATATTCCTTACAAATAATAATTCGACAAATGACTAAGTCTACAAATATAGCAACGAATCACCCCCCCCTAAAATAGTGCAAGTCTAGACTACTCTCGGATGCATTTTCCAACTACTTTGTGAAAGGTGGTCGAATGAAATGGAAGGGAATCCCCACTATGCTTAGAAGTAAAGGATTAGACGGTCTAGACTCTTCTCATGCAAGAGTCATGGTTCGTCCCAAGTTTGTCTAGAAAGAGTGGCATAAGTAAGAAGGTCGTTGAAATAAAATGCTCAAATCAATTCGCAAAGGTCGGTAAAACCCAAAATTTGACCTCTATTATTATATTTTTTTTTTCTTTTCTCTTTTTCTCTGTTTTTTTTCTCTTTCTTTTCTTTTTGCTCTCAAATGACTCGGATGGGGCTTGTCACACGCGTGCTAACACCCTTTGCTTTCGCCAATCGCTTATTAGGCAACCAGTTAAACTCTAGATGTTAGCTTGTCGGGTGACATTCACTCTGTCTTCGGGGAGGTCGAATTCACGACCAAGCGGGAAACCAAGGTTTTGGCCTTCCCCCCAAAGCACATCGAAGTGATAGCCTTTACCTAAACCACAAGATTTTATTCAATAATTTTCTAGAGGTTTCTCCTTTTTTTTTTCAAAATCAAGGGTTCCAACCAAAGCAAGTGAATTGAGCATAAAAAAAATCAAAAACTTCTTAAGAATTGCCATCCAACCTAGCCTAACAAAGTCACCAAGACTATCTAATCTACACTCCTTAACACAACGGGGTTGAACGAGGTGACTCACATGCAAACCTTTTACTTAGTAACGGAAAATGACATGAAAGATACTAGAGGGACACTAAATAGGGTGATTCAAAACTATTCTAGATAAACAAAGTTACAAGCCGAAAGAAAATTTGTAAAGGCCTAGGTATTTTTGACATAATTCTCTGTTAGGGGTTTTCAAAAACAAAACTAACTAAAAGAAACTACATGTCATGAATGCAAACTACATATTTACATGTTATAATGCATCTGCCATAATAAAACTAAATGCCTACTCTAAACTAAATGCAAGGTATCCTACCAACACATAGATGCACACAACCAAATCCAAAACGGTTCCCCAAAGGAACACCCATCATCACATAATCCCATCCTCCTTCATAAAAATATATGCAAAATGAAAAAGGAAGGAATAAGGAGGAAGAGTAGGAGGAATTTTACCAAACTTCTTCTCCGATGCATCGTGTGCGTTACCTATGAGCATGGTTAGGACGAGTACAATACATAAAATATATACAATGCAATGTTTTTTGATTTTTCAAATTTTTCAATTTTTTTGGTTTTTTTAAAAATAATGACAAAGGAAAATACAAAGTAAGACATGTCACAAACATAAGAAATATGTACATAAACACAATAAACATGTCTAGACAACAACACAACACCACCAACACTCCAAATTAACTCCAACTATCCACAAGGGACCAGCACCACCAATATAAACACAATCCAAACAACTACTACATCTAACCAACAACAACAAACCTCCCCACACTTAAACTTGACATTGTCCCTAATGTCTAAGACCAAGGGAAGTAAAAAGAGAGGGTGGCTAAAGAATATTACCGTTTCAAGCACAATCTTCGATCATTCACTAGGTGAAGTGATCTTTGACTCTTCCACTTTAACCCACGCCTTTCTTGTTGGTTTGAAGCTCACAAAAGTACCTATACACATGAAACAAAACATACACAAAAAGGGGCACACAACGATTCTTACACTAAAACACAACAAGGAGGTAGTCATCTAAAAATCCGGTCAAAGATCGCATTAGCTTGTCAAATAAATTTGACCAATCATCAATGAAATGGTCATAGGCAATCATAAGCAACAAGCATGACCGATAACATGCACGGGAGACAAGAAGAATCATCGGCAATTTGTGAAAAAATGTGTGCACACCAAAAATGAAATCACCCCATGTCTTATCACTTTGTTGCAATTGCACAAGAGGGAAATCAAGACTCTTCAAACCATGCACAACACCAATATTCTTATTCCTACTTTCTCCAAGAGTGAGTTCCCAACCATCTTCAATCATGGACTCATAACATGGGGTAAGGAAGTCAAGGGGAGACATAACAATGGGAGTAAGGAAGTCATCCTCAAGTATATGGGTAGTTACGGAAACATCCTCAAGGAAACTCTCAAAAATAAATTCTCCTAAAAGGTCAACATCCACAACATCATCATCCCATTTTACATCAAGGCTATCATCAAGAGTGACAACGATCTCCTTATCCCAAGAACCATTAAAGATATCATTCTCCACCACTTTTTCTTTACCACTCAAACCATGTTCTCTTTCACTATCAACACCATCTACCATGTAATCAAAAAGCAAGTTTTCCCTCATTGTCACACCACTCAATTCCTCAAAAGTGGGGTTTTCATAAATTTTCCTCAAAGAAAAACCAACTAACTCATCACTAGCAATAGTAGGTAAAACCTCAAATTCACTCTCTTCCTCAACATCATCACTCAAAGGCTCATTCAACCATATATCATCATCATCCTCCATCATAATCATCTTCTCAAAGGACGGGGATGTATAAGAAGAACATGTATCAAGATCATGTTTCACATCACAAGAAAATTCATAAGAAGATGGAAACTCATGCATATCATTCACAAATTCATGGATAAGAGGAACATGATGATCATAAGCATGAGATTGAACATAAGACACATCCATAGAAGAAGAATAATCCATATTTCCACTCAAAGCATCAAACATAGAATAGTCATAACGTTTAAATTTACTTTGTGGTCCTCTCTTAGATGTAGCCCAAATAGAATTACGATTCTCATCGGCACGAGCCATATTCTCAATCAAAGCTCTAGCATCATCAACGCTCAACTTATCAAATGCCCCCACCCCGGATGAAACGGTCACAAAATTTTTGAGAGAAGGAAGCAAACCATCAAAGAAAGTAATCATGACTTGACAAGGGGAGAAACCATGATGGGGACAAGCTCTCAACAAACCCCTATACCTATCCCAAGTCTCACTCAAAGTCTCAAACTCACCTTGTTGGAAATTGTAAATTTGACGCTTCCTAAAGGTGGTTTTAGAAGAAGGGTAAAACTTGTTTAGAAAGGTTTGAGCTAAGTCATCCCAAGTACAAAAGGTGTTAGAAGGGTGAGAGCGTAACCATCTCTTAGCTTCACCCTTAAGACTAAAGGGAAAAAGTAAGAGTCTAATCACTTGGTCCGATAGTCCCTCCTTCTTGACAAGGTCACAATTTCCTTCAAAAGTCTCTAAATGGTCAATTGCTTCATCACTTTCTAAACCACAAAATACATCTTGCCTAATCAAGTTAATAAGACCAATATCAAACTCATAATCAACCTCCACAACCCCAATATTAATAGGCCGGTTAATATGAGTAAGATTTGGTCTACAAAAATCACGTATGCAAGACATTGCCAAGTAAGCTCAACCAAGTGACAAATAAGAGACAAGTCACAAGAAAACAAGTAATGAAACACACAAGTAACAAGTAACAACCATCAAGTAACAAATTACAAAAGCATAGTCTAACAAATCCAAAACTAAACTAATATCAATCCATTAACCTCCCCGGCAACGGCGCCATTTTGATAGCGGGGGTTTTGTCGCCCTCCCCCACATCAAACAATATTTGTAATACTCAACTACTAAACTAATGTAGTAGGGTAGTCGAGGTCGATCCACAGGGAGGTCAAGTTTGAGTACTAGTTTTGTCTTAGATTATAGGTTAGCTACGCGAATTAATAAAGATGGATTAACATTAAACTAATTAACTAAACTAAAAATAAATTAAACTAAGACTACTAAATTAAGGAATCAAACAAGCAAACAATGAAATAAAGATGAAAGCAATAAAGAAAGGCCTAGGACCCGATTTCACTCCACCATAAGCGTTCATGATTATGATCTCTCTTAACTAGTCAACGGGTATGGGTTATAAGGGGGAAAACGCCTCTAATTCGCTCATAGACTCCCTCTCGGGCTCACTATAAGACACTAGCAATCCCGACTAACCCCCCTCTCGGGTTCGAAAGTCGATGTCCTAAGTTAAATACCCACGTTGATTTCCGGGTCATCCCTCCCCTCCTCTCGAAGGTTGATTTCAAACACAAGACTAGGGGGTCCTCCCTCGGTTCTCCCTTTCGGTCTCAACCTAGGTAGACAATAAGGTCAAGCAAGCCAACCCGACTCCCAACCTAACCGACTCTCGCCGATGGACAAGGGTCTAGAGTCAATGAAACCCGCAAAAACCCATAAACAAGCCAATACCCTAGTCCACCCTCACAAGCCAAACCCAAGGACTAATCTAGTGAGAAATCAATAAAATGAAACACCCATGATGGAGCTAATCGAGACCTAGTATGAGACTACTCACTAGTCATAACTAAAGAACTCAAATTCATAACAAAAGATGACACTTTGTGATTAAACATGATGAAGGATAAATTCTTACTATCAAACATGCAAAAACCAACTACAACAATGATCTAAGGCCAAATAAATCAAAACTAACAATAATCAAGCACAAAGGAAGAAATTTTTTGAACAAGCTAAGTGAAAAATTCAAACTCCTAAATCAACTAAAATGAAAACAATTGACAAAATAAAGAAAGAGATAAGAAATATACCAACTAGGAAGGACAAGGAAGAACAAAGAAAGCTTGATAACTATTGAAATTGATTAAGGATTTGTTGCAAATTACAAAGGAAATGTGTTTCTCTTACTAAAACTTGAAATAGAGGTAGGGTGTACAGTGAAAACAGAAGGAAAAGTGCTTATATACTAGGTTACAAAAAGGCAAAACGACCCAATACATTGTCGTTCAAGTAAACAAAGATCCGCGCAAAATTTGAGCTGGGCACGGCAAGAACCGCAAGGCACGGCAAGGAGGGCACGACACCTTCTTCCCTGGAGAGGAACCGCACGGCAAAGAACCGCAAGGCACGGCTATGAGGGCACGGTGCCTTCTTCCCTGGAGAGGAACGGCACGGCTCTCAAGGTGCCTTCAGTTAACTTCATTATTTCTCTGTTTTGGGCTATCCATAGGTTTGTGTTGGGCCTTAGGTTGTCAAATGGGTCCATGGGTTGCTTCTTGTTCAGGTGGGTGCATGTTGGCCCTAGTCGTATCCCTACAAAAGTCGACAAACACAACCAAAACCCGAAATAACCTCCCAACAAGGCAAGTTGAGCGCTATATGCGAATTAAACACGGAAAAGCACATAAAAAGTAAGAAAACGGGCTACGAGAACGAGTTTTTAGGTATGGAAAGCGCGTAGATAACGGAGTTATCACCTGACATTTACAGCTTGGTTGTATAGTCAACTAATTGGTGGGGGATAAAATGGTGGACTACTTATAAGATTTTCTATTTACAATTTCATTCTCAATAGAGTCCATAAAAACAGGCCCAACTAAGAAGAAATATAGTTTCAATTCCAATTTCATGAGTTTCCCAAACACAATTTTGGAATTGAAATTGCAATTGAACTAGGTTGTAATCCGTGAAATTTACGGGTCTGTTTTTTAAATTTTAGATGAATATAGTTAATAATAGGAGATAAACAAATTAATTATTTACGGTGGTCTGTTTTTAACTTTAGATGAATACCATAATTAATAATATCAAAGAAAGCTGATTAATTATATACGTATAAATAAATTTCGAATTATTTATGACACATGTCGGTATGACGGTATACATGAGCTATCATATAGTTGTTCATTAAGATGATCGAGACTTACAGTAGAATTAGTATACTTCTAATTACCCATTACAACATTTTTAAAATATGTAACCCATATATAATACGGAGTATAAAGTTGTATATTACATATCGTGCCATAAAAGCAAAACGTAAATAATCTGATGAGACGTGAGTAGTAAATGTATAGTTGGGTTAAAAAACGTATTTTTGATTATATTTAGTAAAGATGTTCATATAGTAAATAATAGTTATTGCGTGCGACGTCTTAGACGAAGACATTCCAAATTTATTAAATGACCATTCATTTACTATATTAAATAAATATTCCGTAATTGTTAAAATGTTTCGCATTCACGTGAATAGTCGTCTTACATTAAATCGAAAATATAGTCTAATATATTACGACGCTCACATTAGTGTATATACCGAGGAAGAGTAATTATTCCGACCCGTGAACTTTACGGGCCTAATTTAAATCATTATATGGAATATGATATATGATTTTCTATCTATCTATTTTTAAAACAATATTCCATTGTGGAATATTATTAAGGAATATTATGGAATATTGCAATCTTGACTTTTAGTTGCATATACGTGTAGAATCATGAAATTTTATATGCAATATGATACATGATTATGATAATGGGATGGTATGGGCCTGTTGACTTTAGTAATTAATAACGGCTTTACTTAATTAGAATCTTTGATAATATTAACTATATTAATTTTTTTTAAATTTTTTTTTGGAAATCTTCCAATAGCTCTGAAATCGTGCCACGTCAGACGAAGGTTGTTTTTAGTGATGCCATGTCAGCGGATTGACTTCTGCATTAGTAAAGTATATGATTCAAATATTTGAATTTCTACAATTAAAATCGTGAAAATAAAATCAATTCCGTATTTCCAAACACTAACCAAGAGACTTTGTATTCTTAATCTCGTCACATTTGTGCCTTCGAAATTTGTGACTATCTCTTAACCAACTATCTTACCTTAATAGCCACTAATAGGTATCTTAAATCTAGGGGTGAGCATCCGTCCAAAACCAAACCAAATTGAACCGAAAATTGTAAAAATATTTAGGCGTGCCAAGGACCGGGCCTACAAGTTAAATAAACTACCGTAGTTGATTAATACTCCCTCCTATTCCATATTTTCTTCCCTATTTCCTAAAACGGATTATTCAGGTTTTCTTCCCCTTTCCTATTTTAGAAACTTTTATTCTTATTTTATTCATTTCTCTCTCCTATTATCAAACCCCACTCAAACTTTTTACTTCTATTTTATTCTTTTTTAATGCTTTTGGCCCCACAATTTCTTATTTAATTCCTAATTATTCATCCCTCTCTCCTATCACCAAACCCCACCCCAATTTTTTACACTTATTTTATTCTCCACCTTAATATTTGTGTCAAATACAAAAGGGAAGAAAATATAGAATAGGAGGGAGTATATTTTTATCTTAAATAACCACAAATGTTAAGTTTATAGTATTATTATGAAAATAAATTAGTTAATTATTTAATAAAATTACAAAAATTAATTACAAAATACTAAAATTACAGCCCGGGCTGAAATTAGTTCATCTTGGACCAGTCTAGTTTGAAAATCGAAACGTCAAAAAGTGTGGAGTGATGACCTTACTTAAATAAATCCGGTGCAGGTTTGGTCCGATTTATTTTTCTGGACCTCATTCAGCCCCAAACAAATATGAGACGTCACAAATTTACGACGGTCTAATCCAACTACCTAAATCTAGGGTTCACAAAAACGCGCGAATACTCCTGCCAGCACGTCAGTTTTACCGCCATTTTTCACCCCACTACTCTCATAAATACAACTATACCTAATTTATTTTACAGATCATCGTCATCATCATCTCATTCTATTAATTTTAGGTATTTTCTTAACTTTCACTTTTCTGTTTATGCAAATTCCGTGTCACTCATTTATTTACCTTCTACCTTTATCCTAAAAGCTAATTTAATCAAAGGTAAATATACGTGTGAGACGGATGGAGTATCACAATTATCGTATAGATGTATTATTATTGAATCGACGATTATAATTTATGATTTTATTTTAAACAATGATTGCTGTGGCTCGTTAATTCTATTCACCTATGTAAGGCCGCAAATCGACTCGATAAAATTAGGGTTTGGGTTTTACAGAATAATTAGACGGTGCTCATATTTCAATTTTATGCAATTTACCATTGAATGTCGATCTTAATGCTAGCAATTAACTATTACCATTTTTATTCGGATTAGAATTTCATGTTTGTGTAGTGAAATTGTAGTTGATGAATTGCTTTAGTTTGGAAATTGTATATTTCTTATTTTGTGAAAGAAGATAAATAAATTCGGCCGATTATTAGTATACGAATATATCTTAGCCTAGTTGTTTAAACGGTAGGAGTCGGAGGCTTGAATTTGTTGGGAATGACCTAACAATTGACCAATTTATTGTGCGAAAATTATCTTTAAGTTTGTTTATTCCGCTTTATTAGACCTATTTTTGGTTCATAATCCCCGCTCCTTGAAAAAAAAATATTTCCCCCTTTGTCATTAGTGTAGTTTGTTTATTTCGCTTTAGACCTATTTTTGGTTTATTGTTACGGCCCTAACCCTATGCCTCATTTGACATTAAGAAAAAGAAAAAAAAATATTTTCCTCTTTGCCATTTTTTTACTGATGAACTCATAGTTTGATAAATTGTTGTAAAATGAAGAATTGTGATTTTTTTATATGAAATGAGGTTGGCTCTCCTGACCTGATTTCTTATGACAGTTTATGTTAGCCGATGCACAATGTAGTTTTGTGTTTTTATTTCTTGTTCGCGATGATTGGTTTTACGGTCTAATTCAGACTTGTGCTGCTAGTTCTATAAGATAGAAGCAGGACATGTCAAGGGCAGGCTCATCCTTTCCTTCCAGCAGGCGACGTGCAGTATTTCCAACATTCAACGCGGCAGGAAGAGTTCCGGGAGGCAAGTTTACCTGCTGTGTAATCTGAAACTTTACTGTAATAGAGTATATTCTTGACTGCTTTTCCTTGTTTTGATTTAGATGGAGGAAAAGGAAATCCCGTGGCAAAGCAGGATAAGGTGTTAGAGGAGTTGGTAGCATCTGCGATCATAAGACATGGTTACCCATTGCATTTCTTTGAAATGAACAAAAAGCTGTATGCATTCCTTAACCCGAATGTTCCAGACATGAGTAGAGAGGTTGCTAAGGCGAATTGTTTGGCAATATATGAGACGGAGAAAGTAAAGCTAAAACACTCATTGTCAACTGTTCCTAGCAGGTTTTGTTTGACAGTTGATGTTTGGACTGATTTTCATACTACTGAGTACCTTTGTTTGACAGTGAACTATGTGGATTCTAACTGGAATTTGCAAAGCAAGTTTCTGAATCTCGTTCCTTGGGACGGGTCTTTAGTGGAAACAATATACGATCTGTTAGTTGAGTGGGGAATCGAAAAGAGGATATTCACAGTAACAGTTGATAGTGGAAAGTGTGGTGATGAACTTGAAGGAATGTTGAAGGACCGTCTTAATCAGCTTGACGGGGGTTTACTTTCCAATGGCGACTATTTTCATGTACGTTGTGGTGCTCGTTTTATGGACAAAATGGTTCAAGAATGCTTCAAGCTAATTCACAAACCTATAGGGAAGATTAGAGAGGGCGTTCAGTATGTGGTTTTCCGTGAGGAGAAAAGATTGAAGTTTACGGAGGCAGCTGTAAAACTTGTCGGTGAAGGTGCTCTAGAACCTCTTTGGTCAGATTCCGTCCTTTTATGGAATTCGACGTATTTGATGCTTGAGAGGGTGATCAAATACCGCAGTGCCTTTGAACATGTGATGGTTGATGACGAGTATACTGACTGGCATTTGACAGAAGAAGAGTGGTCTAGGGTTGAAAAGATTTGCGAGCTTCTGAAGCCTGTTTACAACATTGCTAGTCTTTTTTTAGGAACTCAGCACCCGACAGCCAATATATACTTCATTGAAGTTTGGATGATTGACGGACTTCTTAAGGAGGCTTCGGAGGATAAAGACCCTGATATTAGTAACTTGGCAAAAAGAATGAAGCCAGAATATGATGAGTACTGGGAGTCTTACAGTACTGTTCTCGCGTTTGCAATTGTATTTGATCCTCGATACAAATTTGAGTTTGTCAAGTTTAGCTGTGAGCGGATGTATGGGGCCGAGGCAGAGGAAAAGTATGTACACATCTACAACCAGCTTGACCGGCTCTTCAAAGTGTACAGAGAGCAAAGGTTTGCATCAGAGGATTTCGGATCAGGCAAGCTTGAGGTACGTAAATTTTCACGAAAATAATGTACTGGTTTTGATCTTTGTTACTACGACTTTCTAGTTTGCTCATCTGGTGTTGGTAATGCAGGAATTCTATAAATGGTCGAAAGAGCATGAAGTTAACTCAAGCAAGTCCAAGTTGGACATGTATCTAGATGAACCGAGGATGAACCGTAAGGAAGAGTTGGATGTTCTATCTTGGTGGAAAGAAAATGAAAGGAGTTTCCCAGAAGAACTCACTTTAATGGCAAGGGACATTTTAAGCATTCCTATCACCTCATTTTCTAAGGATTCAGTTTTCGGGATGGGATTTAGAGTTCGAGATAGACTGCAAGGTTCATGGACTGATGACTGCGCTGAAGCTTTGATCGCTGCCCGAAACTGGCTATATGGATATGAGGGTAAGGAAGGCTACTGTTTAATAACTCATTATTCTAAATATCATGATGTAACTTATAACTGATTGATATTTCCATTGTTGGTACTTCAGTTGATCCAGAATTTCCAGGAGGACTAATGGGGTGCGCGGATCGATTTTGGACTTCGAATGTGGATTCAGATTCAGATTCAGACTCAAAGTCGGATTGATTGCTCGAGATGGGTCATTTTGGGTATATATTATGCCAGTTTGTTTTATCAGTTAAATCATTCGGCTGTAAGTTGAAGAAGTCGAAACATTCTCCAGTCGATCCCTGAATGATTGTCTTTGACGAGTTTTGCATTATTCATAGCTACTCAGAGTTCTATTTGCATTGTCCAACACCCAATTCTCGCATACCGAAATGAAATTTACAGAGCATACGACAGTAAAAAATTTCACAGCTGTTGAAAAAACCTACTGACAGCAACAAAGGGAGATACGAGACTCTCGGTATAATTAACTACATTTCTGGAACTTGGGATTCTTAATGTATGAACGTCTTCAGAAGAGTCTTGATCATGATCTACGAGCAGGAGAGTATACGGATTCCGACCATCTTTAATGGCAAACCGGTTTTTGTTTGTGACATTAGGCATGCCTTGATGATAGTAGCACATAGAGTGGATCACGTTGTCTTGAGTAAGTTGATGTAGCTTCATCCATGAACCTTCCTTCAACATCCCGACCTCAATGACCTTACTGTTGTTAATTTTCCAACACGCGCACAACCAACCTTCCATGACATACATTAACGGAGGTCTTTGAAAGCCACCAACGCACCACTCTGGGGGTGGGACTTGTATGAACTTTTGGGTAATCCAATCAAACCCGATAATCCACCAGCGAATTGCTCGAATATTTTCACCATGAGCCTTGTACAACCAATACATGACATCATTAACAAACACGCCTAACCCGGTTAATCTTGGCCTTTCGCCACATCCATCCATTTCTTCCGTTGAGAAAGTCCAAATACTTTCCAACAGCGAGAAGATTTGTATAATCTTCTCGCTGTTCCTCCGATACTGACATATTCTGACAATTTTATAGTCACGACCACCTGTAACACAACCGAATCCCCAAACAACATCTTGCTTCTTTTGTTGTTTAACGAAAGGAATTTTACGACACTCCAATGTCGCGGGATTCCAAACATACAGAAAACAAATCTTTGTTTTCAAACAAACCAACCCATTACACGATCCAACCACAAACAAATCAGAATGCGGAACTTCAAAATTACCATTAATGACTCGAGCCAAACCCGACTCATCGTCGTTAATGATGTCTCCTTCATCATTGGATGGTGAACAATCCCAATTGTCTCCACTTCCCAAAGATTCAAAGTCAAAGGTAAGGAAACATGTCTTATGGTTAATTAGCAAGTGATTATTATTATTATTTTTGGAAGAATTTATTTTCTTGAGATGAAGTTTTATAAAATAAGGACCGGAAATAATGGAATGAAATCTTTTGCTTACAGATTTGAATCGTAATAATGATTTAATAGGTAATCTTGTAAGAATATATGTAATTAGTAGTTCTTCGGGTAAATTAAACTCATTAATTTCACTCATTTTTATTATTTGTGTGTAATTTTTCGATAACAGATTGATTAATTAAGGAAGTCTCGTAGTTATATATTTTGAGAACGGTTTTGTTTTAGTTGACTTGATCTCGAATATATAAACGTTCTTGCATGTTACTTTTCGACTTTTCGTGCACTCCAATCGGATTAAGAAATGTCAAGCTATTTAAATATCGACTAATTTGCGTAAGACTATTTTATATGTTAATAATGACGGTTTCAATGCTTGTAACGAGTATTAAAATTATGGACTGTACATAAAACATGTGAAAGGTTGATACCGAGACTGAATATCATCTGGTGACATCCTAACAACCAAAGGGTGGAGAAACGTTCAAGTAGAACGTTTATGCAGACTACAGAGTAATATACTTGCTCGTCAAGGATCATAAATTGTCGCACAAGGCCTCTAAATTCAGTTTATGCAGAGTAATATACTTGCGCGTCAAGGATTGGAAAAATAACGATTCAACAAATTGTAAATTTGTAACTCGATAATCTTGATTTACAGTAGATATACGATTTATAAAGGCGTATCTTTACATTGTCGCACAAGGCCCCTGAAATTCAGTAATGACCCTGAACCCAAATAATACAAGAATCCGGGTTCATCATGTTTGAGAGACGCGGACTTTTAGGAAGAAGGTCCCCGACACCATTACTTTCTCTTGAAATAAAATCAAGCTTGATCGCATCTATCTTGGCCATCCAATCCCTACATTCACAGAGAAGGTTTGTAAGACGATGTTGGGGCCTTGAGTCGGGGTTGTCGATGAGTGAAGCTATAGTATTCGACTCTGTGCTTATCTCAATACTCGTCCACCTCCTTTGGTAGGCAATTTTTAGTCCTTCAATAATAGCAAGAAGTTCAGTTGTGATGCTGGCATCTTTTGCAAAGATATGTTTTTGGTATCCGAATTTCCAATTACCATGTTGGTTGATAAAACCGCCGTGGTATGCATCAATATCTTTCATCGACCATGAGCCATCGGTTCTCAGTGTTAGCCACCGAGACCCGTAAATGGTTGATTTAGGGAGTCCTTCCTGCAATAGTTAACGATTAGTTGTCATCCTTAGTTTATATCCACAAGGGCGAATGATGACGGGATTTGAACCCAAATCATAAGTACTACTCTCATGGCTTTATCAAATAAGCTAGTTGACATTTGCAATACTATTTTGAACTTTAAAATCATAAACTCGTGAAAGGTTAGTATTAATAATAGTTGGGCCGCAACCTTAAAACCCCTCAAAAACTCACGAGGTGGAAACCAGCACACGGTAAAACTCACGAAGTGGAAACCAGCACACAGTATAAGGGAGTGAGGGAGCGTAATAGGAATATTAATAATAGTTGGGCCGCAACCATCACCTTAAGGTTTTGATTGAGATGGTTCATGTATCAGTTAGGCATACTTACGAGTAATTCTTGGTTTGACCCGGGTTTGATGATACCCGGAACAAAAGGAGATATGAGAGTCTCTGTATAATTGACTACATTCCTTGAACTTGGAATTCTTAATCTATGAACATCTTCAGAAGACTCCTGAGCATGATCTATGAGCAACAAAATATCTCGATTTCGACCGTCTTTTATGGCTACTCTGTTTTTGTTTGTGATATTCGGCATCTCTTGCCAATAACACATGGAGTGTACCACCATGTTGTGATTAAGTTGATGCAACTTCATCCATGATCCTTCCTTCAACGTTGCCACCTCGATAACTTGATTGTCGTTAATTTTCCAACACGCGCACAAGCGCTCTTCCATGATGTACATTAACGGAGGTCGTTGAAAGCCACCAATATGAAGCCAGTTTGGCGGTGGCACCCGTTTGAGCTTCTCGAAGATCAAATCAAACCCAATAATCCACCAACGAACTTCTCGGTTATCTACATCATAAGCCCTATACAACCAATACATGAAATGATTGACAAAAACTCCTGACCCGGTTAATCTCGGTCTTGTACCAAACCCATCCATCTCCTCTTCTGAAAAAGTCCAACCACTTCTCAACGACGACAAGACCTGTATGATCTTCACGTTGTTGCTCCGATTTTGGCAAATTCTTACAATTTTATAATCACGACCACTCGTAACACAACCAAATCCCCAAACAACATCGACGTGTTGCTTCTTACGTATGTAACCTTCACGGTACATGTAACAAAATGTACGGCTCTCTAATGTTGTCGGATTCCAAATACATAGAAAAGAAAATTGGTTCAACAAACAAACCAACCCGTCACAGGATCCAATCACATTTATGCCATCAGAATGTGGAACAGGATAACTATTGTCGATGATTCGAGCCAAAGCCGACTTGTTGGTAAGAATGTCTCTTGCATCATTGAATGGGGAACAATCAAAATTCCTTCCACCTCCGAATGATTCAAAGTCAAATGAAAGGAAACATGTCTTGTGGTTGATGAGCAGGTGACTATTATTATTAGAAGTTGATTTCTTGAGGTGAAGTAGCGCGAAATCAGGATTGGAAATAACGGAATGAAATCGTTTACTGACGGATTTGAATCGTAAGAGGGATTTAACAGGTAGTCGCGAAAGAATGTATAGAATGACGAGTTCTTCTGGTAAATAAAACTCATTATTCTCATCACTCATTTTGACAATTTGTGTTTATGTTTTTTGGTAACAGGTAGTCCCGTAGCTATCAGTCGATGAGGCATCAAGACCGTTTTACATAGTGACCGTCTTGATGCCTCATCGACTATATTAGCTACTGATCGGTTTTCAATGGTTGTTGGCCTGTATTTTTGACAATGAACTGGATCATAATGCTGTTTTAAATTGAATAATATAGTCAAATTCCAATTATTAATGTAGCCGAATTGAATAATAACATTCCGAAGACTCTTCCTGATATATAATTATTCGCAAGGGTGGCGAAACGTTCAATTATTGGAAATTCTAAATCATTGGAATACTTCTATAATCTTACATTGTTTTGAAAATAGAAAAATAATTCAAACATACCCAATTTCAAATTCAGATATTTGAAATCAAATTCTTGTTCCCAAATACTAAATTTGTTCAAGATCATTACAAAAGGGAGAGATGAGACTCTCGGTATAATTGAAAATTTTACTAGAATTTGGGACTTTTAATTTAAGAACATCTGTAGGAGACTCTTGAGCAGGATCGATAAACAGGAGAGTATCTCGATTTCGACCGTCTTCTACAGCAAACCTGTTTTTAGTCGTGATATTACGCACGCTTTTGTCATCTATGTATTTCATGTAGCGTAACACAAGTTTTTGACTAAGTTGATGCACCTTTATCCATGAACTTGTCTCTCCCTCTTCCATAAATGTTGCTACCTCAACGACACGACTGTCGTTAATTTTCCAACATGCGCACAAGCGGTCTTCCATGACATACATAGTTGGACGGTTTTCAAAGCCACCAATCACCCACATTGGTAGAGGAATTCGTTTCAGCTTATGGGTAACCAAGTCAAACCCGATAATCTACCAGAGATATTCCCCGTTCGCTCGGGTATTATCTTCATAAAAGGCCTCGTACCACCAGTATATGACATCATTAAGTGACACCCCTAACCCGAATAATTGTGGTTCTTCACCGAATCCATCCATCTTTTCTTGTGACAATATCCAACAATTTTCTAACAATGAGAAGATTTCAATGATCTTCTCATTGTTTCGCTTACTTTTGCATATTCGAACAATTTTATAGTCACGACAACTTTTAACACAACCGAATCCCCATACCCAACTTCCGTTATAAAAAAAATCCGTAAATAAGGGAATTTCGCGACACTTTAATGTCGTAGGATTCCAAACATATAGAAAATAGTTTGTTTTGTAACATACCAACCCGTCATAGCATCCGATCACAAATACATAAGAATCTGAAGAATGAACATTACCATTGATGATCCGAGCTAAACCCGACTTGTTCTTAAGGATGTCTCCCTTATGATTGAATGAGAAACAATCCAAATTGTTTCTTCCTTCGAAAGATTTAAGGTCGAATGAAAGGAAGCGTGTGTCATGGTGAATGAGTAGGTGACTATTATTATTATTGGAAGAATTTGATTTCTTGAGGTGTAGTTTTGCAAAATAAGGACTCGAAATGACAGAATTAAATCTTTTGCTGACGGATTTAAATCGTAAAAGCGATTTAATAGGTAATCTTGTAAAAATATATGCAATGAGGATTTCTTCTGGTAATAAAACTCATTACTTTCACTCATTTTTTTAATCTTCGTGCTTATTTTTTGACAACAGATTGCTCAATGAAACTCCTGTATATAAGGAATTCATTACAAAAAAGAATAATCAACTTACGAATAATTTGTTCGTCATCAATTATTTAATCATACATAACTATTTCGAAAGGGCGGAGAAATGTTCAAAATGGAACAAGTAAATTATTAAAAAAGTGCAACAGAACTATATAGTTGCACGTCAATAGCCACGTGGTTTTCCGATTAGTAATTGATATTGGAACAAAATACTAGTTTTGTGTTTTGTGAAATTTGCGAATACATTTTCACTTTACTAATCCAAAATCATTCTATTTGGAGTTAGAAGACATTGAAATGGTCAAATTGAAATTGACTATGGTTTAACTCTAAATGACATGAAATAACTAATTTTTTTCAAAAACAATAACTAATTTGAAATTAAACATTAGATCTTGCAAGTTGCGATAGACGTTTTATAGAAGTAAATTCTCACATTGACAACTAAACACTTTTGCGAAATTTCTATGAACTAAATAAGGAGTTTAATTTCCATGATATTTTATTTTATGTGATCTTGCATACTGTTTGTGAAACTTAGTCATTTACTCACTCCAATTCATTCTGGTCAATTATTTAACTTTCAATTTTAGAAATGTGTAATTTGATCCTCGTCACGAAATTTGGTCAACTTATTATTACTCCCCTCCTCTTTTATTGGTTTTTATGCCAAAATTAATAATAAATAGTGTCATTGTAAGATATAACTATTCCAAAAGGGTGGAGAAACATTCAATATGATAATTACAAATTATTGGAAAAATAAACCTTCAACAAATTGAGGATGTTTAGCTCTATAATCTTGATTTACAGTATATCCATCTAGGTATACGATTAATAGCAGTAACATAACTAGACTATACAACCAGTTATAATATATTAATCGGGATCCATCTAGTATGCTTTTGTACAATTAGATGTATAATCATATTTATCGATTAATAAGGGCCTATTTGACGTTGTCGGCTTGTCGCACAAGGCCCCTACAATTTCAGCAATGACCCTGAACCCAAATACTACAATAATCCGGGTTCATCATGCTAGAGAGACGCGGGCTTTTAGCTAGATAGACGTCAACACCATTACCCTCTCTTGAAACGAAATCAAGTTTAACCGCGTCTAACTTGGTCATCCAATCCTTACATTCACGGAGAAGGTTATTAAGACTATGGTCTGGCTGTGAGTCGTGGCTGTCGAGGAGTGAAGCAATAGTATTCGACTCCGTGCTTATCTCAATACTCGTCCACTTCCTTAGATAGGCAATTTTTAGTCCTTCAGTAATAGCAAGAAGTTCAGTAGTGACGGCATCTGTTGCAAGGATATGTTTTTGGTACCGGTGTTTCCAATTACCTTGTTGATTAATAAAATCGCCGTAGCCATCATCAAAATCTTTCATCGACCACGAGCCATCGGTTCTCAGTGTTAGCCACCGAGACCTGTAAATGGTTGATTTAGGAAGTCCTTCCTGCAATAATTAAATGATCAATTTATTCGGATCGTGTATTTAGCCAGGTCATTCGGATCGTGTCAGTTTGTCAAGTCTAGTTATGATCACTCAAAGTTTATTCGATCAAAAGTATTTAGTTATACTTACAAGTAATTCCTGGTTTGAGCCGGGTTCGATGATGCCAGCAACAAAAGGAGATATAAGAGTCTCTGCATAACTGATTACATTTCTGGAACTTGGTATTCTTAATTTCTGAACATGTTTAGAAGACTCCTCAGCATGATCTATAAGCAACAAAGTATCTCGATTTCGAACATCTTTTATGGCAACTCTGTTTTTGTTTGTGATATTCGACATCTCTTGCCAGTATCGCATGGAGTGTACTACCTTTTTGTGATTAAGTTGATGCAACTTCATCCATGATCCTTCCTTCAACATCGCCACCTCGATGACATGACTGTCGTTAATTTTCCAACACGCGCACAAGCGCTCTTCCATGATATACATTAACGGAGGTCGTTGAAACCCACAAATCTGATGCCAGGTTGGGGGTGGTACCTGTTTGAGCTTCTCGGAAATTAAATCAAACCCAATAATCCACCAACGATGTTCTCGGTCGTCTACATAATGAGCCTTGAATAGCCAATACATGACATGATTAACGGACACTCCTAACCCGGTTAATCTCGGTCTTGTTCCAATCCCGCCCATCTCCTCTTTTGAGAATGTCCAACGACTTGTCAACGACGAAAAGACCTGTATGATCTTCTCACTGTGACTCCGATTTTGGCAAATTCGTACAATTTTATACTCGCGACCACTCGTAACACAACCAAATCCGTAAACAACATCAGCATCTTGCTTCTTACGGACATAAGTTCTACGGTACATGTACGAAAATGTACGACACTCTAATGTTGTCGGGTTCCAAATACATAGAAAAGAAGGCCGGTTTATCAAACAAACCAACCCGTCACAGGATCCAATCACGATTGTTTTATCAGAATGTTGAACAGAATGACTACTGTCGATGATTCGAGCCAAACCCGACTTGTTGTCGAGGCTGTCTGATTCATCATTGAATGAGGAACAATCCCAAATCCGTCCACCTCCAATAGATTCAAAGTCGAACGAAAGGAAACAGTATGCGTGGTTAATGAGCAGATGACTGTTATTAGCGGAAGTTGATTTTTTGAGATGAAGTAGCGCGAAATCAGGATTGGAAATGATGGAACGAAATCTTTTACTGACGGATTTGAATCGTAAGAGGGATTTAACAGGTAGTCTCGACAGAATGTATAGAATGATTAGTTCTTCTGGTAAATAAAACTCATTATTCTCATCACTCATTTTGATACATTTGTGTTTATTTTTTCGATGCATGATTGATTGATTGATTGATTGATGAAGTGCGAAGCTTCGTAGTTATTTACTTATATAAAAAGAGATGGTTTGTTTTAGTTGACTTGATCTATAGACGTGCTTGAATGTAAGTTTTCATGCTTGAATCTTTCGGGAACTTTCAAATGGAGACGTGCTTGTGTAAGGCCGTTTTACAAACAGTGACGGTTTTAATGCACCATCGACTACTCCTATATTAGCTACTGACAGTATTATTGACGATGATTTGGATCCGTTTGTAAACCATTTTAGATCATTTGCGATAAGTCATTACTCAAACAATGTAGCTGTTTTAGGCAATCATGACGCGATATTAAAATGAATGAATTCGCGATGCAATTATTGGATCGTCTAAATTATTGGAAAATTTAGATGATATCTGAGAGTATTTCTTAACTAAAAACTCAAGCTGATACTCGAGCCAAAATAAATGATTTACGCGTAAGTGATGTTCATTATTACAAGCCATTTAGGCGAATTCTGAGTTTTGAAATCAAAATCTCGTTCCCAAATACTAAATTTGTTGAAGATCGTTACAAAAGGGAGAAATGAGACTTTCTGTATAATTGAAAATTTTACTAGAATTCGGGACTCTTAATTTAAGAACATCTTTATGAGACTCTTGAGCAGGATCGATAAACATGATAGTATCTCGATTTCGACTGTCTCTTACAGCAAACCTGTTTTTAGTCGTGAGATTAGGCACGCCTTGGTCATAGACGTATTTCATGTAGCGTAACACAATATCATCACTAAGTTGATGCAACTTGATCCATGTACTTGTCGCGTCCTCTTCCTTTAATGTCGCTATCTCAACGACATGATTGTGGCTAATTTCCCAACACGCACACAAGCGGCCTTCTATGACATACATAATTGGACGATTTTAAAGGCCATCAGTCACCCACTTCGGTAGAGGGACTCTTTTCAACTTATGGGTAATCAAATCAAACCCGATAATCCACCAGAGATATTTCCCGTTTGCTCGGGTATTATCCTCGTAATAGGCCATGTACGACCAGGCCAGTATATATACGACATTATTAAGTGACATTCCTAACCCGGATAATTGTGGTCTTTCGCCAAATCCGTCTGTCTTTTCCTCTGACAACGTCCAACGATTTTCCAACAATGAGAAGATTTCGATAATTTTCTCATTGTTTTGCTTATTTTGGCAAATTCGAACAATTTTATAGTCACGACCACTTGTAACACAACTGAATCCCCATACCCAATCTTCCTTCTCAAAAAATCTCGTAAGTAGGGGTATTTCGCGATCCTTTAATGTCGTAGGATTCCAAATATATAAAAAATACTTCGTTGTGAAACAAACCAACCCATCATAGGTACCAATCACAAATACATGAGAATGTGGAAAGTGGAAATTACCGTTTATGATTCGAGCTAAACCCGACTTGTTCTTAAAGATGTTTCTCTTATCTTTGAACGGGAAACAATCCAAATTGTGTCCGCCTCCAGCAGATTCAAATTCAAATGAAAGAAAACATGTATGATGATAAATGCGAAGATGACTATTATTACTATTGGTAGAATTTGATTTCTTAAGATGTAGTTTTGCAAAATAAGGACTCGAAATGATGGAATTAAATCTTTTGCTGACGGATTTGAATCGTAAAAGCGATTTAATAGGTAATCTTGAAAAAATATATGTAATGAGGATTTCTTCTGGTAAATAAAACTCATTCGTTTTAATCATTTTACACATATTTTTTGGATAATTCATAATTTGATTGTTGAATGAAGTCTTATAGGAGTTATTATATAAAGTAGCAATTCTGTTTTCAGACGGTCTTAATTTCAGAATTCTTACAATCCCCTTGTCATTTTAACATTATTTAAATCGATTGTTTCAGACGTCTTAACTTAGGACCGTCTGAAACAAGAATTTGCGTATATAAAGAGAGGGTTTGATCAAAAGTCCATTGGACAGTTAGTTTGATCTATCTAGTTGACTTTGATCTCCTACATCAACGTGCTTGAATGTTAGTTTTACGTGCACTCCGTTCTTACATACCTTAAAATCGCTACCGAGAATGTTACGTTGATTTCTCAGCAGCGCAGCGGGCATATAGAAATAGGTGTAAGAGACCGAACCACAACCACTCCGTTCTTGACACGGCCTTTGAAAACACGAATCAAATTCAATCATACAAATTCCGTTTACAAATTCCGTTCTTGAGATGAAATTTTACAAAATAAGGACTAGAAATAATGAAATGAAATCTTTTGCTGACGGATTTGAATCGTAATAGCGATTTAATAGGTAATCTTGTAAGAATATATGTAATTAGTAGTTCTTCGGGTAAATAAAACTCATTAATTTCACTCATTTTTATTATTTGTGTGTAATTTTTCGATAACAGATTCTTAATTAAGGAAGTCTCGTAGACTCGTAGTAATATATTTTGAGACGGTTTTGTTTTAGTTGACTTGATCTCTAATATATAAACGTTCTTGTATGTTACTTTTCGTGCACTCCACTCGGATTAAGAAATGTTAAGAGCTATTTAAATATCAACTAATTTGCGTAAGACCATTTTATATGTTAATAATGACGGTTTCAATGCGTCACCACCTCTCACTGTTGTATAGTTTTAAATACCTCGCAAGCGCACGATTAACGATGCAATATGTTGAGGGTCGATCCACAGGGAGATACGTTGACTACCGATTGTTTAATCACTACTACAAAAAAGGCCTAAGGCATCAAAGAAAAGACACCTGTTTTTTTTCTAACAGATTTCTTAACGTAAGACACCGGTTATTAAATATAACTAGTTTCCAATGTTTACTTAAGAAACCTGTTCTTCATAATACGGTTTCCTTTATTTTAATTTTCAATTTATTTAATAACTAAGAAACCTGTCCTCCAAAATACGGTTTCCTATATTTTAATTTTTAATTTATTTAATAACTAAGACATCAATTAAAAGTCACCTGATTTTCTCCTAACAGATTTCTTAACCTAAGACACTGGTGATTTAATATAACTAATTTGCAATGTAAAAATAAGAAACATGTCCTTCCAAATCCGATTTCCTATATTTTAATTTTCAATTTATTTAATGACTACTAATTAATTAATCTTTTTAATAAAAACACAAACGTCTTTTATTAGAAATCACCGTGATTATAAATTTATAACTTGTGAGTTATTGAAAAGGTTTTGTGCGGAAATCAAAGAAGAAGAAGAAGTTACAAAGGGTTTCGTGCGTCGACTCTAATTCAACCTCTCCTCTTTAAACTTTCTATCATTCATTCAATCAGGTTTGTCATTACCATCTTCATCTATTCACAAATTCAAACCCTAGTAGGCTCGAGCTATTTCCCCAATTTCAATTCCAATTCCATCTATTTTATTATTTTACTGTTTTTCATTTTAATTCACCTACCAAATTACTACTACTATTACATTGTATGTGAGAAATACGATTCTCTCTTCTCTTTAGGTCATATTCGTGAATAATGGATTTACTCTTCAAGGTTTGTTATTGTTGTTCTTTTTGTTGTTGTTGTTCTTTTTGTTATTGTTGTTGTTGTTGTTGTTATAGTTATTGTTGTTGTCTCATTCTTCTCCTTCTTCTTCTCCATCCTAAAACGGCATCTGCTGAATGATTGCGTGTTGTTATTGCAGCTGTGCATTGTTGTGTCATTGCTGCTACGATGCTGCTACTACCTGTTGATGTCACTACAGTTGGCTGCTACCGCTGGTGCTGCTCTGCACGCTGTTCTACATTTGTTGTTGTGTCATTGCTACTGCGCTGCTCTACTACCTGTTGTTATCGCTGCTGGTGGCTGCTACCTGTTGTTGTCGTTGCCCTGGCTGCTGCTGGTGGCTGCTACCTGTTGATGTCGCTATTGCTGGCTGCTGCTCTACACGCTCCTAGCTGCTGCTCTACACGCTGGTGGCTGCTGCTCTGCAGTTGATAGGCTTACTACTACCACTGGAAATGACAATGCTCTTGCCTCCTTCACGGCTCTCAATTTATATATGCTTATATTTTGATCAACCCTGCCGTTGTTTTACTTGGTTATGGCTTAACACGTACTGGTGTTTCAACATTTAATGGTAATTCCTGCTTGAGCTTTCAGGACCTGTTCAATTTAAATCTTTGAACTACTTTGTTCTCTAGTTTAAGTCTGATGAGTGAATTTATCATGGTTTCAGTTCACATAATTGTATTCTTCACGCCTGAAATCTTATTTAGCGAGTGCTAAAAATTATGAGCTTCATGTTGCAGAATTACGAACTACTGTCTTTTCGAAGGTGGCTTTGCGAACAATCCGTTCCTTGTCTTTGAGGGTAATTTCTCTTGTTCATTTGCTAGTTGCCTGTGAAATTTGTATTCCACATCGTTGTTGTTGGTACTGTTGAACGTTGTTGTTGTTATTACTGCTACCCACTATTTTATGACATGGTTGCCTTTATACGTTGTATATATATGCTACTGTTGTGTTGTCTTTCTTTTTATGCTGAACCATTGCTACTGCATTTCTGGACTGCAAATGTAGTACTGTAGTTTTTTTTTACGTAGAACTGCTGCTAATGCGTTGTTATTACTGCTACCCACTGTGAGGAATATTTTAGTCATTAAATGAATGACCGGGACGGAGGGAGTAGTTTATCGGTGTCCAACTGCCCACTTGATAAGTTGACAGTCCAATGGTGCTCATGTCAAAAAATGTGATATTTTAGTTGAATTATGTTTGGTATCAAGTTGATAATTTAACATTAAAACAAATGACAACTTATATTTGAAGTTTTACTAATACCAACTACATAATTTGACAAATTATGGGTGCCTACGTCAGGAATTGGAGTTCATCTTGCACTTCTTCCATGGTAAACTGTATCAGAGGTGTATCAGAAGGTTCTGGTATGATTTTATTCCCCATGCTTTGTGAACCACGTACCTGTTGCCTCTATTTTCCCTTCAATACTATTGCTTTCGTCCTCTATCTGTTCCATATAGTCTTCATCATCTGATCCCAATTCATAGGCCGTGATTCCAACAAGGCAACAATGGCCTGGATTGATTTTTCCTTAACAGGCTTTTTAGTATCAGGTATTGTTTTGGTTCTAATGGTGTTTTTCAGATTGTAGTAGAAACTTTGATGCCGGCTTTAGATGTTACTACTCCACTTGTGCAGCAGGCTGGGCAAGAGGCTCTCAACGCTGCTTCTACTGTCTTTTCTGAAGCGTCTAAGAAAGCGCAATTGGGATTAGTCCTGAATCTGTCACAATTGCTGCTCAGGTACTTAACTTCTTAAGTGGGACCAGAAGATATCCTTAGTTATTTGAAATCTATGCTGGTAGTCTATTATTGCTACTTCTAAAGTGCTAATGTCGGTTTTTTCTTTTACTGAATTCCCATTTCCAGTTGATAAATAAAGAGGACAACAATGATATTGACAGGATGGGTGCTCGTCAAGCGTGAATGGATTATATTAGTCGAATTTGTTAAACTTATTAGTTTTTTTAGTAGGTAGCTAGTGTGCTTTTGTCCAACTTTCTTAGTTGAAAAATACGAACTGTGTTGAGATTATTTCTTTATTGGTGGAAACAATTCTTGTTTTGATCAGAAAACTTGGATATATATTAAATTTGAAAGAGCTCAACTTATTTTGATATTCAATAAAAAGAATGATTATGAGGTGCAACTCTATGTATATGTATGTATTTCGTACGTATTTCCAAATATAATAGGTACGTGGTAGCACCCTTGTAGCCGTATTTTTTTAAGTAAAGACACCGGTTGTAGATGGATGTGCTCTCATAGTTATATACCAAAGACACCGCTTGCTGATGAGCGTGGTCTCATAATTATATACCAAAGACACCGGTTGTAGATGAGCGTGGTCTCATAGCTATATACCAAAGACACCGGACATAATTGATAACAGGTATAAGTCAAAGAAACCGGTTATTAATAAAAACAAGTCTCTTTAATTGTTAGATAAGACACCAGTTCCCCCAACTGGTTTCTTAACCAAAGACACCTATGACCTAGACACCTGTTATAAACAGGTGTCTAAGGCCTTTTTCAACAGGTTTCTTTGGCCTTTTTTGTAGTAGTGAATTCTAATGTTTAGCTAAGTCTACAAATGTTTGGATTTGATTTTAACTATCGTACTACACTACCATCTTAAATTAAATAATAAACTAAGGTAAACAAACTAATCAAAGAAAGGATGATTACTCGAATATGGGGAAGTCTAGGAGGTAGTCTAACCATCACACTCTTGATTCTCTTTAATAGTCACGGTGTTCGGTTGTTTCGGGTGGTCGAATAAGGTGGAATCGCCTCTAATTTGCCTATTAAATCCCTCCCGGGTTCTTAATAGGACGCTAGAATTGGCTAATCATCTCCCTCCCGGGTTCATTACTCGGTCTCCCCCAATCCTTAGGGTCGAGGTGAACTAGAATTGGCCTAATTCCGCTCCCCTCTCACCTAGGTCAAAGGTCTAGGTCCACGATATATCTCGGTCATCCAAGCCCTTCTCCCGAAGGTGAGTTTCAAACCGAATGGCTAGGCACCCAACTTGGGTTCTCCCTCCCGGGTTCAACCCAAGTCGACAAATGGTCAAATAGGGGTGGTCAAGCCTTAGCCTAATCAACTTCCGTTGATGGTCAAGGGTCTAGGGTTCACCAATTAAACAAAGTCCCAAATTCAACACTTAAACAAGTCAACTCCAATACCATTCCTCAATCCAACCTCCTGTTAACAACCAAACTTTTACAACTACTTTTAAAGAATCATTTGTGTTTAGGACAAACCACCCCCTAGAAGGGGGGTCTACTCACTAAGCATGGTTAGGGTTTCTAGTCTAGCAAGATAATATGATTCTATGAAAGTAAACATGGTAATTGTTGGATTAAAACTAAATAGCATGCGATCAACTACTGAAAACGAGAATTAATACTCAAATGAACAAAGATGAGAAATGATCTAACAAGAGAAAATGAAATAAACTAAACAACAAAAGTAAATATTAAAGAAAGATTGTTATACCAAATCCAAAGGTAAATGAACAAACTTGATTGGAATCAAAGAACGAAAATGGATGAACAAATTGCAAAGATCAAACCCCAAGAAACTCTCCTAAAATACTCTCTCAAATGTTTGTGAAATTCTAAAGTGATATGTTGTGTCTTACAAAAATCAGAATTCTAGTACTTATACAAAAGCCCAAAGTGGGTTGAAAGCCCGCTACAAGAGATGAATTTGACAGAAATGGGGGCCCATCCGGCGTAACGATACGCTGACCGTGTCCGGGTTACGCTGGATGGGTCAGTTTTACGCCGGATATGTCTTTTTTGTCCTTTTCTCTCTTCTTCCTTGGGTGTAACTTGGGCAGTCAGGTGTTATAACACCCGACTGCTAGAGATGCGCTCAAAATGACTCATTGGGTGGGTGTAGATACACCTGACTGTCGAAGATGCACCTGAAATGAGCTAGTTACACCCACAAAGGCTCTAGAGCTCGGTTTCTTGACTTGTAAGCTTCCCGGTACTTCCGTTATAACCTCGAATTACCTAGAATAACGTGACAAGCAATGCTACGGAAACATAGAAAGTGCATGAAAATAGCATGTGACGACATTTTAGGCTAAAAAGAGGGAATAAACGGGAATATCAATGTAAAATCAAGACAAAGTAAAGGGAATTAGTCATGAAAATGAGGTCGATAACGTAGTTATCACTCGCTCATATCTAAAATGCTTGTAACGACTATTAAAATGATGGACTGTACATAAAACATGTGAAAGGTTGATACCGAGACTGAATATCATCTGGTGACATCCTAACTCCCAGAGGGTGGAGAAACGTTCAAGTAGAACATTATTGCAGACTGTAGAGTAATATACTTGCTCGTCAAGGATCATAAATTGTCGCACAAGGCCTCTTAATTCAGTTTATGCAAAGTAATATACTTGCGCGCCAAGAAATGTAAAAATAACGATCCAAGAAATTGTAGATTTGTAACTCGATAATCTTGATTTATAGTAGGTATACGATTTCTAAAGGCGTATCTTTACAATGTCGCACAAGGCCCCTGAAATTCAGTAATGACCCTGAACCCAAATAATACAATAATCCGGGTTCATCATGTTAGAGAGACGCAAACTTTTAACAAGAAGGTCCGCAACACCCTTAGTTTCTCTTGAAATAAAATCAAGCTGGACCGCGTCTATCTTGGCCATCCAATCCTTGCATTCACGGAGAAGGTTTGTAAAAGGATGTTGGGGACTTGAGTCGGGGTTGTAGATGAGTGAAGCTATAGTATTCGACTTTGTGCTTATCTCAATACTCGCCCACCTCCTTTGGTAGGCAATTTTTAGTCCTTCAATAATAGCAAGAAGTTCAGTTGTGATGGCATCTTTTGCAAAGATATGTTTTTGGTATCTGAATTTCCAATTACCATGTTGATTGATAAAACCGCCGTGGCCTACATCAAAATCTTTCATTGACCATGAGCCGTCGATTCTCATTGTTAGCCATCGTGACCTGTAAATGGTTGATTTAGGAAGCCCTTCCTGCAATAGTTAATGATTAGTTTTCATCCTTAGTTTAAATCCACAAGGGCGAATGCTGACGGGATTTGAACCCAGATCATAAGTACTACTTCTCATGGCTTTATCAATTAAGCTAGTTGACATCTGCAATACTATTTCGAACTTTTAAAACATAAACTCGTGAAAGGTTAATATTAATAATAGTTGGGCCGCAACCTCAAAACCCCTCAAAAACTCAAGAGGTGGAAACCAGCACACGGTAAAACTCACGAAGTGGAAACCAGCACACGGTATGAGGGAGTGAAGGAGCGTAATAGGAATATTAATAATAGTTGGGCCGCAACCATCACCTTAAGGTTTTGGTTGAGATGGTTCATCTATCAGTTAGGCATACTTACAAGTAATTCCTGGTTTGACCCGGGTTTGATGATGCCAGGAACAAAAGGAGATATGAGAGTCTATGTATAATTGACTACATTCCTTGATCTTGTAATTCTTAATGTATGAACATCATCAGAAGACTCCTGAGAATGATCTCTGAGCAACAAAGTATCTCGATTTTGACCGTCTTTTATGGCAACTCTGTTTTTGTTTGTGATATTGGGGATCTCTTGCCAGTAGCACATGGAGTGTACCACCATGTTGTGATTAAGTTGATGCAACTTTATCCATGATCCTTCCTTCAACGTTGCCACCTCGATAACTTGATTGTCGTTAATTTTCCAACACGCGCACAAGCGCTCTTCCATGATGTACATTAACGGAGGTCGTTGAAAGCCACCAATATGAAGCCAGTTTGGTGGTGGCACCCGTTTGAGCTTGTCGAAGATCAAATCAAACCCGATAATCCACCAACGAACTCGGTTGTCTACATCATAAACCAATACATGACATGATTGACAGAAACTCCTGACCCGGTTAATCTCGGTCTTGTACCAAACCCATGAATCTCCTCTTCTGAAAAAGTCAAACGATTTCTCAACGACGACAAGACCTGTATGATCTTCACGTTGTTGCTCCGATTTTGGCAATTCCTTACAATTTTATAGTCACGACCACTCGTAACACAACCAAATCCCCAAACAACATCGACTTGTTGCTTATTACGTATGTAACCTTCACGGTACATGTAACAAAATGTACGACACTTTAATGTTATCGGATTCCAAATAGATAGAAAAGAATTTTGGTTCAACAAACAAACCAACCCGTCATAGGATCCAATCACATTTATACAATCAGAATGTGGAACAGGATAACTACTGTCGATGATTCGAGCCAAACCCGACTTGTTCGTAAGAATGTCTCCTGCATCATTGAATGGGGAACAATCACAATTCCTTCCACCTCCGAATGATTCAAAGTCAAATGAAAGGAAACATGTTTTTTAGTTGATGAGCAGGTGACTATTATTATTAGAAGTTGATTTCTTGAGGTGACGTAGTGTTTTGGTAAAATTTCTATCGAGTCAATTGATTGTGTTATGAGTCAAAGTGCCAACCAATATGAGGTTTTACGTAAAAGATAAATGCAAAGATAAAAAATGGACAAAGAATAACACGTGAGGTTTTTGGTGACGCGGAAAAACCCAATGTGGGAAACAACCGCGGGGGGAACGGAATCCCACCAAGTTTTCACTACTATCGAGGATAATCGATGTTTTGAATGGAGTACAAGTGTATGCGTGCGTAAGTAGAAAATTACAACGTAGGAATGAATCCCTAACAAATGCCCTAATTCTCCTTTTTATAAGCTCTGGACTCCTGGTCAGCTGGTCCTGGTCCTGGTCAGCTCCAGGAATATAAGAGGGAGTCTAGGGGAATATCCCTTTAGGGTTTTGACCTCTTCCCTCCTTCTAACGTCTCTTTTCCTTTCTTCTGATTTTTGTTATTTCCTTGATGGGCTGCTGCTTTCTGGTATGCTTCTGGGCCCAATTATGTGATGGCGAATTTTTGGGCTAAACAATTTCCCCCAAATTTCAGCCTGACTTGGCTTCAATTGGGCTGGAATTTTCTGCCTCTGGGACTTCCATTCTGAGTTGGTTTGAGCATCTCTGACGTTGCACACGTGGGTAACCCACTAGGCCATCTTTTCAACCACCTATTAATGGTATGTCCCCTCAACTATTCCAACTTTCCACTAGCATTAACTTTTTTAACTTTTGAATAGAGGCGGCAATCATTGACACGACCCGAAAACACGACACGAACCCTACACGAAATTAGCGGGTTCGGGTCAAGCTGCTTCAACCCGTTTACGTAATTGGGTTGACACGAACACGACTCGAACTTATATGGGTCGAGTTCGGGTTGGGGTCTTAAGACACGAACCCGACACGAACCCGACACGATCCCGACTCGAATAACCCATTACTTTAAATAGGTTATGATATATCCATCTAAATGGGTTATAATCGAGTTATGTTATTTTGAATTTGAAATAAGATATGAAGATTGTCTATTCTTGCTGTAACTTTTAATTTTGAATGCATTATATTTATATGGGTTAGATGGGTTAAACGGGTTTAATGGGTCGAAATTGATATGTTAAAACTTAAATGGGTTACACAAGTCGGGTTGGGTTATTGAAAAAATAAATGGGTTGGGTTAGGGTTGATGCATGTCACCCGTTTATCTAATTGGGTCGGGTTAGGGTTGAGGAGGTCATGACCCATTTAATGGTGACACGAACACGAACCCGACACGACCCGACCTGTTTGCCAGGTCTACTTTTGAATTCAAATTTACCGTCAACTTTCAACCGCCCATTTCCTCTATAAGTACCCCTTTTACCGTCTCCTTTTCACTTTCTTTACCTTTCTTTCTTACTTTCAAATCTTCTTGGCTTCTTCTTGCTTTTACTGCTTTCTTGCTTTTTCTTTCTTACGATAAAAATTACTTTACCGTTACTTCCAAAACTTTACCATGTCTGCTCCCAGCTCCTCTTCTGCTACCCCTTCGGCTACTCCTGCTGCTGGCTTGTCTGGGTCTTCCACTGCGTCGGAGGACTATTCTGGTCCTTTCCCTTCGCAGAAGCTTCTGGCTTTCAGATACCTCTGCGACTCTGCCTTTAATGAGTCCCATGCTACTCTCATTAGGATGAGGTTCGGCTTCCCTGAAGGGGTTGTCTTCCACTTCCCTCTTGCCGGCGAGAAGGCCGATTTCGCGAGGGAGGGATGGACCTGTTTCTATGAGTACCGCTTCCTTTTGGGTTTAAGGTTCCCTTTTCCTGACTTAATCATTGATTTTTTAAAGTTAACCAAATTAGCTATGTGCCAAGTCGCCCACCATGCATGGCGGATCTTACTCAGTATATGTGCTCTGAATCGTGAGCGAGGGCTGAACATAGGGCTGGCAGACTTGGGTCAGTGGTTCAGCCCACGTTCCCTGGGCCACTCTCAGTGCACGATCCGTGGCCATGATGGCATGCCTTCTACTATTGTCTTTTCCACCACCCCAGATGATAGTAAATGGTTCACTCGTTTTATTTTTGTCAAGATTGACACACTGCCTTCCTCTCCAGACTACATCTTTTCTGAGTGGCAGCCTGTGGAAGGTATGGTTTCTGCTCTGATGTTATTTTTCTGGTTTGGTTTTCTTCTGTTGTTATTTTTTACTAACGGTTGATTTGTTTCTTCAGGGAATAGCCTGGCGAAGCTCCCTAAGTCCGAGGATCCTCCTGCTTCAAAGGCCAAGCTTCTGGACCTTCCTGCTGAGGAGAGGACATTCTCCAAGCTGGTCCGGAATTCTGCTATTCCGGCGGTGAAGGAGGGTATGGTGCTTCTTGTTTGGTTGCTTTCTGGGTGGGTTTTCTGTTTGTTCTGACTTTCGGTGTTATTTTCAGGCAAGCCCATGGTGAATGTAGACAGGGTGATGCAGCTGCGGAGGAAAAGGTTCACTCCTGGGGACGCGGGGTCCTCGAAGAAGAAGAAAGTGGAAGTTGTTGAGGGGAGCCCTGCTGGAGCTGGGTCAGAGGCTGCCCCTATTGAAGTAGATTCTGCTGATCCAGTTCAGGAGTCTGCTCCTACGACTTCTTTTGTTGATCTGTCTCCCCTTGAGATCCCTACCACAATCCTTACTCCCAGTTTTAAACTTTTACCCGAGCCATTGCCTCAGACATCTTCTGCAGAGTCCTCCTCTTCTGCCCTGCATCTGGAGATCCCTGGGGTTTCGGCGGGTCCAAAACCAAGCTCTGGCCTACCTTGAACTCTCTACTGTTCCCTGCTTCTGCTTCTATTTTAAAGAAGCGTCCTTTTAAGGACCTGACCAGACATGCTGCAGAGGTTCCCTTTGAGGTAGCCCTTTCTCTCTTTGTTTTTGGGTAGCTATTTTGTTTTTTGTTTTTTTTTTTTAATCTCATCTGGTCTTGTGTCTTCAGGCTTTGGAGTTGTCGTTGTGTGCTAACCAGTAGAGCGAGGCTTTGCTGGCAGACCTTCATCTTATGAAGGTGGCTCACGATGAGGCTCTGGGGAGGATGCAGGAAATGGCGAAGAGGGAGCAGGAGATGATGGTGAAGTAAGCTGAACTCGGAGGAGATCTTGAGGGGGAATCTTCGGCAGGCTGTTGAGCGCTTTCGACGTGATGTGATTGCGGGCCAGGAGAAGCTCAAGACTCGATAGGAGACCTTTCAGAACCAATTGACCACGGCTCACTCTAAGCTGGAGCGGGCCTTAACCTCAGAGGCTGATTTGGTGCTGAAGGTGGAAGCTCTGGAGCATAAGAAGGCTGGTCTGCAGAGAGCTCTGATTGAGGCTGTTGCCTACACCGCTGCTGAGACCCAGATAAAATGTGTTAAGGAGTTCCAGGAGGGTAGTCATACCACCTGGAACTTAGCTGCTCTGGAGGAGACTTTCGCTGTAGATTTTCCTGACGGTCTGAACATGGACCTGATTTTCAATGATGAAGAAGAAGGCATAGTGGGGTCCCAAGATGCCGGAGAGGAGGTGACCTCTGGCCCCACCTGTGTTGATGCTGCTGCTGCTGAACCTACTCCTGATGAGTAGGTTTTTTAAAACTTGTGTTGCTGGGCCCTGATATGGGCGATAATATATATATTTTTTTGTTTTGAACTTTTTGGTGCCCCTGCGTGGGCTTAATCCGTTGTAACCTTTGCTGCTGGTCCGGGTGGACCAGCAAAAACAATTCTGTTTCTGGGCTGCCTTGGGCAGTTCTTTTTTGTTAAATCGCATGGTTCCCCGTTGTATGGGGCTTTGTTTACTTATTGGTATTTCTGCCGTTTTTCTGGCGTTTTCTTTTGTACATGCATGTTTCGTTTGTGTTTTGGCCATCGCTGCTTTGGTGTGCTGGCCTGGTGTTTTAGATATCCATCTCTATACTGGGTGCCAGGCTTTGACTTAGGTTCTCCTGCGATCAGTGCAGATTTCCTCTTTAGGTCAGTCTACTAGGATAGGCAAATCATGGTCCAGAAATAAGTAATAAAAACTTCTTCTTTATCTTCAAAAGACTCGATAGTTGACTTTTAAATGTACCAAGGCTTTAAATTATAAGATTTAGATTATCAAACTTAGGTTATAAAAATATAAAAGCAGGACAAAATTTTAATTTGAACCAGAGTATACTTTATACAGAGTAGAACTTTAGATCTAAGGGAACTGCTCTGGTCTGGTGGAGGCACCTTTAGATGATATACTTTTTTAAGTGAAGTATATTCCATGATCTGGGTATCATTTCCCCTTCCATTGTCATTAGCCTGTAGGCCCCATTACCAACTATGCTCTCAACTTGGTATGGGCCCTCCCAGTTGTAAGCAAACTTTCCAGCTTGTCGGTTTTTGGTGTTCTGGAACACCTTTCTCAGGACCAGATCTCCCACTTGCAAGGTTATGATCCTGACATTTTTGTTGTAGCTCCGAGCTACCATCTGCTTGTATGAGGCCATTCTGCCGTAGACGCTGGTCCTGAGTTCTTCAACAGTGTCCAGGCTACTTGTCATTTCTATTTGGTTCTGGTTCTCAGTTATACACCCGTATCTGTGGGTTGGGATTTTGATTTCATAAAGAATTACCGCTTCTGCTCAGAAGAAAAGGCTGAAGGGTGTCTGACCTGTTGCTACTTTTAGAGTAGTTTTGTCATCCCACAGGACCAGAGGGAGCTCCTCCGCCCATTTCCCTCCCATTTCTTGTAGTTTCTTTTTCATATTTTCAATGATGATCTTATTACTGGACTCAGCTTGTCCGTTGGACTGGGGGTTTCTGGGGGTAGATTTCCGGAGTGATACGTTCCACCCAGCGCAGAAAGCCTCGGTTTTCTTCCCAATGAATTGGGAACCATTGTCACATATTATCTCTAAAGGTAAACAAATCTGGTGAATATATTACGCTTAATAAAAGAGATGACCTGTGCTTCGGTGGTCTGGGTGAATGATTCTGCTTCGATCCACTTAGAAAAGTAGTATGTCATGGCCAGCATGTACAGCTTGTTTCCTGGTGTTCTCGGGAGGGGTCCCACGATGTCCATCCCCCACTTCATAAAAGGCCACGGGGATATGACCGGGTGCAGGGGTTCTGCTGGTTCACTACAAAACAATGCGTTCCTTTGACAGGCGTCACACTTTCTTGCGTACTCCTTTGCATCCTTGCGCATTGTAGGCCAGAAGTACCCATTCTGAGGGCTCTATTGGACATGTTTCTTCCCCCTGCATGATTTCCACAGTCTTCGCTGTGGAGGTCATGCAAGACAGTCTGGGCCTCAGTCTGATCCAAGTAGTGTAGATATGGTTTTGCTAATGATTTCCGGAACAGGATGCCATTAATTAGCAGGAACCCGGAAGCCTTCATCCTGAAACTGCGTGCCTCTTTTTTACTGTTGGGTTGGATATCATGCTGCAACCAGTTCAGGTACGGCTTTCGCCAATCCTACTCTGATCCATGGTCTGGGTTGGTGCTGCAGATAGGTAGTTCCTCCTGGTCCGAATCTGGTCCAGGAATGGCTGGTCTGAGGACATGGATGATTGGAATACTAGCTATGTCGGCTGGTTTGAAGGTTGACCCCAGGGTTGCCAGTGCGTCTGCTTCTGTATTCTACTCTCTGGGTACCTGCTGGATGCAGAATTCTACGAATCTGCTGATTAATTCATTTGTTACACACAAGTAGGCCGCCATTGTGAGGTACCTTGCCTCGTATGCTCCATTGACGTGATTCACGATTAATTGCGATGATCCGTATGTCCAGGGCCAATTGCAGACCTAGGACCAGGGCTTCATACTCAGCTACGTTGTTTGTGGACTTGAACTCACATTGAATTGCTTCGGTGATCAAGTCACCCTCTGGTGATCTAAGGATCAATCCAACTCCTGACCCTCTGCCGTTTGATGCCCCATCTACTCGTAATTCCCAAGTGCCTGACTTGGCACCATGGTGTAGGTGCAGGATTTCATGCTTTGCTTGGGTCTGGTGTGCTGGGCTGAAGTCGGAGACGAAGTCTGCGAGGGCTTGTGACTTTATGGTTGTGCGTGATTCAAACTGGAGATCATATCCACTGAGGTGCACAAACCACTTAGCCATCGTCCTGAGAGCTCTGGCTTTCTCATGACCGTCTTGAGGGGGTGACTAGTAACCAATGAGATGGTATGAGACTCAAAGTATGGGCACAGCTTATAGGATGTCGTGACCAATGCCAACACTAGTTTCTCAAGTGAGGTATACCTTGTTTCTACTGGTAGTAATGACTTGCTGACGTAGTATACCGGATGCTGAGCTCCCTCGTGCTGTCCGACCAGAACTGCGCTTACTGCTACTTCGGTTACGGAGAGGTACAGGAGCAGCACTTCCCCCTGCTCTGGTTTGGATAGCAGGGGTGCGCTGCTCATGTACTGCTTTAGTTCCTGGAATGCCTTCTCGTGTTCTGGTGTCCAATCAAACTTCTGGCTTTTTCTTAGAATATCATAGAATAATTTGCACCAGTCTGAGGATCTGGAAATAAACCTGCTCAGGGCTGTTACTCTTCCTGTCAGACGCTGCACATCTTTGGGCTTTTGGGGTGATTCCAGCTGCAGAACTGCTTTGATCTGTTCTGTGCTGGCTTCTATCCCCCTCTGTGTTACCATATACCCCAGGAATTTCCCACTGGAAACTCCAAAGGTACACTTAGCTGGATTCAGCTTCATTTTGTACTTCCGGAGGGTGTTGAATGTTTCCTCCAGGTGCTGTACGTGGTCCATTGATTGCTTAGATTTGACCACCATGTCATCTATGTATACTTCCATATTTCGTCCTATTTGGTCTTTGAACATCATATTTACGAGCCGCTGATATGTAGAGCCAGCATTCTTAAGACCGAAGCGCATTATGTTGTTGCAGTAAATGCCTCTTTCGGACCTGAATGTTGTTTTCTCCTGGTCTGCCGGGTCCATCTTGATCTGGTTGTACCCGCTCCAGGCATCTATGAAAGTCAACATTTCATGGCCTGCAGTGGCGTCGCAGGTCTGTGAAATCCACGCAGACCCTCCACTTGCCATTCTTTTTTGGTACCACCACTACATTGGACAGCCACTCCGGGTACTTGACTTCCCTAATCTTTCCTGCCTCCAGAAGGTTATCCACCTCCTGATTTATGACCTGGTTTCTTTCTGCTGCGAATTTCCTACGTCTCTGTTGTACTGGTCTGAATCCTGGATCTATGATGAGCTTTTGCGTTATGATCTCTGGGTCTATGCCAATCATGTCTTTGTGGGACCAGGCAAAGCAGTCCACGTTCTTTCTGAGCAGCTGGAGGAGCTGCTGGCGCAGATCTCCAGAGCACTCTGAGCCTACGAACATGGTCCTTTCTGGGTACTGCTCATCCAGGCGGACCTCATCGATTTCTACCTGCTGGGGTTCGATGTATTCCTCCTGGATGTGCAGTTGCTGTAGTTGCTATGCTCTGGCGGCTGGTGGCTTGGTGGTCCTGACACCCGTCGTTGAGGGGTGCCAAAGATAAGATTTATAAAACCTCAGCTTAAACTCAGATAGGATAAGTCAAGGGTCGAACCACAGAGAGACAGGGTAAATTATGTTTGTAAATTTAAAGTCTATTGCAAGTAACCAAAAAAGGGGGTTTTGATTTGAGATTTTTAAACTAACAACTAAGGTACTAAACTAACAAGAAAATTAAAATAAGATAAAAAGGAGATTAGGAACTTTGGTTCCCCATGGTCAAAACAAGTCAATGAAGGGTAAAATAATCAAATAACACAATCCCAAGGAACAAAGAATAAACCTTTAGGTCAATATTCTACCCAATCCTTACGGTCTTAGGGTTCCTACAAAAGCACTAAACTTTCGTTCAAGGGCAATCCCAAAGTTGTTGTTAAACTAATCCTAATAATCTTTCAATCCTAAGGATTAGTTCACCAACAACAATGGGGGATTGGTAATTTAATCATCAAACTTATCAAAGTCAAATCTTTATCATGGTTCCCCTAATTCCCAATCACAAGAATTAGCTATGCATACTTTTAATTATGGAACTAACAATTACTAAGAAATTTAAAGAGATGAACATAATTAAAGATGACAATAAAAGGGAAAACATGAAATAAGAAATAACAACAATATGAATAACAAGATTGAATTAAAAGGAAAGATTAATTATAGCAAACTTACAACTTGAATGGAAGATCTAAGAACAAAGATAAAAGCTTGGTAAAATAAAAAGAGGTTCTTTCTAAGGAATATCTTGCTTCATAAAATTGCTTAACCTAATTGAAGAGTCTAGGTCTCCTTAAATAAGAATTATTACAAGATTAGAAAAAACAGAAAATAAGAAAACAGAAGTCCCGAAACAGCTGGTGGTCGGTCGACCTATATTATCGGTCGGTCGACCGATTCTGGCGATGCGGGTTTATTTCATGCGAATTTGGGCTTCTGTGAACTGGGCCTCTTTTGCGAACTGGACATCGGTCGGTCGACCACTAATGCAGGTCGGTCGACCGCTTCTCGTTATTTTCAGCTTTGATCTGGCCCGATAACAATACTTGAATGCACCATCCGGATCCTTGCTTCATATTAGTACTTAAAACAGCTTCCTAAAGGCAAATAAGGCTTGGTTTTGCTCACTTCCGCGTATTCCTACATATAAAACATAGAAATGCCAAAGTAAACCGTTTCGGGAGAAAAAGCAACTAAAAGTCACGAAAGTGTAAGAAAATACGTGCCAAAAGAGTAAATAAAATGCATAAAATAGGCACGTATCAGGTCCTTTTGAGAGCTACTTTGTAGCAATCCTTGGCCTCCTTCTAATCTCCCCGTATCTCCTGGACTCCCCACGGTGTAGGGAATTTCAGGCACGGGTGATAAGTTGACGGGATTGCTCGCATTTCGTGGATCCAGGGCCTGCCAAGAATTACATTGTAAGTAGATGGACCATCAATAACTAAGTACCTTACCTGTTTGTTCAGCCCTCCGGCGTAGGTGGGGATGGTAATTTCTCCCAGGGTATGCGCTGTTTCTCCGCTGAATCCGACCAGGGGAATAACTTTCTTTGTCATGTCTTTCTCGTCAAATCCCATGCTCTTTAGTGCATCCTGCATTAGCATGTTGACGGAGCTTCCTGTATCTACCATGACTTTCCTGACCTCACAATTGTCGATGTTCAATGTGATGATCAGGGCATCATGATGCTGCTCTGGTACTGCTTGTGCATCTGTCTCGTCGAATGTAACTGCTAGGAGGTCTTGCCGTGCTATTCTGCATGATGACTGGCTTGTCTCCCCTAGCTGTGGTCACACGTCTTTTGGCTGCTGAATAGGTGAGCCCACACAGTTCTGATCCTCCAGTGATAACATTGGCAATTCTGTTGCAAGGAGGAGCTGGTGAAGGCTGCGCCTGGCTGGCTGCATTGACTCTGGTGGACTTTTCTGGGAGCAGATGATCCAGGTTGCCTCGGTCATACTGGAATCGGACCTCCTTTCTGAGGGTATATCATTCATCCGTTGTATGGCCTATGTCTTCATGAAACTCACATCTTTTGCTGGCATCACGGCGGTCATTGGGTCGCTCCTCTTTCTTCTTTGGCCATCTGACTCCCTTGAGCTCTTTCAAGGCCTTTAGCAGGCCAGCCATCCGGTGGTGAAGCCGTATTCGCTGACCTTTGGAGGTGGGTCTGCGTCACTTTTGCCACCGGTACTCTCGGATACTTTGCTTACTGGCTTGCTGTAGGGCTTTGATCTTTCGCCCCTTTTTTCTACTGGTGCTTTCCTAGACACAGGTTGTGTGTCATAGGTACTTCTTCTGGAGGCAACGTCTTCTTCCAGCCTCATGTCTGCGACTGCCTGGGCCTGTACATCAGCAAAGGCAGTGCATGGATGCATTGTCAAGCCCCTGCGAAAGGCTTCGATGTAACCCCTTGCGGAAGGCTTCGATGGTAGTGGGTACATCACAATGTGGAATGGCAACCTTCTCTTTGTTGAATCTGGTGAGGTAATCTCGAGTTATTTCCTCGAATCCTTGAACAATACTGTAAAGATCACTGGTCTGCTTTTCTGGTTTCATGCTGCTAGCAAACTGCTGATTAAAGGCATTAACCAGGTCTGCAAAGGAGGAGATGCTGCGGTTGGGCAATCCTACGAACCAGTGCAGGGCTACTCCGGACAGGGTTGATCTGAATCCCTTGCACATACAAGCTTCCTTGAGTGCTCCGGTTGCGGTCACCACCATCGTTTTCTGCTTATACTGATTGATGTGGTCCAGGGGGTCGGTCGTACCATCGTATAGTGTCATTGTTGGTGGCACAAACCCCTTGGGCACATTGATCAGGGCAATATTGTCAATGAAGGGTGAATCTGCATAGCTGTATTGGGAAGCTTTCTCCATGGGCCTTGGAATGCCAGGTATCTTGATGATCATGTCCTTCAGCTCCTGGTAGTGCTGGTCTGAGAGACTGCCTGCTCCATGGAACGGATTGGCTGGCGGAGGGAAGAACCCGGGAGGGGCTCTTCCCCTTGGGCTTGAAGACGAGTTGACTGGCGGAGGGAAGAAACCAGGTGGGGCTCCTCCCCAAGGGCCTGAGGGCGGTCGGCTGGCAGGTGGGTTGGTTGCCACGGATGGACTGAACCCTGGCCCTGGATTCCAACCCACTGCTGACTGCATTGGTACTCTTCCAGCCCATCCTCCGGCGCTGGACTGGCTCACCGGTGCTGGCCCTACGGGGATCTCTGGCGTCCATCCGAGTGTTGGCTGCGGAGGTGTACCTGAAAAAGTCAAAGGGTTAGTCCCAGGAGGAAAACAAGGTGTAGGATTACCTGCAGGCTGAGCTGGACTGGACTGCGGTGCTCTGAACATAGATGAGTCCAGATCAAGTATCTCTAGGCCACTGCTTGGGGTGGTGGCACCTAGATCCAGCCTGGTGACGATCTCCTGGGGAATCGGCCGGTTCAACCCTCCTCTCCCGAAGGGATTGAAGGTCTGTCCAGGCCCTGGCTGTAACATTCTGAACGGCTGGGCGAGCGACGACGGCGATCTGCTCTCTCAGGTTCAGATTATCCTTCTTCAGGCCCTCTATGGCTTCCTGCAGAGCACTCATTCCCTGGACCACCATCTGCATCGGATCTGGGCTGGGGATTCGCGGCTGCAAGCTTACTCCAGGTATCTGAGCTTCTCCACTTCTGCTGGGGCTGCTTTCTCTGCTCTACCTTAGGGGAGCAGACACAGGGGGGTGATCTGGGAACCCGAGGAGGTTTGCTGGATGGAGCCGCGACCCTTTGGGTTGTGGTCTGACTCACGTTGAGGGGTGATCCTACGAGACTAATGGACACAGTAGGGTTGGTCCTGCTGGACTGAGCTGGCATGCTCTGGGAACTGGAAGGGTTAGTTTTGGTCCCAGACATGTTTTTGTGATGAGATAACGGTTTCAGATATTGGAATGCGCACTATGCCCCACGGTGGGCGCTAAATTGTTTTGGTAAAATTTCTACCGAGTCAATTGATTGTGTTATGAGTCAAAGTGCCAACCAATATGAGGTTTTACGTAAAAGATAAATGCAAAGACAAAAAATGGACAAAGAATAACACGTGAGGTTTTGGTGACGCGGAAAAACCCAATGTGGGAAACAACCGCGGGGGGAACGGAATCCCACCATGTTTTCACTACTATCGAGGATAATCGCTATTTTGAATGGAGTACAAGTGTATGCGTGCGTAAGTAGAAAATTACAACGTAGGAATGAATCCCTAACAAATGCCCTAATTCTCCTTTTTATAAGCTCTGGACTCATGGTCAGTTGGTCCTGGTCCTGGTCAGCTCCAGGAATATAGGAGGGAGTCTAGGGGAATATCCCTCTAGGGTTTTGACCTCTTCCCTCCTTCTAACGTCTCTTTTCCTTTCTTCTTATTTTTGCTATTTCCTTGATGGGCTGCGGCTTTCTGGTATGCTTCTGAGCCCAATTATGTGATGGCGAATTTTTGGGCTAAACACGTAGCGCGAAATCAAGATTGGAAATAACGGAATGAAATCATTTAATGACGGATTCGAATCGTAAGAGGGATTTAACAGGTAGTCGCGAAAGAATGTATAGAATGACGAGTTCTTCGGGTAAATAAAATTCATTATTCTCATCACTCATTTTGATAATTTGTGTTTATGTTTTTTGGTAACAGATTGCTGAATTCAGACGTAGTTATCAGTCGATGAGGCATCAAGACCGTTTTACATAGTGACCGTCTTGATGCCTCATCGACTATATTAGCTACTGATTGGTTTTCAATGGTTGTTGGCTTGTATTATTGACGATGAACTGGATCATAATGCTATTTTAAAATTGAATAATACAGTCGAATTCCAATTATTAATGTAGCCGAATTGAATAATAAAAATCCGAAGACTCTTCGTGATATATAATTATTCGCAGGGGTGGCGAAACGTTCAATTATTGGAAATTCTAAATCATTGGAATACTTCTATAATCTTACATTATTTTGAAAATAGAAATATAATTCAAACATACCCAATTTCAAATTCAGAGATTCGAAATCATATTCTCTTTCCCAAATACTAAATTTGTTCATCAAGATCAATACAAAAGGGAGAGATGAGACTCTCGGTATAATTGAAAATTTTACTAGAATTTGGGACTTTTAATTTAAGAACATCTGTAGGAGACTCTTGAGCAGGATCGATAAACAGGAGAGTATCTCGATTTCGACCGTCTTCTACAGCAAACCTGTTTTTAGTTGTGATATTAGGCACGCTTTTGTCATAGATGTATTTCATGTAGCGTAACACAAATTTTGGATTGAGTTGATGCAACTTTATCCATGAACTTGTTGCGCCCTCTTCCTCTAATGTCGCTACCTCAACGACACGACTGTCGTTAATTTTCCAACAGGCGCACAAGCGGCCTTCCATGACATACATAATTGGACGGCTTTGAAAGCCACCAGTCAGCCACTTTGGTAGAGGAATTCGTTTCAGCTTATGGGTAACCAAATCAAACCCGATAATCCACCAGAGATATTCCCCGTTTGTTCGTGTATTATCTTCATAAAAGGCTAGGTACGACCACTATACGACATTATTAAGTGACACTCCTAACTCGGATAATTGTGGCCTTTCGCCAAATCCGTCCATCTTTCCCTCTGACACCGTCCAACGGTTTTCCAACAATGAGAAGATTTCGATGGTCTTCTCATTGTTTTCCTTATTTTGGCAAATTCGAACAATTTTATAGTCACGACCACTTGTAACACAACCGAATCCCCATACCCAATCTTCCTTCTCAAAAAATCTCGTAAGCAGGGGAATTTCGCGATACTTTAATGTCGTAGTATTCCAAATATATAAAAAATACTTCGTTTTGAAACATACCAACCCATCATAGGTACCAATCACAAATACATGAGAATGTGGAAAGTGGAAATTACCGTTTATGATTCGAGCTAAACCCGACTCGTTCTTAAAGATGTTTCTCTTATCTTTGAACGGGAAACAATCCAAATTGTGTCCGCCTCCAGCAGATTCAAATTCAAATGAAAGAAAACATGTATGATGGTAAATGAGAAGATGACTATTATTATTATTATTATTGGTAGAATTTGATTTCTTGAGATGTAGTTTTGCAAAATAAGCACTTGAAATGACGGAATTAAATCTTTTACTGACGGATTTGAATCGTAAAAGCGATTTAATTGGTAATCTCGAAAAAATATAGGTAATGAGGATGTCTTCTGGTAAATAAAACTCATTAGTTTTAATCATTTTACTCATATTTTTGTGTTTATTTTTTGGATAATTCATAATTTGATTGTTGAATGAAGTCTTATAGGAATTATTATGTAAAGCAACGATTCTTGTTTCAGACGGTCTTAATTTCAGAACTCTCACAATCCCCTTGTCATTTTAACATTATTTAAATCGATTGTTTCAGGTGTATATAAAGAGAGGGTTTTACGTGCACTCCATTCCCACATACCTTAAAACCGCTACCGAGAATGTTGCGTTGAGTTCTCAGCATCGGGCATATAGAAATAGGTGTAAGAGACCGAACCACAACCACTCCGTTCTTGACACGGCCTTTGAAAACACGAATCAAATTCAATCATACAAATTCCGTTTACATAATTGATTTGGAATCGAACATAGATTTCAGTTTTCAGAATCGAATTCCAAATTTTAAAATCAAATCATTACTCCCAAACAATAAATTTATTCAAGACTTAATTACAAAAGGGTGAAATGAGACTCTCTGTATAATTAACAACATTTCTTGAACTTGGGATTTTTAATTTAAGACCGTCTTCACGAGACTGATCTTGAGCAGGATCGATAAGCAGGAGAGTATCCCGTGTCGGAGCAATCTGATTGCGACCGCGGTATACGCAACTACTATTAGACGAAAAGAATTGAAGGGCGAACCGGCTTTTGGTTGTGATATTAAGCACGCATTTGTCTTTGTAGCTAATGTACCACGGCACTCTGTTACGGGTATGACTAAGCTCATATAACTTTATCCATGAACTTGTCGCGCCCTCTTCCTTCAATGTCGCTACCTCAAGAACATGATTATCGTTAATTTCCCAACACGCGCACAAGCGTTTCTCCATGACATAAATAATTGGATGGATTCGAAAGCCATCAGTCTTTCCCTCGGGTAGAGGGACGAGTTTCAGCTTCCGGTTAACCAAATCAAACCCGATAATCCACCAGCGAAACTCTCGCCTACGTCGATCATAATATTGATCATCGTAAAAATAATAAGTAGCAGAATATAACCAATAAATAGCATCATTGAGCGACACCCCAAACCCGAGTAGTTTTGGTCTTTCGCCGAATCCCTCCATCTTTTCTTGTGAAATTGTCCAAGAGTTCTCCAACAAAGAGAACATTTCAATGGTCTTTTCATCATTTCTCGAATTTTGGCATATTTTAACAATTTTATAGTCGCGATCACTTGCAACACAACCGAATCCCCATACCGCGTCTTCCTTCTTATGTTGGCTAAGAAACGGAACTTTTCGACACTCTAACGTTGTCGGATTCCAAACAAACATAAAATCGAATTTTGTTTTCAAACAAACCAACCCATCACAGGATCCAATCACATATAAATGAGAATGTTGGACCTCAAAATGACCGTCGATGATTCGAGCCAAACCCGGCTTGTCGCTAACATTGTCTCCTTCGTCGTTGAATGGGGAACAATCCCAATTGTCTCCACTTCCGAAAGATTCAAAGTCGAATGAAAGAAAACATGTTTTGTGGTTAATGAGCAAGTGACTATTATTATTGGAAAAGGACGAGTTTTTGAGGTGAAGTTTGGCAAAATACGGACTCGAAATGATGGAATTAAAGGTTTTGTTAACGGATTTGAATCGTAAAAGCGATTTAACGGGTAATCTCGAAAAAACATAGGTAATGAGGAGTTCTTCTGGTAAATAAAACTCATTAGTTTCACTCATTTTTAATCTTTTTGTGTGTAGTTTTTCATAGTAGATTGCTTAAGGAAGTCATGTATATAAAGAGTTTGTGGTTTGTTAACTTTGTTTTAGTTGACTGAATCTTCTATTAACATGTTTGAAACTTATTTTTCTTAGCTTGCACTCCAATCAAATCATGTAATGAAATAACCCGTACTCTGTCTGTCCCGGTTAATTGTTGTCCTTTGATTTTGACACAAAAATCAGCGCAAAGGAACAGATCAATTATAATACGACAAATGGACTAAATTGAGTATGAAAAATCAAATCGCTCATCAGATGCAATCATAAAATAGAACGCACAATAATTGACTGAGATGTCTCAAAATGAAATAGGACAACAAATAATCGGAAAGTATATATTAACTAGCTTAGTTGGTGAATGCACAAATAGTGATACTTCCTAATAGTCTCTTTGTCATCAATTCATCATACATAACTATTCCGAAAGGGCGGAGAAACGTTCAAAGTGGAACAAGTAAATTATTGAAAAAATTCAACAGAACTATATACTTGCACGTCAAGGGTTTATTTAGTTATGTGGGTTTCCAATCAGCGGCGGATCTTGGAATAAAAAATAAAGAAAGCTAAAATGTGAATTCCAAGTCAATAAAGAAGGGTCAAGCAATCATTTATTCACATACGGAGTATGTAGATTTAATCCACTGGTTCGAGAGTCGAATAAAGCATAAAGAGAATAATGTAAATAGACAACATTACAATATAACTCATCTATCTCTATAAAAGGAGTAGATTTTAGACTTTTCTCATTGGTTCCTTAAAATAAGGAATGCATGGCGGCCCCACCAATTTTACATTGATTTAATTTCCCTCTCTCCTGTATTCTCAATTAATGCCGACCTTTACTCATCTCTAATTACGTATTCTAATATTTGCTCATTCCTAATTACGTAATCGATTACAGCAGTACTACATTTAATTTCGTCATTGTCATATTAAAATACGATATGATCAAATTATTGTTAATCGAATATTTAAATAACAATATATAACGGTCAAATAAAATACAATATCGGTCCAAAAATTAAATCCGAAAAACAAAAAATTACAAACAGCAAAAATAATATCGGTCCAAAAATTAAATTCGAAAAACAAAAAATTACAAACAGATAAAATAATTACAGTCCAAGAATTAAATTACATTATATTTTCCAATCAAATCAAATACAAATTAAGATACCAAACAAGATAAAATACGATAAAATACGATATACAACAGTCCGATATATATCAAAATGATCATATTACATTTACATTTGTAACATATTTATAAAGTTACATATTACGTTTACATTTGTAACATATTTTTTTAGCACTTAGTAACTTAAATAGTATGTACGTCGAATATCAAATTATAGACTATTTACATTGTCACCGCATAGCACATTTAATCATGATAGTTTATATGCTTCAGTATCCGAGATAACGTTTGCAATTTCGACCCGTGCATTTTTTTGCACGTAAAACTAGTAAAAGTTCAATGTCGTACCCTCGTGGTATACCACGGTGGTGTCGTAGTGTCGTACCCTACAAACTTTTTTAAAAATTAGACCGATTTCATAATCGATTTCCTAATTTTAAAATTAAATCGTTATTCCCAAAAGGGAGAAATGAGAGTATCAGTGTAGCTAACAACATTTCTCGAACATGGGATTCTTAATTTAAAAACATCTTCAGGAGACTCTCGAGCAGGATCAATAAACAGGAGAGTATTCCGAAGCCGACGGCCTCGTTCCTCCCGACCAAAATAAGGTTCGACAGCGAACCTGCTTTTAATTGTAACATTAGCTACGCTTCTCTCGCCGTACACATAGCACGGTACAGTATCATGATTAAGTCGATACAACTTTACCCATGAACTCGTCGCGTCCTCTTCCTTCAATGTCGCTATCACAACGACATGATTAGCGACATGAGTTCCGGTAATTTCCCAACACGCGAACAAGCGCTCTTCCATGACATACATACCAGGAGGATATCCAAATCCTTCAGTCACCCCCTCTGGTAGAGCGACCCGTTTCATCGTCCGCTTACCCAAATCAAACCCGATAATCCACCAACTATACACTTCCATTCGTTGATCATGATAATATTCATCATAACGATAATAAGCCGCGGAGTATAACCAATAGATGACATCGTTGAGTGACACTCCAAACCCGAATAATTTTGGTTTTCCGCCGAATCCTTCCAATTTTTCATGTGACATTGTCCATGAATTCTCTAACAACGAGAAGACTTCGACCGTCTTCTCATTGTTTTTCGTATTTTGGTGGATTTTAACGATTCTATAGTCACGACCACTTGTAACACGACCAAATCCCCACACCGCGTCCTCTGTCTTATACCGTCTAATAAAATTAATTTTACGACACTCTAACGTTGTCGGATTCCAAACATATGTAAAATCAAATTTCGTTTTCAAACAAACCAACCCGTCACAGGATCCAATCGCAAATATATAAGAATGTAGAGCTTCGAAATTACCTTGAACGATTCGAGCCAAACCCGGCTTGTCGCTAACGATGTCTCCTTCATCGTCGAATGGAGAACAATCCCAATAGTTTCCGCTTCCAAACGATTCAAAATCAAATGAAAGAAAACATGTTTTATGGTTAATGAGCAAGTGACTGTTTTTATTATTATTGGAAGAAGTCGAATTCTTGAGGTGAAGTTTGGCAAAATACGGACTCGAAATGATGGAACGAAATCGTTTGTTGACGGATTTTAATCGTAAAAGCGATTTAATAGGTAATCTCAAAAAAATATGTTTAACGAGGAGTTCGTCGGGTAAATAAAGCTCATTAGTTTCACTCATTTTTAATCTTTGCGTTTATTTTTTGATGAAAAATAATAATAATAAAATTATTAATAGTCTATGTTTGCAACATATAATTACTCACAAAGAGTGGAGAAACGTTAAAAAAGGAACAAGTAAATGATTGAATTAGTAAATGGGTATCGGATTTAGTGGCTGATCTTGAAATAAACGAAATGAGAAGCTAAAATTAATTTAATTGTCGAGTAAATAAAGAAGAGTCGAGTAATTATTTATATTCACGTATGGAGTTGGTAGAGTTAATCCACTAGTCCCATGAACCCGATCCATGTGGATTATGTGTCGTATGTAATACGGAGTAAATCATAAAGAGAATCGGTAAATCTTGCATAAGATGGTACGTTATCAACGAAGATACAAAACTAGAAGATAATTCGACTCACTTGATTCAATGTAAACATATCGAATACAGATTTAGTTTATTTTGATTCAGTTCAATGTGTTTCCTTTTAATGTTTGAAATAAATGGAAGGAGGTGTATGATAATATTTTTCCTTTTAGGTTATTTCTTCTTTTGACCTCATCTAAAACACAAATAAAAAAACACAAAATAAAATAAATGATCCGCTCTTTTATACTTTACGCTTTTACTTAAACTTATTCATAGATGTCAGCTAGTTTAACTTGTAAAGTTAAAAAAGATGGTTTTAAAGGACATTGACATTTCTTTTCCTTCATATAAGGACATGTATCAAAATGAACTTCGGGCCCTAGTTGTTTGGTAAACAAAAGAAGCAGTGGATTACGTTCAGAATACGATTAGTATATTTTAACAGCGGGATTGACTATCGAATTAGATTAGCAGATTCAAAATAAGGTATTTGATAATTAATAGATTGTAAGATATTTAGAATGGTTCATGTGTAATTTGGATATGCTGATACAATATGCTGTTATTAGCAGCATATTCAAAACTAGTAGATTTCGGTCAGTATGCTATCGTTTACCAAACACTTGAAAATAATAAATTGCTTGAGTAGTCTACTAATTTAGCCGGAATCAACTAATCTTACTCAATATATTGTTTACCAAACAGGATCTCAATCTTATCTATATTATAAAAAAAACATTTAAACAACTCTCATTCACCCACCTCATCAAACCCAACATTTTTTTAAAAAAAAAAAGATAAATGAGGGTCCCACATCAATCTTATCTATATTATAAAAAAAACATTTAAACAACTCTCATTCACCCACCTCATCAAACCCAACATTTTTAAAAAAAAAAAAAGATAAATGAGGGTCCCACATCAAAAAGTTTGGATTTTATTTCTGCAAAAATTATTCATTTATGTTTGTACGTAAAATTTTACGTTTAAATTTATGTAAATTCACGGTTAATGTTGGAAAAGTTATTCGTTTATTTTTGTACGTAAAATTTACAGTTAAATTTATATAAATTCACGGTTAATATTAAGAAACTAATACGGAATACTCTGTCGGAAAAATATGGATAAAATAGTTTTAGAGCGGATTCTTTAAAAAAAATAGCTATCATACTGGAATAATTATACCTATTATATCTAACAAATATTCCGGCATAAAAAATCTGCTATTTATAATTAAATTATCATATCGTTTGAATAATAATTAGATCTTAGTTTGGTTATAAAATAACGAATATATATCTTTACGAAAAATCAACATATTAAAAAATTATAAGATAAAAAAGTTTCCGCATTTAACAACTTTAAAAACATTTAAAAAATAATAATTACGGAGTTTTAAAAGCTTATTGCTGAAAGTTTGAAAAAACGAAAATAGATTAAACTCATATTACATACAATATAATTTTTATTTCAAAAATTAATTTACAAACAATTTAAAGGTTATAATTAATTTAAAAGTTGCAAATAAATTAGTTTGTATACGTACATGAATCTTTAATAATGGTTGAAGAGTCTATTGATATGATATACTCAAGAAGGGGGGGTTGAATTGAGTATGCCTTCTTTTTAAAACCTTCTTCGATGTGTATGTAGTTGTATGACGATCGTTGAGTAGAGCAATAATAAAGTAGAGACACGATATTTTTGAAGTGGTTCAGTCTCACACTCTGAGACCTACGTCCACTATTCTCGATTAATAAAATTAGTACCAACTCTGGATTACAATTTTATCAACCCTACTCGTGCGACTTTGATGTTAGTCACAACTCAATCTAGATACCGTTAAATATCTAGCTACGACAAATACCGTTAAATATTTGTCTTACAACGAGTACCGCTAAATACTCAATCTATCTTACGTGAATAAGATAAAATCTTCAATGTTTTCTTGGTGTCACAATCTTGAATGAATAAGATCAATGCTTGAGCACTTGAATCTTGAATCGGATTTGACAATGAAAAGCTCGAACTTGAAGAATATGAACGGCGGTTTCTCTCTCTCGATTTGCGTGTATGTGTGTTGTGTATTTCGTGTCAACTAATGTGTCATAGGTAGTCCATTTATATAGAATATGTATCTAGGTAATTCAAACCCTAGATGATTTAGGAATATTACTTAAACTAGAATACTAGTCTTTTAGTAATACTACCTTAAATCTAATCTTAATATATTTAGGAAAGATATAATAATATACTATATGTATTATATAAGGAATCAATTTCCTAATTCATATTTAGGAAAGATCTTTATATAATAAACAATTAGTATCCTTATTAAATCAACTTCCTAAACCATGTCAAAGATAATAAAATATATTACCATAATATAATCTTAGTTTGTTTAGGATATTAAATAAATACATAATATTTATTTAAGTAAGTCCTACACGATTTATGGTAATGTGACATATCACACAATTTCCAAAATCGAAACAAACTAAATCTTAGATTATATATTTTGACAATTAAAATCATATAAAAAAATCTTTAGTTTATTTTAGTAATAAATAATTATCTCATAAGACAATTATTTATTTCTTATTTAACTAAAAGATATTTTATATAATCCTATTAAGATTAACAATTCTATATTTAAATAGAATACCATTTAAACACTAATACCTACACGACACAAATTAGGAAACAATTGTTTCAACTAAAACACACATAAGTCTTGATCATTTCTTCATGATATAGAGTTATAGCTACTGGCTATAACTAGAACCAATCTTGTACTAAAGCTATAGTTGATGAATATAACTTTAGTTCATTATGCGCGCTTGTGATCTTCTATCAATCTTCGACTTAGTCAATTCATTGACTAATATACTTGAATCTTTTACACTTGATAGATTAGATCTTGTCACTAATATTCTGTACACTTAGCACACGATTATACATACGAGTATATAATATATAAATAGCTAGACTTGTCATTATCGAAACATAAACATATATACTATATATATATTTGAATATATGGTTCAACAAATTCCCCCTTTTTGATGATGGCAAGTCTTTCTTAGATTTCGTGTCTAAGTGTATGTTCCCCCTCAATATAATAATGGTCATTCATAGCAAAGATTAACTTAGGGTTTTTATCATCTATCTATCCCATATCCTTTAAGGACCCTAAGAGACAATGGATTACGACAAGGAGCAAGCTTAGGCAAATTCTAATCTAAGTCACATATTTCCCCCTCTTGACATCATCGAAAAGATGAGAACAAAGACATGAAACGACTAGAATAATATACGTACGAAGCATAAGCAAGCATATAAACGAGTCGAAATAATATGAACATAGAGAATATCACATAACCACATATGGAATGTTAAAAATATACACAACAATCGAAAATATTAAGCCAATGGGCCGAATGAAGAAGTAATAGTGTTTTAAAGAAAATTGGGCCGGCTAGGTTAGTGCATAACGGGCCTGCAAAAGATAACTAGTAAATTGGGCCAATAGCAAAAGAAATAAAGGATTGGGCCGTATCAGAACAAGAAGTAAGTTTGGGCCTGTTTAGGGTTAGGAAATCCGAGAGAGGCAAAAGGAAATAGGGCCTCGGATTCCTTAATGGGCTAGGTTAGGTATTGGGCCACAAGACAAAAAGAGTTTAAAAGTCCACCACCGGACTTAGAACAAAGTAACAACAATCCAACCAAATTTCGAACAACAGAGACGGAGAGGATGATCACGAACGAGAGCTTGAACCCGGATTCTTTGCATAGGGATTCACATAATCGGGTCGGGTACGATATTCAAGTGACTCTAACCGATCCAAACAACTAGTCACGTTCCTCCCTTGGGCATTGAGAGCCAACTCGAAGTTAAGAATTTTCAAAGATAGCGCCTTAACCGCTTCGAGTGCTTGAGATGCATCCGTCCTTAATAATCCATGATCACGGACCATAGCTCCGCCTTGAGTAGCCAGAAACGAAAGACGGTCACTCATGTTTAGCAACTCCGAGCAAACAACCGAGACCTCTGACCCAATTTTTACCAAATGTTTATCAACTTTTTCCATCCACTCCTTGACCTCGTCCTCAAATCCACGACTCCTCTTCTTACAACTACCCCCAGCCTCATCCTTTTCCTTTTTGATTTCACAGAGACCAAGTATTTTGTCCATCTTGGCTTCAAGACCCGCAAAAGATGGTGAAGGATTCGGAGTTGGTTCGTTCTTACCAAACGCGAGATCAACCCCATCAAAACAAATGCCCATGAGTTTCAACAACCGATCATTCATAACATCTTTTGGCTTAATTCCAAAACTATTATCATCAACCACACCCTTTTTAAGCAATACTTCGGATATCCACATTCCATATGGAATGTCGACGGTTGAGCAAAACTTTTCCTTAACAACCACATTCGAAACTTGACAGATTTTGTGACAGAATAAGGAAGCTAAGTCGACTTTCTGTCCCTCCAACCAACTATATAATACCACGGCTTCGACACTAGCAAGCTTATCCCGACCACCCCGACGAGGCAACACAGTGTTCCACAAAAAATTCAGGAAGAACTTTAATTTGGGGTTAAAGGAAACAGTAAGCAGAGGTGTTACCTCGGTGGCATCCGCATCAAAGTACTTCTTAATCACCATTTTTTGTTCTTTAGAAACTACATTCCACTCCAACTTTGGGTCAAGATTTAACCCTTCATGATCAAGTTTGAAGATATCACAAATCTCCGATTTAGTTATGACCACATCCTTTCCATTCACGACACCCACAATGCCATTGTCACACCTTTTAACCGAAGCAAGAAACTGAACTATCTCAATAGGAAAAATCAACCCCGAAAAGCTACTAATGTACTCCCATCCCTGATATTTTAAGAAATCTTTAAAGAAACCTAAAGATTTCGAACTTTCGACCCATGACCGTGAGTAATAACGACCCGCATGAATAGCATAAGGGAGGACACGTTCGATCAACATACCTTCGTTTTTGGTCATTCGAACTCTTTCAAGACCCTCTCTAGTGGCTTCAATCGAATACTCAGAAAACAGAGGGCGCGGGTTTTGAGATGTAAAACCCATTTCATGCATGTCATCGGAGATGGAAGGAGATGAGCGGTTGAGTTTTCGTCGTTTGCCTTTGTCAGATGGTGGTGCGGCGGTGGCTATGGGTGTTGGAGACGGTGGGGGTGACGAAGGTGGTGAAGGAGGGGAAGGTTTCTTTTGATGAGAGCGGGTGGCACGAGATGGAGGCATGGTGGTTTAGGTGATACACGGTGGTTGAAGGGGCGAAAGGTGGTGAGATTTTAGTACGGTTTTAATGGAGTTTTGGAGGTTTTGAGTTTTAATAGTTTTTGGTAATAAAAGTGAGTAAGTTTGTGGGTTTGGTAATAATGGAGGATGGTTAATGTGAGTTGAGGGAGTTGGGGTAATAATGTGGGAGTTGGGGTAAGTCAAGGTCTACGGGTAGTAGGGGGCACGTGTCAGTTGAGTGTGGGGTTGCTTGGGTAGAAACGTGGCTAAAGGGGGGACCATGACACACTTTTGTGTGTTTTTAATTTGAGGTATATTTTTGTTTTTCGTTTTTGTAATATTTGAATATTATATGTATTATAATATGTATGTTGTGAGATGGTTATAATATGTGACGTAATATTATTGTGAGATCGATTGTGCACACATTCATATGTAAATCATATAATATAACTATAATCACAAAATTTAACATCAAATATATACATACACATGCAGCGGAGTATACGGACACAGTCATATAATCTCATCTAAACCGTAGTCAATCATTGGGTTATTTTTGCTTTTAAGATTTGATTAGGTGCCACCGATTAAACCAATTTCCAATCGCAAAGTCTCAAAGCGTTCTCTAGCCAATGGTTTAGTGAAGATATCTGCCCACTGTTTTTCCGTACTACAAAATTCCAATTTTATATTTTTCTTTTCAACATGGTCTCTTAGAAAGTGGTGTCTAATTTCAATATGTTTGGTCCTCGAGTGCTGGGCTGGGTTTTTAGATATAATTATAGCACTTGTATTATCACATAATATAGGCACACATCCAACATCAACACCATAATCATGTAACTGTTGCTTTAACCATAAAAGTTGAGAACATACCAGAGCGGCTGCAATATATTCTACTTCAGCAGTTGAGAGAGCGACAGAATTTTGTTTCTTGGATCCCCAAGATATGATACAAGGACCTACAAAGGTAGCAAGTCCGGAGGTACTTTTTCTGTCTAAAGAACATCCTGCATAATCCGCATCTGAATATCCTACTAAGTTAAAGTTACAGTCCATGGGATACCATAGATATAATTTTGAGGTTCCGATTAGGTATCTTAAAATTCTCTTTACTGCAATCATATGTGATTCTTTTGGTGCAGATTGGAATCTCGCGCAAACACAGACACTAAACATTATATCTGGACGACTTGCTGTAAGATAAAGAAGTGAGCCAATCATACCTCTGTAAGTTGTTTCATCTACAGACTTACCATCTTCGTCTTTGGTTAACTTCTTATCTGTGACCATTGGAGTAGGCATTGCATGAGAGGTTTTCATTCCAAATTTCTTTAGTAACTCCTTGACGTATTTTTGTTGATGAACTTTGATTCCTTCTTCAGTTTGTTGTATTTGAAGTCCAAGGAAGAACTTTAGTTCTCCCATCATACTCATCTCGAACTCAGAAGTCATCAACTCAGAGAAGTACTTGCACAATTTTTTATTAGTTGAGCCAAAAATAATATCGTCAACATAGATCTGAACAACTAGTAGATCTGAGTTTTCGCTTTTAAGAAATAGGGTTTTATCCACAGACCCTCTCTTGAATCCACTCTCCAATAGGAACTTTGATAATCTGTCGTACCATGCCCTAGGTGCTTGTTTCAGGCCATATAGTGCTTTGTCCAATTTGAATACATGATCCTTGAGTTTGCTGTCAGGAAATCCAGGAGGTTGTTCAACAAATACTTCCTCTTGGAGATAGCCATTAAGAAATGCAGTCTTAACGTCCATCTGAAAAAGCTTCATTCCCTTGTGTGCTGCAAATGCAATGAGTAGTCTTATTGCCTCAAGACGAGCAACAGGAGCAAAGGTTTCGTCATAATCGATCCCTTCCTGTTGGTTGTATCCTTGAACTACTAGTCTGGCCTTGTTTCGCACAATGACTCCAGTGTCATCCAACTTGTTTCTGAATACCCATCTAGTTCCAATGACAGTTCTGTCCTTAGGTCGAGGAACAAGATGCCAAACTTTGTTTCTTTCAAATTGCTGGAGTTCTTCTTGCATGGCAACTATCCAGTCTGGTTCTGCGAGAGCTTCCTTGATATTAGAAGGTTCAATGGTGGAGAGAAAGGAGTAGAATGAGCAAAAGTTATTTAAGCTCCTTCGAGTCTGAACTCCATCTGTCAGGCTTCCTATGACATTGTCCAAAGGATGAGAACCTTTGTATCTCCAGTTCCTTGATTGATCATTTGCATTCCCTGAACTTGATTCGGGATCTTGACTTGTTCCCCCTGAATCCAAACCTGGGTTTATAGTAGGGTCAGGTATAACTCTGGCCTCTTCCCTTTGGTTTTGATTCAAAGTTACAGCTTCATTAGCTGTAACTCTGGGTTCCGAGTCATTGGTTTGAGAGTTATCTACAGTATCATCAACTGTAGTTTCATCTCTCGTACCATTTTCTCCCAAGTTGAGTTCATTATGCAATCCTTGAGGTTCTCCTTCTTCAATTTCCATTTCAGGAGGATCTTCCCTTGATAACCTGAAATCAGGTTCGTCTAGGTTTTCCTCTATATCCTGTAATGGCTTATCGAAGGCATTATTCTCATCAAAGATAACATGAATACTTTCCTCTATGCATAAAGTACGTTTGTTAAAAACTTTGTAGGCTTTACTATGATCTGAATATCCTATAAAGATTGCTTCATCACTTCTAGGGTCGAATTTGCTTAATCTGTTTTTACCATTGTTGTGAACAAAGCATTTACTACCAAAGCATCTTAAATGAGATATGTTTGGTTTACGACCTCGAAGAAGTTCATAAGGAGTCTTTTTAAGGATAGGTCTAATCATAGCACGGTTATGAATATAGCAAGCTGTACTAATAGCCTCAGCCCAAAAGTTTCTAGGTAGGCCACTACAAAGAAGCATTGTTCGAGCCATGTCTTCTAGGGTTCTGTTCATTCGTTCTACGACTCCATTTTGTTGAGGGGTTCTAGGGGCCGAGAAGTTATGTCCAACACCATTGGTTTTACAGAACTCAATAAAAGCATGATTGTCAAACTCAGTTCCATGGTCAGTACGGATTGTTACTAGGTTTGATTTATATTTGTTTTGGACAAGTTTCATGAGACTAACAAATTCATCGAATGTTTCGTCTTTAGAATGAAGAAAGATTGGCCAAACAAATCTAGAGTAATCATCAACTAGAACGAAAACGTACCTGGAACCACCTCTGCTTCTTACCTTCATAGGGCCACATAGATCCATGTGTACTAGTTCAAGAGCTTGTTCTGTGCTTACCACTCTTTTTGGCTTAAAGGATGATCTGACGTGTTTACATCGTGCACATGTGTCACACATCTTTTCTTGATCAAATTTGATCTTTGGAAGACCTTCGACCAAGTCCCATCTTTTCAGCTTACTTAGAATAGGTGAGCTAATATGACCAAATCTCTTGTGCCATAGACATGGATCATCTAACGTAACTTTCATGCATGATAGAGAATCAGTAGGTACAGCATTTAAATCAATCATATAAACATTTTTCATCCTGTGACCTTCAAGTATTACTTTACTGGTGCCTTCTAAGATTATACGACATATATCAGAATGAAAAACCACTTTATTTCCTTTGTCACATAATTGAGATATACTAATAAGATTGTGTTTGAGACCACTTACAAGGTATACATCATTTATAGTATGAGAGGATGAAATACCTATCTTACCAATTCCGATGATCTTTCCCTTTTTGTTATCACCGAATGTGACTTTACCTCCGTCAAAAGGTTTTAGGGTTTGGAATAGATTTACGTCGCCTGTCATATGTCTTGAGCATCCACTGTCGAGATACCATAGGTTGTTTTCCTTGGCGACAAACTGCACAAATAATTTCAAAGACAGGATTTAGGTACCCAAGCATACTTGGGTCCTTTGTTGTTAGTAATCACAAATACATCTTCCTTTTTAACCCAGACTTGTCTTACATAGGTCTTTCTATATCGGTAGTGATTGGATTTTGATGTTCTTGTGTAGGTTTTAGTTTGGACTCTTGGTGACCATTTTTTTTGTGATTTTTGAGGAGTCTGTTTGGTTCTGTTTTTCTTTTCTTCGTAGTCAAATGTCATGTCATAGAACCATCTGTGGTCAATGTTTCTTTCCTCAGTTTTGTCACCATCACTATCAGAGACAGAAATAGTGTCGCTTGGAATTCCTAAGGATTTAACAAACTTAACTCCGGTTTTAAAATCTTGTGCGTGTTTCACACAGTTTTCTCGGAGGTGTCCAGTATGGCCACAATAAGTGCATATTAAATACTCAGGAAGGTCGGCATATTTTCTTCTTCTAAAGTCTCTATCTGTTGGACTTTGTTTACACTTTGAGTGATCCCTTCTTCCATAACATTCGTGACCTAAACCCATCTTCATGTTGTTGTCGGATTGTTCAGTTAGGAAGTTTAGAACGTTAGTGCTTCCTTCCCACTTATCGTGAACTTTCCGAGCATGAAGAAGGAGGTCTTTTAAGGAGTCTATTTCTTTCTTACATTCACTGTGGTCAGTGTTGCTAGACTCTTTTAGGTTTTGAATGTCTTTATGGAAGTCAGACACAATTTTGGCATGTTCTTTCTTGATTTTAGATATACTAAATTCTAGATCCATGATTTTGCTTTCGAGAATCTCAACTTCTTCTTGATGAGTCTCATCTTCGACCATAGTCGAAGATTCTGACTTAAACCGTTCATTAACCTTTCTTAATTCTGAAGTTATAGCTTCATTAGCTATAACTTTAGATTGAAGCTCTTTAATGTTGAGTTTTAGTTTTGAGGTTATAGCTTCATTAGCTATAACTTTAGACTCAAGAACCTTTTTCTCAGACATAACTGTTTCCAACTTAGCATTTGCTTCAATGCTTATTTTGGATTTCAGTTTCTTAGCTTTGGCTTTCAGAAGTTGATTTTCCTCAGCAATATCGAGGATCTGCTCTTTCAAGTCATCTAACTCAAGATTTTGTTCATGACATTGGTCTAGGGTCTTCTCAAAATATTTAATTAGCATAGCCTTAGATAAGTTTTTAACTTGACTTTTGAGTTGAAGGAAATTTACCTCTTCGTCGTCGTCGTCTGAGTCTGATTCTCCAAGGAGACACATATTCGATGCGTCATCTTCATCATTGTCGCTTGAGATTAGATCTAGGCTGACGTTGCTTAGGCATAGGTTTGTTATCTCTTCTTCTTCAGAGTCTTCGTCATCTTCAGATTCTAATTCTCCCCAGCATGACGCAAGCATTACTTTCTTAAACTCTGTTTTGGTCTTTTCTCTTTTTGACTTGTCTTTAATTTTGTCCCAACTTGGACAATCTTTGATCATATGGTCTTGTTGTCCACACTTGAAACATCCTCTTTTGAAGAATGTTTGTTTGGAGTCAGTTTTCTTTTTGTCGAACGTTTTGTTGTTGGAGTTTTTGTATCTACATTTGAAAACTGCTTTCTTAAATCGTCTAGCGAATAGAACTGTTTCATCCTCAAGTTCTTCTTCGCTTACTTCGCTTGTGGAGGCTTGTAAAGCGACTCCCTTTCCTTTGGGATCATCATCGTTTTTATTTAGTATGATCTCGTGAGCCATTAAGGATCCAATCAGTTCTTGGTAAGTGATTTTAGATAAATCACGTGCTTCCTCTATGGCCGTGACCTCAGGTTGCCACTTTTTGGTGAGACTCCTAAGAATCTTACGAATGATATCCTCAGAATCGATCTTTTTGCCAAGGTTCCGCAGTTCATTAATAATACAAGAAAATCGTGCAGACATGCTATCAATAGATTCATTCTTTTCCATATTGAAAAGTTCATATCTTTGAACGAGCAAGTCTATACGATGTTTCCTGACTGCGGATGTTCCTTCATAAGCAAGTTCGAGATTATCCCATATTTCCTTAGCGGAACTACAGGATGAGAATCTATCGAATTCTGAGGTTATCATACCGTTCTGTAGGAGGCTCATAGCCTTAGAGTTTTTCTCTGCAATTTTGTAGTCACTTTCCACATAATCGCTTTCCATTTTTTCATAGGTTGTTCCATTGGCGGCGGCGACCAAGATCTTCTTTGGTCCAGTTTGGATGATCTTCCAACATTCCCAATCACAACCCTTGATGTAATGAGTCATCATATTTTTCCATAAACTATAGTTTTTGCCATCGAAGATGGGGCACTTGAGATGCTTGGAATCCATTGATGAAAGAGTATATAATATAGAATCAATAGAAGGATCAAAACTCACGCGGCTAGGCGATCAAGAGCACGAGGCTCTGATACCAATTGAAGAGTCTATTGATATGATATACTCAAGAAGGGGGGGTTGAATTGAGTATGCCTTCTTTTTAAAACCTTCTTCGATGTGTATGTAGTTGTATGACGATCGTTGAGTAGAGCAATAATAAAGTAGAGACACGATATTTTTGAAGTGGTTCAGTCTCACACTCTGAGACCTACGTCCACTATTCTCGATTAATAAAATTAGTACCAACTCTGGATTACAATTTTATCAACCCTACTCGTGCGACTTTGATGTTAGTCACAACTCAATCTAGATACCGTTAAATATCTAGCTACGACAAATACCGTTAAATATTTGTCTTACAACGAGTACCGCTAAATACTCAATCTATCTTACGTGAATAAGATAAAATCTTCAATGTTTTCTTGGTGTCACAATCTTGAATGAATAAGATCAATGCTTGAGCACTTGAATCTTGAATCGGATTTGACAATGAAAAGCTCGAACTTGAAGAATATGAACGGCGGTTTCTCTCTCTCGATTTGCGTGTATGTGTGTTGTGTATTTCGTGTCAACTAATGTGTCATAGGTAGTCCATTTATATAGAATATGTATCTAGGTAATTCAAACCCTAGATGATTTAGGAATATTACTTAAACTAGAATACTAGTCTTTTAGTAATACTACCTTAAATCTAATCTTAATATATTTAGGAAAGATATAATAATATACTATATGTATTATATAAGGAATCAATTTCCTAATTCATATTTAGGAAAGATCTTTATATAATAAACAATTAGTATCCTTATTAAATCAACTTCCTAAACCATGTCAAAGATAATAAAATATATTACCATAATATAATCTTAGTTTGTTTAGGATATTAAATAAATACATAATATTTATTTAAGTAAGTCCTACACGATTTATGGTAATGTGACATATCACACAATTTCCAAAATCGAAACAAACTAAATCTTAGATTATATATTTTGACAATTAAAATCATATAAAAAAATCTTTAGTTTATTTTAGTAATAAATAATTATCTCATAAGACAATTATTTATTTCTTATTTAACTAAAAGATATTTTATATAATCCTATTAAGATTAACAATTCTATATTTAAATAGAATACCATTTAAACACTAATACCTACACGACACAAATTAGGAAACAATTGTTTCAACTAAAACACACATAAGTCTTGATCATTTCTTCATGATATAGAGTTATAGCTACTGGCTATAACTAGAACCAATCTTGTACTAAAGCTATAGTTGATGAATATAACTTTAGTTCATTATGCGCGCTTGTGATCTTCTATCAATCTTCGACTTAGTCAATTCATTGACTAATATACTTGAATCTTTTACACTTGATAGATTAGATCTTGTCACTAATATTCTGTACACTTAGCACACGATTATACATACGAGTATATAATATATAAATAGCTAGACTTGTCATTATCGAAACATAAACATATATACTATATATATATTTGAATATATGGTTCAACAATGGTTTAACCCAAATATGTCAATATGATGCAAATTGCAAAGTAGTATGTTTGAGGCAAAAAGTTGATGGGTATTGAATTAAGAACAATAATAAGATGTAATTAGATTAATTTGAAAGTGATCTCAAATTGAAGACATAGAGAGAGTATAAAGATAATTGTGTAAATAATATAGAAGGTTTTGTAAATAATATAGAAGATTTTGTGCAAAATAATAATGTAGCGTGACATTAGAGTATGTGTTTTTTTGGTTCATGAGTAATAAAATATAAATTCATTTCATATGGGGTGGCAAAAACTTATTTTTAATGCGGACTCAATTTAAACTTGAGCCCAGTTTTTTTTACTGTAGTTGTTTAGATATATGTATTAAATTGGAGTTACTATTAGTCGCCAACAAACTACGTTAGTTCGTAGGATGCACAATTTTACTCATATATTTTTAACTTGGCCAAAATTAATCGAATTGAACTAATTGAAAGTTTTAAAATAAAAAGAACAAATTACATTCTCATTGGGTTTAATTTGTAACAATGAAAATGATAATGTCGATATATATTCGCATTATTCTAAACAAATTTTATATATTAGATATTTAATAAACAATCCGTGCATTTTTGCACGGGTTAACACTAGTCTTCTTTCATTGATGAGTTATTCACAATAATAAATAGTCTCAAACGTAGCAGTAACCGATTTAACGATCAACAGTTTTTATATCATATTTGACGAAAAATAAAATGTGGAGCGTATGTGGCACCGATGTGTTGTCCGACATCATATTTGATTATGCTTTTTCTACTAATTCATTTTGATATGTTTCTATCAATAAAATTATCGATTTACTGCCTTTTATATTAGTTATCTTCTATTTATTCTGAAAATTTTGGAATCAATTGTACATTAGTAACATTACACATAATTATAATGATCGGCCCCAATAGTTCCTTTACGTGTGGATACTGGTGGAGGTATCGTATCTAGAATGTCGTATTATTACTTAGGGTTTCCGAATCTCTTTTATATGGGAAAACGAAAAAAAACAAGGGATGGTGATCCAAGGAGACGAAAAAACCATCCTCATTCTACATCAATCACATGTACAAGAACGACAACAAGGTACGAGTATGAAAAAGGTTATTATACGACGATTATTCGAACACAAAATTAAAATTAAAATAAATAATATATTAGTAATATATTTTGTGGAGGTCTGCTTACCATTTCTCTAAGTGTGGGTGAAAAAGAGTTCTACGGGAATTCTCTGATTCGATTAACATATACAAACATATTTTTAACCGCATGTACTAGTACGTCTTTTTAATCGTACATACTCAATGGAAGAACACATATGAATCCGTATGTTCTTTAATAAAATGAGACTCGAACTAAGATAAAATATTATTCTCCACTCGCCAAAATCAATGAATATCTTTGTATATTTTTATCAAATGATAGAAATTAGAATTACCGCATAGCTCATTTTTATCCATTCGTGAAAAGTGGTACATAGACCCTCCACAATATCTATTAATAATATGTTGACTTTTTTTGGGTTGAATAATCTATTGGAATATAATCCCCTGAATTGGGAGAGTGTTATTATTCGTATATATAGTTGCGTACAAGATACAGTTGCCTGATTGTAGCAATATTACGGAGCTAAACTAGGAAATAATATATTTACATGTACACACTAATAGTCTAATACACCCACAATCGAAGCGGGAGGAGGATGAACACTCAGGCTGGACTAAAAGTGGTTGAACGGATGACGTGGCAATCTCTTAGGCGGCGTTTGGTTGAGAGTCTATAGAAAAGGGAAAGGGAACAAAGTTACTCATTCCTTTTATTTGATGATGTTTGTTGGACACAAACAAAGAAAATGAAACTCTCTTCCTTACCCCTCAATCCATCTAATTCCTTACCCCCACCTCCTTAGGGTATGACATTTTATTACCCTTATTACCATGACAACCGCCATGCCACCACCATCACCGCGCCAGTAGATAAGTGGTTGTTTGTGGTGGTATGTGTTAGTGGTAGAAGTGGCTGTGAGTCGACCATTAATTCCCTTTTTAGTGTAACCAAACAACAAACTGAGTTTTAGGTAATCTCTTACCTTTCACCCTCTTACCTTTTTCCTTTCTCTAACCAAACGTCCCTTAGTGTATTGTGTAGATATGTAAATATAATCTTTCCTAGTTTAGCTCTGTAATATTATTGTAATTAGGTAATGTATCTTGTACTCACCTATATATATGAATAATAGCACTCTTCCAATTCATGGGATTAGTATATTCCAATATAATTGTCCTACAATAACTTATTTCATACTCGCACCTTATTTTTTACAAGTTTGTTGTCCTACATGTATTGTAGGATGAAGATGGTTTTTCCGCCTCCTCATCGGCTCTTAATTTCGCTTCGACTCCATAAATCGAGTGCAAGAAATAATCCAAAAACCTAATAGTACAGAAACTGTGATTAGTATGCTAAATTGCTTGTACAAAAGGGTTGTGAATTTGTGATTGGGACGTATTATTGTTCATTCGTAACTCTAACTATTAGTGCTGAGTTTCCAATTCTCCAATAATCCCTCTCTAGAAAAAGCTCCCTCCCCTCTCTCTTAAAAAAACAAAACAAAAACCCAAAGTAAGGACAAATAATAAGCCCAAAGGTATAGCTTTCACTCTTTTGTGATGTGAGCGGTTTTGATCGATTTGGGCAATTGATATTCGGTGCTTTGGTGAAATTTTTTTGGTTTACCGCTCAAATGAACTTTCACTAATCCCTAATTAATTATCTACCAAAAGTACTAAAATTCTAAAATTTTTGAAAGCACCGCTAAAACTATTCAGGAATGTAGACTTTGCTAAGGGTTTCGTCTACCACACGCACTGCACGCACCGCTAAAATAATTCTATCATTTCTTAATTTTAAGTTCTATCATTTTTTTCTAAGTTAAAATTGATTAAGAGAGTGTTTGGCTACATGAATTTTATTTGAAATGTGTCATTTGAAATATAGCAAAGTAAAATGAGAATTTGGAAATGAGGGGGGTTGGAGGGTGGATTTCAAATGTGGTTATTTTAGGCTTACTTGGATTTGGTTGGATTTTCAAATCCAAATCTAGTTAGTTTGCCAAACAAGTAAATTGATCCAAATCCAAATTTGAAAATACAATCTTGGTTCCCAAACACACCATAATTTAATTTGAATCATTTTAATAAGTCCGTTTCACATACAATTTTGAGAACGGTACGGTATAATAAAGTAAAACGGTTTTACATTATATTAACACAACAATATAATATTCTAAAATGGATATGTGACTCGCGACCCGAATAATGACCCATTATTTCACAAGTAAGGTTTTGCGCCTAACACTAGAATTAATAAAAGTAATTAATTTATAAATATTTCATATCTTCGATGACAACATTTGGGTAGAAATGTTGTATTGTATAATATTAAGTGCAACATTTATAGAAGAACTAGGTTCTAACCCGTGAAATTCACGGGTCTGCTTTTAGTAATTTAAATTAATATTGTGAATAATTAAAAGATAAAGAAATCAATTATTTTAAAACTTAAATAATATGAAATTAATATTGTTAATAATTAAAAGATAAAGAAATTAATTATTTTAGAATTTCAAAATATGAAAATAATATAAAGATAAAGAAGTTGATTGTTTTAGTATTTTAATAATATGAAATTTAAATTGTTAATAATATTAATATAAAATATAAATACTATTAGTTTAAAAATTACGTAGCGTTATTTTAAAAATCGTGTAAGATTCTCAATTTCTACGGTCGCATAAATTACGTAGCGTTATTTTTATCTCCTAATGGTGAATGAAGTGACGAAGTCAAGTGACGTTGATATTAGATGAGTTGTAACAGGGGTATTTCTTAATATTAGTATATGGTGAATGAAGAGAGATTTTTTAACATATATATAACTATCTTAATAGTAGTTAAGGATGAGAGATTTTTACGTTCTGTGATTGTTTCAAAATATTATCAATTATTACTATTATTATTACGATTATCATTATTATTATTGTTATTATATTATATTTTATATTATTTGCAGATTACAATATGCATTCGGAAATAAGAGGGAAGATACGTATTGACTGAAGAATTATTATATTACTATTTATTATATGATTATATTATTATATGATTATATTATAGGGAGAAGACCATATGCAAAAGGAAATAAGAGGAAGAGCCGTGTTGGCTTCTGCAGTGATTGGCTGATATGATATTTTATATTATCAATTTGATTCCATTTGCATATCAAATTGATTTCATTTGCTTTCTAAAAATTTTATATGGTGTATTAGCTATGTTTGCTTTCTAAATATTTTATACCGTGAAGTTCAATATGTTTGCTTTCTAAAAATTTGAATATCAATTTGATTTCATTTGATTTCATTTGATTTTTAAAAATTTTATATGGCGTATCAATATTAAATAACCGTGAAGTTACTATATATTGAATTGGTATTAATTTGAGTCAAAGTTACTATATATTGAAGATCCGAAATCATATAAAGAATTGTATGAAAATTATAAGAAGATTGTTTAGCTGAAAGATTAATGCTTATTGTTATTCATCATGCGTACAATACGAGAGTATATATAAGTACAAGGTTTCCTAATCTCCTACGACTCCTAATACAAAGGAAACACAATAACTAGTTAACTAATTTCACTATATTACGAATTCTACTAAAACAAACTTATCTTGTGAATAATATATTGCTAATTCTAACACTCCCCCTCAAGTTGGAGCACTTGGAAGTCCGAGTCCCAACTTGAACTGCAAATAGTCGTATGTTTCACCCCCTAATGCCTTCGTAAATAAATCAGCAATCTGTTCCTTACTACGAACGTGAGAAGTATTAATGTTATTCGTGACCAAATGTTGTCGCACAAAATGACAATCAATCTCTATGTGCTTTGTGCGATCATGAAAGACGGGATTCTTTGCTATATGGATGGCAGCTTGATTATCACAATGTAAATGCATGGGTTTTTCGTGAAATACTCCTAGCGACGCAAGAAAAGCCTTTATCCATATTAATTCACTTGTCGCGGCCCCCATTGCTCTATATTCTGCCTCCGCTGTCGACTTTGCCACCGTTACCTGTTTCTTTGCTCTCCATGAAATAGGTGAATTCCCTAATGACACAAAGTAACCACTCAGGGACCGTCTCGTTATGGGACAACTTCCATAATCTGAATCACAAAAACCCTTCAGTTGCAATTTTGAATCCTTCTTGAGAATTATTCCTTTGCTCGGGTTTCGTTTAACATATCGCACCACTCGTAGTGCTGCCTCCCAATGTTCTTTCCGTGGCTCACTCACAAATTGTGAAAGAATATGCACTGCATAAACTAGATCCGGCCTAGTTATAGTGAGATACACCAACCTCCCAATCAACCGTCTATACTTCATGATGTCCTTTAGAACATAACCTTTAGCCAAGGCTAAGTTATGCCGCTGTTGTATGGGGGTATATGCTGTCTTTGCTCCATGTAATCCCGATTCTTCTATGATATTCATTGCATACTTCCTCTGGTTTAAAAACAGCCCCTCTTTACAATGCTCAACTTCAATTCCAAGAAAGTACTTGATGCTTCCCAAGTCTTTTATTCCAAATTTGCCATCCAGAAACTTTTTCAATCTCGTACTGGCCCTCTTATCGTTGCTCACCAAAATCATGTCATCGACATAGACCAACACTCCAATGAATATGTTATCTCGCTTCATAGTAAATAGAGAATAATCCGCAAGTGATTGAACAAAACCGTAACCTTTCAAAGACTCGGTCAATTTAGAGAACCAATTTCTTGACGCTTGCTTTAGACCGTAAATAGATTTGATCAATCTACATACCTTATTATCGCCCTTTCTCTCAAACCCTTGCGGTATTTTCATGAAAACTTCCTCATCTAAATCTCCATGTAAGAAGGCATTATTGACGTCCAATTGTTCAATATGCCATCCCTTGATTACCGCTACCGCCAACATACAACGCACGCTCGTCATCTTTGCTACCGGCGCATATGTTTCATGAAAATCGACTCCTTCGATTTGAGTAAAACCTTGGGCCACAAGCCTCGCCTTGTACCGTTCTATGGTTCCGTCTGCCTTATATTTTATTTTGTATACCCACTTGCAACCTATGGGTCTCTTCCCTTTGGGCAAATCGACTAGCTTCCATGTACCATTTGTTTCTAGAGCATTTATCTCTTTGCACATTGCTTCTCTCCATTTTGGATTTTTCGCTGCTTCATGGTAATAATTCGGCTCTTTATCCTTATCAATCGCTGCCTGAAATGCCCTATGTCCCTTGGAAAAACAATTAGTAATAACATAATTAACTAGAGGATATCGAGTACCTGAATTAGAAGACGCTGTTTGTACGATTTGAGTATCATTTCGAGAGTCTATTATCTTTGTTGATTTGCAGTAGTAGTCTCTCTTCCAGGCCGGTTCAAACTTTTCTCGTGCACCTCTACCAATCCTTGCCTCATCATTGTCTGTTCTCATAATCTGATCTGTATCAGACCCTGAACTTGCTGCAATACCACTGCCATCACTCGTATTATGCTCACCAGTTCTGGGTTCATTATTAATTTCAGTGATGCTAATCTCATCATCAGACCTAATATCAGTGGTACTAGTCTCGTACACAGACCTCGTATCAGTCCCTATTTCACTGCTCACATTCGCACCTGCTCCCTCTGTTTCCTTAACCCCTTGTGTATTGTCATCCTCCAATCTCCCCCTTTCACTGTGGGGTATATCATCCACTATAGAGGAATCAAAAAAAGGCTGTGGCGGTGGAATATAACCCATCTCCCTACTGTCCCCATGGTGTAGGCCCAACTCAAAATTGGTGGATAGATAAGGATATACATGCTCATAAAAAATGACGTCTCGAGATACAAACACCTTTTTTTCCTTTAAATCGTATAGTTTCCATCCTTTTTTACTGTGGGGGTAACCAATAAAAATACACCGTTTACCCCGCTCCCCGAATTTGTCTCGAGATTTGTCCTTATTATGAGCATAACATAAACAACCAATAATTTTCAAATTATCTAATTTGGGTTTTTTTCGATACAAAATATCATAGGGTGTTTTACCTTCTAATAAAGGGGTCGGGGTTCGATTTATTAAATACGCAGCTGTCATTATACATTCGCCCCAAAATTGAAGAGGTAATCCCCCTTGGAAACGTAAGGCACGAGCTTTCTCTAAAATATGACGGTGCTTTCGTTCGACTCTACCATTTTGTTGTGGTGTGTCTACGTTACTGGTTTGAAACAAAATACCATTGGTTTTATAATATTCTTTCATAGCACCGGCTAACAATTCCGTTCCATTATCACTTTGAATTATCTTGACACATGTATCAAATTGCGTTTTGACCATTTGACAGAATTCTTTGAGGTAATCTCCTGCCTCACTCTTATCCTTCATAAGGTACACCCACACCCCTCGACTATGGTCGTCTACTATGGTTAAAAAATAGTGTGCGCGTGTCAAACTAGCAACTCGATATGGGCCCCAGATATCACAATGAATCAAACCAAATAATGTGTCGCACCTCTTATTATTAAGCTTAAATAAAGTACGAGATTGTTTTGCCCTACAACAAGAATCACAAACCTCATCCGAACTCCAATGTAAATTGTGACCAACTAAATCTGAGAATCGAGGAAATACGTTTTTGGAAGGGTGACCCAATCGCCTATGCCATAATCTAGCTTCCTTCGAGACCGTCACATGCTCAGCTAACACTTGACTTGGATATCGAAGATAATAGACTCCTTCACGATGCTCACCTCGTCCAATCATCGTCCTCGAATTCCGGTCCTGCAATTCACAATAGTTAGAATTAAATGTTACTACGCAATCATTTTCGTGTATCAATTGTTTGACGGATATTAAATCGCAAGTTAGTGAAGGTACAAATAAGACGTCTTTCAGAGCAAAATTTGTGTTTAACTTCACTTCTCCATGAATACTTGCTTCAACTCGCCTCCCATCCGCCATACATACAGTGGATACAGCCCCTGTCCATGTCTTCTCAAGCAACTCACGTTTTCCCGTCATGTGGTGAGAGGCTCCGCTGTCTATCAACCATTCAACGTGTTTATTAAAATTCGTACCTGTTAATTTTTCGGCACCATCAGGACTGGCCATTATCAAGCTTCGAATCCTTTCGATTTCATCGGTCGAAAAAGGTAAATTTTGCTTTGAAGGTTCACTGTCCTTCGTGCCCGAGCTCGAACTCGTCCCCACCGCATTTGCCTGATAATTACTACGACCTCTGCCCCTGCCTCGTCCTGTCGTGCCTCTGCCTCCTCTCCTTCCTCTTCCTCTGTCACGACTTCTTACTTCGTCATATCCATGCTTCTGATAGCAATCCTCCTCTTTATGGTAATATCGGCCACAGTAGGAGCATTGCGGTGGCTTATCCTCTTCATTGTCAGACTTGAAAGAGTTTCCCTTGGTTCCAAAATTTCTTACTGCCATGGCCGAATCATTCCTCTCATCTTTAACTTTGGTTAAAGATGAATGTCTCTCTTCTCTTAGGATTAAAGCATATGCACGAGTAAGCGTGGTTATTGGATCTTCCATAAGCAAGTTAGATCGAATATGACCGTATAACTTCGAGTCTAACCCCATCAGAAACTGATGGACCTTTTCTTCCTCTCGCTCCTTTAGCAACGCAGCTGCCGCGCCACAAGTACACGCTTTAACCTTGCTGTAATTTCCTAGTTCGTCCCATATCGTCTTGAGACGGGTATAGTATTCGACTACCGTCTCTACTCCTTGCTTGCATTCGTTCAACTCAGATTTGAGTTGATGAACGCGAGGGGCATTTCCTGCCGAATATCTGATCTCTAATTCTTTCCAAATCTCATCAATTGTTTGAGAAAAAGAAATACTTGGATGTAACTTCGGGTTTATTACGTTTCGGAGCCACGCTCTTAACATGGCATTACACTGTCTCCATGCCACAATTTCAATGGTGTCTTCTCCGCTGTTGCTTTCCGGCTTTTCGACCTTACCTTCAATGAAAGACAGTTTATTCTTTGCATCAAGTCCGTTTTTGACAGCTTCTGCCCATACGTCATAATTGTTTCCATCGAAAATAATCTGCGTAACATTGAGGCTCGGATTATCCGAAGGATGAAGGTAAAGGGGGGAAGTCATGGGTATGGTCTTTGGACCGGTACCCTTTTGTTTGTCATCTCCAGTCATCTTCGAAAAAAATTCTGGATCGATAATGCTCACGATACCATATGAAAATTATAAGAAGATTGTTTAGCTGAAAGATTAATGCTTATTGTTATTCATCATGCGTACAATACGAGAGTATATATAAGTACAAGGTTTCCTAATCTCCTACGACTCCTAATACAAAGGAAACACAATAACTAGTTAACTAATTTCACTATATTACGAATTCTACTAAAACAAACTTATCTTGTGAATAATATATTGCTAATTCTAACAAATTGTAATTTATTGGACGTTCATATATTGAAGATCCGAAATATATGGAATGAATCTGTTAATCATATATTTCCCTCTTGAATGTTATTGGACAATTCATAGATTTGAGTCAAAGTTACTATATATTGAAGATCCGAAGTACAATGTATGATTTCACGGGTGAATCACGGGTGAATGTTATTGGACAATGTATAGCTCTAGGATGAATTTAATTGGACAATAGCTCTAGGATGCTTTACATTGCGACACGTAGGACAATGCTTTCTTCTGGTGATGCCACGTCAGCAGCTTGGCTTCTGCATTAGATAAATATATGATGTTGCAAAAAATGGGTGTAGGCAACATTTTTAAGCAAAGTGTTGCATAAATTCTCTATCAACTCTAAATTGTAACATAAAACAAAAGTGTTGCACATAAAATGTTGCAATAGGCTCAATTTGTAGTAGTGGGAAAGTAGCTAATATAGGAATAGTCGATGATGCATTAAAACCGTCACTGTTTGTAAAACCGTCTTACACAAGCGTGTCTGCATTTGTCTGTCAGTATTCTTGAAAGATTCAAGGACAGCTTTCCATAAAATTGATTGGAGTGCACGAAAACTTACATTCAAGCATGTCTATAGATAAAGTCAACTAAAAAACCATCTTTTTATATAAACGGTTTTTTTAAAATGTACGCGACATGTAACTACTTTAGCAATCTGTTATCAAAATGAGCGATGAAAATAACGAGTTTTATTTACCAGAAGAACTAATCACTCTATACATTCTTTCGCGACTACCTGTTAAATCCCTCTTACGATTCAAATCCGTCAGTAAACGATTTCGTTCCATCATTTCCAATCCTGATTTCGCCCGACTTCACCTCAAAAAATCTGCTTCTCCTACTAATAACAGTCATCTGCTCATTAACCACAAATCCGGTTTCCTTTCGTTCGACTTTCAATCATTTGGAAGTGGACGGAATTGGGATTGTTCCCCATTCAATGACAATTCGGGATTGGCTCGAATCGTTGGCAGTAACGTTCCACATCGTTCTGACATATTTGTGATCGGGTCCTGTGACGGGTTGGTTGCGTTGGGAACCAAATTTTGTTTTCCATATATTTGGAATCCAACAACATTAGAGTGCCGAGATTTTTCTTACTTAAACCGTTTAATATGTAGGAAACGACATTGGGTTGATGTTGTTTGGGGATTCGGTTGTGTTACAAGTGGTCGCGACTATAAAATTGTCAGAATTCATCAAAACCGGAGCAACAAGATTAAGACCATCCAGGCGTTCTCGTCGTTGAGAAGTCATTGGACTTTATCAGAAGAAGAGATGAACGGGTTTGGTTCAAGACCAAGATTAACCGGGTTAGGAGTGCCGGTTAATCATATCATGTATTGGTTGTACAGGGCTTATGATGTAGATAATCGAGAAATTCGTTGGTGGATTATCGGGTTTGATTTGATTTTCGAGAAGCTTAAACGAGTCCCACCTCCAAACTGGCATCAGATTGGTGGCTTTCAACGACCTCCGTTAATGTACATCATGGAAGAGCGCTTGTGCGCGTGTTGGAAAATTAACAACAATCAAGTCATCGAGGTAGCGATGTTGAAGGAAGGTTCATGGACGAAATTGCATCAACTCGATGACGACATGGTGGTACACTCAATGTGTTACTGGCAAGAGATGCCGAACATCACAAACAATGGCAGGTTTGCCATAAAAGACGGTCGAAATCGGGATACGCTCCTGCTTATAGATCATGCTTCGTCTGAAGATGTACTTACATTAAGAATCCTAACTTCCAGAAATGTAGTCAATTATACAGAGACCATCATATCTCCTTTTGTTCCTGACATCGAAGGACCGCGCACAAACGTATTCCCTGTGTCGACTCTTTACAGAACCCCGTGGCTAACATTGAAGGCTGATGGCTCATGGTATTTGAGGGATTTCGATTCATCTGGCGGCTATACTTCGTCTGGAAGATGGAAACCGGAATATTACCACCAATACAATTTCTCTGAAAAAGATGCCATCACTAATGAACTTCTTGCTATTATTCGAGGACTAAAAATTGCCTATGAAAAAAGGTGGACGAGTATTGTGATTAGCACGGAGACGAGTGCTATAGCTTCGCTCTTCAACAACCCCGACTCACGGCCTCACCATAGTCATACTAACCTTATCCTTGAAGGTCGAGAATGGATGTCCAAGATAGACGCGGTCAAGCTTGATTTCCTTTCGAGGGAACCTCGTGGTGTTAACGACATTGTCGTTAAAGATCCCTGTCTCTCTAACATGATGAACCCTGATTATGTTCTTATTTGGATTGAAGGTTATCGTCCCCGTTGTAAGGGCTATTTTCGATAATACACGAAAAGATAATACCCATACAACACACCTAGTAAAAGGGATAATCAAGATGCTTACGCTTGTATGTAGTTCTTGTATAATTGTACATAATATTTGATTTTTGTTCAAAGATATGGCACAACACGAGTACGATGAGTAACAATTGGAGTAATGAAAATAACAGTGGTAATATCGGAAATAATCAAAGTAATAACATTGAAAGAGTGATAGCAACGATAGTAGTCGATGTATCTCACAATTTTCCGTACAAAATGGAAATGGAGACTCTTATGTAAAATAGGAGGGAGTATATAATTTAAACATGTCAACGCAATTATATATTTCATATAAAATAAACTTTAAATGGTAGCTTTAGGTAGCTCGAGCAAACCCGGACACTAACACTTGTTATGATCAATTCTAGGGGATAACAATGGAAGTTATGTATAAACTTTTGGTCGATGGTGTTATTTGTTTTCCCACGATATCTGCTTCATAATCCTGAGCTCCCAAGTACGTATTATGGGAACTTCCAAATCTCACATGACAACTCTTCAGGCACCAACTCGGAGCAAGATCTATGGCGCCTCATCCACATTGCATATGCTGTCACCAGCAACATTCGTACCCTGTCTCTTTATTTTGATTCTTGTCGCCCTTGTATATAGATGGACATGATAGTCCCATCGACTCACATATACAATAAGGGCGACTCAGACGATAGGATAGGAGATGCGCGGTGGCCGCCATTTAATGTTTCTGTGAATGTATTTGTGACCATGGCGGTCTTTTTTGCCCATCAGATGGGCGGAGTCAAAGGCTTGAAAGAAGCACTCGACTCTGTACGGTATTTCTGTGATTTGATAAAGATATCCGAGGAAACTCGGGTAAAAAATTACATATTGACAATTGACAATCGCCATATAATTTAAGTTTCTCTTTGTGGAAGAATTTAGGGATTTTTGGTTTCTTCTCCATTTTAGTGTATGTAGTTGGGAATTTGGGATGAATGTAAAGAAGTAACAAAGGTTGTATTTATAGGAATTTGGATAGTTTCTTAAGTTTATAAATTCATTGAACTTTGATATCTTCCAATCTATGAATAAATAGAAACATATCAAATCGAATCGGGACAAATCGGGCCAGATACGATGTTTAACAACAAATTACTAGCAGGAGCGTTCAATGATTTTAGGAGGCCCGGTTCCAATTATTAATTTGGGGCCCTAAATAGTACTTATTAGCAAATAATATATTTTTTTAAACTAATAAACCAAAAAAGTTGGTTTTTTTAGATGACCCAAAAGTTATTTTTTTTGTTGTAATTAAGGTTATTAAAAATATAGATCCAATTCGTTTGGATAAAAAAATTAAAAAATAGAAAGAATACTTTAACAAAGGTAAATATAAAATTAAAAATGAGATTTTGCTACCCAAGGAGATCGAAACCTAGACATCAAGCTGAAAGGTAATGCTTAAACCACTAGACCTAGACCTAGACATATTAATAATAATTCAATACAACAAAATGTTAATGTAATCTAAAAAAACTGAGTTTTGGGCCCCGGTTCTTAGAACATGTTGAACATGCTAATGGACGCCCCTACAAATTAGTATACATAACAATCAAGTAATCGACTTTATTTGTTACCCTAAAAAGAGATTGAGTTTATTTTTTAAAATCTTGTCAATTGTTGCGATAAAATAAATTGAAACATTTGGTACAAGTTGTATCAAAGATGTATTGAACCTATAACAAAATTGGTTATTACGAGTATTTTGTTGAGACAATTGGTAAGCACGGAATAGTATAAAAGAAGCACATTAGTAGAAAAAATGTCATTGACGACGGTTCTAAAACAAGCGATGCCAAAGTTCTCATCCAGATCGGTAGACAATGTGGGCTGGGAAGGATTGAGCCTGAGATTGTAAATTGGGGCCGGTAGTGTGGGTCGAGACACCCCGCACTTGCGTTCTAGCATAATACGGGAAAGAAATCAAAATGTATTAGCAACGTAAATCAGAGCTACATATTTAAATATATCGTATTTCCTAATTATGATATTTCTCTATATGTTAAGATATTCACGTATTATAATTAGGGATGAAATTAGTGTAACACCCGTGAAAATTCACGGGATTGTTCAATTTTAATTTTTATATAGAAAGAACAATTAAGTTGTTAAATACAATAACCGAAGTGGTGTATATGTAAAAGCTTTAATAAAAAAAATTATATATAATAAGATATATAAGAAACGTTTGACATATATAATTAAAATATGGGAAGTTATGACTTTCTAATAAAGGAGGTTTTGGTTAATTAACTGAAATAAATGGTTTAATAATTACATTGGTATCGTATTTATACTACTCCGACGATCTTAAGATAATAATCGTATCTTCTAATGGTAGTAGCATAATCAATCAATATATATATATATATATATATACTTAAAAGAGGAATTTTTCGAGCGATTTTATTGCCTATTATTTTAGAGTAATTTCATTGGCTATTACTTTGGTTAAATAGATTAAGTATATAAATAAAAAGATAATTAAATAGTAATAAAATATCAGTTGGATAGTTATTGTTTTTAGACGGATTACATTGGTTATTACTTTGGTTAAATAAATTAAGTATATAAATAAAAGATAATTAAATAGTAATAAAATATCAGTTGGATAATTATTAAATTCGTTAATAAAATAATTGATTTCATTGACTATTGTTTTAGAGCAATTTCATTGGTCATTACTTTGGTTAAATAAATTAAGTATATAAATAAAAAGATAATTAAATAGTAAGAAAATACCAGTTGGATGATTATTTTTTTAGAGCGATTACATTGGTTATTACTTTGGTTAAATAAATTAAGTATATAAATAGAAAGATAATTAAATAGTAATAAAATATCAGTTGAATAATTATAAAAGTAGTCAATAAAATAATTGATTTCATTGGCTATTATTTTAGAGCAATTTGATTGGCAATTACTTTGATTAAATAAATTAAGTATAAATAAAAAATAATTAAATCGTAATAAAATATGAGTTGGATAATTATTATTTTTTAGAGCGATTACATTGACTATTACTTTGGTTAAATAAATTAAGTATATAAATAAAAAGATAATTAAATAGTAATAAAATATTAGTTGGATAATTATTGAATTTGTTAATAAAATAATTGATTTCATTGGCTATTGTTTTAGAGCAGTTTCATTGGCCATTACTTCGGTTAAATAAATTAAATATATATATAAAATTATAATTAAATAGTAATAAAATATAAGTTGGATAATTATTATTTATGTCATTTATTATATATGTCATTTATTCACATGAATAGGAGTTGCTTAAACCCTCCCTTCTTAGAAAGATTAAATCCGATTAGGCTGTCTTCTATAAAAGAATTGCAAAAGTGTTAAATTGTTCATGCACGCAAACTGGTCTATTAGCCTTTCTTATAAAGAGCCCTACGAACTACGTCCAAAACCTATAAAAAATTTCTGATAGAGCGATTACATTGAATATTACTTTTGTTAAATACATAAGAATATATATGAGCTAATGTAAAAAGAATAAGAGTTTTGGAGAATCACCAACTAAAAAATACGAGCACAGAAGAATGCGAGCTATTAACCTAAGAATACGAGCTAATATAAAAAGGATACGGGTCATTAAGCTAACAATACGAGCTAATGTAAAAATAATACGAGCTATTAAGATAAGACGAGCTTTAAAAAATACGAGCACAAATTAATATGAGCTAATGAAAAAACAATACGAGCTTTAAAATATGAGCACAAATGAATACGAAAACACGAGCTAATTGAACCACTTCTCGAGCTAAAAAAAATAAAACCAGATTTGCAAGACATCAAATTTCATGTTATAATAAGCACTTATGATTACGAGATATAATTAAAAGAATACGAGCTACAAAATACGAATATATAAAAAATACGAGCTAATGTAAAAGGAATAAGAACTTAAGAGAATCGGGAACTAAAACACACGAGCACAGAAAAACGCGAGCTATTAACGTAAGAATGAGAGCTAATAGAGCAACTAAACTAAGAATACGAGCTAATGTAAAACAAATACGAGTTATTAAGATAAAAATACGAGCTAATGTAAAAAAACATACGAGCATATAAGAGGATCACGAACTTACAAATATAAGCATATAAGAATACGGGCTAATATAAAAAGAGTATGAGCTAATGTAAGAAGAATACAGGCTAATAAGATAAGAGTACGAGTTATTATAAAATATATATTAAACTATCTTCAAATATTAGAAATATTGGATAAAAAAATTTATTCAACATGATGTCAAACGAAAAGTATACAACTTATTATAAAAATATATGTGCTTAAAAAACTATTTTGACAGTGAATCCGAGGTACATGTTTCCGTTTCCATTGGAGTTTCATGCACTTTCAAAGTTCAATGTTGTTCCATTGATGATGATATATCTGATGTTTCATTAGCCGTAAAATGATAAAAAAAAAAAAACAATCATACTTGAATTATTCTCTATATATGTCTATTATACTAAGTATTTTTATAAGATTAACTGTTACGATAATTACTTTGAAACCATGTCAAGATATTACCCGGGCAACGCCCGGGCATGTAATCTAGTATACATTATTCTATAATATAATATTACTAGCTTAGAACCCGTGCAAATTGCACGGAATGCATAGTTAAATAGTTTGTAGTTCTATATAGATAAATGTTTAAAACGTATAAAAAATCAGAATAATAGTGTTGTCAATAGGTTAGAATAGTCTGACACAATTCATTATTTGTAATTTGAGATTTGAAGTAATATTTGGTCTCGCCTTTTATCTTTATTTATAAGCTCCTATTTTCAGTTACTCAACTATCACAGTTTATCCTTTATTATTGTCATATTTTAAAGTATTTGAGAACAATAGTTGTTACATATCCAAAAATAGGTTGGCCTAAGACCCGACTTTGACCCAAAGTACAACACCCGAATGTGACCCAAAATCTGAGTTGATCCGACCCGACCCAAAATGACCTAAATTATCTTGACTCATAATTGATCCAACCTGAAGTGGCCGATCTGAAACCGCCCAGATCCAAAATATACGATTTTCGCTCTTGATCATTAACCCGAAAATGACCTGACCCACTTAAACCGACCAACACATCAAAATAAATCTGAAACCAAAATGACCGACCTAACCTGAATTATTCTTAAATAATGATGAACTAAACCTACCCGACCCAAAATGGTCCGACAGAACTTGATTCGGCCCATTTACCAAGTATAGTATGAAAAAAGTATAATAAAACAATGAGAGAAAAAGTAAAAGGGTGTAAATAAGAAATACATTGTGTCATAGTTTTGGACTGATATTGCCGTATTGGTGGATTGTGCATAATTTGTACGGTTTTCATTTACGGAAAGTATGTGTTTTGTGGGGAAATATTGTAGTAGTATGTTCCATTTTGCAGTAAAATAAGTCAGAAAATTAATATCTCAGTAAAATATTGTCGTGGAATGATTAGTATGTTGCCGTTCTTTTTTAAAGTTTTCCTATTGTAAAATATTGTCGTCAATAAACTTGAAAAATAAGTCATACAAAATTAATGTCTTAGTAGAATCAATTATAAACCTTGAACACAAAATCTAAGTTCTAAATTTTTGCAAGCATAAAAAAATTGGTTTATTGGATTACATTAGCAAATGCTCTGTACTTCTTTACAAATAAGGGATTATTGACCGAGTAATACTCCGAAAACATTTAAGTACTCAAGTAAAATCAAATAGATAGAAATTATACATAATCAAATCATAAAAGAGAAATAAATTATAAATGGATATACATAACATGATTAGCTAAAATTATAAAAGGGGAAAATATAATAATACTATAATATAATAATCACAATTAATATTAATTTGAAACTAAGTAATAATTTTTACCATAAATAACGAAATAACTAATGGACGAAAATGTATTTAAGCAATGTCTGACCTGTGTCCAATGATTTCTCTATTACAATTATATATAGATCATATTGCATTCTATACGTACAATAGTTGTATAATATAATATATTCCATACGTACAATATTCAAGATAAGAATACAATTGTAAAATAATATCTTTTGCGGCTGCAATATCTTTTATAAGATAAAAATACAACATTTTACACGGCTGCAATATTTTTTATGGATGTCATCATATTGTACTCTATACTTAGAATAGTTGTATCATACAATATATTCATTTTTTATCTTAAGCCCGTATATGGCATGTATTACAACCAAATAGAAATTTCAAGGAATCTTATTTTTTTTTGTTTTTTTGGTCCATACATGTATTAGATTTACACAATTTTTTACGCAATATATATTACATGTCAATAACTTGATTGACTCAAGATTGCTTATCTTTTATTGATTGGTCATTTAAATATTATTTGCCGTTTTTTTCGAGTGTATTTCTTTGATTGACTATTTAAAGATTAGTTGCCGTTTTTTTTCAAAGTCTATTACTTTGACTGTTTATTAATAATTATATAAATATTTTTTTACATATTTAATATAGCTTGGAAGGAAAATAAAATTTACCAAATTAGTTGCCGGATTTTTCCGTGTATTTATAATAATAACTATCTAAATAATATTCGTTTCCAAAGTTAATATAGATGAGAAGGAAAAGTAAATTCATTTGATTAGTTGTTGATTTTTTAGTGTATTATATGAAATAATTATTAAAGGATATCCAAAGAATAATTTGCAATATTTTGTATATCTATATTTAGGTTACCACATTTAGTCAAATATAATATTTCTATAGATAGGTGATACCCGTCGTTGTGGGTGTCAAAGATAAGATTTATAAACCAAACTAAAACTATAGATAGTGATAGTAAGGGTCGAACCACAGAGAGACAAGGTTAATTATGTTTGCTAATTTTTAATCTATTAAGTAACAAAAGAGAGGGGGTTTGATTGATTGTTGCTAGGTCTAAAACAAGAATAAAATAAAACAAGTAAATAAAGAGGAGAATAAAAATATAATAAAAGAGATGCTAGAATGTTTGGGTAATAAACAGCTAAGATAATATAAATCCTAAGTCAACATGTATAGCAGTCGCGTAAGGGGTGTAACATATCCTTTAGGTCTATGCTACCTAATAGCTCCTTTCGGTCTATGCTATTAGTTCCTAGGTCTCACATTTATTGGGTGTCAACAATAAGGGTGATTCCTAAATTCTAGGTCACAAACCTTTCAGTCTTAAGTAACCTATCCGTCTTAAGATGTAAACCAATGCCCTTCCCAAATCTCTCAATCTTGGGTAGGTCAATACTAACATCCTACAAGTCTCCTTTTGGTCTCATTGTAGGTTATTATAGTCTGCAAATTAAAGCGAAACAAAATTCATACGCGTGTCGGTCGACCGACCAGCTAACCCGGTCGGCCGACCTCCACCCTGCAACATGTCGGTTCGAGATTTAAACTACCTTCACATATTTACTCCCTACATCCTAACATATGAAATTAGCTACTCATAACTATTGAAACAAAAATAAAAGTAGGAATAAACATGGAAATTATAAAGAACATAAATCTAAACATGCAATAATAATAAAGGAAATTAAAATAAGGGAAAAAGGAGATTAGGAACTTTGGTTCCCCATGGTTAAAACAAGTTAATGAAAGGTAAAATAATCAAATAACACAATCCCAAGGAACAAAGAATAAACCTTTAGGTCAATATTCTACCCAATCCTTACGGTCTTAGGGTTCCTACAAAAGCACTAAACTTTCGTTCAAGGGCAATCCCAAAGTTGTTGTTAAACTAATCCTAATAATCTTTCAATCCTAAGGATCAGTTCACCAACAACAATGGGGGATTGGTAATTCAATCATTAAACTATCAAAATCAAGTCTTTACCATGGTTCCCCTAATTCCTAATCACAAGAATTAGTTATGCATAGTCTCAATTGTAAAACTAACAATAACAAGAATCAAGAACATTAAAGGAATTAACATAATTAAAGATGACAATAAAAGGGAAAGCATGAATTAAGGAACAACAGCAAGATGAACAACAAGATTAAATTAAAAGGAAAGATTAATTGTAGCAAACTTACAACTTAATTGGAGAATCTAAGAACAAAGATGAAACTTGGAAAGTATTCTCTCTAACTATGACTTTATTATAATTCTATGATAGAAAACTAAATTAAGAACTTGATGATAAAAACTAAGTAAAAAAACTTGATGTAAATCTTGATGTGTAACTCAATGAATAACCCTAATTACGAAATCTGGCTTAAATAGGCGGAATTAAAGAGTTTCCTAATGACCTAAACACTTGTATGGGCTTTTCGGAAACTTCTGGGTCGGTGCTGTGGTCGGTCGACCACTATTTTCGGTCGGTCGACCGCTTTACGGATTTTATGCGATTTATGGGCTTCAGGCAAATTCTGAGCTTTTCCAAAAGGCAACTGGTCGGTCGACCAGTTTTGTTGGTCGGTCGACCTGATTGTCGGGACTGCAGCGCGCGTCGATCTTAAAACAGCTGCCATTTCTTCGTTACTTATCGAAATCAAGCGATTCTCGCGGCGTTGGAAAGCTAAGAGGATAAGCTATCACCTCCAAATGGAATCACTCCATTATCAGCTCTATAACTCGAGATATAGTCATTTGAAACAGGCTGCAACATCGAAGATCGATTCTTTGCTTGTAAAAGTTATCTTTAGGCCTTGAAATATGCGCTAGGCTTCGTTCCTTCTTGTCCTTAGTTATGAAAAGTCCCGAGGGCATAAATTTGGTATAAAATCGTCCCTTTTCCGCATAAATCTGCAAAAGAGCATAAAAATACGAAAGTAGACAATTGTTGGGAAATAAATGCTAAAACATAGTAAATGAGCGACAAGATGCGTGTAAAAATAGATGTAAAACATCATAAAATAGGCACGCATCAAATTCCCCAAACCAAACCTTGCTTGCCCTCAAGCAAGAAATAGACTCGATCTTAACTAATGGAACGATTTCAATCTCAGAGCGAAATTTACTTGTTAGCCTAAACAAATGCCAAGTACAAAATGAGAAAGCATTTAAATTATGCAAACGAGTTATGGTGCTGTCAGACTTGCAAAAATAAAGACTATAGAGACTTTATACCATGGACTCTCGCGGTACGCTCGAGACACTCATGAAGCAAAGGGTGAGTATATGTAAAAGATAGGAAGAAGTAATTTGTAATGACACTCACCTAACTGCGACCCATGGAAACATGCCTGCAATCTAACATGAACAAGAATTCTACAACTTTGTATACCAATCTCATTAAATGGCCTAGATACATGCAATTGAGGTAATGAAAGATATGTGAGGTAAAAGGTAAAAGTGGTTAAGATGTTTTTGGATATGTGGGGTTAGTAGCCAAGCTAGTAAAACCGGTTCCCAACAACATATTTCACAACTTTTTGATATTAAGAAAGTGCTCTTTTGTAGCACAACTCTCACATTATATATAAGAAAGGACTCCCCAATATTTTTGAATGAAGTACGGGAGTGATAACAAATAAAAGAAAAGGATTTTAGAACGAAATTTGCATTTTGATGCTGTTAGTTGGTCGACCGACCTATGAGTGTGGTCGGTCGACTGACTTTGTTGTAAATATTGATTTTTTTTTTTTCGTTTTTCTTTTCTTTCTTTCTTTTTCTGAATTTTTCTGTTCTTTTTCTCTTTTCTTGCTTTCTTTCGTTCTTTTCTCTTTTTGCTCAAAATAGCATATAAACCAAGATGCCTCAAGATGGACCAAGAGCTACAAATACTAGCTTGGAAAGGTAGGCTAAGTATGGGATGTAGTTTTGGGGGAATAAAAAGGCAATTTTGGCTATGTGAAGCTTATGGGTAAATACGAGAAAAGGGATCCCAAATGCACGTACCAAGACTCACAAAACGAGATAGTAAAACAAGTATATAGCAATTCAAGTTCATGTTTATGCATATTGATGTAACATGTTCCAAGGGGAGTACTACTCACATCCTAGACGACTGGTTTAAGAATGAAACCAGGAATAAGGCTCTAAAACTCAGAATGTATAGTAGGTCGCCAAGGTATAAGTCAAGTCTCAAGATATGCAAGTTGACAAAAACTCGTAGATATGCAAAAGACTCTCATACTAAAACAAGTTGACAAGGCAAGGTAAAGGCATAAACATATAAGATAGCTAAATCATCCTTGAAATACTTTCGTTCCGACTCGACCTATATGCTAAAATAAACGTGCATTTTTTTGAATTTTTGAATGTTTTCATTTTTTTTGATTTTTTGTATAGGTAGATAAAATAAAGAAAAGAACAATGCAAGACAGAAATGCAATAAACGTGTGACAGAATGCAATGCATGTGACACGAAACCATTCCCCAAACCAACCCGCACAATGTCCCCATTGTGCATTAGCCTAAGTAAAGGTTTCAGAAAATTAAAGGAAAGATGCAAGGAAAATAAAAACTAAGGAAAACTGGAAAGAACTCACTGGATTATGAAGCGCATGAGAAAAACCTCCCCAAACCAGCGTAAGCTGGGAGGTTTTGGTGGCTAGCAGTGCCACTCAAGTACCCAAGAATGGTTGCACGGTTCCCGAGGAAGAAATCGAAAGACTGCGACAGATCGGTAGGTCGACCGACCAAGAGAACAGGTCGACCGACCTTCCTGTAAAGCACAGAAAATTTCAGCAATGCGGCGACTAGGTCGACCGACTGGTGTAACTGGTCGGTCGACCGTCTTTGTCCCAGTGGTCTTCGTTTTTCTTCGTAGAACCTGAAAAAGCAAGAAAAATATGCGCCCAACAAATGCGCAAGATCCCAGAACCAAGCCTAAAATGTCTCAAACGAAGCAACAAAAGTAAAAAGAGTCTAAGTCTAAAAACAAGAAAATAAATAGTCCAACAAAAAACTGAAATAAAATACTAAACAAGAACTACGACTCAGCAGCAAGATACCCCAAAGTAAGGCACTTGGCTAAAATAGGTCCTTTCAGCAGTACTGACCGCTACTCTGGGCTTCCAGACAACAGGCCTAGCCGGAGGAAGGGTATCTGGTGTCGCATAAGCTATGACACGCTTCTTTACTTTGCCCGGCCGGTCTTTTTCAGCAACTTGCTCCAATTTCGTCTCCCCAGTATCTCCAGGATCTCCTATGCTCTTTTTATCATGACCTGCAACAACAGAAATAATAGGATGGTCCTCCAATTTCCTCTTACGCTCAAGGCCCTTGACGATCTCCAATATTTTTCCGAACTGAAGCTCCAACTTTACTTTCTCTAAATAATCCGGATACGGGACTGCAATGCTTGTCGCAGAATCAACAATCTTTGGCTCTTTTAACTTCAGAATCTCCGTCGAGTTAGTGATGAGAGGAGAGTTAGGTAGCTCAGGAGGCGAATCCACATTAGGAACACTGGTGAGGTCTTGAATGAGGGAAGGATCCAGCGATTCGGGAATAGAAACTGCATTCTGCTCAGGAACAGTGGTCGGTCGACCTGGTACAGCGGTCGGTCGACCAGGTTGTGTATTATCGGAAATTTTCTGTTCTGCAGAAACCAATCTCACTTCAGGTGTCGAGGTCGGTCGACCTGATGTTGTGGTCGGTCGACCTTCTGACCTATGCACGGCATCAATTTCTTCGTCCCGAACTATGGCAGCATCATCCTTTGGGGTTGGTCCCTCATAAGCTTTCTCAAGTTCTTCGGAACAGGCGTTATTGGATGTTTCAGGTGTGGCAACATGACTTATTTCAATATTTGTTTTCAGTGAATCCCCACATGAATTTCCATTTTCACCTCTACGAACCGTCAACTCCTCAATAGTAACCCAACCCTTGTTAGCAGCTACATTATAAAATCTACCAATTGTAGTTGAATCAAGGATGGCTCTGTAGTCATCATACAAAGAGCTATAGAATCGGTGGCAAAGGTACCACTCCTCAAAGCCGTGGTGAGGAATGGATCGAACCAACTTCTTAAAACGGGCCCATGCTTCAGGGAATTCCTCATCAGATCCTTGCCGGAACATATGAATTTGATCTCTCATAGCTTTGGTTTTTGCCGGCGAAAAGTACTGTTTGCAAAAAGCCAATGCCAGAGATGTCCAATCTGTAATTTTGGCCGCTACCCTATCAAGGTAGCGGATCCAATCACGCGCAGAATCTTTCAAAGAGAAAAGAAACAATGTCTCCTTAACATTATCTAGCGCCACTCCAGCCGGTACGGGTATGGAACAACAATAATCTGTAAATAGCTCCAAATGCTTTAGAGGATCTTCATCCGGTAGACCTGCAAACTGTTTTTGCTCCACCAATTTGATATGGGAAACTTGAATTTCATAGGGGAGAGTAAATCTCGGGGGAAGGTGGTGTGCTGCTGGCTGAAGATTATCAGAAATAGTAGACATGATCGCAATAGCACTGAGAGTACTCAAGTCTTCCTCTCAAAAACCTGTCTTCTAAAACAAAACTAGAAGAGAAGGTAAGAAACGGTCTTAAGGAACCTAAGTTCCTTAAGACAAGAAAAAAAAATAAACTAAAAACTAACAAACAAAATTATACCGTCTCCCCGGCAACGGCGCCAAAATTTGATGCCCGTCGTTGTGGGTGTCAAAGATAAGATTTATAAACCAAACTAAAACTATAGATAGTGATAGTAAGGGTCGAACCACAGAGAGACAAGGTTAATTATGTTTGCTAATTTTTAATCTATTAAGTAACAAAAGAGAGGGGGTTTGATTGATTGTTGCTAGGTCTAAAACAAGAATAAAATAAAACAAGTAAATAAAGAGGAGAATAAAAATATAATAAAAGAGATGCTAGAATGTTTGGGTAATAAACAGCTAAGATAATATAAATCCTAAGTCAACATGTATAGCAGTCGCGTAAGGGGTGTAACATATCCTTTAGGTCTATGCTACCTAATAGCTCCTTTCGGTCTATGCTATTAGTTCCTAGGTCTCACATTTATTGGGTGTCAACAATAAGGGTGATTCCTAAATTCTAGGTCACAAACCTTTCAGTCTTAAGTAACCTATCCGTCTTAAGATGTAAACCAATGCCCTTCCCAAATCTCTCAATCTTGGGTAGGTCAATACTAACATCCTACAAGTCTCCTTTTGGTCTCATTGTAGGTTATTATAGTCTGCAAATTAAAGCGAAACAAAATTCATACGCGTGTCGGTCGACCGACCAGCTAACCCGGTCGGCCGACCTCCACCCTGCAACATGTCGGTTCGAGATTTAAACTACCTTCACATATTTACTCCCTACATCCTAACATATGAAATTAGCTACTCATAACTATTGAAACAAAAATAAAAGTAGGAATAAACATGGAAATTATAAAGAACATAAATCTAAACATGCAATAATAATAAAGGAAATTAAAATAAGGGAAAAAGGAGATTAGGAACTTTGGTTCCCCATGGTTAAAACAAGTTAATGAAAGGTAAAATAATCAAATAACACAATCCCAAGGAACAAAGAATAAACCTTTAGGTCAATATTCTACCCAATCCTTACGGTCTTAGGGTTCCTACAAAAGCACTAAACTTTCGTTCAAGGGCAATCCCAAAGTTGTTGTTAAACTAATCCTAATAATCTTTCAATCCTAAGGATCAGTTCACCAACAACAATGGGGGATTGGTAATTCAATCATTAAACTATCAAAATCAAGTCTTTACCATGGTTCCCCTAATTCCTAATCACAAGAATTAGTTATGCATAGTCTCAATTGTAAAACTAACAATAACAAGAATCAAGAACATTAAAGGAATTAACATAATTAAAGATGACAATAAAAGGGAAAGCATGAATTAAGGAACAACAGCAAGATGAACAACAAGATTAAATTAAAAGGAAAGATTAATTGTAGCAAACTTACAACTTAATTGGAGAATCTAAGAACAAAGATGAAACTTGGAAAGTATTCTCTCTAACTATGACTTTATTATAATTCTATGATAGAAAACTAAATTAAGAACTTGATGATAAAAACTAAGTAAAAAAACTTGATGTAAATCTTGATGTGTAACTCAATGAATAACCCTAATTACGAAATCTGGCTTAAATAGGCGGAATTAAAGAGTTTCCTAATGACCTAAACACTTGTATGGGCTTTTCGGAAACTTCTGGGTCGGTGCTGTGGTCGGTCGACCACTATTTTCGGTCGGTCGACCGCTTTACGGATTTTATGCGATTTATGGGCTTCAGGCAAATTCTGAGCTTTTCCAAAAGGCAACTGGTCGGTCGACCAGTTTTGTTGGTCGGTCGACCTGATTGTCGGGACTGCAGCGCGCGTCGATCTTAAAACAGCTGCCATTTCTTCGTTACTTATCGAAATCAAGCGATTCTCGCGGCGTTGGAAAGCTAAGAGGATAAGCTATCACCTCCAAATGGAATCACTCCATTATCAGCTCTAGAACTCGAGATATAGTCATTTGAAACAGGCTGCAACATCGAAGATCGATTCTTTGCTTGTAAAAGTTATCTTTAGGCCTTGAAATATGCGCTAGGCTTCGTTCCTTCTTGTCCTTAGTTATGAAAAGTCCCGAGGGCATAAATTTGGTATAAAATCGTCCCTTTTCCGCATAAATCTGCAAAAGAGCATAAAAATACGAAAGTAGACAATTGTTGGGAAATAAATGCTAAAACATAGTAAATGAGCGACAAGATGCGTGTAAAAATAGATGTAAAACATCATAAAATAGGCACGCATCAATAGGTATGATAGTTAGGTGGGAAAATTAATTCGTGAGAGTGAATGTGGTGCTGCCACGTGTCTAGTGGTTCTTCTTCTATACTTATATATAGATTCCGATTACAGTATATTGTAATAATTAGTTTACATCTTTTCCCTGTCAATTTTTCATCTGTTTAAGTTGGTTTCTTTTATTTCTAACTTTGAATAATAACTAGTTTTAAACCCGTGCAAAAAATGCACGGGTCATAATAACAGACGTTTCTCATTGAATGATTGAATACATAAACATATAAATGAGTGTGAGTAAATGTTCAATATTGTGACAATTTAAATATAAATAAATGAATAACTGGAGATTCGACGTACATATAATTTAACTTGTTAATCATTATCATTCGATGCAGAGTATGGCCCTGTTTGGCAAACGGCATAAGCAGATTCATAATAGCAGATAACGTTAACATAATACGGTTAGTAGATTTTAATAGTAGGTTTGACTATTAGATTAAATTAGCAGATTAAAAAAAGGTGTTTGGTAAATAGCAGATTACAGGATAATTAGAACGGTTTTATGTATAAATTGAATATGCTAATACAATATGCTGCTAATAGCAGCATATTCAAAAATAGTAGATTCCGACAAATATGCTATCAGAATATGCTAGTTACCAAACACATGAAAATAGTAGATTGATTGGTCAACCTACTAATTATGCCGGAATCTACTGATTTTTTTTTCAATATGATGTTTACCAAATAGCGCCTATGTTACAAAGTGTATAACTAATCTAAAACGTAACAAATACTAAAATATGCACATGTTGGTTTTTAAAATTATTACGTACGATATTCAAAATACACACAAATTTCATTAGTTTTCAACTTTATTTAACTCAGATATGACGTATGAGAGATCGTCTTAAGTACGTAAGACGGTCTTAAATGAGAACGCGTGAGAACTTAAAGCCTAATCCGTAATTTTTTTTTTCTTAAACAAGGCCTTTCAAGTTGATTTATGTAAATTTCTAGTTAATTTATTAGCTATATCAATATTTTTCAAGATCTAAATGAGTATGAAGAAAATTGACTCTTAAAAATTAATCGATCGGTCAGTCTCCATTAATACCGACGTATCCGTTTTAACATTAAAGCGTGTCAAATATTATATCACTTGAGCATATAAGACAAACATTTGCATTTTTACATGTCTTATGCTTTTGTTTTATTCTAATTACTTAACTTGTGTTAAAATTAAGGCATATACGCTCGTTTTAATTAAAAATTGTGTTCACTAAGAGGTCGTCTTTCCAAAATCATTAATCTAGAAAAATGGAATCATTAAGTGAGTTACGTCACTTAATTAGTGAATAATCAAAGGTATTATTCCGTACTCGATCTTAAAATAATTTTTTATTATGTTCAAGATTATGAATACAATTAGGTAAAACGGTCATATTTTTGTTGTGTATTTTAATTTAGTTTTTTAAGAAAAAACATTTTTTTAGATTTAGAATTTTTTGTGAGTATATATACTGAGAGCTAGGACACGAGTAGAGTCTATCAATCCAATTTCATAACTGGTTAGTTAGTGTACGTATACATCTCTATATTTTCAAATCTACCTCATTCTATTTTTCTTAATATCCGTAACAAATTAGATTTTATTGATTTTTATAATTATATTCAATTTGTATTTTTTATTTCTTTGTAATTATTCAATTTGTAATTTTTTGTATGTAAATATTGTGTTAATAATATTTAGGAAATGTATATTATATGAGTATAGAGGTTAGGATATGGGTTATATAAAGAAGAAATAAATTAGATAGGAGAATGTGGGGTGGGTATTAGGGAAAAAAATGTTTTTTCTATCTCCTAAAATTAGGAACCAATCACAGTCCTTGAAATTCTATCCCTTTTATAGTAAAGGGATACCAATACTGATATCCGCATATAGTAATAACATGTGGATTTTTCATATTTTATTTGTCTGTTTTTTGTGAGAAATATTGCTTAGCATTTTAATTCATTCCAGACTTCGAGTCATGAGGAAATAAAGAAGTTGGATGTATTTACCTAGACGATTATCTGACTACGAAAATAGAGTCATTGAATTTTTAGATGCATCTTTTTCGAAAGCAAATCTAGGGGGTCAAATAAGATGTCCATGCAAACGGTGTAAAAATCGTTCCTGGTTACGATGACATGAAGTGTTTGATCATCTTAAAGCACTTGGTTTTGTTGAAAATTATGATATGTGGGTCTTTCATGGAGAAGATCAAATATCTACAGAATCTTATACAGAGGATGAAGGGTCTAGCTTTCAGTATGATATTAATGAGTTGTTACATGATACATACCGTACGGCCTTTGAAGGATTTTCTAATGCACGTAATGGTCCCAATAAAGAAGAAAAAAAAATTATAGGTTAGTAGAAGAAGGTAATCAAGAGTTATATATCCAGGTTGTAAGAAATATTCAAAGATTTCTTTCATCATTCGACTTTTTCAGCAAAAGACAAAACATGGAATTAGTAATATAACGTTGGATGCTCTGTTAAAATTGTTGAAGGACCTAGGACTTGATTATAAGAAGATATATGCATGTCCTGATGATTGTATGTTGGTTTTGGAAAGAATATGAGCATGCCAACGAGTGTCACGTTTGCCATGCCTCAAAGTGAATCAATTGAAATCAAAAACAAAGGCCATGTTTGGTGATCATGGAATTATTAGAATTACGTTTACCATTACTATGTGTTTGGCCCTGATTTTAAAGTGTTTTTTCAACTAAATAAATATAAGATGGGTCAAACACTACTTCTTAAAAAGCTAAAAAATAATTTTATTAAACAGAAATGGTAAACTTGACCCCAGAAACAGAAATAGCAAATTGTTACTTCTGTTTCTATTTTCACGTTGCTCATATGTTATTTGAGGCTTTGAGCTCCATCATGTAGACAGGTACTAATTTGCAGATTTTTTTAACTCTTTTGTATATCAATATATAAATATTTTAGCAAAACAAATAAAAAAAATTGATAAAAACTAGTTAAGCCAAACACGATAAAACTGATAAAAATAGTTTTTAAAAATTTCTGGCCAAACAGGAGCAATTTTATCAAAAAGTAGTTTTATTGACATGATTTTAAAAAATAAATTCGATCTCTTTTTAGGGTAACAAATAAAGTCGATTACTTGATTGTTATGTAATACTAATTTGTTGTTAAACATCGTATCTAACCCGATTTCTCCTGATTCGATTTGATATGTTTCTATTTATTCATAAAACTAGTTTAGGACCCGTGCAAAATTGCACGGGCATATTAAAAAATATATATAAATAGACATTTAAAATTTTATAGTTGTAGTATTATTTCATTTAAATATAAATGTACAATATTTTACAAATACAAATAAAAGTATATTAAATTTAAATTCAACGTTTATTATATACTTTTAACATTAAATTAAAGGGTACACGCCTCACTGACATCGACACATCCCTATTTTGATTTAATAATAAAAATACACATGATCAAAATAATTAAAATTATAAGGTACACATAAAAAATGAATATCGTATGTTTTCCATATGTTCTTAAACTGATACAAAAACGTTCGTATAATTATTAATGACATGAAATGGAATAGGCTATGTATAGTTAAATTCAGCTTCATTTAGATCAGTTCAGTTTAGTTCAATTCATCTCATGACAAATTAACTCTTTTTAGAGGTAATTTAGCTTCACTACGACCAGTTCAATTCAACTCTTTTCAGGAAAACAAAATAGAGTGTAAAACCCGTTACTAACCATTTTTGGTGAATTGCATATACATTTTTACTACATGGTTTTACACTAAATTAATATAAATATTTGTATCCAACACCCTTGGTAGAACATAGTTATGTTGAAAACAACTTATTAGTAATTAGCTAATTGTGTCATTCAGAATAGCCAAAACTATAGTTTTGGTACTTATATAATTATATGTATGTAAATAATACAAAATAATAGAATCTATAATATTTTATAGCTATTTTATCGCAAGATCAATAAGCTAACATAATATTAGTAGTTAATATTAGTTTAAATTAAAAGCTAAAAATGGGTAGGTTGTTCATTTTGAATTATTATTATGCTAAGACAATCTTATATAGGTTCGTAATTTAACAACGAATTCAATGCGAATCAACATTATCGTAAAGTGTTTTTGAGACGATTTTTATAATTGTTTTATTTTTGTAACGGTTTATATTATACGGTATATCATTATTTATTTATTTGGTTCGGCGATTTGTATTATATGTAATTTACGGTTTATTGTTATTAAAATATTAAGACGGTCTGAAAAGTAATTAACTTCCAAAACTTCCAAAACATTAACTCATAATTTTTCTTTATCTCAGAAACACAAAAAAAAAGAGAATAAAACACACCAAATAGTGATGCCGCGTCAATTACACGGCAGTATCATGGTGGTGCCCTGTAATTTATATGGCACCACCATTTGGTGGGTTTTTTCTCTCTGTTTGTTCTTTTTCTTTTTTTGTTATTTGTGGGATAAGAACAAAATATGATTGAATGTTTGGGAAATTAATTACTTTTTAGACCGTCTTAAAATTTTAATAACAATAAACCGTAAATTACATATAATACAAATCGTCGAACCAAATGCATCAATAACGATATACCGTATAATTCAAATCGCCACAAAAATAAAACAATTATTATAAACATTGTCTCAAAAACACTTTATGATAAAACAAATTTTTTTTTTACTAAAGTTAATATAAGGGCAAATTTGGAATAAATTGAAAAATAGGAGGCGTAATAAGTAAAATAGGGGCGTGATATAGCAAGTCCCTATATCCGTTACAAATGAAAATTTGTGAAACTTTTGACTTTAAGCATATGTATCGTCATATCTATGTATTCATAACTATCTTAATTCAATTATCTGTCCATGATTGTCCGTCATCTGTCACCGTATTTTATTTTTTACATATTTTAAAGTTATTAATTATTTTTCTGTAAATATACGTGGTGTATAAATTGATATTTTAGCTCACCCTCTATTATAAGCCATATATTGCCAAATATTGGTCAAATATGACTATATTTGACACATCCGCTATTTTATGCGACAGATAGTTTATTGGTAAATTGGTAAACAATTTATATTCTAGGAAGATAGTTAGATAAGTAAAAGTAGGAATTTTAAGTATCTTATACTATTAATGTTACTATGTATAATATGAATATTTTAGTTGGTTATGACTATATTATAGGAAGATAGTTAGAATAATATTTTGTAATTAATTGACTATATTCTAGGAAGATAGTTAGAATAATATTTTGTAATTAATTATGATAATATCTTTAGTGGGTTAATGTTAGAGGGTGGATAAATAGGCGGGAAAAGGGGTATGGTAGTGATTTGTGGTTTATTATTATATATAGATAGAAGATATCAAAGTTCAATGAATTTATAAACTTAAGAAACCATCCAAATTCCTATAAATACAACCTTTGTTACTTCTTTACATTCATCCCAAATTCCCAACTACATACACTAAAATGAAGAAGAAACCAAAAATCCCTAAATTCTTCCACAAAGAGAAACTAAAACTATATAGCGATTGTCAATTGTCAATATGTAATTTTTTATCCGAGTTTCCTCGGATATCTTTATCAAATCACAGAAATACCGTACAGAGTCGAGTGCTTCTTTCAAGCCTTTGACTCCGCCCATCTGATGGGCAAAAAAGACCGCCATGGTCACAAATACATTCACAGAAACACTAAATGGCGGCCACCACGCATCTCCTATCCTATCGTCTGAGTCGCCCAATTGGGTTATGTGAGTCTATGGGACTATCTTGTCCATCTATATACAAGGGCGACAAGAATCAAAATAAAGAGACAGGGTACGAATGTTGCTGGTGACAGCATATGCAATGTGGATGAGGCGGCAGAGAACTTGCTCCGAGTTGGTGCTTGAAGAGTTGTCATGTGAGATCTGGAAGTTTCCATAATATGTATTTGGGAACTTAGAATTATGAAGCAGATACCATGTGAAAACTGATAACACCATCAACCATATAGATATACTTCCATTATTGTCATCCCCTAGAATTGATCATAACAAGTGTCAGCGTCTGGATTCGGGCTGGACTACCTAAATTTAACATTTAGAATTTATTTTATATGAAATAGGAGTATATAATCAACTTATCTATATTATATATTTATCATTTATAGTACTAAGTACATTTTTGTATGATATTTCTGAAAATTATGATTAAGATAAAATGTATCAACCAAATTATGAGATACAATCTCATAATTTGGTTGATACATTTTATCTTAATCATAATTTTCAGAAATATCATACAAAAATGTACTTCGTACTATCGTTGCCATCACTCTTTCAAGATTGTTAGGCCCTGTTCTTACTGGCTTAATTTCAGCTCCTTTCAATTTTGTTTTTTTGTATTTCGTTAAGTTTTATTACGTTTAATCAATTATGTTCAATTAATTTATTTACAAAATTAATTTTTAATTCAACTAACTTCACTTCACCTCAGTTCCACTCAATTTATTTCAATTAAGCCCTACTCTATTTAATTCAATTCAGTTCGTTTGAGTCGAAAAGAACAGGACCTTACTTTCATTATTTTCGATGTTATTTTCATTACACCAATTGTTACTCATCGTACTCGTGTTGTGTCATATCTTTGTACAGAAATCAAATATTATGTACAATTATACAAGTATTAGAATATCCTATTATTCTACAAATATTCTTGCTGTTACAAAACAATATTCCTTCCTAGCTTAGCCATAGTGTTTACGTTTGTATGGGATTCTATTCCCTTAATTTAGCTTGTGTATAGTTGACTCCCCATAATTGATGGGATTGAGGAGCCAAATCAGGGACTCCTTGATGTATATATTGTATGTGTTTATTCTGAGAATATCAAGGAAAAACATTACTTTCATGTTATCAGTTACCCAACTTGATCCTACTGCTTCCGCTTTCTAAACTCTTCCCTTTTGTCCTCTGTTTTTCTTTCTCCTCACGAGATCAATCCCCACCATGACCGGTGCTGCTTCATCCTCACAAAAATCTACTTTCCATCTCGCCTACTCCATCTCCAATATCAAAAGTTATGTTCAAATTCTTCTTGAGATCGAGAACGTTCACTACGCCTCATGGGCCGAGCTATTCCTCAACACGGCTCGTGCCTTTGACGTACTGGACCACATAGCCCCTCCTAAGGGCACCGATCCAACCAAAGACGACAACTGGGACCGTCTTGATGCCATTGTAAAACAATGGATATACAGCACTATTTCTATTGATCTCCTTCACACCATCCTTGAACCGGGGGCAACGACTCAACAAGCTTGAGACCGTCTCAAGGATATCTTCAATGATAATCAAAACTCCCGCGCTGTCACCTTGGAACAACAGTTCAGCAACATTCACATGGACAACTACCCGAATGTTTCTGCCTACTGCCAAGCACTGAAAATGATCGCCGATCAACTCGCCAATGTCGGCTCCAAAGTGCCTGAAACACGCCTGGTCTTGCAATTGGTGACTCATCTATCCGAGGGGTACGATAGTGTCGCTACAATAATTCAGCAAAACGATCCCCTACCATCATTCTATAAAGCCCGATCTATGCTAACGATGGAGGAAGCACGCAAAGCCAAAGTCGCCACAGCTACTGATTCTGCTCTCGTTACTACTGCCGCCGTGAACAAACCGAACCCTTCCTCTCACAACGGGGGTTCTAATGGCTCTCACCACAGTAATAATTATAAAGGGAAGGGGCGACACCATAAAAACAACAACCGTGGCAAGCAACAGAGCAGCAACGGGTCAAATGGAGCGAATAAACATAACAAACAACAATCGCAACCCGGCTCGTGGACATGGGTTCCCCTCACACAATGGCCATCTACACCGCAACAAGGATGGACCGGTCCACCGTGTCCTTATCCCACTTCTGGCTGGACGACTCCTACCACCAATAACCAAGCAGGCATTCTCGGACCTCGCCCTCAACAAGCATTCCTCGCTCAATCCAACCAACACGGAATGTCAGGGGCCTTCGTTCCTACTGATCTCGCGGCAGTAATGCAGTCCCTCAATCTTCAACAACCCGATGACAACTACTATATGGATACCGGAGCTTCGTCGCACATGAACTCCAATAACGGTAACCTACTGTCTTATTCTTATTTGAATGGTAATCGTGCAATTGTAGTCGGAAATGGCGCAATGATCCCTATTCGCGGTATTGGTAATTCTATCCTGCCCTCATTAAGAATGATACATGGGTTCTTGTGCCTCGTCCCTCCGATGTCAATATAACTCGTTGCATTTGGTTGTTTAAACATAAGTTTAAAGCTAACGGTGATTTGGAGCGCTATAAGGCGCGTCTTGTGGTTAATGGCAGGTCTCAACAGGTTGGAGTCGACTGTGATGAGACTTTCAGTCCAGTGGTCAAACCCGCTACCATCCGCACGGTGCTCAGTCTAGCCATCTCAAAGAATTGGCCACTCCATCAACTCGACGTAAAGAATGCATTCTTACATGGTCATCTTGCTGAGACCGTTTATATGCATCAGCCACCTGGGTTCCGGGACCGTTCTCGCCCTAACCATGTATGCTTATTAAAGAAATCTCTCTACGGTCTCAAACAAGCACCGCGGGCCTCGTATCAACGGTTTGCACAATATGTCTCTACCATCGGGTTCACACACAGCAAGTCCGATAACTCCCTCTTCATATACAGTGACGGTAACCAACTTGCATACCTCCTTTTATATGTTGACGACATTATTCTTGCTACCTCGACAGATGCACTACGGGTAAACATCATGTCCCTCCTCCGTTCCGAATTTGCTATGACGGATTTAGGACCCCTGAATTTCTTCCTGGGAGTTGCTGCCATTCGCACCAAACATGGATTGTTCCTCCATCAGCGAAAATACGCGCAAGAGATCATTGCCCGCGCCCAAATGACCTCTTGCAAGCCAGCTCTAACTCCTGCCGACACAAAAATCAAACTTAGTGCCAGCGGCGGAAAACCCGTACCCGACCAAGCACTATATCGTAGCCTCGCGGGTGCTCTACAATACTTAACGTTCACTAGACCGGACATATCCTATGCAGTCCAACAGATATGTCTCTTCATGCACGACCCCCGCGAAGCCCACTTTGGCGCTCTCAAACGCATAATCCGGTATATTCAAGGTATGTCTCACTATGGTCTCCACATTAGTGCTACTGCCTCCCATACCCTCACGGCATACACGGATGCCGATTGGGGTGGATGCCCCGACTCCCGTCGATCGACCTCTGGATATTGCGTATACCTCGGTCAGAATTTACTATCATGGTCATCCAAACGACAGGCCACCGTCTCACGGTCTAGCGCAGAAGCCGAGTACCGTGGCGTTGCAAACGTTGTAGCCGAATCTTGCTGGCTACGTAACTTACTTCTTGAACTTAAATGTCCAATCCGAAAAGCAACTGTCGTATATTGTGATAATGTATCCGCCATATACTTATCCGGTAATCCAATCAACCATCAGCGGACAAAACACATAGAATTGGACATACATTTTGTCAGGGAGAAAGTGGCGATAAATGACGTTCAAGTAAGACATGTCCCTTCTCGCAATCAATTTGCCGATATTTTTACAAAGGGTCTCCCTAAAGTGCTTTTCAACGAGTTCCGATCCAGCCTCAACATCGGCTCACCTCCCGTTTCGACTGCGGGGGTGTATTAGAATATCCTATTATTCTACAAATATTCTTGCTGTTACAAAACAATATTCCTTCCTAACTTAGCCATAGTGTTTACGTTTGTATGGGATTCTATTCCCTTAATTTAGCTTGTGTATAGTTGACTCCCCATAATTGATGGGATTGAGGAGCCAAATCAGGGACTCCTTGATGTATATATTGTATGTGTTTATTCTGAGAATATCAAGGAAAAACATTACTTTCAACAAGAACTACAAGCATCTTCATTATCCCTTTCCTTAAGTGCGTTCTATGTGTATTATCTTTTTCGTGTATTATCGGAAATAGCCCTTACAACGGGGACGATAACCTTCAATCCAAATAAGAACATAATCAGGGTTCATCATGTTAGAGAGACAGGGATCTTTAACGACAATGTCGTTAACACCACGGGGTTCTCTCGAAAGGAAATCAAGCTTGACCGCGTCTATCTTGGACATCCATTCTCGACCTTCAAGGATAAGGTTAGTATGACTATGGTGAGGCCGTGAGTCGGGGTTGTTGAAGAGCGAAGCTATAGCACTCGTCTCCGTGCTAATCACAATACTCGTCCACCTTCTTTCATAGGCAATTTTTAGTGCTTGAATAATAGCAAGAAGTTCATTAGTGATGGCATGTTTTTCAGAGAAATCGAATTGGCCGTAATATTCCCGTTTCCATCTTCCAGACGAAGTATAGCCGCCAGATGAATCGAAATCCGTCAAATACCATAAGCCATGAGCCTCCAATTTTAGCCACGGAGATCTGTAAATAGTTGATTTACGGAATACGTCTGTGCGCGGCTCTTCGGTGTCAGGAACAAAAGGAGATATGATGGTCTCTGTATAATTGACTACATTTCTGGAAGTTGGGATTCTTAATGTAAGTACATCTTCAGACGAAGCATGATCTATAAGCAGGAGTGTATCCCGATTTCGACCGTCTTTTATGGCAAACCTGCCATTGTTTGTGATGTTCGGCATCTCTTGCCAGTAGCTCATGGAGTGTACCGCCATGTTGTCATCGAGTTGATGCAATTTCGTCCAGGAACCTTCCTTCAACATCGCTACCTCGATGACTTGATTGTTGTTAATTTTCCAACACGCGCACAAGCGCTCTTCCATGATGTACATTAACGGAGGTCGTTGAAAGCCACCAATCTGATGCCAGTTTGGAGGTGGGACTCGTTTAAGCTTCTCGAAAATCAAATCAAACCCGATAATCCACCAACGAATTTCTCGATTATCTACATCATAAGCCCTGTACAACCAATACATGATATGATTAACCGGCACTCCTAACCCGGTTAATCTTGGTCTTGAACCAAACCCGTTCATTTCTTCTTCTGATAAAGTCCAACGACTTCTCAATGACGAGAACGCCTGGATAGTCTTAATCTTGTTGCTCCGATTTTGATGAATTCTGACAATTTTATAGTCGCGGCCACTTGTAACACAACCGAATCCCCAAACAACATCAATGCAATGTCGCTTCTTACATATTAAACGGTTCCAGTAAGGAAAATTTCGGCATTCTAATGTTGTTGGATTCCAAATAAATGGAAGACAAAATTTGGTTCCCAACGCAACCAACCCGTCACAGGACCCGATCACAAATATCTCAGAACGATGTGGAACGTTACTGCCAATGATTCGAGCCAATCCCGAATTGTCGTTGAATGGGGAACAATCCCAATTCCGTCCACCTCCAAATGATTGAAAGTCGAACGAAAGGAAACCGGATTTGTGGTTAATGAGCAGATGACTGTTATTAGTCGAAGAAGCTGATTTTTTGAGGTGAAGTCGGGCGAAATCAGGATTGGAAATGATGGAACGAAATCGTTTACTGACGGATTTGAATCGTAAGAGGGATTTAACAGGTAGTCGTGAAAGAATGTATAGAATGATTAGTTCTTCTGGTAAATAAAACTCGTTATTTTCATCGCTCATTTTGATAACAGATTGCTAAAGTAGTTAGATGTCGCGTACATTTTAGAAAAACCGTTTATATAAAAAGATGGTTTTTTAGTTGACTTTATCTATAGACATGCTTGAATGTAAGTTTTCGTGCACTCCAATCAATTTAATGGAAAGCTGTCCTTGAATCTTTCAGGAATACTGACAGACAAATGCAGACGCGCTTGTGAAAGACGGTTTTACAAACAGTGACGGTTTTAATGCATCATCGACTATTCCTATATTAGCTATTAATCGTTTTCCAATTGTTGGTGATGTAACAGAAATGAATAATAAACGTTCAATTATTGGCACTTTGTGTCTGACTCGTTTATTACGGGAGACTGCAATAATAATGGGTGCATCACATGCAATAAGTGGAGACCATAATAAAATCAATTGATAAGAGTCTAAAAGAACCGCAAAATAAAGTCGATTACTTTTTTAAAGTAAGAAATAAAGTCGATTAATTACTTGATTGTTATGTAATATTGATTTGTTGTTGAACATCGTATCTGACCCGATTTCTCTTGATTCGATTTGATATGTTTCTATTTATTCATAAAATGGAAGATATCAAAGTTCAATGAATTTACAATCTTAAGAAACCATTCAAAATCCTATAAATACAACCTTTTTCACTTCTTTACATTCATCCCAACTACATACACTAAAATGAAAAAGAAACAAAAAATCGTAAATTATTCGACAAAAAGAAACATAACTGTAAGTTTTTATCCGAGTTTCTTTGGATATCTTCATCAAATCACAGAAATACCGTATAGAGTCAAATGCTTCTTTCAAGCCTTTGACTCCGCCCATCTAATGGGCAAATAAAACCGCCATAGTCACAAATACATTCACAGAAACATTAAATGGTGGCCACCGCGCATCTCCCATCCTATCGTATGAGTCGCCCAATTGGATATGTGAGTCTATGGGACTATCATGTCCACATCTATATAAGGGAGACCAGAAACGAAATAAAGAGACAGGGTACGGATATTGCTGGTGACAGCATATGTAATGTGAATTGAGGCGGCAGAGAACTTGCTCCGAGTTGGTGCTCGAAGAGTTGTCATGTGGGATTTGAAAGTTCCCATAATACGTACTTGGGAACTAAAAAATTATTATTATAAGATTTATAACATGGATTAATTATAACTGAAGATATAAAAAATGTGTGAAAGCAGGTACCGTGTGAAAACTAGTAACACCATCGACAAAAGTTTATATACTTCCATTGTTATTCCTTATATTAGAGTCTGGGCTCGCCCAACTGCATAAATTTACCATCTAATATATATTTTATATAAGATGTATAATCACGTTGACTTGCCTTAATCATATATTTATCATTTATAATACAAAGTACATTTTTGTACGACATTTTTAATTATGATTAAGATAAAATGTATCCCAAATTATGAGATACATTTTTTCGTTAACTACTATTATTGCTATCACTCTTTAAATATTACTACTTTTATTATTTTCGATATTAATACTGTTATTTTCATTACTCCAATTGTCACTCCATAAATGACAACGGGGCGATAAGCTCTTGCTCCGTTTCAACGTTCCGGACTAAAATACAACACCGGTGATTCCAAGCAATAAAACATAAAATCCAGTCAATCGGAAATGACAATTTAACTAATCGTTTACCTTTTCAAAGGGCACCCACGGCAAGAGAATTACTCAATATTAGCGATCTTAAGGCTGTGTTTAGCAAGACAATTTTGCCACAACAATCAGGTACCTTATTTTTCTTGAGGTGTTTGGCAACTACCTGTTTTGGGTGAAAAAAGGTACTGAAATAAAAAGCTACCTCATGTAGCATTTGAGAAATCAGGTATCTGATTCATTTTAACAAAATCAAACACGATACAAAACCCTTACGTACTTCCCAAATATAACACTAGTCGTTAACTTCTTGTCCTCTTATGTATAGAGTTAGACTCTGATCATTTATTTTGAGGCAAATTAAATTGGAAAAAAATTCACCATTCTGAGGACATGGAGAGTATGCAACATTGTTCAGTTTAGCAACATTCTCTCTAATTTCTCGAGTTGAGGCTAGTTTAAACTATTAATACTAACGCCGCCAACGACAATAAGACAAGAATAATAGTAAAAACGTAAAAGATATCAATAACAAATCATGTCCTTTTCCGTCATATTGTTAAATATCAACTACTTTTTCAGCTAATTTTCAAACAGTTTTAACAAAAATCAGCTATCTTTTTAGATCTAAATTTCCAGCTATCTTTTCACGTACCTTTTCAGGTTTCGGGTACCTTTTCAGGTTTCGGGTACCTTTTCAGGTTTTAGGTACCTTTTCAGGTTTCGGGTACTTTTTCAGGTTTCAGGTACCTTTTCAGGTAGTTTTGCCAAACGGAGCCCAAGTCCTTAACACCGCATTATTACGACACATATGCAAATTCCTTCAGAAGTTCCAAGAACGGTTATTGCTCATTAAACATGTTTAACACTCGTAGCATTGAAATTACGAAAATTAAAATATATGGCGAGGGGACAGCCGCAGTGCTGAATTAAGAAAACAGTCAAATAATTGCAAAGTATCAACTGTAACTCGGCAAGGTCTACAGCCTGCAAGCATACACAAGAACACAACTAACAATCACCTCGGAATCAGATATATCCATAACCAACAAAGGTCCTTATTATGAATGATGTCTGAATCAACCTTGTTAGGGCTAATGGAGTAGCTAACCGGGGGTGGATCTCCGGCAAAATCAATAGATACTGAGCTATTGACACCACCAATGTAGTATGAAGTACTGTCTAGCAATCAACTGAAGCGGTTGTAGGCTAAATATACCGAAGCATACTAATCCTGACCATATGAGCACATCTCAACGTGTCAAGGAAAAATTAGAAGCCGAGGAATCGGGTAGGTTAGGATAGCTGAACGCCTTTGGTTGGGGGAGAGTCCTGCAGGAAACGGACCTCACGTTTCACGAAAGTAGGCAACGCAAAAGCAGCTGTGTGAACCTGCACTTGTGTAAAATGCAATTTGAGTTAATACAAACAGTTTTTTGCACTTCCGGGAATCCTACGAAAAGCAAGGTTATACATACGGCTTTTGCACTCGTGTAAAATGCAATTTCAGTTATACATATTTTTTACTGAACGTAACAATCATTGTGTAAAGATGAATTAGATTATACTGCTCTCATCCCATTTAAATTATCCCCGTTTGACTTTAGTAATCAAAAGACGACAGACCGACAGTAGAATTGGCGATTGATCGACTCAATCTTCCGCAAACCAGCATATTCAAAATCCCATTATGCAAAACCAGTAAAAAGGCCCATACCACTAACATACAGACCGACGAATGCTCAGCCATATATATGCTCACTAACATAGAAACCGGTGTAAAAGGCCCATACAACTAACAGTAAGTGGATGGTACATCCGATGTATTACCTTCAATTTTATACTTTTTGAGCATTATATTAAAGTAGGAGTTTTGTTTCAGAAATTATGAGTTTTTTATAAAGTTTCCGAGTTTATTTATTTAAACATTAAATTCTAAAAACCCACAATAAAACTCAAAAATATTACATATAAGTTTAGTTGACTTTGATATTACATTTGATATTTTAATGCTCACTGCGATATAGTAGGGGTACAATGTGGCAAAACAAATGCAGATATATTTTCAAAAGAGAACCCATAAATCTTCATAATTAAGAAACAAACCTCGGAATTATAATATCTCAGTTCTCTCCGATGATTGACTGCTCCCTCTATCTTCTCAATGGGGTTGATCGGATGTAAAAAATCAACACGTGGTCCCTCCTTTGCGCAGAGTAAAAATCCAATTGCACCACTGCGTAAGCCATGACGACATTCACGAAGCGTTATAGTTCACACATTAGGAAACTAAATCAATCAAAAAATCAGTTGAATTAATGATATACAGGGTAAAATTCTATTCTAGAAAGTGAAGTTTTACCATCCCATGTCCCATAAGCCTAGTAAATCTGATAAATTATTCCTTGAATTTACTCATTCCGTTTACTTGGGTTCATTCCATTTGCTTTAAGACCAAGTTTTACGAGATGGAGAATGAGTGAAACATGGCCCCATACTCATATGAGTGTGTTTGCATGTTAAATCTTACTCGAAGAGGAAATGTATGAATTGATTGAATCCCTCGAGGAGTAAAATGCAATGAATCCAAATGAAAAAAGGGCGTGAGATACGTTATACAGTTTGCCAGCATGATGCAGAACAGGCAACAATATCCCTCATATTATTATTCAAAACAGATAAAATAAAACAATTCCTTTTTCCCACTTATATTGTCCTAAACTGTGGTGGTCAAACATGAATAGACTCGTATAGGCACTTCGGCCAAGCTAACATGCTAGAAATCCTTCAGAGCCGCAATTCAAAACAACACTCTTTCATGTCCCGGAAACTCTTCGGTCAGGTTGTGCGACCATGTAAGTACAAATGAACCCTCCTGAACAATAATACACAATTACCTGGGATATGTAGGTACACTAGTCCACGCATAACGTACACCACCTGTGAAAGATTCACGGCAAACAGACACCATATCCTCAATTAAATGAGTGTGAAGCCACATGCTCTCTGCCATGTTACACAGCACACCCCCAGGCCTCAAGGTTCTGGCCATTGTCTCAAAAAAGGGTTTTTCTACGAGTTCTTGAGCTGGACCTGTACAATTATAGCGATAAACAACGATGTTAATATTAATTAAAAAAATTAGAGTCCTCCTGCAAGACAACTTTCTTTTTTACCTTTTCAGGTCAAAATTTTTATATGATACTGTACTAAAATGTTACTCGATATACTTACAACAACAACAACAACATCAGAGCCTTAGTCCCAAAATGTTTTGGGGTCAACTAACATGAATCATCCTTTGGAACCGTCATGAGTGAACTCTCATCTCAACAAGAGACAAAAGAAAGAAAAGAAAAAAAACGGAAGTGGAGTGAAACAAAAAAATGAAAGGCAAAGGGGTTTTATAGATTTTAAATCGAACTTATCACATGTATAAAAACCCAAAAATAAATCAAGGATAAAGTTTAAAGTGATTTTGAGAAACGAAGTAAAATTCAATATAAGAGTTTTGGGGGAAAAAGAGTTCGGTAATATGATCTACAAAAAGTATGTGCATAAGATGTCATCTTGTAGTCCGGGAAATAACTACGTAAGGCACTGTTGCTTTATAATGTTAAGTGCGCACTGGATGTAGCTCTTAAATAATGAACCATCGTTAGATAGTGAAATTAAACACCTCACAGTTTCAAGGTAGATGTATCAACTCCGTATAACATACCTACAGGGTCTGAAGAATCAACAATTATGGCATCATACTTCCCTTCAGGGGAGTTCCTCATGAACTCCGCAGCTGCAAATAATTTGGCAATTAAGAACTAATGCAACTTAATAGCAAAGCAACAAACTTGACGATACAGCCAACAATGAAATCTGTTGTGAAGAACTATACCATCACCAACGTGAAGTTTAACACGGGGATCTTCAAATCCAACAGATAACTCGGGAAAATATTTCTTAGAGACCTGTATTAGGAAACAACTGCAAATCAGATTTTCGAAGTTTGTTAACATATATGGTACATATATGATCCACCAAAAGCAATGTTTCTTGGCAGGAAAAAGAGTGTATTATGTGGGCTTACATCTATAACCATTTTATCTATCTCACATATATCTATGCACTCCACTGAGGTATGACGGGAAATTTCTCGAAGAACTCCACCATCACCACCACCTACTACCAGAACCTGCATTAATGACCAACAATAACAGATCAAATTGGTTTAGATGAAAATAAATCTATATCACTCAGTACTGTAAATCTGCAACAAACACGCTTTTCGTAATTTGATAAGAAAATTTTGAGTTAATTGAAAGAGAACCAAAAAAGCCACCGTGCATATTCCAGAGGACACTCAATAGTTAGAAATACTAAGATATGTACATAGGAGGCATTTCTCGACAAGTTACACAACACGGCCAGAGTAGTATTTTTCTTTGAACAAAAAGGAACAGACTTTGGTAAGTTCAGGTTAAGAATGCCAAGATGGATACGCCCCCTCACCATGTTGTCACAGGCCAAAAAAAGACTCACCTTGAGCACCTCATAAGAAATGCTGAACACAAAGTACTAGAGAAACACGTATTTTCTCGGAGGACATATGTAAGGAAAGAGCCATTAAAACATGAAACACTCACATTTTTAGGGGATTCAATGGAACAAAGGGGGAGATGAACTATCATCTCCTGGTATGCAAATTCATCCTTCTCTGTCAACTGAACAATGCCATCAAGAACAAGCACTTTACCGTAGCTAGATGACTGCATAAATAATAAAATAATAGAGGACTGTCAAGCAACAGGCAATACAGATATTTGTTCAGAAATAAATACAAAACACAAAAAAGTCTAACCTCGAAGACAAGAACTTCCTGATATGGTGACCTGTCCTGGAACAAAATCTTCTCAACTTTCATCGAATGTGCTTCTCCTACAGAAAAAGAAAGATATCCCGTTGAGCAAACATTTTTTCTTCATTTTCCAACCAATTTGTATTATTTAAGAAAATACGTGAATTGTGTGTGCCAATAGATCGAAACTAATGAAATATAACTCATTGAATTGTTAACAAAGAGGAAATGATCAATCACAAGAGGATTAAAGCAGGAATGCATGCCCAAAAATTCTTCAGCAAGACAAGATACACTAAGATATTCCAAACTACTCATTAAAAGAACTCATACCCTTAATATAAATCATGGTAGTTACTAAAGGTCTATTTTCGGGGTATTTGGTTAAATCACAAACCATTTTATGATAATGCTTATGTAAACCATTTTACACAAGCATCTTTAGTGCATACCCGGCCACATTGGATTGTTGTAGTACTGCTTCTCAACATTATCTGCATAGGAGAAAAAGAGATCGGAAAGCCATTATTAATAACTCAACTTCTTAAAATAACAATCATTTTTATGTATAACAGAAGTTGGAGTGTACCAGACAATGTCCTGCCTGACGAAAACCACCCAGAAACAACAGTTGAATGGCACTTGGCATCAGATTCAGGGACAGCTGCTCTGGCTTTCAGACAACATGATGGGATCACCTTCTCAACGGAATTAACGCCATTATTGATGTCAGTCACCTTCCCATCCATAATCTTCTGGCATTCCAGACCTTTTCCAGTGTCGATCTCCATCAATTATCAACTTCGCCCCCTCAGTCTCCAGTCTCTAAGTCATAAAAATGAATGTCAGAATAGCAAAGATAAACTTCTTGCTCCAATACAGAATTCTAAACCTGTTTCCTATGTCGCTGCCAATAATTTACATTTGTTTTTAGATAAGCCTTTTTAGTGTTACCACATGTGAGTGGATTGAGAGCCTATCCTCATTATCCACCACAGATAACATGCATAAATTCTTGGCTGGATAAATCAAAATAAAATATGTAAAATTTGGGAACTTAAAAGAGAATATATCATAACAAAATGAACATGCAAGCTAGACTTTTTTCTACTTAATTGAAAAGCTAATCACATAGAATTATAGAAACATAAATCGGAAGGGAATGACAATAGTAGAACACTACTGTTTACAATTACTGAATAATTTCAAGTGTTAATTGACAGAACATTACCTATTTACCTATTAAAGGCCACTTTTTCAAATTTGGCAAGAAATTCAACTACCAAAGATCAAACTGCTTTAGAATAAAATGTTCAATGATAATCCATATAGCAATTGTAATGGAGCTCTAGGCTGTGTAGAAAAGATACCCTTAGAAGGGAGCATGGATAGGATATAGAAAAGATAGGCAGGATAGTAGCATTGTTTTCCTTTGATACGAGAAAGAAGGGCAAAATGGAGCGTGGAACGACATGATAGTTGTGGTTGCTCGAGACAAGACAGGTCGATTGTTAATAGTGATTATATGTTGAAGCATTGCAAGTCATTATCCAGGAACATTTCAAAAAATAAAGAAGTGAAGTGTTACCACATGGTCCACATGTGGTGATCTTGGACACATTAGGCGGTTTTGACCTAGGAAAGATAAGTAAAATAAAGATAATGCGGGTACCAATTCGAATACCGACGAGGGGAAAAGTGATTGTTTCTGTACAAGAGGTGACTTACCTGTGATCACGGATGACTATTATGCATGTTTTAATGAAGAATAGGGGCTACATCCCATTGTGTAACGAGTGTGAGTTATACTCCGGTTTTGACAATCACATTGAGTTCTAAGATGGCATGATTAGGAAGTTAAAGTTAGCCAATAACTACAATAGTGTAGGTCATGGGTGTTAGGTGGTAAGAACAAAAATGTTTAGTAGAGTGTTGCATACATTGGAAAAAGTATGCCCATGTTCCCAAGTTAAGGCGGAATCTAATCTCACTTAGACAATTGGACTCCCAACGGTAGTGGTGAAGGTGACTAAAGCTATCATGGTCCTCATGAAGGCGGTGCTTCCTCCTGGGTAATACGGTGGGGCAATGAAGACCTAGAAAAAGTGCCCGGAATACAAAAGGCGTCAACATATCTCATCCACGGTGAAGACGATGAATGTATTAATGTTTATGGGTTACGGACAGAAGCAAAGGTAAAATTAGTGCTTCTGATATGATGAGAGATGGGAGGTCCACCTCAAAGTCATGTAAAGCTATGATTGGGTTGAAGTTGTACACGATATATTGAGGATCAGATACAAGACACTAACTTAGGTGTGATAGTGAGGACGGGTGAGGAGGGATACTGACTCGAGTGTGTAGAAGGTGTTTATAAAAGTCAATGGATAATTCCTCAGTCTCCCTACACTCGAGGGGAGATTTGCTAGCTCCAAGTCCATCACAACACTAGCAAAGACTTACTATTTTTAGAAAAGCCGCTGACCTGTGGGCAACAAATTTCGACAAATGAAACCAATGCTTGACTTTGTAAAACGCAAGCACGTTTCATTTGGCTAGAGGTCTAAACTCTAAAGGGTAGGAGTACTTGTCTCGATTCCTAAATTATTATCGTGTTCAAATTAAGTATTGTAACTTGGGTCGATTCAATGGTACTAGCACTATCTTCGTAGCCCCTGTATTCTAGATTTTGATTGTATATCCGGTCTAAACTTACTATTAGCTTGAAGTTTATTTAACGTTTACATTATTTGTTGATCCATGTTTCAACTACCTTAATTACCCAACAAGAGTTAGCTCAACCGGTCTCAGCTGCTACGAGCTCCCTTACCTCAACCATGTGAAGTTCGGGTTTGATTCTCACCCGCGACATAAAAATTACCCAACACTCACCAATGAAAAATTCATTACAAACAGTTCTTATAAGATGAAAATGCAAACAACTGATCAACATTTCTACAGTAGGCAATCGGCGCTAGGGAAAACACAACAAAAACCCATTTTAAAATCTAAGACATAATTAGGGTTTAAGGGTTTAACCCAATGAAAATATAGTCTCAAAATAAATCCGATAAAACATGCAATTACCCAAAAAGATATAATCTTTCAGCACAAATACACAAAATAAAACGAACCCAGATTATGATTTCACATAAGAATCAGAACACAAGCAGAAAGAACCAATAAAACATGCAATATAACAAATTGCAAAAAAAAATAAAAGGAAATTAATTACGGATTTAAATTAAATTAAATTAAATTGAACCTGAAATTGATAATGCGATTCCTTACTTCGATTGAATTTGTGTTTAAGGTATACGAATTAGAAGAATAGGCGGGAAAATTAGTGAATTTAGAAGAGAAAATTGAAACAGAGGAAAAAGGGTTTTTTTTGTTTTCTCTGAGTTTTGTGGGTTGAAATGTGGAGGTCAGAGGAAGATTGAGAATTGACAAGTGGGTGGTTGGTTGATGGCCTTTCCAACCAAGCATAAATTCTTTGTCACCGTCAATATCCGTGACAAACTTATTACGAGTTTTAACTCATATTTATCTGCTATAATTAATTCTCGTTTTTCACTCAAATTCATCTTTAATCGATCTTTTTTAAAATTTTATTCTTCGTCTAAACTATAATATATTTAGCCACGTGTCCAACGAGTGTCGGGTGTCCGAATATCGGACACGGGACGACTAATTAAGAGAAGTGTATGTGCTATCTAGACTTATTGTCAACCAAGGGCTAACAAATGGAGTACCAAAGAGTTGATCAAATAGTCCAGACCCGATGAGCTGCTTCGGTTGATCAAATAGGCATGTATACCCGATCCTCAGTCCGACCTGACCATGTAATTGGGCCATCTTTAAGAGGTTAGTTCGGCCCATAATCAGCTCTTATTAACAAGTACTTATCCATTTTCATGGGGGGGGGGGGGGGTAAACTGTAAAAGTAGGTATATTTGAAGGCCCATTATCATGTACTCGGTTATCGGTATACCAAATCATCGTATACCTTGGTTAATGGCAAGGGTTTTTGTTGATTAACTAAGATTTTGGTTGGATATTTATAGGTAGATTTGATATTTTCTAGTTATCAAATTCTTTATCTTTATGAATAATTTTCTAATAAATATCTGGATGGGGTAACACCCTAATAAATTGTGAGAAAATCGTCCACATTGAGAAATTGGGGAGCTTATGTACAATATGTTTAAACCTAACTCTATTTACCAAATTAGTCTCATGATTTTATGCTTAAGTGATGGCAAAAAGGTCCAAACATGTGCATACATTCCATCTTTACAAAGGGTATGTTACGATGATAAATTGATAATAGTTCATCTTGTTACAAACGGTATTAGAACAACCTTGCAATCGTGTCTAACACCCCAAAAAGATTGCAAGAAACTTGTTCCACATCGGCATTTATGATATGTTTACAAGTGAGTGCACATTTTCACCAACAACATCAGTAACAATGCATTGTGCTCTGGTCATACAAATTAAAATGGTTCAAAGATGAACATTGAATCTTTAGGTATGTTATCATCATGGCAACGGATCGAGTGGTTTTACGAGGTCATATTATTGAGGTCATGAGCCCTTAGGTCAGATGATGAATTGGTACAGAACGAGTTATTATCTCAATCAGGTCATTTGAATCACGTCAATATTTATGATGGGTCTTTCGGTCTTTCCTCTAGATGACTAAGGGGGCGTTTGGTTAGGGGTCTAAAAGAAAGGGAAAGGGAAACAAAGCTACTCATTCCCTTTGTTGCTGTTTGTTTGACACAAACAAAGGGAATGCAACTCCCTTCCTTACCCCTCAATCCATCTAATTCCTTACCCCCACACCCCCTAGGGTATGAGATTTCATTACCCTTGTTACCCTTCAACCACTTTTTCACCTACCACCACACTTGCAACTACCACCACAATTGTCACCACGCACCAAACCACCCCCATGACGCCACCGCCACCACCACTACCACCGTCACCACGACACCCCCACCACCGCTGCCGCCATGACACCCTCACCACCATCACTGTTATGACACCCCCACCACCATCACCGTCGTGGCCACCGCCACCACCAAGACATCTCTATCACCACCATTGCCACCACCGCCATGACACCCCCACCATCATCAACGTCGCGACCACCACCGCCACCACCAACGTCGTCGCCATGACACCCCACCACCGCCACCACCGACATGACACCCCCATCACCACCACGGCCATGACATCTCCACTACCATCACCACCGCTAGTATGTACGTGGTTGTTTGTGGTAGTGTATGATGATAGTGGTAGGAGTGAGTGTGAATGAACCATTAGTTGCCTTTCTTGGTGTAACCAAACAACTAATTAAATTTTAGGTAATCCCTTTCCTTTCCCCCTCTTACCCTTTCTTATTTCCTTTCTCTTTCCCTTTCTCTAACCAAACGCCCCCTAAATACTTACTTGTAATCTCGACGATAGAACAAAGAAATGAAGATTGGTACATGATATAGGTAGCACCAAAACGGGCACAGACACGGATACGACACGGAGACGTGACACGGCATGTTATGAAATTAGGACACAGGACACGTTATTTAAATTTAATAAAATATACATTTAATAGTTATAGATGTTTGATTTTATTTTTGTAAAAGTATTTGATATTAATTTTAAATAAGTGAAACTAAAACTTGATCTTGATAATAACTCATTTTCATTTCTCATCAGAACCAATATTCATTCTAATTAATCTTTTTCGATGGCGCATTTCTCGTTTGAAGAACATCATTCACCCGAATGATGACCAAATACCGTGAACACACAATGAACACGGCTCAAATACCAGCATGGACACGTCGGACACATGTTACCCAAATAAATATAGAAAATTAGACACGATTTTGTAGATGTCCAACACATTTTAGAGTGTGTTCGTAAAGTATTGACGTCGAAAACTGTATGACTTATTACTACCATGGTGGACAATAGACAAGTAAACACTAAACATGCAGAAAGAAATACGCAACTACTAGGATTTGAAGCATTGTCAGAAGAAGAGACCAATGCTACTATTTTACATGTGAAATTTCTAAAGATATTACAAGTGTCCCATAACTATAGAATTTCATCAAGGGTAAACATGTTTATTCTAAAGGACCATGATATGTGGCACATTATCAATTGACACTTATTATTATTGTCTACCCAACAAAAATAAATATCTTTAGTCAACAATTGACACGCTTAGATGTTGACAACATCTAATATGCCTTCTTTTTTTTTTTTTTTGTTGTGACGAGGGAACCCGCAGCCGCTACCTTCGGTGCGCACTGGGTAAATCCGCGGGTATATGTAATAGCCTGTAAACCACATACACCAGGTAAACCACCCGAGGGTGACAGGCTCGAAGTCTATTTAGGCATGGACTCGGGCCAAGAATGCTCCGCAAGATTTTGCTCTTGGGAAGGCTTGAACCCGGATCTCCTAGGAATTTCACCCAGGTTTTAACCACTAGACTCCACCCTTGCGAGCCTTCTTTACTTGTATATTTGTATGGTTTGTTTGTAAAGTCATCAACTTTGCAATTTCTATGCAAAATGGCAAGTATCTTTGATTATCATGGTGAGTTTGACTCAAAATATTCATCTATATTGATCTTTTCAATGTTTCTAGATTCTAGTTGGGGTTGTATTGATGTTTTAGATGGCTATTATTCATGATTTGAAGGGAAGAAAATGTGTATTTTTACATAGGCATAAATTTTCATCTATAATCGATATATTTGTGTGAGTTTATAACGGGTCGAGTATTATTCATGTGGGTAGATAGAGATAAAAGCAAGTACCTAATACCTAGTATTTGATCAACATATTCTAATTAGCAAATTTGGTAATTTGCAGATTAATAATTGTTTTTTTGGTGAATGAAGTAATTTTCCTATTTTAGAAATCGTATATGCCAATCAGTAATGTTTGGTGTCAGCATGTTTTCCCTTGCAAAATAGCACATTGACCTAAATATATTGTTGTTTTGATAAGTTATTTACCAAACATCAGAATTGGTACATAGTGAAAATGTTAAATCATCTAATTTTGGAGTTTGTGGTAATAACAACTTATCTTGGTAAAAATCATCCTTCAGATTTTGTACATCCTTTAAATATACTTAACTATTAAATGTACTTAACGGGATATCTTTAAAGACATATATTCTCGACAACTTGATCTTTACAAAACTATATAAATAAACAGATGGACTTTTGACAAGTATTATAATAAAAATCTATTTCACACCCCAAAATATTTGCTCTTATTAGGCTTTATAAAATGCAAAATAAACAATTCAACTGTTTCACTCAAATAACTAATTAAGTCAATAATATTAGTAAAGATATGAAAAATTGGTGTTAATTGTGTAAAATGACCATACTGGAACAAATAAGTTATATGAATAAGTCTTGCCAAAAGATCATGTGGTAAAAAAAAACCAACAATAATACCGTAAGATGAATAATAATACTAGTCGTGACTTACGAGTCACGGCCAACAAAAGGATTAATTACTCACATTAAGGATATTTTAGGAATATTTTTTTCCTTCTAATTAAGGAAACCACGAGGACAAATTCAATGCCAACTGGATTTAAAGAAATTTAATCATACAAATTACAATTAAATACGGATTTTCATATATGCTATAAGTTTTTTTTTCCTTTTCCGGTTGTAAAAAAAGGTTTACTGAAACCCAGTCTTAAACCCAGTACGCTAAATTATGGTAACTACTAGGACAAAATTATACTCGTATGCCATAAGTTGATCACCAAACAACTAAGAGAAAAAAAAACACCAATCACAAACCTCCAAGAAACCAAATTTGCTGAACTACCTTCCACATTGTACTCTTTAACAATCTTTTTCTCTTTTTATTCAAAAAAAAAACTTTGCGTTTGGTACAATAATAATAATAATAATAATAATAATAATTCCAGTACGTTACATCTTACAACCCGGCTCAATTATTTGCGATTTTGCATGATTCAACAACATTATCAGCTGTACAAGAAAAAAGAAAATGATCGACCTTATACAAGGGCATGTAACACAATAACAGGACATGATACCAAGACTCGATACCCGCCTGATGTCTGAAGGTCGTTTCATTTTCCTAAAAAGAATAATATGTCAAAAAAGTGAATTTAATCAGAAAGATAATCAGAAAGATATTTTAAGTTTCTCTTAATTATGAACAGATGAATCTACTGAATCTCCTAAGTTCAACTACAATTATACTAATGTTGTCTTTGCTTCCCTTAGCTATTGCTAATTCGACGAGCAATGCAGCCGCGATTTCCGCTCTGGTACTTCGTTTGCATCTTTCGTCCATCTCTTCGTGCGATTTTCGTCTTATTTTTCCGGTTAGGCATCGACGAACCACGTTACAAGCGACTTCGTTTGTGATCACGTCCCATAGACCGTCGCTTGCTAGTATCAAAAATTCATCGGCCTCTGTTCTTTGGCTAATCGTTATCTCTGGAGTCGATGATACGTATGGCTTCAGGTAATGATCACCTGTGAACAAAATCGTAAATATTAACTAATATTCGCGTTTTGTACCTAAATTAGGTCACTATGAGTCATTATTTTAGTATCAGGTCATTTTCAGTAAATTGATACAAACGAAGACCATTTTACAGGACATAAAATTTATGTAGTAACGGATAATTTTACGTAAACAATGCATACCTATAGATCGTGAAGTAGCCAGAACTCCGAGGACACGATGCCCATTCCAATTGATAACCCGACCACCGGCAGCTTCAATTCTCGCTAACTCATCCGGCCTATCAGGCTAACAAAAAAGGGTCCAACGTTAGCATTCAACACTCGGACAAGTGTAATCCGTACAATAAACGCAATTAAAAGCGTCCGTCCGTCGTGTCGAGACGCGGGGACCAAAGTAAAGTCATAACTATTAGCCAGACATACAACAAATGGAACATGCAAGCCGATAATTGTTTGATTATACGCGTCGAACAATGCATGGTTAAGAGTCTTAAATGAAAGGGACAAGAGACTAGATTGCATAAAATCTTTCTTGTTATTCTTCTTCAAAGAATTGGGACCAATTGACATTATTGAATGATCTTCAATGACAAATAATACCATACCAATCCATTATGATGACGACGACAACGACGACAATAACAATAACAACTAGTTATGTTAATTAGACTCTTGTCTTAGGCCCCGTTTTAAGGAACCGATGACATAATCGTCTATTATAGGGATACAAATTATGAAATGAATACAAGTGAATATGTGAATGTGATTAACTGTATACTGGATTATTAGCATCCACGGAAAATGATCAAATCAACTATTGAACAAAAGATCGATCACCCTGAGTGACTAAAAATGGCTTGGGAGACGTCACAAACTTAGCCACGTTTATATTAATCAACATATACCAATAGATAGTAGATCGTAATTTAAAATAATCATATCTCCTTAGAGATCTTATTAGTGATCAAATCAAATCATAGAAAATTCCTTCCAAAATCAAAATCTCTAGAGATCTAAAACAAGCCAATTTTATACTCCGGTATAGGCCAGGTGTGATCTATAAGCGTTATCACAATTTTTGAACGTAATTTACAAAAACATACTCGTCGTCATGACTTTACCGGTTAAGCTGAAACTAAGTTTTCTTTTAATTGTCTTGATAGAAAGGCACCAATAATTGCCATTTTCATGTGACAATCTGCCTAATTGTTGGTCACAGTCTTACGTGTTTTCTTTAGAGAATATTAAGTGTTATGTTTTCATAGCTTTCTATCTGATTTAGGTGGAAACCTTACCAAATTACGTGTTTTTTTTAGATCAGATGTACTTTCTGTTGGAAAAATATTCCCCCTTCACCGTTTCGCTTCATAATATTATCGTAAATTCCCATTTAAAACCGTCTTAAACAAGACCTTATTGTAACTATAATCAATTATACACTAGACTAGATCTCGAAATTCTTCCTAGCTGTTATCTCATATTCTGAGAGACGGAGTACTTCCTTTGTTTTGGTCATTTAGTTATATACTAAGTATGTTCCTTCAAATATAGAAAGTATCTAAAAAAAACTCTATGGTTCAGAAATAATTCTATACACTCTTATCCAATGACGGTTCCCGATTCTCAGAACCTTCTGAACATACTATTAGACGGTTTTATCTTTTCAAAATGCTAAAACTATCGTTTCATATCCTCTCTAATCTCTATAGTAAGTAACCAGGGGGATTGTTGTTGTAATACTGCATATCGAGGATTAATGTTGACGAGATTTAAACCTAAATTCTGGATAACGAAACATAACACCACCAAATGTAAAAAAAAAAATAATACTGAAACTCAATACCACCCAATTAGGTCAAAATTATTACCTTATGATCAAACGATAACGGGACAGCAACACCAGCACGACAAATAACCGCTCTCGAATCACCACAATTAGCAACAACAACAACATCCTCGTTAACCACCGCAACAACCACCGTCGATCCAACCGTCATTTCCTCCACCTCCTCGATTCTCCCACCACCAACACCAACTTCTTTATCCATCCTCTCAAAACACCTCCCAAACGCGTCCTCCCACTGCCACGTGTCCCTCTCCCTCTCCCCCTCCCCCATCTCCTCCGATAATATCACGTGCATCCTGTCTTTACACGCTTCCGCCACGTGACTGCCACCGTGTCCATCGTATACTCCGAAGAAATCGTATTTATTCCGGTAACCTCGTTGCACCGTTACTGTATCCTCCATTTCTCGCCTCCTCCCCATCACCGACACCGCCCCGTGTGCACCGCACGTGGTTGTGGGTCCCGCTGTTGCTTCCACCATAGTATCATACACGACGTCGTTTTGGAGTTGGTGTTCTTTGCACGTGGTTTTGAGTTTGTTGATTTCGATTCGCCTTCGACGCGCCGTTTTGGCTTTTTGTGGGTCGATGGTTGTCGTCGAAGACGAAGGGATTATCTCCGGTTGTGTGAGTTCTCGTACCAGTGTCATCATATCATGTAAAAACGATCGATCTCGCTTATAACCGTTGTAAGTTACGACGAACGGAAGATTAAGAGATGATTAATTAAGAAATGTTAAAGAAGGTAGGAGTAATGGTTATGATAATAATGAAGGTAGTGGGAAATGTTTTTGACACCAGCGTTACACGTTCATTTATATAGGAATTATTTATGGCGGATTGGTAGGGGTGCATCGTCAGCCGTTAGATGTCATAACTATATAGGATATGATTTGTTATTTATTTTTTATTATTTGGTTAGTTTTTTTATAAGACGGTTTTATATATTAACTTTTTTGATATTATTTTGATTGTAATATCAATGATTTAAAGACTAAGTTTTTAGTGATCGTTTTTTTTAACGTTTGCTCTTAAATTGAATGGAAAACTGAAAAGATTTATAAGATATTTTGAAAAACGTTTTTTTTTCCAAACGTGCATTAATGACAAATGTTAACAAAACATAAATGAAAAATTTGAGAAAAAAATATCTGTCTTTAGGGATTTTTAGGAAAAAAATGTCTTATTAATTATGATAAAAGTTAGTTTATATTTATTATAATCGCTCTGTTAAATTATATGAATTTAAATTATACTTCTTGACAATTTTTATTACTTTTGTTTAGTAATTTTTTTTAATAATAGATTTGTTCATAATATTACAACTTTTACAATGTAATTTGAAAAGACTTTTTTTTGGGAAAAATACTACTTGTTTTGTCTCATATTTTATAAATTTGTCGCTTTAAATTCGTTTTTTGGGGAAGAAATTCATAGGAATACGGTAGTTTATTGATAATAATTGAGAAAAAGAAATATATATCGGAGGTAGTACCTCTAATTTTTTAGTTTTGAGCATATATGTAATTTTTTTTAAGCTAATTACCTCAAATTTTATTTATTTTTGAGCAAATGAGTATTTTTTGGAGCATATTAAAATTTATAAGTTAGATATTAGTTTTTCTCCGTTATAACTCAAATTCAACTAAACTGATATGTAATATTTTTGAGTTTTATTATGATTTTTTAGAGTTTAATGTTTAAATAAATAAATTCCAAAACTTTAAAGAAAAAAACTCATAACTTCTAAAACAAAACTCAAAAGCTTTACTAGAATAATGCTCAAAAACTATAGATTTGGGGGTAATACATCGGATGTACCATCCACTTACTGATACTAATTCAATAATTATAGCATCAACAACATTTTAAGGTAATACATTAGACTGGAACTATCACGATAAGTAAATTATTATACCTTTAAATAGCTCATAGATATAAACAATTTTCGTTTAAATTATTTGTCTATATTTAACTAAAATTTAGTTTATAAACCAAAAAGAAGTAATAAACTCAAGGAAGAGATAAACGAATAATGAAAAATAAATTTAAAATGTAAACAAAATTAAGGTTGTCAATTAGGATAAAAAAATACGAGAAGAAGAAAAATAATTGGATGTACCTCATACTTTAATTGTTTTTGAATATATGAATATTTTTTTCTGAGTTTATAACCTCAAACTTTATCTATTTTTGAGCATGTGTATTTTTTTTCAGACCTTATTAAATTTATAAGTTAAATTTTTATTTTTATTTTACGTCAAAACTGAGGTTTAGTTTAAGTTTATATTGTAATGTTTTTGAATTTATTGCAATTTTCTTAGCTTAATATCTTAATAACTAAACTCAAAAACTTTATAACAATATTTATAATTTTTAAAACAAAATTCAATAACATTATTATAATGCTCAGAAACGATAAAACTGGTGGTAATATGTTGGATGTGTGATTGATCCACTTACTGAAAAAACGCTATTTTTTAGTCAATCACAATTTAAATGATGACGGTTGACATATTTACTTAAAAAGGATGTGGAGATGAAAAAAGAGTGTGGCAATGAAAAAGAGGTTGCGAGACATCTATCCCTATAAAAGGAATAGAATTTGAGTGAATTTGATTGGTTCCTTCAAATAAGCAAAAAAACTAGAGGCGGCAATTATTGACTACGACCCGAAAACACGACACGAACCCGACACGAAATTAGCGGGTTCGGGTCAAGGTGTTTCAACCCGTTTATGTAATTGGGTTGACACGAACACGACTCGAACTTATATGGGTCGGGTTAGGGTTGGGGCCTTGCGACGACACGAACCCGACACGAATAACCCAATAATTTAAATAGTTTATGATATATCCATCTAAATGGGTATAATCGGGTTATGTTATTTTGAATTTGAAATAAGATATGAAGATTGTCTATTCTTGCTGTAAATTTTAATTTTGAATGTATTATATTTATATATATGGGTTGGATGGGTTATACGGGTTTAATGGGTTGAAATTGATCTGTTAAAACTTAAATGGGTTACACAAGTCGGGTTGGGTTATTGAAAAAATAAATGGGTTGGGTTAGGGTTGATGCATGCAACCCGTTTATCTAATTGGGTTGGGTTAGGGTTGAGGGGGTCATGACCCATTTAATGGTGACACGAACACGAACCCGACACGACCCAACCTGTTTGCCAGGTCTAAAAAAAACCACCCACTAACTCTTATTTTGATTTAATTTCCTTCACTCCTAAATTCAGAATTATCATTCCTAATTACATAATCGATTACCGTATTATATTTCGTCATTGTCATAATAAAATACGATACAATCAAATTATTGTTCATCAAAAATATAAATAATAGTATACAACATTTCAATAAAATACGATATAGAACGGTTCAAAAAATAAATTTGGAAAACAAAAAACAAAAAATATATTATATGGTCGGAATTTTTTTGGATAGCTAGAGAGTCGAACCAATAATAATTTGGGTTAATTACGATGGTTAAAAACTTAAGATTTGAACAACAATTATATTTTCATATCTATATATATATTCGTATTATGCTTAAAACGGACCAGTTCTACTTCTCATGGGTATATAGGACAAATATTTTACTTTTATATTATCGTATTATCCTACATATATATTTGACCCCTCCTAAACTTAAACGAATGACGTCGTCCTAAATAAATTTGTGTATATTTATAAAGTCAAGCTAATGCGTTGTTTTTGCTTACGTCTAAGTTAAGTATCTAAATGCTATTCAGTTTTAAATCGATATAACTATAATACTTAAATCATATTTTTATTAAAGATATTGAACTCATTAATTTTTTTGATTTTAGTAAAATTCAACCCGTGCATTCTTGCACGGGCGTAAAACTAGTTTTAAATTAAGGCGAATTTCCTGAAGTTGGTTGATGTGACTGGTAAAAGCTCTCATTTATTAAACTAATGGCACTACAAAACAATGTTCTCTTTGCGACGGAATTTTCCGTCGCAAAAAGGGTGAAATCCGTCGCAAATGATGTTTTTGCGACGGATTTGCGACGGACTGCGTCTGTCCCATTTTTTTGTCGCAAAAAGTTAATTTGCGACGGATTTTTCCGTCGCAAATTATTTGCGACGGATTGACCACATTTTGCGACGGATTGACCTTGACCAGAAGTCAAGGTCAGTCAAGATTTGCGACGGAAAATCCGTCGCAAAGAGGACCATTTGCGACGGATTTTCCGTCGCAAATCTTGACTGACCTTGACTTCTGGTCAAAGTCAGTCAAGGTTTGCGACGGAAAATCCGTCGCAAATGGTCCTCTTTGCGACGGATTTTCCGTCGCAAACCTTGACTGACCTTGACTTCTGGTCAAGGTTTGCGACGGAATTTCCGTCGCAAATTGAGACATTTCCGTCGCAAATACCTGTGTGATTTTCCGGTTTCAGCCGTTTTTCCAGCTCCCCATTTCCATTGAAATGATTCATTTTTTCCCTTTTGCATGATCTGTAAACCTGCAATTTCAGAAAAACGACCCAGCAACAAAAACTTGTCGGAGACAAGGGTTTTTAATATCTCTTTTCATAACTAATAAGAAAGTTTTACAAATGATAATCCAACTCAAAACTAAACATAGTCCGCGGTACATCAACTAAACAACCTAATGAAATCTATCTAACAGTCGTGTCGGTGGGCTGTGGGGTGGCGAAATGACTGGCCGCCCTAGCATTGTCGCCGCCATCATCGTCAAAGTCGCGTCTCGGCTGAGAAAAGCCTCCCGGGTTGCAGCTCTGAGTAGTGAACTGCGCCCCATGTTGACTTAAGTATTCTTCAATTGCCTTCAGCCTTTGGGATGTCTCGAGCTCGTTTTGTCTTAGCTGAGCATTCTCTCGAAGAACTTTGCCGAGGATACCTGCAATGAATAGTCAAACATGATATTATATTCATTTAGTAAACGGTTAAATAATTGGTTAGTCTTAAATTTTAATAAAGTATAAAATACAAACCTGGGTTGTATTGTGACTGGGTCCCAGCACTTGAGTGGCGACGACGCTCGTAAAGGACTGGGGCTGCATTTCCCATACCGAGTATCAACCCTTTCTTGTTGAAACCGCCTACTTCTTCGAAGTAGATCTCGTTGTCGTCGATATCTTGCTCCGGGATCCCTTCACTTATCATTTTGTTCTTTCTTGAAAAGACTTTTTCCTACAAAACAAAAATAAAATGTTATTAGTATACGTTAATTAATTAGTAAACCAAATTACTAAAATATAAAGAAAAGTTTCTGTTAACTTACAAATAGTGCTTTGGGTTTCGTTGATAGCCAACCCTTCTTGGCATTCTTTTTTGTCCTCTCAAGCAACTTCAAGGCCGATGGTACATCCCTCCCATCTTCTCCAGCCTGCAATTTAAATCCAACGACACATGTTGAAAAAACATTCAATATTGTCAAAGGGTGAAAATTATTGAAGACAAGAAAAATGAGGTAAAAACTAAACAATTACCATTTCATCCATCATTTGTAGGGTGTTTTTACGACCCATTATGTGAGTACCTAAGGCCTTGCCTTTCTCGGTACTTCCCGACATCCGGTTGTTCTTGTTTTTGTCGGATTTCTCTTGGAATTTTGGATCGTCCTTTCTACCCTTCAGTTGTTCAAAAATATCCGCCGGTATCCACTGCGGCCTTTTCTCCGTTGGTTTCTGCATAGCCTGGTGGATTCTTTTGCGAAGGCGGTCTTTCATCATGTCTTCCCACGCCGACCTAACCGCTGCTCTATCACGAGGGTGAAAGGTAACTTTTTTCTGTTTCAAGAAAAAAGATAGTTAAATAAATATGAAACAATAAATAGGTAATAAATAATAAAACGGAAATAGGTAGTAAACAGTTAATAAATACCTCAAACCAATTCCACCACTCTTCCTTAATGGCATCCGACGCTGCTGACCAGTTGGGCGCATACTCCTTGTAGTTGCAAATAATGGTCTGTGTTATAAGAGTAGAAACGTCTTTGACACAATCCCATACTTCATTGCCTGTTAACCTCTTCGCAGCAACATCGTGCTCAACTTTCCCTTTTCTAAAATGCACCTTATCGTTACGAAAAACATGATTACTGTCTAAAAACTGTCGATGACAATCAAACCAACTCCATTTTTTCCCATGTTGTAGCCAAATTGACTTAGTCTCATTTTTCATACAATATGGACATGCATGCTCACCTTGAGTTGTCCAACCAGATAACATGCCATATGCAGGAAAGTCGTTGATCGTCCATAGGAGTGCGGCTCTAAGATCAAAGTTTTGCTTCAGAGAAACGTCATAGGTTAAGATCCCCGTCTCCCATAATTGCTTCAACTCGTGAATAAGAGGCTGCAAATAGACATCAAGGTTTTTCTTTGGATTGTGGGGACCGGGAATAAGTAATGTTAAGAGCATAAACTGTCTTTTCATACAGAGCCAGGGTGGTAAATTGTATGGAGTAAGTATCACCGGCCAACATGAATATTGCTTCCCGAATTGACTAAACGGTGCGAAACCATCAGTGCAAAGTCCAAGACGGACATTCCTAGGCTCAGATGCAAAATCAGGATGCAGCCGGTCAAACTGTTTCCAAGCCTCCCCGTCACTTGGATGAGACATTGTTCCACTAACACGAGGGTTTTCATAATGCCAACGCATTTCGCCCGCGATGTGCTTTGTGGCATAAAAGCGTTGCAACCGTGGTCCTAATGGAAAATAAGTTAAGAACTTTTCGGGAACTCTTTTGCCATTTGCATTTTTCTCTAATTTGTACCTATTCGTACCACATTTTCTGCACTTATCAAGGTGAGCGTCGTCCATCCAGAAAAGCATACATCCTACCGAGCAGGCATCTATCTTCTGATGGGGAAGTTGAAGAGCTTTAAGAACTTTTTTGGTTTCGTAGTAGTTACGCGTCATAAGATTATTTTCAGGAATCATATCTCCGATATATGACGCAAAACCATCTACACATTTTTCAGCTAAGTTGAATTCACATTTTAAAGTGATCAACCTTGAAGCCGACTGTAGCAATGTCATACGACTTCCTACGTAAAGAGGTTGTTCGGCATGTTTTAGCATTTGGAAAAAAGCTAATACATTAGGATTTGGAGATTCATCGACCACCTCGGCGTTTAGAGCATCTTCCCTAATTTGATCAATAATGCTATCACGTAACGCATCTTCTACCATATCCCTATAAGGATTGTCGGAGTGCATTGATGAGCTTCCCTCTTCCTCAACGGAGAATTTCTCTCCGTGACACACCCAATCGTAGTAGTTATCACAAAACCCTCTCAAACCAAGGTGTTTCCGTACTTCTTGCTCAACTAAATACTTTGTATTCTTACACTTAGAACATGGACACCTAATTTCTCTATTCCTAACGTATTCGTCTTGATGCTTAACATAGTTAATGAATTCATTAACACCAATTACGAAATCCTGCCTTATTTTTTTCCTAGAATCCAACCTTTCATACATCCATTTTCTTTCTAATCTCTTCATAGTCTACATATTTTAACAAACAATAACAACAACTAATTAACAACAACAATTAAATAACAACTACATATATATATATAACAACAACTAACAACAAAAACTAGTTAACAACTTATTAACAACAATAACAACTGCATATATAACAACTACTAACAACAACAAAAACAACAACAACAACAACAACAACAACAACAACAACAACAACAACAACAACACCAACACCAACAACAACACCAACACCAACACCAACACCAACACCAACACCAACACCAACACCAACACCAACACCAACACCAACACCAACACCAACACCAACACCAACACCAACACCAACCTGCAAAAAAAAACAATTTACATATATTGGTCTGGGGTCCTTATCTCTCCAGCCTAAACCCATCTTTGAATCTTTCATACCATTAGTAAACACTCTTATATTTTCTTAATTGTAATGAGACAAAAATTGGGCAGCACTTCCCTATTGTTCTCCAAATACATTATATAGAATGTATTTCGAGAACAATAAGGAAGTGTTGCCCAATTTTTATTTCATTACAATCAAGAAAATATAAGAATGTTTACTACCTAAATGGCATGAAAGATTCAAAGACAGTCCCAAAACGGGGACTATTCAACAATTACACCTAATGTGTAATTATTGAACGGGTACTATTCAAGAATATTCTAAACAAATCAACAACACTAACAATCAACAAGAATGCAAATTTTATATCAAAAAACAATCGTCCTAAACATCTTAACAACAATATGCGACGGATTTGGGACGAAATTAGCTACTAACCTAATATCACTAACCACCTAACAATACTAACTAAACTAATCAAATAACAATTAAACTAAACTAACTATTCTTAATAACAATAAAAAACAATAATACGGAATTTGCGACGGAATTTTGCGACGGACTAAAAATAACTAATTAAGACGGTACATAAATAACGAAAGTTAGTATACATACATTAAGAGAAATGGAGAATGAAGAAGTAAGTGGCGGCGGCAAGGTGGCAGCGGTGTGGTGGCGGCGGCGGTGAGGTGGCAGGGAGAAGAAAGGAGAAGGAGAGGAAGGAGGAGGAGGAAGGAAGAAGAGAAGGAGGGATACTCCGGCGGGTTGGCCGGCGGGTTGGCCGGCGGTGTCAGGGGGTGGTGGGGTGGGGGGTGGTGGCGTCGGGGGTGGTGGGTTGGGGTGGGTTGTTGTCGTCGTCGAAATCGCCAATTAGGTTTTAGAATAAATTGAAATCGATTTGGGGGAAAAAATAAGACCCGCGGGGTCTGTATAAAAAAAGTTTGCGACGGAAATTTGCGACGGATTTTCCGTCGCAAATCTGGTCCAGGTCAAACATTGACCAGATTTGCGACGGAAATTCCGTCGCAAACATTGACTTTTGCGACGGATTTTCCGTCGCAAATCTGGTTAATGTTTGACCAAGACCATGTTTTTGTCAAGTTTGGTCAATGTGTTTGCGACGGAATGTCCGTCGCAAAAGTCAATATTTGCGACGGACTTTCCGTCGCAAACTTTCCCGCCATTTGACTTTCACTTCGCGGGTCTGGGAAATTTAGGTCCGTCGCAAAAAAAAAATCCGTCGCAAAATCCGTCCCAAACACGTATTTGCGACGGATTTCTAGTCCGTCGCAAAATTTCCGTCGCAAGTGAGATACTTTTTTGTAGTGTGGTTAGAGATTCGATTTTTGACTTTTCTGAATGAAAAAAACCGAACTTAAAATAATCTAACAAGTAAGTTGTTTTTTCTAACTTAAAAAGATTGTTCCAACCGTTGAAATCGGATAAATCCCTATTAAAACTGAAGAAAATTAAGGTCATGTTTGGTAAACAACATATTGAGAGAAATTAGTAGATTTCGGCATAATTAGTAGGTTGACTAGCTAATCAATCTACTATTTTCATGCGTTTGGTAAACATCATATTCTGACAGCATATTGGTCGGAATCTACTATTTTTGAATATGCTGTTAATAGCAAATATTCAAACATCATTCCTTAATCTGCTAATTTAATCTAATAATTAAACATGTTACTAAAATCTATTAACCATGTTTTACTAACTGCTATTTGCCAAACAGTGTTTAAGGGAGAATTTAACAAAATGAAATAAGATTAATCGCTAAGAATACTCTGAATTATGATGTTTTGCTCAAAATACTCTGAACTCTATTTTAACCACCAATATAACCAACTAATGCTCTCATCCGCTTTTATTACTCCCTCCATTCATTTCCACTTGGTACATTTGCTTTATGCACGGGTTTTTACGCATTGTTAAAATATTAATAAAAGTACAACAAATAGGTGTAAAATGTAGTAATGTGTTGAAAAAGTGGGCCTTAATAGTGTTTTTATAGTATTATAGTATTAAAAGTACAACCAAATAAGGAAAGGTGCAAAGTGGATTCGAATGGACCGAAATGGAATAGGTGCAAAGTGGATATGAATGGAGGGAGTATAATATATGACCTACTAGCTGCTAAATAAGTGAAGAGCTAACCCTTCTTTAACCCGTCTTTCTCTTTTTACTTCTCCGTTAATCTATTCACCTAATCACACCATTAAAACATGCTATAATGCTCGGTCATTGGTGCCTGTTGCCTAAACAATGCTCGGTCATTGGTGTCTCTTGCCTAGGCCATGCTCGATCATTGGTGTTTGTTGCCATGCTCGGTCATTGGTGCCTGTTGCCTAGGCAATGCTCGGTCATTGGTGCTGGTTGCATTTAACAAAGTAACAATTACTATTCAAAGCAAACGAGGACATTAGTTGGTTAAATTTTAAAACAAAGTAGAGTATTTGAGCAGTTGACTAACGAGGACATTAGTTGGTTAAATTATTGGTTAAAACAAATTAGAGTATTTGAACAGTTCACTCGTAAATTGGAGTATTTTTATCCATTAATCCAATGAAGTGAGGAGGAAAACGGGAATAAGAGCATCCACATTGAAGAGGATCACCCATCCTCTTAGATGAGAGAGAATGCTAAGAGGATGTCCTCTTCAATGTGGAATCAATATTAATCATCCTCTTTGAAGGAGGAAGAGGAAGACTTCCTCTATTTTTAGAGGAAGTACAACCTTGTCCCTTGTGTCCAACCCCCAATAGGATTCATGCATGTAATTTTTATTTTACATAATTTTTATTAAAATAAATGTATAAAATTTGCAAGTGGAATAATTTTACGTTTTTTGTATATTGTACTGTAATAATTTTACGTTTTTCGTATATTGTACGGTAATAATTTTAAATTTTTCGTATATTGTACGGTAATCATTTTACGTTTTTCTTATATTGTACGCTAATAATTTTACGTTTTTCGTATATTGTACGTTAATGATTTTACGTTTTTCGTATATTGTACGGTAATGATTTTAAGTTTTTCGTATATTGTACGGTAATAATTTTACGTTTTTCTTATATTGTACGGTAATAATTTTACGTTTTTCGTATATTGTACGGTAATAATTTTACGTTTTTCGTATATTGCATGTTTGAATTTTCGTTACTAATATTTCATTTGATGTCTTTTTTTAATCCGTTTGTAATTTATTTGTAACATATTTTATTTGATAACGGCATCAATGTTTTTTAGTAAGAACTTTTTAATTTGTAAACAAATGATTCAAAAGAAATAAAACATATCAATTAATATTAAGAGAAAAAATATATTAAAATATGAAAGAGGAATGAAAGAGGATCCTCTTTGATGTGAAGAAAAAAAATAAAAGAGGATGTGTAAGAGGATGAAATTAGTGGAAAATGATTTAAATGAAAGAGAATATGAGGTGTCAAAAAGTTAGTGGAAAAGAGAAAAAATAAGAGGATGAAACCATCCTCTTCAATGCACATGCTCTAAAACGAAAAAGATTGTGACTATTGGATGCGGCGGTCACTGCTGGGGAAACGAACCACAACAGCTGGAAAATAGAGGAACAGGACGTGGACGGCCAGGATTAAAAGACGAAACACGTGGTGATAAGATCCAAGGGTGCAATGATATGGAACGAGAAAAGTGTGGGTCCCTGGTAGATATTTGGGTTTAAAACGTGGCGTTGCGGTAGTCGTGAGGATCTTTTGCTTTTCCTTTCTTTCGTTTAGGTTAGACGGGGTGGGAGGATCTACTACCACTACCAATCTACCACTATTCTTGTGGTAATTTTTAAATGTGAAGTGGGTAAAAAAATGATGCAAATTTTTATTTTAGATGTACTGTTTTTTCGTTTGAAATAAGATGGATTAATTGTAATTATTTTTATTAAAAATGTGGTGACATTAATCCGTTTTATTTTGATCGATATGAAGGAAGAATTTCTGAAAAAATGCTGAAATGTATCAATTTTTTGTTTTACTTAAGTTATTTGTTTTAGAGATTAAAAAGTTAGTAAATGCTTGTTTTATTGTCTCGGAATTAACGTGAATGGTGAATTATATGGTGGTATTAAAAAATTTATGTTCTTTTTTATTTAATTTTAAAGCGAATTTTTTTAGTCCAGTTAAAATTTGGTTTTTTTTTTAACTTCCTTATTTATTTTTTACATAAAATTAGTTCCTTAAAATGCACTTTTATCAAAAATTGCTAGATTGGCTAAGTCACAATCAAATAAGTTCAAAAACCGACCGAATAAATAGCTTAGGCTCCGTTTGGCAGCGCACTTCAGGTACCTGATTTGCCTGAAGTAGCTTTTTTGCCAAAAGAATCAGGTAGCTTATTTTTTCGGGAGTGTTTGGCAAGTAGCTTATTTGGTTAAATAAGCTACCTGAAATGAAATGCTACATAGGGTAGCATTTTAGATTTCAGGTACCTGATTCTAGGTTATATTACATTTTCACCCTTCAATCTATAATATAGTAAATAATTATTATATCCTTTTCTGTCATTTCACTAAAATAAGCTACCTTTTCAGTTAGTTTGCCAAACCGTTTTTTATATAATCAGTCACCTTATCAGCTCCTAATTTTCAGCTACCTTATCAGCTACCTTTTCAGGTTTCAGGTACCTTTTCAGTTTTCAGGTACCTTTTCAGGTTTCAGGTAGCTTTTCAGCTCGTTTTGTCAAACAGAGCCTTAAGATAGAGTTTTGAAGGAATATTTGATAAAAGTGTGTTTTAAAGGGAGTGGTTTTAGGCAAAAATTATAGAACCAAGTACTTTGAAAAAACTTAATTTTAAAAGAGAGTAATTTTTATTTTACTCTTAATTTTAGAACATTTCTATTCAATTTAACTTCTTTTAATACGGTCTAGTTTGGTTCAACTCATCTATTTACAAATTAATAACCTTTATTTCAGCTACATTCAGTTGAACTTAGTTTCATTAAGTTCAATTCAACTTCGTTTAGTTGAAAAGAATTGGAATTCATTTTGTAAATCGACTCTAATAATTACAGTTCAAAATTATATTGAAAATAAGAAGAATATTTAAATGTTTTTCTTATAAGTGAGTGGCAAAAGTAGTTTTATCTTCAACATTATTATTTGCATAGTTGTAATGCAATTGCTTTTTGTTTCTATTATGGAATTTTAAAGATGAAATTTCAAATCAAGACAAATTAAAGGAATAAATAAATTGTTAATTATTTGCAAAGTTGAGGAGTATTAAGATTTACTTGAAGAATAATGTATGCATGCCCATGCTTCGTTTGTACCTTTTGAGGATAAAGGAATATTTCAATTACAATTTTTTTTATCTCAATTATTTATTTACTTTTAATTAAATATTTCTCATAAAAATATAACAGGTAAATAAATAATTGAATTGAATAAAAAACTGTAAAGCGATTATTTTAGGTGTCATATTATTGTTATCAATCATAATTTTCTTATATATGTAAACTAAAATGGCGCGATTAATTAAATAAATAAATAAAATATGGAGTTATACAATTATGTTTCTTTAAGCTGATTTAATAATGAAATTATAATATTATGATCTCGTATTATATAATTTGGTTTTGAAATAATAATGCAAAAACTTCTTATAGCGACTATTGATATTTTGGAATGTAAGTTTTTTTTTTACTCCACAATAAAATATTATTAAGAAAATTTTCTTATCACCATACATTCAATAAACAAATTAATCGTACTAATATATAAATTAAATTCAAGATTGTACGAGTATTTAAAATCGATGTTGAACAACAAATTTATAATTTAAAACGTTTATTACGATGTGATGTGTATACTTACTTGACCACTCTCAAAATCAAACGGAATTAATGTCCAAAACCGGCAAACGTGGCTTTTAAAACTTAACTTTTGGCAACAATAATAATAAATATTGGAATTGGACTGTCGAACGTAGAATTTTGAATCTTTGATAATTTGCCATAATCATTACACGTGTTGGTATTCAACAAGTTAATTAGAGCCTCGTATAGATTAACGATATTAACGATTAGTCTTCCTTAAAACGATCATATTTATTTTAAACCTAAATGACCATATACTCTTTGATAAACCTAAATCATATAAAACTTTACTCTATTTAGTTATTCTAGGTTTATGACATATATTAGTTTAATCCGTTAACTCGTTTTATTATTTAAGACAGATATATCCGTTTTAAACTATTCCGCATATTTTTTATGCCGGGAATGGAAGGAAATCTTTAGGACCTAAATCGGTTAGGTTCTAGTTATTTGCAGGTGGTCCAAGTTATCTCATTATGCATGCAGCATGCTACAAATGACACAAAAGTACTTTTTTAAAAAATTTTGGTGGTGAGTGTATATTTTTTAAAAGTTGGGATAATTACATTTGTAAAAATAGGACTATACATTTAGATGTATATGATGATCGTCCATCTAATACAAATCTAATTGAGTTATATGCAATTTTTTGAGCTTTTAACAGTATTTTCTTGCACTATAATTTTTTAGTGTTATAATTAAAACTTGCAGGTTTTATATATATTATTTTTGAGTTTCAATATAGTGTTTTGATTTACAATTTTTTTATGAAGAGACTCAGATTCTTTTCAATAAAACTCGTAAATTAAAATATATGTATAAGCTCAAATTCTTTGTTATAAAAATCGAAATTTATACTACCAGATGTATACATCTGGTTGTATAATCCTCTAACTGTTACATTTGTAGCACTAATAAAATTGAGAGAATTTTTTTGTGGCGCGTAATAAATAACCCTTCATTGTATCGGAAGAATGCTAGCTCAAAAGGACCATACTCTTATAATCTTATATGCATTTTGGAATTTTTTGTTCCGTACTCTTTTGGTTCTAGTTATTTACTTACTATTTTTTTATTTAATATTTTATTTAAAGGCAAATAAATAATTGAAACGTAACAATCGCATGCAATATTTGAATTAAGGAAGAAGCTATTACTAGATCGAAACAACGACCATACATTTTCTTCCTCACGTAGTCACGTGTAAAATCATTTAGAAATATTTTTGAGTTAAAATTAGTAAACCTAGTTTATAATAGCGAATGCTGAAGCAAATTTTATTGTCATTATAAAGTACAGTTTTGGGTTATTAAAGTAAAATCTAAACGGAATAAATACAAAAAAATGATCATTATTGAAGGACACGTAATGCATGTAAAATATCAAAAATTGAAATATCACAAAAGTCTTATTTTAAAGGTTGAATGATTGGTTTGGTAAAATATCTATTTTTATTTTATAGAAATTAAATAAAATAAAATAAAATAAAAATAAAAATGAAGATTCTTTGAAGAAAGAAGAATTGTGGATCACACAATTCAAGTTGTCAGATTATAAAAAGGCAACCGGCCAGGTGTTGTTGGTATCGGGTTTTAAGCTAACACCGTCCGTCTTTTTGGACCTCGTACGTATCCCGTCTTATTAATTTGTGTTATTTGTTCCACCTGTTTGTCTACTACATGCCTTCTTTAATTCTTTTTGTTATTCTTCCGTCTCGGTCATTTATTTATGAAAAACAAATAAAAGAAAGCTAATTATTAGTAGGTTGCCTAGGTTGAGCGTATAAAATTAAATTATTTATTAAATACATTTTCAGAATAAGAAGGTAAACAATTAATTGAGACACTTTAAAATGAAAAGTCAAATATTATCCATGTGGACAATATCCGTCACATGCTTAAAACGATAGTGCTGCAAGTAAGAGTTGACTTGGCATACATAATTTAAACGGTATTACGTATAATTAAAAGTTTATCCAATACACACCAAAAAGTAGGAAGCGGGACTTATCCACCTAATTATCCCCATACTCTTATGTGAAGTATGTTGTAGGTACAATGTACATGTTATCAACCTCCATTTGACGATACTCGTAACTTGGATTTCTTGGATTTATCCTTTATACCATTACACTCACAATCTCACTACATAAACATGCTTTTTGTATTCTTACGGGATATACCATTCGGTTTTATCCGGATTCGAGTCCGATAAAAAATGTAGGATCACTCGTGAGTTGGGCAGTAATAAACAATCCCTCGTTACTATTAACACTACAACTTTTACAGGGCTTGAAAAGGAACCGCTCAACCAACCAAAACTTTTAGTTAAGGTAAAACGTAAAATCGGCTTACCAGTCGATTTATCGATTTAAGTACTCTTTAAACGCACATGGTTTGTCAGAAATACCTTGGAAAAGTTTATATATACCACTAGCTAAACATTCAATAATGTTTGTTGTAATATACATTGCTCTTAGCCTTCTTTCAAGGATATTTACAAAAGATATCTATGAAAGTTGGAAGAAAACATAAAAATAGATTCGAGTATCACGTATATGATCATGTATTTGACGCGGATCGGTTTCGATTGGTTCTAATCAATGACAATCACGCACGGGGTTGAGCCAAGTTCTTATTTTAAGGGATCACACACATTCGTGTCAATTATTGTGCATCCCACAACACACCATCGTATCCGAATCCAACACATACAAATGATACCATGTAGAAATTAATCCGACTCGTTATCTTCTCTATCAAGTAACCTCTAATTGAAATTTGAGGTTATATTGGGTGAAATCTTAGGCAGCCATTCAAAGATGGAGGAGTTGTGCATTACTTTTGTATTGGTATGACGGAACAATTACGTGAAACATTTGTACAAGAGAGCCGACGCACACATTTCACTAAAGACGAAGGTATCTGCTTAAGCTTAAGACGAGTCAAGTAATATATATCCCATTTGATCAATAGATAGAAAAATCAAGCATTTCAATATTGTTTTATTTAACATAATTGACCCGTTTTAATTTTAAAACGGATATATCTATCTTAAGAGACACTCTGCGAATTAACATATTCTATACTATTCTTGCTAGTTCAAAGTTCCCATGCAAACTCTACATGGTCGATTTGAAGGACAATGAATGATTTATTTCATGGAGGGGTTGCTCGGGACTCGACTTACCTATGATTGGACCAAACCGATCTTTTAAGCTCCATCACCGTGAGTGAACTCATACACTCGACGACCCTTCACTACAGTCCAATTGATCACATTCGGAACATACCCCTCCTCCACAACAACAAAAATACACGTACATACCTTAACAAAATGGGACGGGAGACGGACAAACAATGCCTTTTGGAAGAAACCATTTAATTTGGTTACTGAATTTGATGGGGAAGTGGAGAAAAACACAAGAAATCAGATTATATAAATGCAATTGGGACGTCATTTAGTATGCAAGTCTGTATAGTAGCCCAGAAATTGAGAGCCACAAACATCACGTAGTATGTCATTCTGCGGACTGTAGTCCAAATAAATTAGAGAGCCGCAACTGAAATTCATTGTATGTTTGAAAATAAATACGAAGACTTTGTCAACGGTAAGTAGATTATACGTTTATACATCCGATGTATTACTACCCGTTATATAGTTTTTGAATATTATAGCAAAGTTTTTGAGTTTTGTTATAAAATTTCTGAATTCATTTATTAAATATTAAACTCAAAAAATTATATTATAATTCAAATATATTACCTATAAGTTCAGCTAAATTTCAGTTTTGATGAAAAGATATTTAATTTAGATAATGAAGTAATAAGTTCGGATAAAATATACGGATGTATATTTTTTTTCATTTTTCATAGTGTCATTATTAGTAAAAGTATTTTCTTAAAGTTATCTTAAAGTTATCATCCTAAATTTCTGATCATAAATATCTGGTAGCTACAAAGTACAAACTACAAGTAGACATGTATTACGTTGAAAATGAGCCACTACATAAGTATTATTTTACCCTATAAAATATGTCAAATAGTGCGAGTAGAGGTGGACACAAATGCGAGCAGCTTGGCCCGGCCTCCGACCCTGGATTGAATTTCTGCCGGCCGATCATTAGTCCATCCCGACTCGTCTCACCACTAGTGACAGGTTGTGCCCGAACTTCAATTCCTAGGGTCCGGCCTGCTTGTCCCTTGAAGAACACACAAAAAAACTCTCTGACGTGGTGGGCTTACTTGCTCTAGCCCAACACACCCGTCATCATGGGCCGGTCTCAGATCAAACACGTGGAAGTTGGGCTGACCCGACCCACTTTTTCTTTTGTGGGCCGATCCCGTTTAGGAATTAAATGTTTTAACCACTAATTTGAAAATGACTCGGCTTAAGTTGACCCAAGCTTAAAATAACCTATGTCTGAATTAAACAAACCCAAACCCGGTTTGATTGATGTATTTGCCAAGTGCCACCTTTAATGGTGGTCTATATAGTTAATATAATTTATTATTTGAGATCATTTTACGTAGTAACTTTTTGTTAAATGAAGTTATGATATTTGATTATTTGCATTAATATATCCATTGTACGCAATGTTTTGTTTATATAAAGTAGCTGAGAACAATTTCGTACGTAGTTAATTTGAGAATAAATTTATTGTAAAACGGTTATATAATAAGACATTATAAAACCATATAATATAAAGACCTTGATATCCTTATATAGACTAGTGGTGACCGGTGGCGTGGTTGGTGAAAATTATTTTATCAGGTTGTTTAGTTTAAATATTAGTTGGTTTTATAATAACACTTGTGTAAAATAATTTTATACATAAATTATTATTTCGTGATAACTGATGTCTAATCAGTTGCAAATGCAGTGAAAATGTCATTTACAATAAAAAAAGTAATAGATCGATATGATTCTTTTAATACTCTACTCCTTTAATTTGAAAGAATTGGGAAGTCATCACAAAATAATAATCCTTATATAAAATTGTTTTACACAAGTACAAACAACTACAGAAAGAAGGAGACGGTATCCTTTCAAGCATTCTAGTAGCAAAACATGAATGATGGATGTATCACGACTCACGAGTACTACAAGGGAATAAGATGACTACGTTGCTAGTGTTAGAATATAAGACGCGTATTTGAGTATGTGTGAATGTCCTCTTCTGAAGCCTTTCTCCTTCTTACCCTAGTAGGGTAACTAGGGTTTAGCTTGCCTATCCTCCAAGGTAGCCGCTAGATCTACCTGGTGGGCTTTGGTCCAACTCTCGTGATCTGCTCCGGTTAGCCACAAGTTCTTTTTTCCAGCTAAAATATCCAGCATATTATGCTTTTGGCCCAATATGTGAAACATGGCTCAAACAATCACTTAGAAATAAATAATCTCCGGGTTGTTAACACAAGGATATATAAAGTTCAATATATCCAATCCGCTTACCTTACAATTTGCAGAAGTCATCGAGACCGTAATGGAGTCATTGTTGTATTGAGGACATGTCCCATCAAACTTAATATTTTTGTCCTCAAACTGTTGAGTATGATTAGGTTAGCTGGGATGAGCTGGTAACTAAACTATTAATAGACACTAGTTTTATGCCCGTACAAAAAATGTACGGGTCTATTTCTAAAAATTTCATAAATATATTAAAAAAGTAGTACAAATATAATTTAATATGAACTTAAATGAGAAATATATAAATTATGAATTCGGGGATGATTTTGACTCCAAATAATTGATTTACTGGTATAATTAAATTTTTTTTAATGATTATATAAATTGAAATAAATAATCATGATATTTTGAAATAAATTTGAACCATATAAAATAGATAAAGAAATTGTATTGTATTTCTATATCTTACCCTTTAAATAACTTACTCTCTAAATGAAAGTAAAATGATAAAAATATTTTTAATAGCAGTCTCTCAAAATTTGTGGATGATTTTATAAAGAAAATAATAATGTATTGTTATTAAGACCATCTTTTTACTCGATGTTAACGTAGTTTTAATTGACTAATTCTCGAAGGTTGTTATATTTTCTTAAAAATCGCAAATTTATATTTTTTTTGTTAATTTAATGGGTTGGGTTTATTTGATCTTATTCAAAAAAAATTGATCTACGTTTCTTTCATTTTTTAATCTACGTTTTTTTGTTAATTTTTATCTCCTCGTGTATTTTTTTCATTTTTTTAATTTTATGGGTTGGGTTTATTTGATCTTATTCAAAAATCTTTGATCTACGTTTCTTTCATTTTTTGATTTACGTTTTTTTGTTAATTTTTATCTCCTCGTGTATTTTTTTTCATTTTTTTAGATATACGTATGTTTGTTAATTTTTAACCCTTTGTATAATTTTTTTTCGTTTTTCATACTTCTAAATATTTGTTAATTACTTCTAATTGTCCAACTTTTTTTAATATTGTTGAATTTTATGTTTTTGGGTAGAATTTTAGTGATTTTTTTATTTTCGAATTTGGAGTAAAATTGTTTTTTTTATTATGGAGATAAAAATTATTTGTAACTTTAGAATGTTAAATGCAGAAAAGTAAAATGAAGAAAAATTAAAGCTCCTTGTGTGAGTGGTGGGACATGGCGAGAAAGAAGGTTTTTAATTTCCTAAAATTAAGCAACCAATGAAAAAGCAGGAAAAATTGTTCCTTTTATTGATAAGAGATTTAATCTAAAACCGTATATAATAAAACGGCATTGTATATTTTTGTTGACCCCAACTATTCCGAGCTTATAAAAATATATATTTTGGGCTAATAGACAACCATAAAAACATGGATCGATATAGATGCATGAGTCGACAATATCACCTAATAATAATTATTACTCGTATTATTTTATGTAGCCTTAATTTACCATTTCGCAAAATTCTACTTTACGACGGTCGCACATGCGACCAGTAGGAAAGTGATCACATTTTGATACGTAGTGACCACTTTTGATTAAATAGTGACCTGTTTTTTCATATTTTTGGAAATATAGATATTTTTAGGATTTATTTTTCATCAAAATCTTAAAATTTGGGGCTCGTGTTAAATTTAATGTATATGTTTATATAGTATATAAATTTGCTTTTATACATTTTAATTGTCACAAATTATAGAGTAATACGGTCTCATATAAAAAGTTGTTCCTTCAGTGCTAATAAACGATTTTTCTTTTTATATATGTTGATCGTCTTATGGTATGAGAGTATGAGACCGTTCATACAAAAATTCTAATTTAATTTTAATTGTCAAGGTATCCAAGAGGTTAATTTTCCGGAATTGTAATTTTTTTTATTAAAATTTGTTGTCCCCTATATAGATTTCCGATTTTTTTAAAATTTTCTTTTATTGTAAGGTTGAATGTGATTAATTTTTTTTATCATAAGCTTTTTAACATATGAATATGTGTATGAAAAATAATAAGAAATGAGGAGAGAGGGTAATTAATTGGGGAGAGAGTAAGTGGAGAGAGTGGGGTTGGTTAATGTGTGAAAAAAAATTAAAAAGTAAAAATTCCAGCCAATCACAAGCCTAGAAAAGAGCTTCCTTTTATAGATAGGAGATGCGCAAACAAAAGGTACACCAATCAAAGTGCGTAAAGCGTAAATAACGTATAAGTTTGTTGTTATAATTACTTGAACAACGTTCCCAAGTTCTGATGATTAGAGTCGATATCTCGTCAGACGAGCTATTTAGTCTGAAATAGTAAGACAAAATTTTATGACTATTTTACTATTAAAAGTGACTATTATTGAAAAATAAGTTACCATAAATTATAACAACGACTGTATAATTGTAATTTATTTAACGATAAAATTGTTATAAAAACCCGTCTTATTATTTCAGATCAATATAGCCGTTCTGGCATTCCAAACAAAAATTTGCCATAAAATCAGCATTATGAAGTACTAAGCAGATTAAGTACAGTTGGTGCACCAAATGATATTTTAGTGACTCATCATTGTCGTTTCTAGATGAAATTCCAATAACAACACTTATTATTATGGTGTGTCACGTAAATAATGCATAAATAATGTGTTGCATGCATACCCTCGTACGTGATTTGTTACATTTTTCACATCACAATCTTTAAGACTCAAATTGAAACCTGCTTCAAATGATCCGACTCAAATAACATATTCCGACATGCAAAGTGAGTGTCCGAGCATGACTTGCAAGTCTATAATCCGAATCGACCAGAATTAAGTTCAACAATATCAACCACCATAATAATCAATGTCATCCAATGAGTCTACAATGTTAGAATCTTAGGGAGAGATTTATTTACACGCAAGTCACAACCTTATTCTTATGTTTAGAAAGGTTTTCTCGCTCCATATATCTTCGTATATAAACATAATTATACATATTATTCATTAAGTAACATCCAAAGAATTGGAGGGAGTGTCCGACCATCACTTGTAAGTTTGTAATCTGATTTGACCAGAATCAAGTACAACAATATCAAGTTAACCACCAATGTATTAATCAATGTCATCCAATGGCTCTACTGCATTAGAGAGATCTATATATACGCAATTTTTTTCTTCGTTCAAATTTTTTTTCCGTATATCTTCGTATATATACATATTACACATACTATTCATGAAGTAACATCCAAAGAATTGAAGGGACTATTTCGACAAACAACGCAACAAACATTCAACTCAAGCCATTCATCAATGCAATCGGCATGAAAACGATGAGCATAATCTGCTAAACTTCTAAGTGTTTCCATAGCCAAGTACTCACCCAAACATATAGGACAACTCTTATCATCGGGCTTTGGTAGACGGCAACTCTCCCCTAAAACCGTCTTTGGATAAGACTGAATTATCGATCTATCAAGAACGTTGTTTACAATCACGGCCGATTCAGGGTGTGGACTGTGAGTCACTACAACGACGGCCGATTCGTGTAGTTTACATTTTTTTAAAATATGTAGATATTATATTTCATTATTTAAGAAGTATATTTATAATATTTTTTATAATCTATTTTTTGTGTATTAAATCATGATATTAAATACTCCCTCCGAGTCGGAGTAATGGTTCTTACTTCCTTTTTGGTGCGAGTTTAGTGATGATTCCTCTTTCCATTTTTAGTAACCTTTTTGTGGTCCAAAATCAATTCAGTGTGGGGTAGGGTGTTTTGTGTGGTTTAGAATCATTTCCTTATTTTTTATGCATAAAGGCAAAGGAACCATTACTACGACTCAGAGGGAGTATTAGAACTAATGTTGTTTATAACGATATTTATACTGTTTTAGTTAATTCTATAATTATGTTTCTTGAGTCGCATTGTAAACCTTTTAAATTTTGATAATTATTTTTTTTATAGCGATATTTATATTTTAAGGTATTTATTATTTTCTATATATTGAATTTAATATGTTATATACCATGTTTTAATACTGCTTTTTTTCCCACGGATTTAAAACATTGTAAGTTTCAAACCATGTAATTTTTGGAAATGTTTTAACTTATTATCTTTATAAAAGAAACATAGTATAAAATATTCATTATTGTGGTTAATATTTTTAAGTGTTAATAGTTATATCAATCTTCTTGAAACATACCTGTGCAAAATTGCACGGGCTTATTTACATTTTAAAAAGGTAAATATTATCTTTAACCATTCACTTTTGAAGACTATTAGAACGTGTCACATTATCAGTATTATTTAATAAAATACTGAAAAAATCAAACAAAAATTAAAGCACATTGTTTAAAAAATTAAACAAAAAAATTAAACTGAAAAGTAAAATTAATATATTTAATAGTAGTAAACACAAATTATAATGCTCATCACAATTTTTTTAAAACAATGTTAATCAGTTAATTTACTTTGAAATGTAATTCACAAATAAAAGTTTAAATTTTTTATTTTGATAAATTTCTTTTAGCTTGAATTAATTATGACAAAAAAATGAAAACAACAATAATAATAACAATAATTGTGACAAAACAATAATAAACGTAACAATACTCGTGGCAAAATACTGATAATCCGTGGCAAAAATTTAGTAAACTGTGAAAAATATAGTTTGACTATATATTATGGCAATATAAGTATTTGATTAATAATTTTTTTTTTCTTACGAGTCCTTTTTGTCATTAGATCTCATTTCGACAGCAAATCCGAGTATCAATGTGACAATATATATAATTAATCCCGACTATCCCGTGAATTTCACAGGTATTATAACTAGTATTTCCCACGTGTAAGCCTATTACCCTTGGATAATTGATATATGTAATTTGGACGTCATTACGTGTACATAAAAGTTTACCCATAAATACCAAAAGAGGGCAATCGTGAGTTATCCACTTAATTATAACCATACTTTCATGTATATTGTAGGTACATACAATAATGTACATGTTTACTTTGAATTCGAGTCAAATAAGAAATGTAGAATCACTCATGAGTTGTACAGTAAATTTCCTCGTGAAGGTTTAAATTTAAACCGCTCAACCAACCAAGACTTTTAGTTAAGGTTGAACGTAGAACCACTTATCACTTGATCCACATGGTTTATTAGTTCTCATCTTCAAAATGACAAATACCCTGGAAAAGTTTATATATACTACTGGCTAAACCTTCAATGTTTGTTGTAATATACACATTGCTTTTAGCCTTCGTTTACGGATATTTACGAAAAATATCTATGGGAGTTAGAAAAAAACATAAAGATAGATTCTGAGTATTACACATATAATCATGTATTTTATGCGAATCGGTTTCGATGGGCTCTATTCAATGGCAAGCACGCACGGGGTTGAGCCACGTTATTATTTTAAGCGATCACACACATTCGTGTCAATTATTGTGTTTCTCACAACACACTATCGTCTATCGTATCATCTTTATTAGATAACCTCTAATTTACATTTGAGGTTATATTGGGTGAAATCTTAGGCAACGATCGTTCAAAATTGGAGGAGTTGTGCATTGGTTTGTATTGGTATGACGGAACAATTACACAAAACATTTGTACAAGAGAGCCGCAGGTTACTGAATATATCTATCTTGTTATTCTCTAGCCTACAGGCTGCAAACATTTCACTTTTGACTTATTTTACATATTTAACCGTTTTAATCTTAAAACTGATATATCTATCTTAAGAAAAGACTCATCGATTGAACATAGTCTACACTATTCTAGCTATCTCTACAAGAAACCATTTAATCAGGTTACTGAATTTGATGGAGAAGTAGAAAAAACACAAGAAATCACATTATATAGATGTAATTGAGACGTCATTTAGTATGCAAGTCTCTATAGTAGCCCAGAAAATATGAGCCACAAACATCATGTAGTATGTCATTCTGTGGACTGTAGTCGTAAATAAATTAGAGAGCCGCAACTGAAATTCATTGTATGTTTGAAAATAAATGCGGAGACTTTGTCAACCGAAAGTAGATTATACATTCGTTGTATTACTAGTTACATAGTTTTTAAATATTATAACAGGGATTTTGAAGAGATACCTCTCCTTTGGGGGCTGCCCCTGTGGTTCCTAATATTCCAAATGAAGGGAGGGATGAAGGGGAGTAAGAAGGACCCTAAGGTGAGTAAGGGCGTGATAAGGGTCTGGTTTTATCGTCTGTAGGTATCATGAAAAAAGGGAAAAAGTTAGTTGAAAAATCAGCCAGACTGAGCCAAATTCTAACTGGAAAAGGAAAGGGCTTGAAGGTCCTGGAGGTGGTGAGCAAGGAAAAGAACTCGCTCCTGAGAAGTTGCACAAATCAAACATGATACTTTTTTCTTACTAGAAATTGGAGCTAAATCAAGTCGGTTTGACAAAATAGGTGCGATCAGCCTATCTGAAGGTCTTATGAGACTGGCAGATGCGTATGACCCCCCGAGATTGATGATGGAATGAGGGAGGCAGTGGTCAGAGCTAGGAAGCGTAAGTGTAGCACTCAAGTGGGCTTTACAGTGGTACCAACAGAGGTCACAACATCAGTTAAGTTGGCGAGGGAGTTTCTTTTAAAGCTGAACAAGAGGCCTTGCTTGGGTGAAAGCATCAAGAAACAACAGGAGAGGGGAGGAGGATTCAGGCTATTTGTGGAGGATATGGTTTTCGGTGAATCAAGCCCATCTTCTTCCCCATCCGTGAATACTATGATATCTACAAAGGCTTTCGGGAGGTTAGGCCATCACAACCTCCTAAGAAGCCGTGAATGGGCTAGTGTGGAATTGTAGGGGATTAAATAACCCGCTGTCCCCTACAATTCAAAAGCTTAAGGCGGTGTTAAGTTGTAAGCCTTTTCATTTTATGTTCCTTAGTGAAACTAAGTGTAGTAGAAAAAGTTGTAAGAGTCTTTTTCAAATTTTTAGGGGTTTTAGCTTCTCTGATTACCATTTTGTTGAATCGGATGAAAGCTCGGGAGGGCTTTGGGTAGGATGGCATAAGGGAGCTTGCATGTCTCTTGTTACGTCATGTAAAAATTTTCTCATTTTCCGAGTCCTGAAATGTAATGGATCACCTTGGTACTTGGTGCTTTTCTATGGTGCTCCGGCTTTGGCCTCACGGATGTCTATTTTTGAGGAGTTGGAATCATGGATCAACTCGTGGGCGGATCCCTTCCTAATTGTGGGAGATTTTAATCAAGTGGAGTACGACATCGATAAATTAAGTCATCACAAAGGGTCGATCTTGGGGGCCTCGGCTTTCTCTCAATGGAAGGTTCGAAACACGCTCATTGACATCCCCTTCAAAGGACCAATATTCACGTGGTGTAATAATCGTAAGGGGAATGAAAGGGTCTACGAAAGATTAGATCATGCTTTGGGGTCTAAGGACTGGTTGTTGCTTTTTTCCTTTCTCGGGAATAAAACATTATCCGATTCAGTTCTCAGATCACGCGCCAATTGAAATCAATCTCGACCTGATCAGACCTACTAAAAATAGGAAGCCATACAAGCTGGAGGCATGGGAGCTTGACCAGGAAGAATGTAGACAAGAAATGAGTAGAACTTGGGCTACGGTGATTCGAGGTTCTCCTGCTTTTAAATTGGTTCGTAAACTGGATTCGATTAGGAGCAGAGTTAGGGATTGGACTCTCTCGAAAACCAGGCAGTGAAAGAAGATTTGGGAGAGCTTTGATGCTCAACTTATTGATGGATTGAAGGCTACAATTTCAGGAAGTGGGGAAGGACTCTATGAATTTGCTTATGAAGACCTAAGACAGTTTGCAGATGCGACGACAATCAATTGGAAACAAAGGGCTAAAATCAAATGGCTAGCTGATGAGGATGCATGCACCAAATATTTTTTCAACTGGGTCCGGGGGCGAGCTGGTAGGAATTTTTTGCATGGAGTCCTAAAGCAGGATGGATCCTGGGTGTATGGTCCTGAGGAATATGGTAAAGAATTTCAAGCTGTGTTTGAGAACATCTACTACACTAATTCACCTCAGGTTGGTCGCAATTCTGACCCTTGTTTCTCCCTGATTTCTAAGTACATTACAAAACGCATATATGAGGATGTGGCGGACAGGCTCCTACGACCTTTTACTGCTAAAGAAGTTCGAAGGGCGATTTTTCAGATGGGCTCTCTGAAATCTCCGAGGCCGGATGGGATCCCGACAATTTTCTTCCAAAACTGTTGGGGTTTGGTAAAAAATGATGTCTCGACAGCTGTCTTATCCGTGCTTAACTCAGGTCGCGTTTTACGGGAACTCAACATGGCTTTCATTACCTTATAGTCCTAAGATTGATAACCCGGAAGGGGTTCCTGATTATCGCCCGATTAGCCTATGCAATATTACTATGCGGATTATCAGTAATTGTATTGCTAATCGTATGGCTGGTTTGCTGAGGAATTTAGTGGGGGAGTCTCAAAGAGCTTTTGTTGCGAGGGGGAATATCAGTGATAACATCCTACTTGCCCATGAGCTTATTCATAAAGTTAATCACTACAAAGCTGGCTTTCATGGCAGAGCGCTTTCAAAGCTGATATGAGCAAAGCTTATGATCGAGTGCGATGGGACTTTCTTGAAGTGGTTCTTCAAAACTTTGGATTTACCGAGAAGTTCAGATCACTGATCATGAACTGTGTCTCATCCGTGAGTTATGAAATTCTTATTAATGGCACTCCTCAAACTCTTTTCCAACCTGAATGTGGGCTCCGGCAAGGTGATCCTTTGTCCCCGTTTCTTTTCATCCTTTGCACTGAGGTCCTTTCGGGAATGATGGACGTGGCCCAACAAGATGACTTCCTTCAGGGAGCCATAATTTGTAGAGGAGCGGAACCGATCACTCATCTGCTTTTTGCGGATGACTCCGTTTTCTTCTTTAAAAATAAGGAAGGAGCGTCAGAACATCTCAAAAATATCCTGGAGCTTTATTGTAAGGCATTGGGACAAAAGCTTAACATTGATAAGTATGGAGTTATTTTTAGCCCCAACTCTAGTTTGGCATGTGTCCAGAGTACCCTCAAAATTTTGGTATTAGAAGATCTTATGGTTTTGGGAAATATCTTGGACTCCCAACAGAATTCCAGCAACCGAAAAAGGGATCTTCCAATCTATTCTTGATGATATCACTCAGAGAATTTCTTCATGGCAAGGTATTTTATTTCATCAGCTGGTCGTCTCTCTCTGATTACTTCTGTCCTATCAAATCTATCAAATTACTTTCTATCGTGTTCAAAATACCGGTAAGTGTGGCAAAGAAAATGAATTCCATTTTGTCGCAATTTTGGTGGGCTGGAAGTAAGCTGGGACATAAGGTTCACTGTTGTAGTAAAAGAGTTCTAAGCAAGTCGAAAAGTGAGGGTGGTCCGAGTATTCGGGATGTGCGATGCCTTAATAAAGCGTTACTTGCTAAGAATGGTTGGAGAATTTTTTCGGGTGAAAATTCGTTTTTTGGTCGGATCTTCAGACTTAAACTTCTTGGTACTAGTCAAGTGAAGCCTGAGACTAGACCTGTGCCTAGTAAGAACCTTTCTTGGGGCTCTAGGAGTATTCTGGAAGGTATGAATGCAATTATGGAAAGAGCGGGCTGGAAGCCGGGGATCACCTCACATTTAAATGTCCGGTCTTCTATATGGGTTAATGGTATGATCCCGGAACCGAATGAAAGCATCCTGGGTATTGGCTTTACCCACCTTCGTCTCCTTCAAGTAAGGCATCTTATTCTTGACCCCTTGGCGTGGAATGAAAGTCAGGTGCGCTCGGTGTTTGATAGGTTCTGGGCTAATTGTATTCTGGCTTTGCCTTTGTGTCAATCGGATACTAATGATTCAATTTTTTTGGCCGTATACAAGAGATGGTAAATACTCTGTCAAAAGTGGGTATGGTATTTTCACCAGGAGTACATGGACCAGGCTGCTTCGTAACAAGATCGACGTAGGATCACCCCCAAGAGTACACTCTTTTGCCGGAAGATCCTGTGGTCATTACACATTCCGAATAAATGGAAGATCCTCTTGTGGAGAATTATTACAAATACCTTACCTGTTGGGGGGAGTTTAAGAAGAAAGGCCTAGGAGTGTCTTTCACTTGCCAGCTTTGTGCTAATACTTGCCATCATGAGGAGACCGCTGCCCATCTTTTCCGAAATTGTGAGTTTGCCTCCAGGATTTGGTTGGGTTCTTCCTTGGGAATTCAAGTTTCTTCCAGCTTTCATGTCACCGTCTCGGTTGGATCATTGATTGGATTGGGTACCTCAGGAAATCAAATGGAGGGGATGATAGAGTCATATTTTTTGGGGCTATCCTCTGGCACATTTGGAAGTATCGTAACAACTCTGTTATCTTTAGGGGAGGGGGTACCGATGTAAATTTTCTATAAAAATGTCGATCAGGATGTTGCGAACATTGATAAAGCTTTCAATCCCAGTCCGGAGGGAGATAAGGCTTTGACGGTTTCCTCCTATATGTGGGCCAACTGTGATAGCAATTATGATAATAGAATTAAGGAGGGCTTCCCGATCCCCATCATCAATCCGAGGTCTACTTGTGTTGGGTTCCACGCCAAAGTTGATGCTGGGTGAAAGCAAAATCTTCAGGCTTCTGTCGGGTTTATTGTATATGATAATCGTGGGAAAAGTTTTTGTGAGCTCAGTAAGAAGGTAAGAGCTGAATCGACAATTCAAGCGGAAGCAACGAGAGTTAAGATGGTCCTGGAATGGGCTTAAGACCAAAATATTCTTCACCTCAGAATTTCTTCGGATTGCCTCTCTCTGCTTATGGCTATCGCAGGAAAATGTAGAAGAGATCACCTAATCGATGGTATTCTTGATGACTGTAGCCTATTGTTTCCCTTATTTCATTGTCTAAATATGTCCTTTATCCCTAGACGGCTTAGCTTTATTGCCCATAATCTAGCGGGAAAGGCGCTTTTCATGTAAGAACACTTTATTTACCGTTGACAAAAAAACAGGATTTCGAGTTTTGTTTTTAAAAGTATGAGTTTTATTATAAAGTTGATGAGTTAATTCGCTGAAATTAAGCCACTAAATATTATTTTACCCTATAAAATATGTCAAATGGTCCGAGTAGAGGTGGACACAAATACTAGCAGCCTCGCCCGACCTCTGTCACAGGCTTGAATTTCTACTGGCCGACCATTAATCCACCTCGACTTGTCTCACTACTAGTGACACGTTGTGCTCGAACTTTAATTCTCAGGGCCCGACGTGCTTGTTCCTTGAAGAACACACACAAAAAAGAACTCGACGTGGCGGGCTTACTTGCTCTACCCGAGCATCCTTCACCATCATAGGCTGGTCTCACATCAAACATGAGGAAGCCAATTCGACCAAGCACACCTTTCTTATGTAGGCCGATCTGAGTTAGGAATTAAGTGGTTTAACCATTAATTCGAAAATAACTCTGCCTAAATTGACCCAAACTCGAAATGACTTATTTGACCCAAAATATATGACAAACCCGAATTAAGCAAATTATTGACGTATTTGCCACATGCGACCTTTATGGTGGTCTATATAGTTAATATAAATTTTTATTTGAAACTTTTTTTATAACCATTTTACAGTTAAATGTGATTACTATTAAAAATAGGTTATTATAAAGAGTAAATTAATAATTACTCCCACTTATAAACCACTTTTCTAAAATAACTCCCTTTTAAAAACTTTTTATTATTTTACTCCCATAAAACTTACTCAGGTTATATTTTACACCCAATTTGACTATCCGGTGACGGAATCCGTCAAATTTCAAATTTTTTGTTTTCGTGCCTAATTTTCGGACGAAAATACCCCTGTGCCTTCTTTTATAACATCAGACCTTCTTCTCCTCTATTCTCCTCATTCTACTCCTCCTTCATCCCTCTTAATTTAATTCCCCAATCATTCCCTAATTAAGGTATGTGCATCTTCTTCATTGAATATGTTTTCTTAATTTGTATAGTTTTCATCTTGTTTCCCCAAATTGTGTATTTATTTTTTGTTCGATTTTGGTGTTCATTACCAATTTTCGAATTCCTGTAGAAAATTAGGGTTTTATAATTTTGCATTTTGCTTCTAAATTTTAGGTACGAAAATGTCAATGGAGAGTAGTTATGAAAGTAGTCACCATAGTGTTGTTGATGAGCAGCCCAAGAAATGTTTGTGTGGTGTCCCTGTTGCTATTTTGACATCATCTACCCACGACAATCCGGGTAGAAGGTTTGAAAGGTGCAAATTTTCGAACCCGTCAGCTAGTATGGTGGGTTGTCGCTGGTTTCGTTGGCACGATCGTGTACAAACAGAGTGGCAGAAAGACATAATCAACAAGATGAAGATGGAGAAAAGAGTGAACGACTATGAAGTTGGTAGTTTGTCTCGTGAAATTCAGTGGTTGAAGGATGATAGGAAGAAGCTTATGTTTGAGATTGAAAACTTAAAGAACAAAGCGTTCATGTCAAAGTATGAAAGGGTTAGCTACTCCAAAGGCTTCCCAATGGCAATTGTTATTGCCATTTTCGTCCTCTTCATAATAGTATGTAGTAAGTAGGTATTAGTATGTAGTAATTTGGATGATGTAATGTTTAAGAGTACTCTGATGTTGAGAAATTTGGTTTTAATGACAATGTTAACAATAAATCATACATTTGTCGTTTCTCTCTTTTATGGTTTTTTAACTTCAATAGAATGATAGTATGTAGTGGTATTTACTAAGTAGGTATTAGTATGTAGTAGGTAGTATGCAGTTCTTGGTCATAAAGTTTCTGCACATACATACTGCCCAACCACCAAAATTAACACTACAAATAAATGTTCCTGCACATACAGTTTGCATATTATTGTTGGACACACACAACCTTCATTTTTGATGTTAATTTCACACTGCTAATTAACGTTCAGATACTAGATTGTTCCTGCACATACAGTCTGCTAATTAAAGTTCAGATACCATAAATTGCTGCAACAGTCATTAAATTGTTCTCAATTGATCATAACTTGACCAGACCAACTTCAGTAACACAACAACTTCTAATTAAACTACATTGTTCAAAACAACAGGAAATAATGCTAATTAAAGTTCAGATACTAGACACTAATTCAGAGCATGTTGTTGGAAGCTTGGGATAAGAAATCTGTGAATATAGAACTTGGAGATTGGTTTGATGTCGATGCAATGTTGGGTGCCTGGTTTGATGTCGATGCAGTGTTGTGTGCTGTTCTCCATGTTTCCTTTCTTTCATCCCTGGCCTGTCTTCTTTCCCTCCCATTCTTTGCCCATTCACTTCTACCAAGAGGCCTTCCACCAGGAGGTGCAGCTGCCTTTGGAGGTGCAGGGGGGTTTTTGCATGTTCTTTTGTAATGACCTGAGCCACCACAGTTGCTGCAATTGTTGGATCTCTTCAACCTCTTCACTTGCTCTTCTTTTTCACCAGCTGACTTCCTTCTTTTTTTGGATTTTGGCCTTCCTGGCATGGTCCTCATTGCTGGTGGAAGTGGCTCTGGGAAACCAGTTGGTTCCAATTGTTTGACACCAGGCATAGGGGAAACAGAATGGGCATAGGTGAGCATGTACCTCTCCTTCGAGTAAGCAGCATCAACATAGTTGTAGGGGTCCATTCTTTTCTCTAGCATGCATGCCATTGCATGAGGGCATGGTAAACCAGTTAAGTCCCAATGCCTGCACCCACATGATCTTGTGTTTAGGTTGACAACATACTGCTCCCCCTTTAGCTCAACCTCAAACTGACTATCATCAGACTGCACAAAAGTAGCAAATCTTGCCTCACCCTTTGCCCAATCCAAATACTTTGTCACATATGGCATCAATCTCTTATCATGTTTCCTTCCACCCTCTCTTTTCTGACAAATCCTCTGCATTACATACCTCCTCATCCATTCTAAGTGTGTGAGTATTGGTTTGTCTCTTGCCTCTTTCAAAACTGCATTGAATACTTCACACACATTGTTTAGGAGGAGGTTTGATTTGCAGTTTACATCAAACGCATGCCTAGACCAATGCTGAGGGGGGATGTCATTCAAATATGCCCATGCATCCTTTGACAAAATTCCATACCCTTCATTTCTCTCCTGAAATCAGCTTGCAATAATGAACAAGTATTAGTAAATTAAGTATCAAATAATGAACAAGTATTAATAAATTAGTAGAGTTGCTTGCATTTACCTGTGTCAGTGCTCTAGCTGCTGCCCAAAAGGTTCCTTTGTATAACTGCCCACTCCATCTCAATTTGAAATTGGACCAAATGTGCCTTGCACAGAACCTTATGTTGGCCTTTGGAACCACAGTAGATAGGGCATCAACTAACCCTTTTTGCCTATCTGACATCAAAGTAAGGCCTTCTCCATCAACCTTTTCAATGTCATTGCTTAATAGCTCCAAAAACCATGTCCATGTATCCCTGTTCTCAACTTCTACCACTGCCCATGCTACTGGGTAGATATTGTTATTCCCATCTAACCCAACTGCAACCAGACACATGCCAGGGTACACTCCTTTCAAATGACAACCATCAACCCCGAGTATAGGCCTACATCCTGTCTTAAACCCTTCCTTGCAAGCTTTGAGGCATGTGTAAAACCTCTTAAAGATCACATGAGGCCTCTCAATGTTATCATAGACCACAAAAGCTGAACTTCCAGGATTATATCTGCCCAATGCTGCTGCATAATCCCATACCCTAGCATACTGGTCATTCCTATTTCCATGGATAACTAGTTTTGCTCTTGCCCTAGCCAACCAACACCTCATGTAACTCACATGCACACCAAGATCCTTTAGAACATGATTTTGAAACCTTTTAATCTTCCAATCTAGATTGGTTCTCCAAAACTCCAAATATTTCTCAGCTAGGAATTCAGAACCAACCTTTCTGTTGTAATTCGACATAACACAATTGTGTTTCAACCTCAACCCTCTGATTTGAAATGTCTCCTGATCTCTTAGCTTTCTAGCATGAACTCTAAATTTGCAAGGACTCTCAACCCCACAAACACACCTACCTAGCTTAGATTTCTTCTTATTCCACTCACAGTTACACCTATTGTAACATTGAGCTGTCACTCTGTCTCTTCCATTGTGTGAATACCAAAAATCATAGCCATTCTTCACACTATGTTGCACTAAAGCCTTCCTAAATATCTTAACACTTGGGAACTGTAACCCTTTGCTAAGTTTTATATCTTTCCCAAAGTCACATTCAGGATTAAAAGTAGGGTACTGAAAATCATCATCATCAGATCCTTGAAGACTATTTAGCTCATCAGAGTCACAGTCCACATCTGATGTAACATTAACATCTAAATCATCAACCCCAACTAATTCTTTTTTTGAATTTTGTCCCTCAACACTTAAACCATCTTCCACTCTCTTTAAAAGTGAAACACCCTCCTTCTCTTGGTTATCAATGAAACAGTCAAGGTTATTTAAACCAAGATCAAACTCATTCAAACCATAATCAGTATCACTCAAACCTACTTCACTACCCTCAGAATCAGTGAATTCAACATCATCATCTCCCCCCTCATCAACCTTATTTGGCAGAGCTCCCTTTTTCCCTTTTTTCACTGTAGACCTCCCCTTCCCTTTAGCAGTTTTTTTCAACCCAGTTTCACACAGTTTTCCCTTCCCTTTACCAACAATAGTATCCTCTCTACTTTCACACAGTTTTCCCTTCCCTTTAACAGCTTTTTTCAACTCAACAACTCTCTCCTCTCTACTTTCCCGGACCTTTCCCTTCCCTTTGACAACCTTTTTCAACCCAACAACTTCCTCCTCTACACTTTCACAGAGCTTTCCCTTCCCTTTTATATCACCCTTCTTCAGCTTACCCTTCCCCCTACCCTTTTTTGTCACTGCACTAGATGCTTCTGTAACAAACTCTTCCCTTTCCCTTATCACAATCCCAGGATGAACACTACTCTCTTCAATAATAAACTCACTGTCCTCTTGAATTACAGACCATGGATTAACATTTTTTTGGCTCCTCCTCACAGGCAGTTTTTCTTTCTTAACAATTTCTAGATCTGGTTGTTTTTCAGAGTTTTCAGTGGTAGTATTTTTATGCCTAGGGCTTTTTCTAAGAGGCAAGGGTGATGTTGTATTTATGGTGGGCAACTTTTGTCTGGGTGCCTTAAATTGAAATGAATCATTAATACTATTTTGGGCCCCTACCACCTGTTTTTTTTTCAGATAAAGTACTACTTTTATCTAGAGAATCTATTTCCCCCTGGCCCACATTCACACTCACACTATCTACTCTTTCTGAGACAGTTGAAGCATTAGATGCTTTGGTTGGTAAGGTTATCCACACATTGACAGTACTAGTAGTCTTACATATTGTTTTCACAATATCAATTAAATCAAAACATGAAAGCAACAACACCCTCCCTTCTGGATCACGAATACTCTACATTGGTCTTCTATACCAAATCTCATAATCATCCCTACCAGTTAAACTTCTAGCATAATTCTTAAAAAAATCAATAGTAAGGTTATCTAAGAGTATACCATGTTTAAGGTGAACAGCACCACCCAAGTACTCATATCTTCCTTCCTCCAACTCGAAGTAGCTACCATAATAGGCACGCACAGTTACCCTCTTAGGATTTGTTTTGGAAGCCATTTCCTACAATATTATCACGACAATTAGTATTGAAACTACAAAAAGATAAACTACAATTAGGATTCAAGCACATAAATTAGGGTTAGAAACCCAGATTTGGGGATTTCCCGAATTCAGAAATTAAAAACCCTAATTAGGAATTTCGAGAAATTAGGGTTTCACAATCAAAATTAGGGTTTCACAAACCCAGAATTGGGGATTTCCTAAAAATATAAATTAAAAAGACTAAATTATCGATTTCGAGCCAAAAAATTAGGGGTTTTTCAAATTCATAAATTAAAAACCCTAAATTATGGATTTCGAACCCAGGAACTAGGGTTTCACAATCAAAATTAGGGGTTTTCATAATCGTAAGTTATAAACCCTAATTTATGGAATTCGAACACAGACAAACCCAGAAATTGGGATTTTTCAAACCGAAAAATTAAAAACATGCTAATAATTCAACTACAACAAAAAAAAGGGGAAGAAAACTTACAACAATGGCGAATTTAGGGGCGAAGAAAACTTAGAACAATGTCGAATTCAGTAATGGGTCGAATTTTTGGGGAAAATTTTAGAGTAAAGATTGATTAACAGTGAAAATGAATGTGAATAGGTTAAGTGGGGTGAAAATGAAGGTGTAAGGGTGAAATGATGAACTGAAGAGTCAAGGGCAAAATGGTCATAAAATATGACTTCTTACAGGAAAACCAAATTGGGTGTAAAATATAACCTGAGTAAGTTTTATGGGAGTAAAATAATAAAAAGTTTTTAAAAGAGAGTTATTTTAGAAAAGTGGTTTATAAGTGGGGAGTAATTTTCAAAAATAGGCAATTTAGAACAATTATTTAACGAAATAGATTACTTTTCAAATTAATTACCAAAAATGGGTCCACGTCATCACCGAAGCTAGGTTCGTTTTCAAATCGCTTGCCCGGACGACGACCAAATGTAAGTTGTATACTTATGAAAAAACGAAGCAAAAAAATGGATTCAGAGCCAAATCGCCCTGGGGGTGAGCGATTTGGCAGGCAGTAGCATGTTAAAGTCTGGTTTTTGATAGAGAGGCAAAACGCTTAGGGGGTGAGCGATTTGGCAGTGAGAAGAGAGGCAAAACGCTTTGGGGGAAGGCGATTTGCCTTGCTGTAGTCCCCTTAAGTACTAAAAACCACATCCTTCCCAAAATTAACAACAAAACCAACATCTTCACCCATTGAATCAACATTCAAAGCAACATACGAATGATATTGAAAAACACAATTGCCTTAGACAAACACAATCCATTGAAGATGCAATCGTTAAATTGAAGCAAATTGTCTTGAAAACTAAAATATTTTACAAACACAACCCACTAAACCATTAATACAAGCAAAATGTCTTGAAAACTAAAATATTTTACAAGCAAACTAAATTGTTTTTGATACAAACACTACCGTCTTCTTGTTTGCCGAATTCTCTTGGACTTTCTTGGTTGACTAGATGATCCGGCTTCATCTTCCGCCTCTTGGATGGGAGTAAGTTGAGTTGTCATGTAGTCGGTGGTCATTTGATGGGGATCATGCATTGGGCTAGGGTGTGGATTGTCCGGTGGTTGAATAAGATGCCCATAATTTGCACTTTGCAAACAATTGAGTGAAGTATTTTGCATTTCAAGAAGGAGGTTCATGTAGTTTTGGTCATATGTAGATGGCATACCTGACATGAACTCGTTCACCCGATGGTAAATGTACGAATGACCACCCGCAAGACCATCCAAATCTGCTCCACTTGGGTTGTAGTGATGTTGATGGCGGTAGTCGTCCGTTAGAATACGGTTTTGAGGACTAACAATCCGTCGAGTGCGCTCTCTATACCATATCATGTAAGGATCATGGTGTGACATGAAACCACCATATGGCATTCCCCTAGCCATCAAATTTTCCTTCCTAGCATCCCAAGCATCGACATAGGCAGCCAATTCCTTCTCAAAGTCCCTTGTTTTGCCCCGTTTGTCTATCTTATGAAGCATAATGTCGGTATTGCACGGGGGAGGTATTGTTTGGTGCCATCCAAATTGTCTAACACACCTACTAGGGAGGTGCATCTCTATAACCTCAAAACATATTAAAGGAGCCTCCACAATCCACTCCTCCTCGTCCTCGTGACAAATATCGGGAAGATGTTGTAGGATCTCTAATGTGTAAGGTTGCCAAGTAAATTGTGTTTCAGTTAGTTTATCAAACATATCTCGATATGTCACAAGACCAAGCCTATGATCCTTGTACTTACGATCGATCCTCAACCATTTACACCCTAAAGGATCCTGTCCCGCTACCATTTGGGAGCCTATCGGATAAACCGCTCCTTCAACTTCTTCATAAATTGACCTTAAAATTTGGGGACGCCCGACAACAATACGTTCCCAAGCCCACAACTGAAGGAGAACAACTGGCCCAGATATCTCACTTTTTCCCCTTTTACATGCACCGCACAAATTTCTATATAAACAAGCTAGTGCAGCGGATCCCCAACTATAATCATCGATTTCATCTAAATTTTCTAACAAGGGCAAAAACAAGATACAAACCTCGTTGCCGCTCTTATCGGGAAAAATGACGGTGCCAATCAAGTACAGAATGTATGCACGAATATGCATATGTAGTCTATCCTCATCTGCATCCGGTGGCAAACCCGAGAAATTACCACTTAACCAAGTCAATTTCAAGCCCAAACCCTTCAACTCAGTAGATGATGGCCGCATACCCAGAAGTTGCTCACACAAAGCCGGCCAATAGTGGTCACTCCTCCCGGTAACTGCTCTACCAGTCACTCTCAACCCAAACAACACATTTACATCTTGTCATGTAACGGTTGCTTCACCAATAGGAAAATGAAACGTATGAGTTTCCTCCCTCCATCTCTCAACCAAAGCTGTAATCAAATCCGGATCCGCATACAAAAAACAAAACCTATGAACTCCATAGAACTGTGTATCCTTTATGAATTGACGGACTCTCTGATGAACGCGGAATTCGTCCTTCGCTTTCAAGTGGACCCGACATTTCAACGGACCGTGATCCTGTTTCAAACGAAACATAAAAGCATGAGAAAGAGAGAAAAGTAACAAAAAAATAATCTACCAATAATAAGAAAAATAACCTATTCCAAAAAAATACTCACCGCTCCATTCCAAATCGCTTCACTTCGGTGGCCCGCTTGTAATGTCAGAATTTCGGGGTTAAGTGGACCCGGATCCATGAGACCTGCAACACAAAAAATGTTTAAGTAACACAATCAATATTCAACAAATAATTATTTAACTGAATAAATAATTAATTAAATCGACAAATGTACCCGGAAGCATGATTTCTAAGAGGACATCCACGCTTATTGTGTCCAGTTTTACGACATAGGGTGCATGTATATTTTGTTTTTGACTGACCCTCGTCCATCTCATTTCGAATCCTTTTGGACTTAGGACGACCAGTTCCCCTTCTCATTGTCATATTCGGCAAAACTTGTTCACCAACCCAAATAGGCCAATGACGTTCGTCTGGTACCGGGTGAAAGTTTGGCTTGTATGAACCCAAGTACTCTCCACAAGTATAAAATGGGTCAATATATTGCTCGGTTGTCAGATTGTAAGTTCTACAAACGGCAGCAACATGAGTGTTGGGAAATGTGTCCTCAACAATAGTGCGATCACGTAATTAAATCTCATAACGAGAATGCGCAAGGGATGATACGAATTATTAGTCAACTGACCAACATTAATCGGTAATGATTGGCTAGCTAGAGTTTGACATTACTGTCGTGTGACGGTGGTGGTCAGTTGATCCCTTTAGGTCACACCTTTAGGACAATTCCCTTAATTGATAAAGTGATCAAATGTATATTGATACGATTTGATCATATTCCTTAAACTCGTGTATCGAGAAAATAGAGGTTAAATCTTAATATAAGATTTATGTTTAAAATTGAAACGTGTCAATTGTTAAACATTAAACGATATTTTAAGATATCGTAATTAGAATGAATTGGGTTGAAATTAATACAAAGGTTGTAAATCGTATTGACGATAAAATATTATTTTACAATGGTAATTTCGAATTACTTGTTAATTGAATAAATATGATTTATTTAATTATGTATAATATTTACGGGATAAATGTTTACATGTACTAAAGTATTTTATATCTAAAGGACATATAAGATGTCACACTTTATACAATTGTACATTTGACAAATTGTAAAATGAAGTCCATTTTATGGACTATATGGCACGGCCAAAAGGAGAAGGTGGCATGGGTGTTTAATGTATTAAACACTCCATAATCATATGTTAGACATATGCCTTGAGATTACTAACCTAGTAACCACCCTAGAGCCTTGAGAAAGGAAAATGTTCCCTTGTTGCTCTTCCCTATGGCCGGCCTCCCCTTCCCAAGTATGAGCATGCTTAAGCCATTTTCTCATCTTAAGCAACAACATGCTTCATATATATATGTGATATAAGATTCATTCTAAGCTTCTTCTTACCCTAGCCGAAATTCTACACTAGTAAGAAGAGATTACTTAACCTCTATTAGTTATTATAAGATAATAAAATTTATACTAAAAGTAGTATTCATATACATTTCTAATAAGAGTGATTAGAAATAGTTTAAGGAAGAAAACCGATTCCTAGTCTAGCATACAAAGTTTCGGTTCATTGGGGCTTGTCTTGGTGCATCCGGAGGAGGTATTCTATATTGGGTACTCGGAGGATCATCCTTGCAATATTTGGACCGAGTGTAAGAACACGGTTTACTCCTTATTTCCGCATTTAGTAGCATGCATAAGATCATAATAAACAAGTTTATTATTTTGTTAATTAAAAGTTAATTAAAAGTTTTGTTAGTATGACTAAATTAGTTTATGAGCAACTAGTTAAACCTGACAATGAGAACAAGGGAAATGGTATATTTGGAACTTGTTACAAGAACAAGTTCTTTCTGACAAATTTACCGTATGTCTATGTCCACCCTTTCCTGCTTTCCTTTGACCTCTCCCGGTCTTAACTTGATACACACCGGTCTCTGAATTGAAGGCCTCAACTTTATGGTGTGCCGCTTTTTCGAAATTTTTCTCGACATGATTGGTGACAACGGGGGACATCTTCAAACCGTCAAGGATTCTAGACTTTGCAAATTCACGTCTTTGAACAAAGTAAGAATTCACTCTATAGAATGTAACTTTCACAAGAGCAGTGATAGGTAAGAAACGGGCCCCCTTTAACACATTGTTAAACACCTCAGCTAAATTGGTTGTCTTGATCCCATACCTACGTGCACCACCATGACAAATGGACCACTTCGACAAAGGTATTCTATCTAAATCTGCCATACATCCTGGATTAAGTTCATTGATTTGTGCTAAGCCACTATTGAACTTAATTGGTTGATGCTGAAAAGCTGTCCAACTAAATAAGTCTTTCAAGGTCGTATTTTTGTATTTAGTGTTGATATTGGATGCATGATGTCTTATACAAAATCTATGATATGCATATGGCTCCACCCACTCGCTCCTCTCTTGATTCATAGCTCTCATGATGCCTGGATGTCTATCAGATATTACACAAAGCCCAATTCGTTGTGTAACCAAACATCTTATGCATGCCAAAAACCATGTCCATGTATCCGTACTCTCTGATTCAACTATGGCAAACGCAAGAGGATATAGTTGATCATTAGCATCAACACCCATGGCAATCATGAGCACTCCTTTGTACTTGCCATATAAATGAGTTCCATCAATTGTAATCACAGGACGACAATGATGGAAACCCTTGATTGATGCTCCAAAAGCCCAAAACACCCGACCAAATATGACGACGTTCGGGTCAGCCGTTGGAAAATTTACAAATTGAACAACTGTACCGGGATTAGCTTCCTTCAAAGCTTCAAAGTATCTAGGAAGTAAATGATACGACAACTCCCAATCACCAAATATGTCTGCCATAGCTTTTTGTTTCGCTTTCCATGCCTTCATATAAGTGATCTTGTAGTTAAATTTGCCAATTATTATTTCAATTATAGCATTAACCGTCAACCCCCAATCTGCCTCCACAATATTTCTAATGGCATTACTAATGAAAGTTCTTCTCAAGTTTCGGTGATCTATTGGCATTGTATCTCCCAAACATGACGACTCATGGCTACCGTTGTACCTCACAATAGTAAATGCTTCAGAAACCACACTTTTTTGATTAGCTCTTAACATCCACTTACATGCCACAGGTCTTCTACCACATTTGTATGTTATTGTGTGAGGTTTTGACTCATGAATTTTGAAACTTTGGTTTACCCTTAAGTTATAGGATGTAACTACATCCGTCAAAGAACTTTTGTTAGGAAATGATTGACCAATAGAAAACTCTCCACGAACATCATATGGAATTGCATTTTTCCAATTAGCCCAATTATCCCCACCTAGTTCATCAAACTTAGAAATACTAGTAAATTCGGGATTTGGAGCGGTTTGAGTCACAAGATCAATGTCACCCTCATCATCATCATCATCACTAGGATTCTCTAATCTTAGATCAACATCATCCTCAACTTCATCCCCTTCAATATTACCATTACCTATCTCTACTCCAATATTATTTGTTAACAATGACACATATCGATCATCACTCCCGTGTACATTGTGTGTGGGTGACAAGAAATTATTGATGAATAAATCATTGTCATTCAACATTCTAGTAAAAGACACATTTGGTAGCCCGCTTGCATTTCTCACTTGAGCTTCTTGAATTGGTATTAACTCAACATAAATATCCATAGATCCCGCCTTAGAATGACATATATTAGCCCACATTGCTTGTAGAGAACGATCATTATTGAGGGAAACAATCTTAAAACATCCAAGACTCGGAAATTTCATTTTCAATACTAATTTAAACTTACTACTATCAACCCCAATTGTTGTGTATACTTCATTAAGGAGAACATTGAAGCTCATGTTGCTATTAGCAAAAACAAAACCCTCATTCCCACCAACATAGCTTACACACCCATCTCCTTCAACAATTTCACCATTCCAATAACACAATAAGGGAAAATGGCTTCTCTCCATAACTAAAATCAAATGACTTCAACTCAAACACTAACAATCACCTAATTAACAACTAATTAACAAATACTTGCTATATAAATGAATAACTATATAACAAAGCAAAATATGATTAATACCTTCAATTTGTATGAAACTTGAGCAAGGAATACTTCTTTTGATGATGCTTAGAGACTAATAATTTGATAATTAATCAAATTAACCGAATAATTGAGCAAAATAGATGAAAGGCGATTTTTTAGGGTTTGTAATTTGGGGATTTTGTGTTTTAGTCGAGCAAAGAGGTTGGCTGTTGCTGGGTAATCGACACAAAATCGCTCCCCGACCGAGCGACTTAAGTTCTTTTGTTTTTTTTTTTTAATTCCATTCAATATATGAGTTTGAAGGTGGGTACTGCAGGTAAAACCGCTCACCGACAGAGCGACTTGCAGTTTTTTGGTTTTTTTTTTGAAATTTCGTCAAGTTTGGGTTTATGTTGCTAAGGGTCAAGTCGCTCTCCGGGTAGGCGACTTGACTCTGACCACAGGTTCGGAAAACCCAATCCTACGTGGACCCATTTTCGGTAATTAATTTGGAAAGTTACCTATTTCGTTAAATAATTGTTCTAAATTGCCTATTTTAGAAAATTACTCATAAGTGGGAGTAATTATTAATTTACTCTATTATAAACTGTAACAAAGGTTATATTATTGTGATTACATTTACCATAAAAAGATCACAAAACCCGTCTTATTCTTCCATGCTAGTTATAGCCTTTTGAAACAAAATTTGCCATAAAATCAGCGAATTTAACGAAGTACTAAGCAGATTAAGTACAGTTGGTGTACCAAATGATATTAGTGACTCGTCATTGTTTCTAGATGAAATTCCAATAACAACACTTATTATTATGGTGTGTCACGTAAATAATGTGTTGCATGCATACCCTTAGGGATGTCAATGGGGTGGGTCTTGGCGGGTCTCGCCCCGCACCCGCCCCACGTGGGGCGGGTGTGGGTAATAATTTGGCGGGTCGTGGGGCGGGGATGGGTTTCAGAAACATCATTCGTCGCGGGTCGCGGGGCGGGTGCGGGTTTCACATGAGACCCGCCCCATACCCACCCCGCCCCACACCCACCCCGCTCGCCCCGCCCCACATATCCCCGCCCCGCTTATACCCGCCTAATAAATAATAATATCTAGTGGTAATATATAAGAATAATAAGATAAATTAAATATAACTTAAAATAATAAAAAAAACCTTTTAATAAATTAAATCTATTCTACCAAGCTACCCACTTCCCCATGCCAAAACAAGTAAATAAGTAAAATAACCCACTAACCCAGACTACCCACTTCCCCAGTCCAATAAGGCAATAAACAATAATCATTCGTAAATTGTTATCACTACATTCAGGTCATTCACTAACTACCCAAATTCCCCTAAATCCCCATTTTCCCAAACTGATAAAACAAATGGAGCTGAAGAACTGAAGATGAAGAATTGAATAGTATTTGTTGTGTAGTTTTGTCTACTCTTCTAGTACTCTGTCAGAATTTGGGCTTTCGGCTGCTGTTTGTGCGTGTTTTTGGTGGTATATTTGTATGTAAAACCGTTTTATGGCTCCACGGACTCTAGTTAATTGAAATTTAAGGCATTTTGCGAAAACTTATTTGTATAAGTAGCTAGTACGACAAGTATATTTTAGATTTAAAATTTACGTTTCTTGAGGAGATAGGCGGGTCAACCGCGGGTCCCCGCGGGGCGGGGATGGTTTTGAATAGTTCAACCCGCCGCGGGTCGCGGGGCGGGCGCGGGTGCGCATTAAAAGTTCGCGGGGCGGGCGCGGGTTGACCCCCCTCCGCACCCGCCCCGCCCCATTGACATCCCTACATACCCTCACGATTTGATGCATTTTTCACATCACATACATCTTTGAGACTTAAATTGAGACCTGCTCTTAGAATGATCCAACTAGAATAACTCAATTCGACATGCAAAGTGAATGTCCGAGCATGACTTGTAAGTCTGTAATCTAATTTGACCAGAATTAAGCACAACGATAACAAGTTAACCACCACTGTATTTATCAATGTCATCCAATGGCTCTACTGCATTAGAGTCTTTGAGAGATCTATATACGCAACCTTATTCTTGTATTTAAAAATGTTTTCTCCGTATATTTTCGTATATACAAACAATTACACAAATTATTCATTAAGTAACATCCAAAGAATTGGAGGGAGTGTCCGACCACGACCATGACTTGTAAGTCTGTAATCCGATTTGGCCAGAGTTAAGTACACCAATAACAAGTTAACAACCACCGTATTAATCGATGCCATCCAGTTGCTCTACTGCGTTAGAGTCTTAAAGCGAAAGAGATCTATATATACACAACCTTATTCTTAGTTTAGAAAGGTTCTCTCGGTATATCTTCATATATACACACAATTAAATTAATTACACATATTATTCATTAAGTAACATCCAAAGAATTGGAGGGAGTATTTCGACAAACAGGGCAAGAAGCATTCAACTCAAGCCATTCATCAATGCAATCAGCATGGAAACAATGAGCACAATCCGGTAAACTTCTGAGTGTTTCCATAGCCAAGTACTCACCCAAACAAATAGGACAACTCTTATCATCGGGCTTTGGCAGACGACAACTCTCCCCTAAAACCGTCTTTGGATAAGACTCAATTATCGATCTGTCAAGACCGTTGTTTACAGTCACAGCCGGTTCAGGCTGTGGAGTCACTGCAATGACTGCATTATTTCTTCTCCTAACTCTTGAACAAATTGCTCTGAGTGCAAAATAGGTAGTGCAACAAGTGAGTACTGCAAATGGTGCTGCAATCCCAAAAGCAATTGCTACTATTGTTTGCTTACTAAGTCCTGGAAAAACACGAAAGGAAACACGGGTTTGTCATATACTCACGTGTAAGCACTGACGTCAATGTTGTTAGGATCGGGATCCTACTTTGGATCGATGAGATTCTTAGGATCGAATCGGTAGGATCGGACCGTTGAATCGTAAGATCCTACAAATTTACTAGAATATATAATTGTGAATCCAAGAGGGGAATGAGGTGATATAAAAAGAATAGAGGGAGTAGCATTTAATAATTAATTAATAGGTTATTATTTAATTATTTAAAAACCAAGTCTAGATTCCCTCAGAGAATTAAACTAACATTAATTCTAAGGATTTACTGTTTTTTATGCACAACCAACTAAGTTGTATATATCAAAACCCTTTTAATTATTATCTATTCTTATAAATTTTTGTTGATATTATAAATTATCGACAATTTTGTTTGTTTGGTGCAATTATTGAAAATTTTTAAGAACATGATTGGTTTATTTATTTTGTCTTACTCAATTGTATGTCCATCCTTGACCATTTCTACATTAGTGCCTTAGTGGTACTCCGTAGTCCGTACATTATTGGATGTAACCATTTATTTATAAATTAATTAATCTTTGACCATTTTTTATTAAAAAAAGGGGAAAAAATGGATGAAATGCATCGTCTTTATTTTTTACTAAAAAAAATCCAATTCGGTAATTGTATTAGAGTATGTTACTATCGTGATGGTTACATTCTATTTTTATCGTCTAATTTCAATTTTATAATTCGAAATATCTTGAATTTCGATACCCGTTATAGGGGTGTTCACCGGTCCAAAACCGGACCAGACCAGACCGGACTGGACCAAACAAATTCGGGGACCACGGACCAAACCGATTGGGAGGGAACCCGGACCGGACAGGATCGATACCCTTTAGGTCCGATCTTTTTCGGGTTTGGACCAGACCGGTACTACTTTATAAGGTAAATTGAATTTTATTTTTTATGTGGAGCGGACCGGACCGGGGAGTCGAGGACCGCCCACCATATTTTTGGGACCCGGAGACCGGACCGGTATGTATCCGGACCGGACCTAACGGTCTGGGTCATGTGGGTTTGCCGATCCGGGTCTCTTTTTGTTCGGCCCTACCTGCCGACATATAACATGTCAAAAGTATACGAAGTACTAGATTATATTTGACAAGACATTTCAGATACCTGATTTGATCAAAGTAGCTTATTTGACCAAAATTTCAGGTACTTTATTTTTTCGTAAGCACTTGGGAGTAACTTATTTAATTAAATAAACTACCTGAAATGAAATGCTATCTAGGGTAGCATTTGAGATTTCAGGTTCGTGATTTGCTTTTGTTTTACTTTTTTTTACCTCTTAAATCTATACTATTGAATAATTATCATATATTTTACCTCATTCCATCAAAATCAATTACTATTTTTTCCAGTTAGTTTGCCAATTAGTTTTTTAACTAATCAGCTACCTTATCAGTTTTTAATTTTCAGCTATCCCGTCAACTAGCTTTTCAGGTTTCAATATCTTGTCAAATTTCAGGCTTTCAGCTACTTTTTCAGTTAGTTTTACCAAATACTCCTAATACCTTATTCCGTACTAATTCAAATTTTTACTCAATATTTTTAGAGATTTATGAGATCGGGAGTAATATTGGTTAAAATTGACTTTATTTTTTCGGTATAAAATTTGAAAAGTGGTATTATTACACAATAGTATCGAACTTAATTACCCTGATTTGGAACGTCAAAGCATCCGATTTCCAGGCTGGAGTAGCTCTTGAACCCACATCGACCACGTTTCATATAGCACGGACTACACCCGGGTTCTACCCAAGAAAGCCGAATATCTCCACTAAGATCCAAAGACTGGACCGTATTCGACTGCGACCCAGTAGGCAATTCGATAGTACCCAAATAAACACATAGACGTGTCGTAACATCATTATTTATCTGAACCGGGCTAGCAGCAACTCCATAAGTCGAACCACTTAAACATCGAATAGGCCTGATTTTTGTACCAAACGACTCGAAATAAATATTAGAACAATTATACAACCAATATCGTTTACGTGGTTGTAGACGGGGCGTAAAAACCGATTTATCAAAATTTGATAAATTAAATGAAAGGAGCATCTTAGGGAGACAATTATTAGGATCATTAATCCATAATTCTTGTCTAAGATAATCTATGGCTTGAACCGAGAACACCCCTGAATTAGGAAGGTCAATTAGTAACTTATTGGACCCATCACAAAATAAATCGAAACCCGGATACCCGCACGACTTTGGGAGCGAGTCGTTCCGGATCCTGAACGGGAATCGGACGTACCGGGCTAATGGCTCGTTGTAGCTACATACTTGTGTTAGACAACTATTGACTGTGCCCGTGTCTGTGACTGTGTCCGTAATTGCATGTATTGTACATTTTATTGAGGTTAGAAATAAGGATAATAGGAAGGGAAGTATTGAATTTTGGAAGTTTTGCATTTGTGAAATTGAAGTTTTAATTTGTGGTGTGACATGATCGATATAATCGATTAGCAATGTTGACTTTTTAATTGTAATTAAAAAGTAATTTGATTTGTATATATCTTATGGTTAATTAGGCATGTTGATTGACATTCGATGAACATCAACTATCAGTTGCTCGATTATACAACCTGATATATACATCTGATAGTATAGATATAAAGCTTTTTAGCAAAGAATTTGAGCTTATATGTATATTTTACGAGTTTTATTGGAAAAAATCTGAACGTCTATATAAAAAAATTTAACTTAAAATATTATATTAATACTAAAAAACATATACACCCAATAAGATTTTGATTTTAACAACTAAAAATTAAAATCTAAGTCGAAATTATTAAAAGTTCAAAAGAATTACATATAAGCTAAATTAGATATGTATTAGAGCCTTAAAGGTACGATATCATATACATCTGGATATATAGTCTATTTGTGTGTTGACTATGTTTAATTAACCAAGTCAATGGATTTAAGGGTGGGATGATTTTAATCGAAATATTACGTGAGAGAGTCCTTATCAACTAGTAGAGTTAAAATAATAAAAATAATAAGATTGTAACGAAAAATAGTCTCTTACCTCGATTTTCGTTGTGGTTATCACGAGGTTCCGAGTTCGAATTGTCATGTTTTGGTTATCACGAGGTTCCAAGTTCGAATTGTCATAATCCGTAATTATTCTCATATGTGAAGTTTCAGCATAAAGTAAAAAATCTATGTATTACTCTCTCTTTTAAGTCGTAAATCTTTCGCACGAGAGATTATTATGATAGGTAACCATTAATTGCGTACCTTAACGAAAGAAAATAAAAAATTAACAATCTAAGTTACCAAGTAATTGTTGGATTACATTTCAGGTAATTTTGATGTTAACGGGAGTTAAATCCAGGTTATCAAGCTATAATGTTACCACCTACTTAAGCATGTTACCGAGCATACTTAAGAGTCGTATGATTGTATGGAGGAATTTGTATTGCATAGGAAGCGTAAAACACATGATTTTAGAATTCATGGGAATTAGAAAATATTGTTTGGTTGACATGTAGGAGGTGCAATTCATGTAGGCATTCTCAATTACCTAGGGGACAAGGTAAGTCACTCCCTCCATTATAAAGGAATTGCAATTCATAGAACTTCAAATTCATGTGAATTAGGGTAACCAAACAAAAGATTAATTTTGTAATTCACGTAAATTTAAATTTACTACGTTTTTTAGCGGTAACCAAACAACCCCTTACTGTAGAAACTATCAAATTTTCTCTCTTATTTCACTAGAACATGTTACCATGCTATAACATTTAGCATCTTTATACATTATTATCTAAAACCGTGCAATCACTCGGGATCTACACTAATAACTTTACCGATTAAATCAGCTGACAAATTTGAACAGTACCCGATTTTAAATTACATTACCAACCGGGGTTCGACAACTCGGGCATGTATTATTAGACCGAAGCCATTTATCCAAGCAATGTCTATGAAATTTATGCAAACATTTTGGTAATGTCTTCAAAACATCTCCTATATAATATTCACCTAAACAAATTGGACAAGTTTTATGGAGTGGGCTCATATTTTGATGATCGTCCACTCCTCTAATCTTCATTGTTGGTAATGAATCTATGGCCCGTTTACTAAGCCCGATTGGAATGGTAATTGATGGATCCATGGGTTGACCTATTTCAAGTGACGGTTCTTCCGGTTCATCATTTTCCCTAACTATTTTAGCACAATATAAAATGCATAATACTAGGATTATGCAAATACATAACATTAGGATACCTATTACATAAACCCACATCATTGTATTTCTTTGTTTTGTGTAATTTGTTTTTTTGGGGTGCGTGTCAAAGACGAGAATTATATCTGTGATTTATTGTCACGATACCTAAGTCTTAATAATTAGGTTAGAAACTTTTTGGTATTTTGTATAATTTGTGAAAGTTGTTTGATTAATAATGATTTAGGGTGAATTAGTTTACCCTTTTTATATATCTTTAGATTATTAGTTGAAAAAGCATGGGTGCTAGTTAATTTAGAAGATTTATTTGTGATATTAATTTAATAAGAAATAATTTGTTGATTATATATTGAGTTATGAGTAGTATCTAAAAAACATGATGTGTGTCAATTAAATTAATTGTAGGATAAAAGAGAAATGGATGGGAATCATCCTACTTTTTTTTTAAAAGAATAATTCTTAGATATTGTTTTTAATTTTGTAATTTTAATTCTTGACTGCATAAGATCTACACGATTTGCGCCAATATCTAATAAAACGAGAAATTTAATATGTATGTGTGAATACATTTTTCTTTTAAAAACATTTCGAACAATTGTGATATATCTTTTTTTGATATTTAGCAGATTATAATAATCTTACAAATAGATTGGGGATGTTTGATAAAGACGTAATGATCAATCTTTAGGATATTCAAGAGTTTTACATGTTTGACTAATCAATATGCTAATTTTAGTGTTTGATAAACAACAGACTTGAACAACATCTATGCCGTTAATATGTTGTTTTACAATATGCGATTTACCCCAACATATTAATTACATATTCTAAATCATGAAATTTTACTACATTTTACAAAAAAACTAAGAATCTACTAACCGTAATCTACTAGTTAACAAACAGTCAAATTTGTTGATTATAAAATGCTACCTACACTCTATAATTTTTAATCTGCCGCTGCAATTTGTTTATGCAGAAATTAATCCGCTGTTTACAAAATAAAACCTTAGAAAATACATAATAAATAACAAATTTTATTAGCCAATTACAACCAATCAATTTTTTTTTTGAAAGAACAACCAATAAATTTTGATGTCATCCAGCATGAGTTTACAAAAAAAACGTGACAAATAAGATCACTCAAACAAATTCATAATCAACAATCAATTAAATTTGAAACAAACCAAATCCGCAAATCAAGCCCTCCCAAACTCAAACAAATAGACGTGCACTAACCCGTCACAAAAACTCATTTGAGATCGTCTGATCAAATAAGATTATAAAAAGATCATCGTGCATTCGTGCTTCTCACATATAAGACTGTCTCATACACAACTCCACCTGTTTGCCGTCACACGTCTTTCGAAGCAGCCTGATGTTCGACACCACCCCCGATTCTCGGGGGCTGAATTGCCGCGACATAGCCGGCTGCTAAAGACATCGCGATTGCAGGAAGTAAAATAGCTAAAATTAGCCACAAGGCCATTCCTTATAGAATCAATTCTACCGTTTTTTCGTTTTAATTATAATTTTGATGGAATATTATTTTGAACTAAAATAAAAATGAAGGTTGATAATAAATGATGACCTCTATATAAATGGGAAATTATTTGTTTCTACGATCAATTTCTTGGACTAAATCCAAGAGCGTTACGACGGCAGATTGACAAGTTTATCTAGGACTAAAGTTCTTTAATTTATCGTTGATTAATTAGTTTTGAGGAATTATACAAGGACGTCACAATTTCCCCACAATCAGACAAAAAGAAAAGAAAAAAGGTTAATGATCTTCACTTATAATTAACCGGAGAAAAAGAAATATACATTGAATCAATGATCTTAAATTTTTACTTGTTTTCACCATATATGTTTTTGTTGACCACTTGGCCATTGCAGCTTCCGAAGGGTGGCTTATATGGTCCATTTGGTGGTGCGGGAATGTATGAGCTCGGGGTTTTAAATCCCTCGTCACCAAAAAAAAAAATTTTACCTGTTTTGACAATATGTTTATTTTTCTGAGTTTATTAGAATTTATGATTTAGATTTTGAGTTTTGACGGAGAAACTCAAAGATAACTAAGTTTGTTCGTAACTTTTTTGATTTTTTTGTAATTTTTCGAGTTTAATGTTTTAGTAGATGAACCCAAAACTTTAGAGTAAGACTCGTAATTTAAAAAAATAATCCAAACTTTAATATATTCCTCAGACACTATAAAAACGGTGATAATAAATCGGATGTATAACCCACTGCCTGAATTAACCGGGAATGTAATACGTAAGACAATAAATTCATGTATATAGTAAGAAAATGTCTCTTTTAAAACGACAAAAAATAATCCAAACTTTCTTACCCCTTGGCAAAAAAGAAGAAAAAAAAAACGACAATAAATATTGTGTTTCCTTAATGATGATTGGATAGTCTAAAGTTCGTGTTGGAGTAATCTCCAACTCGAATCATCTTGTGTATATAATCCGGTTTGTTAATTCACCGTGTCGGTGTTATATAGCATCGGTTTCCATTTTTTTTTTAGTTATTTGTAAGAGTTTATATAACTATATGTTACCGTTTTACCAAGTGCGCACCATCTTTTGTTTTGGTTGATCAGTAGTCGTGATAGAGCATCAGCAGTATGTAATCATTCATACTTTTGACCTATACAAGATTTCAAGCATTTCAAATCTAAGAAAATTGACTATTTCAGAATTTTTCATGACAAGATGTGTTGATGAACATGTTTTCGATGTCCAAAAGCGTGAGATATTGCGTAAGACAAGTATCTCAAATCTGAAAAAATAGTAAGACATTGTCACAATGGAAAAAGAAATGGTTTGAAATGGATCAGCTTCGAACTTAATTGGATGACTTTGACTCTTTTGACTTCGACTCTTTTAGTAGTAGAACAAGTATTTCAACAAACAATTAGCAACAAAATAATAAAATTTTCAAGTCTTAAGTGTTTGACTTCGACTCTTTTAGTAGCAGAACAATCCCATAGCACCATACAGTAACTTATGATTTGACAAAAAATTAGTAGTAAACTAACTAAGTAAAGGTGTACGATAAAAAAATTCGCAAAGTTGATAATTCAATGCAGTGATATTAGATTATTAGTGTGATATCATATACGATTCCAACTTTGAAATTTTATTTTCTAAAGAAAAATTCGGGTCGAGTCGGGCCAAAAATCGGGCCTTTAGGTTGGTCAAAACCCGATCCTATATTAATATCGGGTTTATTTTGGGCCGGGCTACGGGCTTTTGTGCCAAACTATTAGGCCCAAATCCCAGAAAAATAAGACTGGGCCGATCGGGCCACCGGACCTAGACCATTTGATCAGTTCTGGTGGGAAGGCAAGATTGAAGAAATCAAAGAACCTCCTTAGACAGTAGACACGCTAGGTCGTCGTGTGAGGAATTAAAAAAGTTAGATGTTTCCTAATCCTCCTAATAATAGGAGACTTAAATGTTTAGATTCTTAGTCTAATTAGGGAATTTTTCCGTCTTAGTTTAGGGCGAGATTTACAAATCTATGCAAAGAGTTGATTGTCTTGTTATTTTAGAAATTAGTTGAGAGTTAATACAAGTATTTCTTATTGGAAATCAAATAGCAAACGTGATTTCAATGATGAACAAATCTAAACAAGTTAAGCAAGAGCGTAATATACCCATCGATTTGCTAGAGACTGAAATTATACCTAGATTACCGATCCAATCATTGCTTCGATTCAAGCTTGTCTCCAAACAATGGCATGCCTTAATCTCGAGCCCTGAGTTTACGAAACTGTATCTCCATCCATTGATCTCGAGCCAACGTGATACCTTTCTCGTTGAAAGCAGTGATGGTTCTCTCAACTTTCTTGACCTAGCTATCATGCACGCTAGTAATAAGTCCAAAGTCGACGAGGTCATTTATCGACCGTTAAACCCTTACCATGGCTCAAAAGATCGAAAGATAAAGCTCGTCGGTTCAAGTAATGGTTTATTATGCGTTGCTATTGACAACGACAAGTACTGTTTTTTGAACCCATGTCGAGAAGTGATCTGTCCTAAATACAGGACTCACAACTATGATAGTTACATACGGGCTTTTGGATACTCGACAACGAGAGACGAGTACAAACTTCTACATATAGATCTTCTTATCGGTTTACTCAATCTGTACACATTGAGAAGTAACGACGATCCTAATAATTGGAAAGCGTCACGGTCATGTGTTGATTGGTTTCGTCATAGTTTATTTTATGACTCTGTAGGAAAGATCATTAACGAAAAGGCGCATTGGATTGTAAGCGGAAGAAGAAAAAACAAGAAAAATGGTTTATATATTCTGGCTTTCGATTTAACCAGAGAAACGTTTGAGGAGGTATCGCTTCCTCGAATATGTGGACGTGACATGTTTATTTGCGATATAGAGCAAAATTTGAGTGTTGGACATAAACAACAGGGAAATAATAGGTGTTATTTAGAGGTATGGATGATGAGGAGATACGGGGAAAGTCATACATGGAGTCGAATCTACAATTTCGATCTCTGTCAAAACCCGGTTATTGATCGACTTTCCAAGATCTCAATATTAAGTAACTCGTGGGACGACATTACGAGTGACGGAGGGAAATCGTTCTTTGCCGTTTTAGACAACGAAATAATTCTCGTAAAGGATTTGAACATGAGACAACCATCGTATTTTAAGGTGTTGCGTAATAATAATTATTCCGATATTAGGTCGATTAGAAGACATGTCAATAGCCTTGTTTCACCCTTTCTTTGTTAAAGTTTAGCGATGTTGCAAGATCCTTATACAAATACAATTACTCGGTATTTATCCAGACTTCTTTTCTCCTAACTGTTTTTTAATACAAAGTGTAGATCAAAATGCACGGTTTTTATGATAATAATGTATAAAGACGTTAAATATTATAGCTTAGTAACGTGCTTAAACGGCATAACCGTATCAGAGAGAAAATTTGATAGTTTTCAATATCGAATAAGATTGACGTATAGCCTGAATTTAATTTTATAAAATAATTAATCATAAAAAAAAGTATTATTACACTATTACATTTACTAAAAGAATAACCTTAATTACGATAAATGCACAACAAAACGATACTGTTTTATTTCCGATTCATTATACGACGATAATCAACACACATATGACATATACCCATTTGCTTACATATCGATTCCTGTCGTATATACTCATCTAACTCACTAGGTCTCGTAAACGGTCAATCATGGACTTTCTAACATCCGTGGGCCCGAGTGGACCTTTTACTCGACCGAGTGACCTCACTCGATGTCCCCAAACCACTCACTAAGTCAACTGCGGTCTCACTAGGTTTTGTAAATGGTCAACTAGTGACTTTTCTAAAACCGTGGGCTCTGACACGGTTCCCAATGCACCCTAACGGGTCAAATAAATATCGGGTATTACAGAAAGACTAGGGAAATCTGGAATATATCTTGGGTCTTGAGGTAGCTCGAAATTCCCGTGTTACTTCTCTATGTCAACGCAAATACACTCTTGATTTATTGACGAAGACGGAGATTCTTGGTTTCAAACCAGCTAATGTTCCTACCGAATAAAAACATGATTTAACGTTGTCGTTGGAGTCATTATTTTCCGAACCCTTGAAATATCGTCGCTTGGTGGGGAAGTTAATTAATTTATCTTACTCTTACCCATCCCTAGACTAGTTACTCGGTGCATATTCTAGCACAATTTATGCAAACTCCATCTCAAGCTCATTAGAATGCTGTTTTACAAGTAGTTCGCTATTTAAAGGGAAATATGGGCCTATGGTGTTAGCAGCTTATTTCGATGCTGACTGGGGAAATATGGGCCTAAGTGCGTATTTTATCTTTCTTGGGGGGTTTCCAATATCTTGGAAAACTCAGAAGCAAACTATTGTGTTTCATTCGTCTGCTGAATCAGAATACCGTGCAATGGCTTTCGCTACAATTGAAATTATTTGGCTCAGAGACTTGCTTCGAAGTTTGGGTTTTGAATATCCCACGGCTGTTTCACCACAATGTGATAGCAAGGGGATTCGGACTTACTACCATGATCAGCGTGGTTAAGCAAGTAGAACGAATCGTCTAAGGTATTTATGAGTAAGTTAGTATGTTGCCTCAACATCCAACGATGAAGATACAATTTGGTAAATTCCGGGTTCGAGATTATGGCAAGACATTGTTTGGAGACAACCTTGAATCGAAGCAATGATTCGATCGGTAATCTTGGCAGAATTTCGCACTCGAGCAATTCGATGGGTATGTAAAGTTCGATGGGTTGAATTACAAATTTCCAATTTTTTGATAGTAATTTGACTTTGATTAAAGAAAAGACAAGTTCTTTGGAGAGTTCAATAACAATATCAGCATTACTAACAAGAACCACCTTAGAAAATGGGGTTAAACGACGTCGTTTGGAGGTTTGATGATGGTTTTCAATTTTTTTCTGAATTTATCGATTGTTCTGGTTATTTGAAGTGTTGGAGGAGGCTGGAGGACAGCCGGAGCCCAGAGTTATCTCTGGCCGAAGATGAGGGAGATGGTAGTTTAGGCTGATTAACTAGTAAAAACAACCCGATCTGATTAATCCGACTCAAAAAAGTTTATGAACATGAAGTTGAGGGTTCTTGTAGAACCTAATAATCGATCTGTGTCAAACGGGTTAATAGGTCGGATTATTTTGAATTTTAAGTGTTTTGGAGTATATTGGAATATTGATCTCGTCAAGTAGGTGGGTTAATTCGAGACGGGTTATTTTTGGGTTAATTATTCTTTATTTTAGCGTATAAAAGATTAAGTGTAATTCTAAATAAGTTATTTCAAGTCTTTTTGGGTGAACTAAATTCATGTTTTGTAGGGTCATTTTCGAATGGGCGGTGTCAGATCGGGTCATTTGGGGTCGAATCATTACAAGACAACAAAGCTCAAATCTTATTTTAGTTAAGTCGGGTTAACAAAGCCTCTCGGCCCACACCAAAAGCAGCTCCAAACTGGCCCAAGTTCTAACACAATATGCTAGCCGTTATGGAAGATACTCAAAGAATAAGTCAATATATTATTCCTTCCATAGAAGGCAATAATCAAAGGCACTGTACATAGTTTCCTTCTCTAGCTTACCCTGTACTTTTGTATATATAGTTTGTATCCATAAGTTTTGTACTAAGGTTCTTTTTTTTCTTCTTCTCTTTCGTTCCTGACCACGCCCCAGCACCATGGCTGGTGACGATCCCACACCCGACCAAAAAATCGATCCGAAAATTGACCCTACTGTTGAAACGAAAAAAATCACCCCACTTACGATCTTTACAAATGATAATCCCCGTCTTCACATCACCGATATACTTCTCAACGAAGATAATTTTGAAGAATGGTCGAAAGCTCTTCGCCTTGCGCTCAGGGCTAAAAACAAACTGGAATTTATTCTTGGTACTGTTCCGAAACCTGATCCTGACTCTGATGATATTGGTCACTGGTATTCAGTGAATGCCATGGTGGTCTCTTGGATCCTAAATTCTATTGAGAAAGATCTTCGCTCCACCATCTCGTATCGTGACGAAGTCAAACCTCTCTGGGATGATCTTCGTGCGCGATTTGCTCAGGTGAATGAAGCCCGTTTATACGAACTTGACGCAGAAATTGCAGCCTGCAAGCAAGGTGTCTCGGAAACAATTATGGCCTACTACGGCCGTTTCAAAAAGCTCTGGGACGATCTTGCCGAAGCCGACTCGCCACCCTCTTGTGATTGTTTGGGCTGTAAGTGTAATCTCTCTGGTACTCTCGTTACTCGTCGCAATAGAAAGCGTATTCGTCAGTTTCTTATGGGATTAGACAGTCGCTTTTCAGTTGCTCGCACTCATATTATTGGAACTGAACCCCTTCCCTCTCTTAATCAAATTTATAATCGTCTTAAACAAGAGGAAGGCGTTCGTACGCTTACTCAGACCAAAATTGTTTCTGCTCCCGAACCCATGGCCTATGCCACCCGCGTCTACCCGCGTCCTAATAATCGTGATAATAGCCGTGATACTCGATCCGACACTCGCACTCACAAACAGCCTGACCAAAATAAACCACACTGCTCTGCTTGTAATCGCTCTGGGCACACTATCACCACTTGTTTTCGTGTCACCGGTAATTTCCCGGACTGGTGGGGCGATAGACCCCGAGACCGTATCTATCTTCCCCGTGACAACCAGTCCACTCAAGTTCTGGTTCCCGACAGTCGCTCACGGGGGGGTGGGGGCACTGCCTCAAACGCTCCTGGAATCCCTGCCCGTGCTCACGCCGTAACTGGCGGACCTGCTCCATCGGTCCCTGGAGTCGCTGCCTCAGACTCTCCATCTCTGGATTTCACAAAGCTCTCTCCGGCAGAGGCACAGGAATTGTCCCAGTTATGGCAAAATCGCAATTCGACCGATGACCGTCTCTCCGGTAATATCTCCTCTTTAACTTGGATAATTGACACGGGCGCTTCTCGCCATATGTCGGGTACTCTCTCCCATTTTACTAATATTCGCAACATCGACCCATGCTCGGTCGGGCTTCCTAATGGAGATCTCACTCTTGCTACGAAAGCAGGAGATATACACCTAAGTGCACAACTCGTTCTAAAGGACGTGTTGTTTGCCTCTAATCTCAATTGCAATTTAATTTCAGTCTCTTGTTTACTCCGTGATGACACTTTATCGATTCAATTTACTCACACTCTTTGTCTTATTCAGGACCGTATCTCGAGGACGGTGATTGGTGCGGGTGAGCAACGTGACGGTCTCTATTTTCTAAGCGGTGTGCGGACTCGTGAAGCTAGGGCATATACCGTGGGACTCCCTGACCATACCGAATTATGGCATCGAAGGTTGGGGCATCCTTCCACCGACATTAATATTTATTTACCGTTTTTTAATTCTACTCGGACTTCTAGTACTTTTCATAGTCGGACTTGTGATATTTGTTTGCGCGCGAAACAAACTCGCGAACGTTTTTCTTTAAGTATGAATAAAGCCGCACACCCGTTTGATTTAATTCATTGTGACCTATGGGGACCCTACACCGAAACTAGTTCGTGTGGTTCCCGTTATTTTTTGACCATCGTTGATGACTTTTCTCGCTCTACTTGGGTCTATTTATTACGTCGTAAAAGTGACACTAGTCACAAACTTTTGAATTTTTTTGCTATGGTTGAACGTCAATATGATAAGAAGGTTAAAATCCTTCGAAGCGACAACGGAACGGAATTCACATGTCTTATTCCGTATTTTACCACTAATGGCATGTTACACCAAACCTCCAATGTTGACACCCCTCAACAAAATGGCCGAGTCGAACGAAAACATCGTCACATTTTAAATGTCGCTCGGGCCTTACTGTTTCAAGGCCAACTACCCATTCACTTTTGGGGGGAGTCCATCCTCACGGCAGTCCATGTTATCAATAGAACACCCTCCAAATTACTAAATGGCTTAAGCCCATATGAGACGCTTTACAACGTCAAACCCGACCTCACCTACCTCCGCACTTTTGGGTGTCTATGCTATGCTAAGACACTCAATCGAACCCGCGATAAATTTGCGTCCAAAAGTCGCAAATGTATCTTTTTAGGCTATCCATTTGGGAAAAAGGGATGGCACCTTTATGACCTCGACTCGGGCACATACTTTGACTCTCGGGATGTCGTGTTTCTCGAACACATTTTCCAATACCAATCCCTTCACTTACATGACACAAACCAACTCGACCCCACATCCGATGACTTTCTCACCGGTGACCTCCTACAACCTCCGTCCACACATCAGAAAAACAACGGCCCCACCCCCGCTGACTCCACGACCCCTGCTTCTGACCCAACCCCAAATACAGACTCACGCTGCACTCGGCCTGCTATCTCTTCAGGCCCAGCCTGTGCAAATCCTGACCAAACCCCACATGCAGACCCCAGCAGCACTCGGCCTGCTCCCTTAAAACCTTCAGGCCCAGCCTGTGAAAATCCTCTTGGGCCCGCTTCTCAAACTCAGCCCACGACCGTCAACTCCCCTACTACTGGACTGCCTCCCAGTACCTCCCCAGAGTCCGCACCTCTTGGCTCAACTCTTGACAACATGTCTCCTACTGGGCCACCTACCAGTCCACCCCCAGAGACTGCACTTTCTGGCCCAGCTCCTGAAACCCTTATCCCCACGACTCACCAACCGGACATGGGCCGCGGACATCGACCCAAAATTCCCAGCTCTCGTCTTCGCGGCTACGTACAACAAACAACTCGACCGTCACACCAAGCTCACGCCACATCCGCCACCACCTCCGGTACGTCTTTTCCTATCTCCAAACATATTAATTGTGATAAGTTTTCCTCCCAACACCGTAATTTTCTTGCGGCCGTGACTCAACATCACGAGCCTACTACTTTTCTTTCTGCAATGCAGGTACCTGAATGGCGCACCGCGATGCAAAAAGAGCTCGTTGCTCTCGAGTCCAATCAAACATGGACTCTTCAACCACTACCAAAAGGTAAAAAGGCAATCGGATGTAAATGGGTCTACAAGATCAAGTATCATGCCGATGGATCAATCGAACGTTACAAAGCACGCTTAGTTATCATGGGCAATCGACAAATCGAGGGCGTTGATTACAATGAAACCTTCGCTCCCACCATTAAGCTCGTCACCGTCCGTACCCTCCTCGCCATAGCCGCCGTAAAGAATTGGGAACTCCACCAAATGGATGTCCACAATGCTTTCTTACATGGCGATCTTACCGAAGAAGTTTACATGAAAATACCTCCCGGTTTTGATAAAAACAAAGACGGACAAGTCTGTCGCCTTCGCAAGTCTCTATACGGCCTCCGCCAAGCACCCCGCTGTTGGTACTCCAAATTAGCCACGGCCCTCACCCGCTACGGTTTTAAGCAAAATGCTTATGACCACTCTCTTTTTACTTATCAACAATCTCATACCGAGATCCATGTGCTCATATATGTCGACGATCTTGTTATTTGTGGGAACAACACCGACAAAATCCGCCGTTTCAAAGACTATATTAGTCAATGCTTTCATATGAAGGATCTCGGGCCTCTCAAGTATTTCTTGGGACTCGAAATTGCGCGAAATTCCACAGGTATTTTCATCTCCCAACGAAAATATGCATTGGATATTTTAACGGAGTCGGGGCTTCTCGGATCCAAGCCTCAACACGTCCCCATTGAACCAAACCATCAACTCGCCATTTCCACCGCCGAACCCTTAACCGATCCACAACCGTACCGCCGCCTTGTTGGGCGCCTTGTTTATCTTACCATAACACGCCCCGAGCTCACATACTGCGTTCATATCCTTGCACAATTCATGCACGCCCCCAATGCCGATCATTGGAACGCTGCCTTACAAGCCGTACGGTATCTTAAAAATCAACCCGGGCAAGGTATCTTTATAAGCTCTACTAGTCCACTTCAACTACGGGCCTACTGTGACGCCGATTACGCCAGTTGCCCCAAAAGTAGACGGTCCCTCAGTGCGTATATAATTTTTCTTGGGCATTCTCCCATCTCTTGGAAAACAAAGAAGCAACAAACCGTTTCGCGATCCTCCGCCGAGGCGGACTACCGAGCCATTGCCTATGCAACGTGTGAACTCATCTGGCTCAAAGGGCTTTTCGGCTCCCTTGGCATCACCGATTCACGGCCTATTTCACTTATGTGTGACAGTCAATCAGCGCTACATATTATTCGCAATCCGGTTTTTCACGAACGGACCAAACACATTGAGGTTGACTGTCATTTTATCCGCGACGAAGTCCTCAAAGGTACAATTCAACCAAGCTACATCCATACTAAGAGCCAACTGGCTGACATCTTTACGAAAGCTTTGGGCCGTACCTCGTTCACAGACCTACTCTCCAAGTTGGGCACATCGTTTCTCCACGCTCCAACTTGCGGGGGGGTAACAAAGCCTCTCGGCCCACACCAAAAGCAGCTCCAAACTGGCCCAAGTTCTAACACAATATGCTAGCCGTTATGGAAGATACTCAAAGAATAAGTCAATATATTATTCCTTCCATAGAAGGCAATAATCAAAGGCACTGTACATAGTTTCCTTCTCTAGCTTACCCTGTACTTTTGTATATATAGTTTGTATCCATAAGTTTGGAAGTAACAATAATAAAGATAATCTTTCCCAAACTCTATTTCTAATACGGGTCAATTTGCGTTTCAGGTCACATTGGGGTGTTGTTGCTAGTCTTTCTGGTTGGTTCATTTGGTTAGGCCTACCTAAAACTAGGGCGAAACTAGAATTGAACGGAATCAACTACACCTAAGTTTTGTCGATTAGTAAGTGACTTGATCTTAAATCATCCAACCGTAAAATCATACTTGGTGTTATAATCATTAAATAAATTATAAATTATCAAATCTCATTTAAAGTAATCACAAACCGAAATATAAACCATATTCAAAATGACGCCTCCTAAATAGCTCGAAATGACCTACCCTTAACTTTAACAAATAAGTTTTAAACGATTCTACATTTTACTTTAATAACGTATCTACAATTTCTCTTATTAATTGCGCACATATTTTGGTGAGGAATGTTTATATTTTTGATGTTTAAATTTAAAATAATTTACGTTAAACTTGTTTCATACCAGACCAATGAAGTGTTCATATTTTGTTTTTTTATATATTCTTTATATTCTGTCAACTGAATATTAATTAAATGTTTTCTTGTCAAGATTGTGGATCATATACTACTACTTGTTTATTGTTAAAGGTTTTCCACGATATCGATTAAACAAACAGACTCTGTGGCCCAATGGATAAGGCGCTGGTCTACGAAACCAGAGATTCTGGGTTCGATCCCCAGCAGAGTCGTTTTAATTTGATTTTTGAATTTAGGCTTCCTTTTTCTTATTATGTGCATCCATCTTCATTCTTCAACGCCTCGTCCTTGCCATTCTATATTTGCGTTTATAACGTGCTTATCGAGTAACTAAACAGCGAAAAAAAAATGTAACTAAACAGCGAAAAAATGTAGGAAACTTGATTGGGTTAGACAAATTGAATAAAATTAAGGTTCATTTTCAATTTTTGATAGCACATAAGTAATTTGTTACTTTTGAAACAAGTGGTGTTAGTGGTCATTTGGCCAAAGTAGACCCAAAGAGGCATGGGCCCGAGGATTCAGGCCCCTCGTCAAAAAAAAAAAGTCAGACAAATTAAATTAGGGTTTAACATTTAATTAATAGTATTTAATTAGTTTTAGAAAAAACGAATTAGGTTAGATTATTAGGGTCATTCATTAATGAATTTAATTAGGGATCGTCAGAATCGATCGATTTTTCCGATCAATTAAATTAGGCCTAAAACTAACCGAATTTTAATTAAATACAAAAAAATGAAAAAAAATTCAGAATTTTTGTTAATTAGATATCAAAAACCAAAAACCAAAAACATTTCATAATTATTGTTAACTACATGTAGTTAACAACTTAACTACAAATGCTAAATTACGAACGTACCCTTAATCTAACTAAGGGTAGTTTATATAGTATTATTACTACTTCCTTTTCGACATTTGCCCATTTGGGCACTTAACTTTGACATAAATGGTGAAACAAGGCTATTGACATGCCTTCTAATCGACTCAATGAGGTAGTAATTATTATTATCGAACACTTCAACATACGACAATTGTCTCGCGTTCAAATCCTTTGCTAGAAAAACTTTATGGCGTGAAGCGAAGAAGAACAATTCCTCTTCTTCCCTTGTAATTTTGCGCGGGTTACACGACAATATGATCCCGCTAACTGGATTTTCACCAAAATCAAAATTGTAGATTTTAGTCCACGATTCGCTAACCCCGTATCTCATCATCATCCATACCTCTACGTACCAAATGTGGCTTCTATATTGAAGATGGCAAACAATCAAGTTTTGCTCTGTACCGCCGATGTCAACATAAGTACCATAGTCCTCATCTCCAGTTAATTGAGGAATCGAAATATCATTAAATGTTTCATTCGCTAAATCGAAAGCAAGAATACAACGACCATGTATTTCATATGGCCGATTCCTACGTACCATCCAATGCGCCTTTTCATTAACAATGCTACCAAAATTTCGAATGTGCCCATAGTAACATTGAAGTATTTTATCGACACTTAATTCTCTCCAATTATGAGAATCATCGTTACTACTCAAGGTGTATACATGTGCCTGAGCTACATTATCCTCACCGTTCAATCCATCTACACATATGAGTTTGTACTCATCATTAGTTATCGAGTATCCAAACGCCCATAAGCGCGGATATCTGAATAGACTAATCGCTTCTGGACAGATAACTTCTCGAGATACCCGAATGGTTGGGTTAAAGAAACAAACCTTTTTTGTACCAATAGAAGCGCATATTAAGCCATTACTTGAACCGATAAGATGTATCCTGCCGCCGTTGTCTTGATTTATCAGCTCCTGGTTAGAGTTTAACTTTCGATAAGGGAAAGGGGATTCGGACTTACTACCATGATCAGCGTGGTTAAGCAAGTAGAGCGAATCGTCCACGGTATTTACGAGTAAGTTAGTATGTTGGCTTAACATCCAACGATGGAGATACAATTTGGTAAATTCCGGGTTCGAGATTATGGCAAGACATTGTTTGGAGACAACCTTGAACCGAAGCAATGATTCGATCGGTAATCTTGGCAGAATTTCGGACTCCAGCAATTCGATGGGTATGTAAAGTTCTTGCTTGACTTGTGTTAGTTGTGTAGGGTTGTTGTTCATCGAATTTGGCTTTGTCATTGAATTTCTAATGGCATAAACGCTATCAGAGTCCGTTTTTCATCAAAATTTGCGAGATTTATATAATCTCCTATTCCATATTTTGTTAATAATTAGGAATTAAATAAGAATATTTTGTTAATAATTAGGAATTAAATAAGAATTTGTGGGCCACAAACATAAAAAAAATAAAAAAAAAAAAGTAATAAAATAGGAGTAAAAAGAGTTGGTGGGGTTTGGTAACAGGAGAGAAAAATGAATAAAATAAAAATAAAAGTTTCCAATATAGAAAAGAAAGAAAACATGAATAATCTGTTTTAGGAAATAGGGAAGAAAATATGGAATAGCAGGGAGTATATATAATAATGAAGGTAATATTTAACCTATTGATAGGTTTGGAATCATCTTATAACTAAAACTCTATTTCGAACCAATCACTTAGGGTACGAGTAATTTTTCTAAGGTATATACATAGATTCTCGTAATCTCGTGAAATATTTAATATTTAGTAAGGTTACGAAATTTCTTATCTCAAGGATATTGGGCATTGCTTAAAGATTAAATAGTGGGCAAAATTAATTATTTGGAGAATAAAGTTGATTTCGCCCAAAAAAATATGGATCAGTCAATCCGAATTTTTTGGTTAAATAAAATGTCTATAATTGGTCCTTCCTCCTCCATTGTGTCATATTAATTAGTAACTTTAATTTGCAAAACCACATTACTGGGTTTTTGATTTTCGTTATACAAGTAACAGTGTAATTAAATTAATAATTAATAGGGTTATTTAACGAGAATACTCCAAACTATTGGGGTACTTCTCAAAATACTCCAACCTTTAATTTAACTATGAATATGCCGAACTATTACATATGTTATCTTTTAACAGAATAGACTCTTTGTTGACCTATAATAACAGGTAAAACTAACGCGGATACCACTTTTTACAAGATCTTCATCTTCAACCTCCCTTGTTATTAGTAATTGATTGCAACTTAAAAAAACCCTATTTTTCCATCTTCTTTGTCTCCTACAATCATTCAAATCCAGATTCAACAAATACCCATTAATATTTAACAAAAGTAAACAAAACCCATGTAATCAAAACAACTAAAAACACAAATTCAGAAAATAAAAATTAAAAAGTAGGGGAATATTTGTATTCATATTTCCTTATCTCATTGAAGTAATCAATAAAACTCAAATTCAAACACTACTCATTATATATTTAGTAAAATCAAACAAAATCCATGAAATCAAAACAATTAAACACACAAATTAAAGACAAATTAGTAAACGAATTAATAGCATCGTTCCTCTACAAGCCGTTATCAAGCATATCATCCCAGGACTAGGTAAGAATCAAATTACATTGAAATCTAAATCCAACAACTACCCATTAAGTAGTTAACAAAATCAATAAAACCCATATGATTAAATTAGCTAAAAACATAAATTAATAATAACAAAACTAGGAAAAGTAAGAAAAAATACATGAAGTTCAGAGAGAAGATATGTGATAATTTGGTATTTTTGGAACTACAAATATCGCAAAATTAGCAGTAATATTAACAGATGTCTTTGAAAATAGGTATTTTTACTTAGTCTTGTGCTTCCTTGGATGCCGCCATGGGAGATTTGAGACGAGTTTACCGTAGAGCTCAAATAGTGAAATAAGATTAAGGTTTTTAATTAGTGAAGCTTGAACAGATTGGTAACTTTTTAATTACCAGTGAAATGCGTATGAATAAGAGAATAAACTCAGAAAGTAGTGAAATAAGGTTAAAGAGAGGAGACAAAAAAAAAAAAGGTTAAAATGAGAAAAAAACCGGATTAGCAGGTAGCCCTCCCGTATATTTTAGTACAAGATAATTTATGTAATAGTTTGATATATTGGTAGTTAAATTAAAGTATAGAGTATTTTGAGAATTACTCGAATAGTTCGGAGTAATCTCATTAAATAACCCTAATTAATAATACTGATATGAGAAATATTTATCAGAATAATTTTGTACAATTTTATTTTTTTTGGTCTTTTGATCGATGTAAATGTACAATTTGATTATATACTTTTACAAATATCCTAATTCGCCCACAGACTCCCTTTCGGGCTCATTATGAGACACCAGCTATGCCGACACAATTCCCTCCCGGACTCATGCATCAAACTCCTTAAGTCAATGGTCAAAGCTTACCAAAATATACCTATTTTGACTCCCCTTTCCCCAAGATTAAGGTTCTAAGTCCACGCTACACTCCAATCATACCACTCCCTCGATCTCTCAAGGGTCGATTTCAAGCCGAAAATTAAAGGTACCCTTCTCAAGTTCTCCCTCTCGGGTTCAACTCAAGACGACAAAAAGTCCTAGAGAGGTGAGCCAACTCACGTCGACAGTCAATGGTCAAAAGTCCACAATAATCCCAACTGAAACATAAACAAGTCAAATCCCATAATTAACCCAATAAACTCCCCCTCGACACCAAATAGGTGGAATCAAGTTGGTAACCTACACATGTCGGAGTCTAAGCGCACAGTAAGAAAACTACTCACTAATCATATTAATCTTCTTTATAAAAGCAATAACCACGGAGCTGAGGTGTCGCTCCGTGGTTGAAAGTCAACAATTCAAAGGTCTTTTGCAAATGCTAGATTTAAGGAACCACGTACATGCTAGCAATTTATTTAGATGATTCCAATATTTCTCATTCAAAATTGTTCAATTAATACAATATTACAGAAGCTTGCATTAGAATGCAATTACAATATAACAACTCAAATTCAAGAAATACAAATTAAATATACATATTTCTGATATAATACAATTAAAAAAAAAATTGTAACTATAAAACAAATATAGTTGATATTTCTATATTATCAAAATTACTCGAAATTTGATTAAGAGAATTGCAAAAATAAGAATGAACACATAATTACAAATTTACAATGCATATATATATTCCGTAAAATTTAACATTAGGGGAAATAAAATAGAATTACGACACTATTAAAATAAATAGTCATTAATCCAATCTCCAAAAATACACTGTAATGTTAAAAAAAATGCAGAGAAAGCAAAAATTTATGTAAGGGAAACATGAAAAATGAAAAAAACAATATATTCAGCGAGCGCTTAAAAACCCCCGAAAATGACTTTCTGTGAGGCGTTAAAACAAAAATAATATTAACAATTTAACATGAAAAATCACACCAAAAGTGCTCATATCAATTCCGTGAGCATACAAGCAAATGTAAAAAAAGCATTTAAAAAACACAAATTCTCATTTGTGAGGGAGATATTCGTAGCAAACATACGACGAGTTAAATATTAACCACTTAGATGTTTGCGACGGGTCAAATATTACCCACATAGATGTTTGCGACGGGTCAAATATTACCCACTTAGATGTTTGCGACGGGTCAAATATTACCCACTTAGATGTTTGTGATATGTCAAATATTACCCACCCCACTTAAATGTTTACGACGGGTCAAATATTTTCCACTTAGATAAGAAAAGGCGAGGTATTTGAGATTTTATTAAGTAACTATAATAACTATAAAAGCCGAGGTATTTGAGATTAGTATTTGAGATTTTATAATAACTTTTTAAACAACATACCCGTGCAGAATAGGTATACGTTTTTTAAACTTCTACAAACGAACCTTAAACTAAAAACGAGACTCCAAATTTTCACCACGCAGGAAGTAGACTTGGAGTACTAAATAATACAAAAAAAACTAGAAATGAAAATACAAGTAAAATACGAAATCACTTTGATATATTCGAAATTATGCAAGTACTATTATAAATGATTGATCAATTGATCATCGATCCATCTTTATTAAAATAGCAAAACACTCGAGTCTCGATAAATACCAGTAGTTGTAGTTCTATAATTAGGATCTTGCAACATTGCTAAACTTAAACAAAACTTTAACTAAGAGAGGGTGAAACAAGGCTATTGACATGCCTTCTAATAGAGCTAATTAAGTAACTATTATCGAACACTTCAATATACGATGGTTGTCTCTCGTTCAAATCCTTTGCTAGAAAAACCTTATTGCATGAAATCAGGAAGACCAATTCCTCTTCTTCCCTTGTAATTTTGCACGGGTTACACGACAATATGATCCCGCTAACTGGATTTTCACCAAATTCAATATTGTAGATTTTACTCCACGATTCGCTAACCCCGTATCTCATCATCATCCATACCTCTACATACCAAACATTGCTTTTAAATCGAAGATGGCAAACACTCAAGTTTTGCTTGATATCGGCAGTAAAGATACCACGACAAGTACCGCGTTCCTCGTCTCCAGCTAATTGAGGAATCGAAAAATCATTAAATGTTTCATTTGCTAAATCGAAAGCAAGAATACAAAGACCGAGTATTTCATTTGGCCGATTCGTACGTACAATCCAATGCGCCTTTTCATTAACAATGCTACCAAAATTTCGAATGTGCCCATAGTAACAATGAAGTACTTTATCGACACTTAATTCTCTCCAATTATGAACATCATCGTTACTACTCAAGGTGTATACATGTGCCTTAGGTACATTATCGGGACCGTTTAATCCATGTATACATATAAGTTTGTACTCATCGTTAGTTATCAAGTATCCAAATGCCCATAAGCTCGGATATCTGACTTGATTAATCGCTTCTGGACAGATAACTTCTCGAGATACCCGAATGGTTGGGTTAAAGAAAACAACCTTTTCCGGAGCAATAGAAACGCATATTAAGCCATTACTTGAACCGATAACACGTATCCTGAAGTCGCGGTCTTGATTTATGGGCACCTGGTTAGAGTTTAACTTTCGATAAGAGAAAGGGACTTCGGACTTACTACCGTGATCAGCGTGGTTAAGAAAGTAGAGCGAATCATCAGCGCTTTGTACGAGAAAGGTACCACATTGGCTCAAGTTAGATCGATGGAGATGGAGTTTCGTAAATTCGGGGCTTGAAATTATGGCAAGCCATTGTTTGGAGACGACTTTAAATCGAAGCAACGATTCGATAGGTAATCTTGTGAGAATTTCGGTCTCTAGCAAATCGATGGGTATATTACGCTCTTGGCTAACTTGCTTAGGCTTGTCGTTCTTCATCGACATCATGTTTGCTATTTGATTTGATTTTGGTCTCTAGCAAATCGAAGCAACAATTCGATAGATATCGATTTCTAGCTTGAATCCTGTTATAACCAAAACTCTATTACGAACAAACCACATATATATAAATATATGATGATAATTTTTTATACTTTTTTAGGAAATAAATAAAATATAGAAGTAATAAGGTATAACTCGTAAAAGTTATTTATGCAGGACTCAGAGAATAGAGATATATTGAGGTATTAGGAAATATATTATCATGGGGATCAGAATAATATTTTATAAAATAGTTTAGGAATATTTTTGAATTGTCATTTGAGACGGTTTACTATATATGTAACCGATTTCATTAATAATAAACTAGTGTAACACCCGTGAAAAATCACGGGGTTGTGTACACTTATTTTTAAAGACGACGAAGGTATATTCATTTCAATATATAGCAATTCTAATTATTCGAACGAATTAAATTTTAACGGGATGTTTGCATATAAGATATGTTCGGTCAAAAGGTGAATTTTCTGGTGCACTAATTTTCGAATAGCTATTAGTAATGATGATAATATTTGGATTACTTATGATAACATTAATGAATAAGGTATATAAGAAAAAACAATAGACGACTAAAAAAAGATTAAATAACTAATAATGAGTAGTTTGGAAAGTTATTGTCTTTTGATGAATTGCTTACGGAACATAATTTGACGGACAAATACGATGAACAAAATAACTAATCAAGTAGAAATATAAATTAAATGGGGTGTATTAAAATTCGATAATGTAGGACGAAAATTACAGTTTCTCGAAAACCTCCTTGTAAACAACATTCGTTGTTGTATTAGTCATCCCTCCTTCTTCATCAAGAAGTAGCACTTTTAGACCTTTCTTACTCGTAACCCTAGATATAGCAACACGTACAATTGGCCATGGGTAAAGACTGGTCTTGAAAGATAAAGTCCAACACGGGATAGAGATTGACCCTGACTTTTGTTAATAGTCATAGCGAAACAAACTGCTAAAGGAAACTGTCTTCTTTCAAACTTAAGTTGTGATTGGGTAAACCGGAACATCTGATTGAGTTAAGAAACTCTGTAGAGTAAAGTTCTCTGACCCCGTAATTAGTCTCTTCCTTGCTTATTTCATCATAGCTTAAGTAAATTTTTTCTTCCCTAGTACAACTCTTTCAGTGAAATACAGATGGTCACCTAAGTGATCTTTTAAAGATGGGTACGTGCTATCTACAATAGTAGATATTGGATCTACACCAGGCTGAATAAGTATATCTTCTGGTAACTCAATGCTAGCTACTGGTCTCGTATATATCTTGATCGAACCATCCATGCCAACCATGTTGACAACTGTCTAGAACATGTTGGTAGTTCTTGGATAAATTTTGTAAGGTAGTAAAATGGTCAATCATAATTATATACTGTTAAGATTAACAGTCAGTCTTAATTCTCTCTTCAATAACTAAACTCGCAAGTTGTAAGCGCTTCATGTGGAAAAAAAACTACACTGGTTAATGAATTCCAAACTTTTCACCCATTTTAATGTCAAACTCGTGAAATATATATTAAACAAACTAAAAAAATAAATCAAAGGCAATCATTAAGGATATGAACCATACTTATACGAAGGGAACAATAATTAACTAAATACATAACAAATGATCGAATAAATAATGTTTGTGAAAGAATTGTCAATCCTACGAAGTTGACTTGAGTAGATTATGTTTGAGAAATTGGTTTAGGAAATTTTAGTATAAAGCAATTGGAAACAAAAGACCACAAATAGGTAGTTTAGTACCAACACAACCTAAAGGACTTGCCGGATCTGAGATAAGGCCGGACCTCATAATTTGATTCAGACATGAGCATTTGACACCGAATATATAACAATTTTCTCCTTTGCATGCACTTGAACGAATACCTTAAATTAAAAATTAGGGCATTGCGATTTGCAAATAATAAACCGTTCATCAACAACTTCTTACATTAAAACCGTCTTATAAAATAACTTATGAACCAAAAAAAGTTCTAACTCCTATCAGTCTACATAGAATCAATAGGAAGATCATCCTTAATTTGATCTCGAACATCATCAATTTGTACTTGGGCTATACTTCTCCCTATGCTTTCTTCGGTCCGATTCTTGATTGCGAAACATTCCTAAGAACACGGGGTAACAAAGGGCGATTTAACATGCATGATTGAAGGTAATATTGCATAACAGAAAATATTGGCATGAGAGGACCTAACATCAATAAACATGGGCATCAGACCAAGGTCTCACATGAACCAATTAAGACCAAGCAACCTAAGAAACATAGTTCTAAATAAATAGACTCCTAATTTAGCTGAAAATGAATCCAAGGACTCTGTACAGATTGTGGCAATAGAAACTCGTAACAAAAATGTGAGTAGAATTGTAAAACACAGTTCTTATAATGGATTATGTGCCAAATAAGAAATAATAAAATCAAACATATTCTATCAAAAATATATACAGAATCAGGGACCTTAATCCACCGATATAACCCAATCAAACCACTATATCATAATTCTATCCAAACAAAACACTAAATAATGACCCGGTGGAAAATTTTGAATCCCAATTTGGATCGAACCGCTCCAATTTAACATTTAATTTTTGAATTCTTGTTGATAAAAATTTTTAGAAAAAAATAACAAAACTGCACTCCTAGTCAGCCAAGTTTCTAAGCAACGGAAAAACACAAAATTATACCACAAAAAATGCTATAAATAATAGAAAATAAGCCAGAAATCAATTAAAGTAAAATTGTGAAAAAATCAAAACTAAGTTTGAGTAAAGTTTCTGAAATTTTTATATGGGATAGAAACTAACCTCATTCTAAACTCCAAGAGTACAGAATCTGCGTAGTCTGAGATGTGAAAGAAAAGACTTGTGCACGGAAGAACAATATGCTATTGAATCTGAGATCAGGAAACAATGCATGGACTAAATGAATAACAAAAAAAAATACCGAGAAAAAAATCAGTATGAAATAAAAAAAATAGAAAACGAAAATATTAAAATAGGAAAATGATAGGATGCTAATTACCTCTTTGATTGTAAATCGCGATCAATAAAAACATGATAGGTGTTGTAGATAATGGAGAGGGAAAGATGAGCAGTAAAAAGTGGCTATAGGAAAATAGGAGAGGAGAAGTAATTAGAGGATGGGAATATAAAGAGATAGATAGGGCGGCAGTATGTAAGCAATATTGTAATTAGGGTTAGGACGTATAACAAAGTATTAGGGTTAGGACGTATATATTTTGTATTTAATTTAATAATTTAATAACAAATAAATAAGTAAATTATTATTAAATTATTAAATTATTAAATTATTATGACGTGGCAGAATCTGATTGGTCTATAAAAAGTGAAAATGCTGAGGTTGAATGTGAGACCTAGAAACACCCAATGCTGCGATGTGACTGCGCCACCTAGGCGGAAAACCATTATTCTTTTATAGATATAATGATTAGCTCATTATATCGTATTACAGTTTATGCAGGACCCGATGAAATTATAATAAGTATGTGTTTGGCTCTGGTTTCCAAGTGGTTTTACAACTAAAAAAATAAAAGTTGGGTAAAAAACTACTTTTTAAAAAACTAAAAACTAATTTTATTAAACATAAATACATGGTGAAATTGACCTCAGAAACAGAAGTAGCAAATTGTTATTTCTGTTTCTATTTTCACGTTGCTCGTTATTTGAACACCAAACCCAAAAAAAAATTACCGCCAAGTACCAATTTACAGATTTTTTTTATCTCTTTTGTATATCTATATAGAATTATATTTTAGCAAAAAAAAAAAAAAAATTGATAAAAATTAGTTAGGCCAACCACGATAAACTGATAAAATAGTTTTTAAAAACTTTTGACCAAACAAGACCAATTTTATCAATAAATAGTTTTATAACAACTCCTTTACAAAAAGTACAAATTATTTTCCATAAATAAGGTCAAACATGCTCTAAGAATTGTATTGTTCGATGAGTACACAACAACGTATAAAATAATAAAACACAGGTTCTCAACAATCATTTAGGTTTGCTCCATCAAATTACTTAAAATCAACAATGCATCAGAATTAAATTAATGAAGTAAATGATAATTGTATAAGAGAAGATTTGGTGAAAGTCCTTGTGTGTCCTTTCAATCGTAACTTGGCTAGAATTTATATAACTTATGCTAGCTAGAAATTAGGAAAAGATAACATGGGAACTAGCTACGGATATTGAACCTCCGTCTTTTAAAGATGCCATTCGTGATGATGGGTGGTGTGAAGCTATGAAATTGGAAATTGAAGCTCTTGAAAGGAACGAGACATGGGAACTTGTCGACCTTCCCCCTCAAAAAAAGGCTCTTGGTTGTCGCTGGATTTATAAAATCAAGCATAAGTCCGATGGTTCGATCGAACGCCTGAAAGCTCGACTCGTTGTATTCGGTAATCATCAAGTTGAAGGGATAGATTATGGTGAAACTTTTGCTCCTGTTGTAAAAATGGTTACGGTTCGCACCTTTTTGGCCGTCGCTGCAATTAATAAGTGGGAGCTTCACCAAATGGATGTGCACAATGCTTTCCTCCACGGTGATTTAGACGAGGAGGTCTACATGCGAATTCCTCCGGGTTTCAGCCGTGGTAAAGAAGGTAAAGTGTGTCGACTAAAGAAGTCCTTATATGGTCTTCGTCAAGCCCCTCGTTGTTGGTTTGCCAAACTCACAACGGCTCTAAAAGACTATGGGTTCAAGCAATCCCATTCCGATTATTCCTTATTTTCTTACTCGCATGGTCAGGTTCGACTTTTTATTCTTATTTATGTTGATGACCTGGTTATTGCGGGAAATGACTCTTCCGCTGTTGCCCAATTCAAGGGGTATTTGGGAAAGTGTTTTCACATGAAGGATTTGGGGCTGCTTAAATACTTTCTGGGACTTGAAATTTCTCGAAGTTCGGAGGGTATTTATGTTAGCCAACGAAAATATGCTCTCGATATAATCTCTGAAGTTGGTCTCTTGGGTTGTAAGCCTGTCCAAACACCTATTGAGCAACATCACAAGCTCGGCGAAGCTACTGGTCCGTTGCTTGAAAATGTCGAGTCTTATAGGAGGCTTGTTGGGAGGCTTGTCTACCTCTCTGTGACACGCCCTGACTTGTGCTACGCTGTTCACATCCTGTCTCGTTTTCTTCACCAACCACGAGAGGAACACATGTCCGCTGCACTTCGGGTGGTCAAATATCTCAAAGGGAGTCCGGGTCAAGGCATACTCCTTCGTGCTGATAGTGAGTTGCGTATTCATGGGTGGTGCGACTCAGATTATGGTGGCTGCCCCACATCGAGGCGTTCCGTCACTGGTTGGTTTATTTTGATAGGTGGTTCCCCCGTCTCGTGGAAAACAAAAAAGCAAAACACGGTTTCTTTGTCCTCTGCTGAAGCTGAATATCGTTCCATGGCAAATATAGTAGTGAGTTAAAGTGGTTGAAGAGTCTTCTTCTCAGTTTCGATGTTCCTCTTCGCACACCCATGCACGTTTACTCCGATAGCAAGTCTGCCATTGATCTCGCTCACAACCCCGTCTATCATGAGCGCACGAAGCACATTGAGATCGATTGCCACTTCATTCGGGATGCTATTATTGAAGGCTTAATCTCCACGGCTCATGTGTCTACTTCGTCACAATTGGCCGACATTTTTACCAAAGCTCTCGGGGCACCGCAATTTCTTCACCTTCTCCGCAAGCTCGGCGTTCTCGACCTTCACGCTCCAGCTTGAGGGGGGTATTACGGGAATATCCATACGGAATATGCTTCTCGTTATTATTAGACTATTATTATTAGCTATTAATGTTCACCCTTTTATATTTCCGTAAGTTGTATTGCTACTTGCTACTGTTACTTAAAGCCTTCTATTGGCTCAATAATAAACAACAACTTTCCCTCATACACTCCCTAACAAATTTCCTAGAGCTTTCGATGAATGACCGCGTCTTGGGACTTAGTACCATTATTAGCGTGGTTAAGAAAGTAGAGCGAATCGTTAGAGCTTTCTATGTGAAACGTACCACATTGGCTCGAGCTCAATTGATGGTGGTGCAGTTTAATTTGTAAATTGGGGGTTCGATTATTTGGAGACAACTTTGAATCATAATTTTGGAAGAATTTCGTCTCAAGAAAATCGAGGTGTATATTACGCTCTTGGCTGACTTGCTTAGGCTTCCTGTTGTTCATCGACATGATCTTTGCCACTGATTTCTAATGGTCTAAAGAATTTATTAATTTGATAAATTGGTGGCTCGCTCGAATCCTATTATAACCAAAATTCTATAACGAATAAACCAGGATCTTGTACTAGAATGACCATTTTATTACTTAAAATATTTACCAAACTAACCATTCTCAAATTTTAATTACCATTTTAACAATTTTGTTAAATAAATTAGGCTTAAAGACTAATTTGGTAAAATTAATTTTTCGTTATGAGAATTAGTATTACGTAGTATTTATTTTCCATCAATCCATGTATTTTGAAATACGTATTTTCCTTAATCTGTATTTTACTTATTATTTTAAATTTTATAATTTTTCATTGAGCATATTTACTTTACCTATAAAAGTTATTATATCGTAAAAGAATTTTATAAATATGTTATTTTATGACGAAATAAAAAATTAAATGGGATGATTCATGAAGGGAAGTAAAATGGTCGTAATTTGTTCAACTATTGTTTTATTTGATTTCTGGGTTCTAATTATTTAATTGTAATTTTATCACTTTACTCGTAATTTAAATGTTAATTTTGCTTTTTGTAAAACTCTAAAATTGACCAAGGCTGATGTATTAAATAGAGGGAGAAATTAATTCACGTCACACTATTTATGCAATATGATCATACATTACTTATATTTATATACAAGTGTTGTAATATACATGTGACATTTATAAAAAAAAATAAAAAATAAAGATTGAAAAGAAAAAAAAGATTAGTGTATTAATATCTATACGATGTTAGAAACTATATATGGATTATATATTAAGTATTTGCCGTTACAAAAAACTAAATTTTAAAATCGTATAAATCTCTTACCGAATTAACCATTTTGCCCAAATTATTGCCCAAACTAGCTATTGCCGAAATTAATTACATTATTAAAACCTTAAAAATGGTTAAAATGGGAATTAAAATTCGAAAATGGTTAGTTTGGGAAAAATACTTTATAGAAAACTAGGTTTTAACCCGTGAAATTCACGGGACTGGTTTTAAACTTTTAAAGTATTACAGTTAATCATAACTATGATATAATGATTTAATTTATTTCCAATTATCAATCAACATATAAGGATCATCATATATTGTGCGTCTTTTATAAATTTCGTTACATGTAATTCAGACTCAAGCAATGAATACAAAGTCACCATTATTTTTTTCTGGCTTTGTTTGGTAGATAGCATATTAGGAATGCTAGTTTTACCAATTAAATACTAATTCCATGCGTTTGGTTTAATGGTATATTCAGTTAACATATTGAATTTATTCATGAAAATGGTAGATTTGGTGTATAATCCGTTAATTAATAAACACGTTTTTTTAGCTTTGCTAATTTAATATGATGGACAAACCTGCTACTAAAATTTATCAACCGAATTCAGCTAACGTCATCTATTATCCTAAATATAGTTTTGCCGTTTACAGGGCCTATATGGAAGAATATGAATTCAATATTAACCATCAACGAGGGAAAATATTCAACATTGTGCGAGTGTTTGGTAACGCATATTGACCGACTTTTAGCATATTTAAGGGTTTTTATCATGCTTAACTAATCAATATGCTAATTTTAATATTTGGAAAATAACGTATTAAAAGAGTATATTGACCTCAAATATAATCTTTTATAATATGAACCTCAAGATATTAGTTAGCATATTCTAAAATAGAAATTTTTATTTCATTTTCCAAAAAAAACTAACAATCCACTATTCTTAATCTATTAATTACCAAATACTAAAACTAATTCTGTTAATTATAATATGGCGGTCAATCTTTTTTATAAAATCTGTCATTTATAATATGTTTTTGAATCTGTTTATGTTGAAATTAGTACGCGGAACCCCAAACATGACCTACATTAAAATTTTAGTTAGAATTCTAATTGACGTCAAACTATACATGCAACTGTTATACTGAGATATATTTAACTTTTTCGTATCCATTATGCAATAACTATTTGAATATGTACAAAAAAAAAATAGAAGAAACAATGTAAAGTAAAAGAATGCAAACATAAAAAAACGAACGAAAGAGACACAATGAATTGAACACACAATAGGTGTTCGGAATTAATATTGGTATTCGTAATGCGTTTTTTCGACTTTATAAGGAGTTATTTTAGGACAAATTTTCCGTGATATTTTGGGTGTATCATTATACGCATTTGGAAAAGATATATGGATGTATTTTTAAGATTAGTTTATTATTATAGGTAATTTTACCCTAATCTCCATGATTTTAGCATGCAACACAATAAATTTTGGAAGGAATCTCCATAATTAACATAACTAAATTAAAATTAAATTTAAAAAAAAATATCCTAGTTAAATATTCTATTCCATTTTAAATATGGAATATTTTATTCTAATTCAATTTCCAAAATTCTTTTTTTGTTTCAATTATTTAGGGTGTTTTTTTCAATTGCACTATATCATGACACATTATATAGAAATGAAAATGTGTGTGATGTCATGTCAGCGGAATTGGCTATTGCATTAAAGAAATATATGATTATTTAGGGTGTTTTTTTCAATTGCACTATATCATGACACATTATATAGAAATGAAAATGTGTGTGATGTCATGTCAGCGGAATTGGCTATTGCATTAAAGAAATATATGATAATCATTTTAGTATAATTATAAATGATCGATCATCGATCCATCTTTATTTAAATAGCAAAAAACTCGAGTCTCGATAAATACCGAGTAATTGTATTTGTATAAGGATCTTGCAACATCGCTAAACTTTAACAAAGAAAGGGTGAAACAAGGCTATTGACATGTCTTCTAATCGACCTAATATCGGAATAATTATTATTACGCAACACCTTAAAATACGATGGTTGTCTCATGTTCAAATCCTTTACGAGAATTATTTCCCTGTATAAAACGGCAAAGAACGATTTCCGTCCTTCACTTGTAATGTCGTCCCACGAGTTACTTAATATTGAGATCTTGGAAAGACGATCAATAACCGGGTTTCGACAGAGATCGAAATTGTAGATTCGACTCCATGTATGGCTTTCCCCGTATCTCCTCATCATCCATACCTCTAAATAACACCTATTATTTCTCTCTTGTTCATGGCAAACACTCAAGTTTTGCTCTAAATCGCAAATAAACATGTCACGTCCACATATTTGAGGAAGCGATACCTCATTAAACGTTTCTCTGTTTAAATCGAAAGCAAGAATACCAAAGGCATTGTCGTTGTATCTTCTTCCTTTTACAATCCAATGCGCCTTTTCGTTAATGACCTTTCCTACAGCTCGAGAATATAAAGAATAAGGAAGCACATCAACACTTGACTCTCTCCAGTTATGAGGATCATCGTTGCTTCTCAATGTGTACACATTGAGTAAACCACTACGACGATCTACATATACAAGTTTGTACTCGTCTCTCGTTCTCGAGTATCCAAAAGCCCGTATGTAACAATCATGGAGGGGAGGCCTGTCTTTAGGACAGATCACTTCTCGACATACTCGAGTAACCGGGTTAAAAAAACAGTACTTGTCGTTGTCGATAGCAAGGCATATTAAACCATTACTTGAATCGACAAGCTTTATCTTTCGACCTTTTGAGTCATGGTAAGGGTTTAACGGTCGATAAATGACCTCGTCGTCTTTGGACTTATTACTAGCATGCATGATAGCTAGGTCAAGAAACTTGAGAGAACCATCACTGCTTTCAACGAGAAAGGTATCCCGTTGGCTCGAGATCGATTGATGAAGATACAGTTTCGTAAATTCAGGGCTAGAGATTACGGCAAGCCATCGTTTAGAAACCAGCTTGAATCGAAGCAATGATTGGATCGGTAATCTAGGTATAATTTCAGTCTCTAGCAAATCCAAGGGTATAATACGCGCTTGCTTAACTTGTTTAGGTTTGTTCATCATTGAAATCACGTTTGCTTTTTAATTTCCAATTAGAAATACTTGTATTAACTCTCAACTAATCTGCGGAAATAACAAGACAACCAACCATTTATATAGGTTGGTAAATCTCGCCCTAAACTAAGAAGGAAACAACTCCCTAATTAGACTAAGAATCTAAACATCTAACTCTCCTATTATTAGGAGGATTAGGAAACATCTAACTTGGTTCGAAATATTTCACGAGATTACGAGAATCTATGTATATACCTTAGAAAAATTACTCATACCATAAGTGATTGGTTAGAAATAGAGTTTTAGTTATAAGATGATTCTAAACCTATATAGTAAACCGTCTCGAATGACAATTCAAAAATATTCTTAAACTATTTTATAAGATATTATTCTGATCCCCATAATAATATCGTTCCTAAATATTCTCTAAGTCCTGCATAAATAACTTTTACGAGTTATACCTTATTACCTATATATTTTATTTACTTCCTAAAAAATTATAAAAAATTATCATCATATATATATATATATATATATATATATATATATATATATATATATATATATATATATATATATATATATATATATATATATTTATGTATATGTGGTTTGTTCTTATTAGGGTTTTGGTTATAACAGGATTCGACCTAGAAATCGATATCTATCGAATCGTTGCTTCGATTTGCTAGAAACCGAAATCAAATAGCAAACATGATGTCGATGAGCAACAACTACAACCCTAAGCAAGTCGAAGTCAGCCAAGAGCGTAATATACCCATCGATTTGCTAGAGACCGAAATTCTCACAAGATTACCTATCGAATCGTTACTTCGATTTAAAGTCGTCTCGAAACAATGGCTTGCCATAATTTCGAACCCCCAATTTACAAAACTCCATCTCCATCGATCTAACTCGAGCCAATGTGGTACCTTTCTCGTACAAAGATCTGACGATTCGCTCTACTTTCTTAACCACGCTGATCACGGTAGTAAATCCGAAGTCCGTTTCTCTTATCGAAAGTTAAACTCTAACCAGGTGCCCATAAATCAAGACCGCGACTGCAGGATACATCTTATCGGTTCAAGTAATGGCTTAATATGCGTTTCTATTGGTCCGGAAAAGGTTGTTTTCTTTAACCCAACCATTAGGGTATCTCGAGAAGTTATCTGTCCAAAACCAGATAATCTAATCGGAAATTGGTTTCTTCATAGATATCCGCGCTTATGGGCGTTTGGATACTCGATAACTAAGGATGAGTACAAACTCATACGCATAGATGGATTAGACGGTCCCGATCATGTACCTAAGGCACGTGTATACACCTTGAGTCGTAACGATGATTCTCATAATTGGAGAGAATTAAGTGTCGATAAAGTACTTCCTCGTTACTATGTTCACATTGTAAATGTTGGTAACATTGTTAACGAAAAGGCGCATTGGATTGTATGTAGGAATCGGTCATATTACTCATATAAAATACGCGATCTTTGTATTCTTGGTTTCGATTTAGTGAGTGAAACATTTAATGTTTTTTCCTTTCCTGAAGTAGCTGGAGATGAGGAACGTGGTACTTGTATTGATATCTTTACTGCCGATATCAAGCAAAACTTGAGTGTTGGCCATCTTAAATTTAAAAGAAGCAGTATTTCGACTATTTGGTATGTAGAGGTATGGATGATGATGAGATACGGGGTTAGCGAATCGTGGAGTAAAATCTACAATTTTGATTTTGGTGAAAATCCAGTTACCGGGATCATATTGTCGTATAACCCGTGCAAAATTACAAGGGAAGAAGAGGAATTGGTCTTCCTCATTTCATGCGGTAAAGTTTTTCTAGCAAAGGATTTGAGCGCGAGACAACCATCGTATATTGAAGTGTTCGATAATAATAATTACATCGGCGTTAAGTCGATTAGAAGGCATGTTAATAGCCTTGTTTCACCCTTTCTTTGTTAAAGTTTTGTCTAAGTTTAGCAATATTGCAAGATCCTAATTATATATAAATACAACTACTCGGTATTTATAAAGACTCGAGTTTTTTGCTATTCAAATAAAGATGGATCGATGATCAATCATTTCTAATAATTCTTGCATAATTTCGAATATATAAGTGGTTCTTTTTAAATAGAAGTTTGGTTATAATAGGATTCGAGCAAGGCACCAATTTAGCGTGCTTAGCTATATACAAAGACGTTAAATATTATAGCACAGTAACATGCTTAAGCGGCATAACCGTATTAAAGAGAAAAATTTGATTGTTTTCATACCGTAACCTGAACCTAATTCTATAAGTTAATTAATCATTAAGTTAATTATTATATACTATTACATTTACCAATGAATAGTAACTTAACTATATACAATCAAATTAGGAAATTTATAAAACTATATAATCAAATTGTACATTTACATCAAAAGACAAAAAAAATATGAAAATTATGTGCTAAATATTTCTCATATCAGTATTATTAGTTATTAATTTAATTACATTGTTATTTGTATAACAAAATCAAAATACCCATTCAGGGGGCGAACCCACCTAGTAATAAGGGTAAAAAATTAGTTAAGAGGCGGATTTTTGCTACTATGTAATCTCATTAGTTGACAACTAAATATCATGCTCAATGGTAAAGGTCTCAAAATCCCACATGATGGTCATGGGTTCAAATCCGACTACATGTGTATTCAACTTTATACTCCAAATACTTAATTTTGCTCACTATTTATTCTTTAAGCAATGCCCAATATCCTTCGGATAAGAAATTTCATAACCTTTCTAAATATTAAATATTTCACCATATTACCAGAATCTATATACCTTAAAAAATTACCATAAGTGATTGGTTCGTAATAGAATTTTAGTTATATGATATCCTAAATCTATCAATAGGTTAAATAATACCTCCACTATTATATATATATATCTCAAATTTTGAAGAGAGACGGACACCGATAGTGTTTATGCCATTAGAAATCCAATGGCAAACCTAATTTCAATGAAGACAAACCGTACACAATTCAAGCAAGAACTTTACATACCCATCGAATTGCTGGAGTCCGAAATTCTGCCAAGATTACCGATCGAATCATTGCTTCGATTCAAGGTTGTCTCCAAACAATGTCTTGCCATAATCTCGAACCCGGAATTTACCAAATTGTATCTGCATCGTTGGATGTTAAGCCAACATACTAACTTACTCGTAAATACCGTGAACGATTCGCTCTACTTGCTTAACCACGCTGATCATGGTAGTAAGTCCGATGCCCCTTTCCCTTATCGAAAGTTAAACTCTAACCAGGAGCTGATAAATCAAGACTCCGACTCCGGGATACATCTTATCGGTTCAAGTAATGGCTTAATATGCGTTTCTATTGGTACGAAAAAGGTTTGTTTCTTTAACCCAACCATTCGGGTATCTCGAGAAGTTATCTGTCCAGAAGCGATTAATCAAATCAGATATCCGAGCTTATGGGCGTTTGGATACTCGATAACTAACGATGAGTACAAATTCATATGTATACATGGATTAAACGTACCTAAGGCACATGTATACACGTTGAGTAGTAACGATGATCGTCATAATTGGAGAGAATTAAGTGTCGATAAAGTACTTCCTCGTTACTCGGGGCACATTCTTTCTGTTGGTAACATTGTTAACGAAAAGGCGCATTGGATTGTACGTAGGAATCGGTCAGATGAAAAAAGCCGTCGTTGTATTCTTGCTTTTGATTTAGCGAATGAAACATTTAATGATTTTTCGATTCCTGAATTAGCTGGAGATGAGGACTATGGTACTTATGTTTACATCGGCGATACAGAGCAAAACTTGAGTGTTTGCCATCTTCATTGTAGAAACCAGATTTGGTATGTAGAGGTATGGATGATGATGAGATACGGGATTAGCGAATCGTGGAGTAAAATCTACAATTTTGATTTTGGTGAAAATGCAGTTTGCGAGATCATATTATCGTGTAACCCGTGCAAAATTACCAGGGAATCGTTCTTCTTCGCTTCATGCCATAAAGTTTTTCTAGCAAAGGATTTGAAGGCGAGACAACTGTCGTATGTTGAAGTGTTCGATAACAATAATAATTACATTCTCATTGAGTCGATTAGAAGGCATGTCAATAGCCTTATTTCACCATTTATGTCAAAGTTAAGTGCCCAAATGTCGAAAAGGAAGTAGTAATAATACTATATAATTATATAAACTAGCCCGTAAGTGTGGAGTTAGTAGTTAAACTTTGGGTAAATTTTTTATGAGACTCGGTTCAAGCCTTCGAGCTTGTCTTTGTTAGATTAAAGGTACGTTCGTAATTTAGCATTTGTAGTTAAGTTGTTAGTTCGTAATTTAGCATTTGTAGTTAAGTTGTTAACTACGGGTAGTTAACAATAATTCTGGAAATTTTTTATTTTTGATATTTAATTAACAATAATTCTGGAAATTTTTTTATTCTTTTGTATTTAATTAATTAAAATTCGGTTTAGTTTTAGGCCTAATTTAATTGATCAGAAAAATCGATTAATTATGGCGATCCTAATCCAATTCATTGATGAATGACCCTAATAATCTAACTAGTTTTTGGCCCGTGCAAAAAATTGCACGGGTTATTTTCAAATCGTATTATTCTAAATATGTATCATCGGAACTAATTTATAAATGTTCATAAATTTTGTTTTATATATAACGTCTATAGACTTTTTCATCAAAATTCGATTTTGTTTTATATCTAAAATATACACTTTCGTTTATGACTTGATTTTTGCAAAATATTTCGATATTAATTTGTACACTATTTCTGATTGTCATATTAATATTAAGTTATTTTTATTGTTTTTTAATTTAGTATTGTCGTCACAGGTTTTTTTCGATTGTTGTAAATTGTTAATTATTATTATTGTTTATGGTAATTATTTATTGAGTATAAAATGTTATGTAATAGTTCTAGACAACGACGTTCGAAATTATTATATTTTCTTATATAATATTTAAGGTCATGTTACACATATTGACAGTTTTCGTAGAACTTCAGGTTTACGTAATAATTGTAAAACTATTATTTCGGACAGTTATTTCGAATTAAAATTATTAATATATTATACAACTTTGCGGGTCAATTTAAAAAAAATTGGGTTGATGTCGTGTTCAACCATAACCTTCTAAATTGATCTTGGCGTTGAAGAATGAAGATGGATGCATATGTCATAAGAAGAAAAAGGAAGCCGAAATTCAAAAAACAAAATTAAACGACTCTGCTGGGGATCGAACCCAGAGTCTCTGGTTTCGTAGACCAGCGCCTTATCCATTGGGCCACAGAGTCACTTTTGTTTAACGGATATCGTGAAATTTAGTATTTGAATCTTACTCTGAGCAAAAAAGCATTTTACTTGACAAAATATAAGGATTGTATAAAAAAACAAAATATAAACGCTTCATTGGTCTCGTAAGAAACAATTTTACGGTAAATTATTTTAAATTCAAACATCAAAAATATAAATATTCCTAATCAAAATATGTGTCGTTAATAAGAGGAACTAATTTTTAACCGGTGCAAAATTACACGCAACGGCGAAGTCAGGAATTACTTTCATGTAGGGCTAAAACTTTAAATTGAACTCGTGTTATACTACTTTAACCGAGGTGGCTAAGCCAGGATTTGAATTTAGGGGCATCAAAAAATTTCAATAAAGATAAGTTGGTAATGTATAAGGTAAACTAAAAGAACGAAAATTTAGCTAAAATTTTCGAAAGCTCTATCGTAGCGGGTCGAACATTGGAACGTTACGTATCTAGTGAGATTTAAACCGACAAATTCTTTTGTCTCGATTTTATAAGATAAATTGTATTCTGCAACGTTATATGTAATATGAATGACGATATTTAAATATCTTTATTATCAATTTAGCATTGTAGAATTTAATTGAATAGTTTTAGAAATAATAAAATAGAGTACTAATAAAGGATGTACTTGTATTGTAACCAAAATTTACGTAAAATACTACTTATAACGGAGAAAAATGAGTGTCGAAGTTTATAAATTGAGTGACATTGGATAACAAAAACCTAGTAGATTATAGCACACTACAAAAAAAACACGGCATACTGACCGCCTTATTGACGGATTTTTTAATCCGTTAAAATTCTCGCTATCCTGACCGATTTGTGACGAATTATCCGTCAGAATTTTTTTCGGACGGAAAAATCGTCAGAAACCCGTCAACATAATATAGCGCATCTTTATATTCCTCCATTAATTTGCAAAAAATGAATAGCATGTTTATGTAAGGAATCAAACTCATGTCTCAAGATTTGAAGTTCAACAAAATACCAACTGAGCTATAAGTGGGATATGTTAAATGGGTGCACTAAATTTTACTTGTCTTTTCTCCATGGGCTATAGCCCATATAGCATATTGCTGCCTCCGCCCCTGATTACACGGGTATAATCTTAAAAACAACATATAATGATTGATATTTAAAAATGTTAAACCAAAATACATGCATGTATCGGTATGTATATTTTTACTCTATTTCTTTTATAATGATCAGAGTTTAAAACACGTGCAGAAATTGCAAAGATTTGAAGTTTACACATGTTTTAATTCCGTGAAAAAATGCATGAATTCAGTGTTAAAACATGATAACAATTTTTTTAGATCTATTCATTTTATTGGATAAGCTCAATATCTATAACGAATTTTTTTAGAGTATTATTTTATCAAAATGCTCTAAAATCTACTTAACAGAGTTTTATAATTCATTTATTCTGTTATGTTTTTTTGTAGATCTTATTTTTAAAATTAAAAATTTAAAAAGTAATGTTTATTAACATTTTTTATTGAAAACTATTTCTTATTCAAAAAAATTATTCAAATTTAGTAATATCTCGAAACTTTGCTATTATGATGGTTAAATGTTACAGTTAAAAGCTTGTAAAATAATATAACAACGGTATTTGTTTTACCGCTTTTTATCTTTTATATTTTTGTTGTCTAATAATGTTTTTTGTTCACTTTTTTATTTTTTATTTTTTTTAGTATTGATAGATTACGTGGACTATTGGAAAAAATCTACATTTTCATGTTGTATTATTGATGCAACATAAATGAAATTGAGGATGATGGTTGGATTTTGTATTAATTATTCGAGAAATTCTATTAACAAAGTTGTTAACTACTTGTAGTTAACAATAATTATGGAATTTTTTTTTTGTTTTTGATATTTAATTAACAAAAATTCTGGAATTATTTTTATTTTTTTGTATTTAATTAAAATTCAATTTAGTTTTAGGCCTAATTTAATTGATCAGAAAAATCGATCAATCCTAACGATTCCTAATTCAATTCATTAATGAATGACCCTAATAATATAACCTAATTCGTTTTTTCTAAAACTAACTAAATACTATTAATCAAATTGTTAACCCTAATTCTATTTGTCTAACTTTTTTTCTGATGACGAGGGGTTGACTCCCGGGCCATACTTCTTGGGGGCTGCAGTTGTCAAATGGTCATCGTCGAGGTTTAACACTACTACTTTAACCCAACTACCACAATCATATATTTATCTAATGCAGAAGTCAAGCTGCTGACGTGGCATCACATAAAACAAGCTCTGTCTTACGTGGCGCGATTTAAAGCATCCTAACATATTGTCCAATAAAATTTGAATATAAGAGATTGCATTCCATAATTCCAGAAAAAAGATTTGATTCCATTTGCATTAAATTGGTTAACGTGATTATTGTTTTGGTAAAATTTCTACCGGGTCAATGTTTATGTGATGCGGGTCAAAGTGTCAACCAATATAAAGACTAACGTAGAAAATGAATACGAAAATTAAAGAGATAAACAACGACACAAGAGATTTTTGGTGACGCGGAAAAACCCGTTGAGGGAAACAACCGCGGGGGGAACGGAATCCCACCAATATTTTACTATGATCGAAGATTTTCACTGTAGGGACGGATTACAAGTATTTTTCGAGAGTAGTAGGGTTTTTACAACGTATGAACTGAACTAATAAAATGCCCTAGCTTCCTTTTTATAGTTGCGGATTTGAGCTCAGTCAATTCGGTTTCTGGTGCTGGAATATGGGAGGGAATATAGGGGAATATCCTCTTAGGGTTTTGACCCGTTCCCTCCCTTTCAACAGCTCTTTTTCTGCTCTGGTTTGCGTCTAGTCTGCGTCTGATCTGTTTCTGGGACTACTTATGGGCCCAACATTGTGATGAGGATTTTTGGGCTAAACAATTTCCCCCAAATTTCAGCCTAACTTGGCTTCAATTGGGCTGGAATTTTATTCGGCTCCTAAGCGTGCTTCTGGGGTTTTATTGAGGTAGTTGGGAAGTCTAGGCAACTGTTCACAGCCGTTCCTTTGTCCCACTTTCCCCACTTGTCCCATCACTTCATTAACTGCTTGTCCCCTTGTTATCACTCTTTAACTCTTCATCTTTCACCGTTTGAATTCAACTTTCAAATTTTAACTCACTTGCTTCCCTTATAAATACCTCTTTTAACCGCACTCTTTTACCTTTACCATCTTCACACTTCACTTTCTTTCTTACTTCCTTTCTTGCTTTTTCTTGCTTTATTTTTGCGGTAAAAATTTTTTTTACCACAACTTTCGATTTTACACAATGTCTGCCCCTGGATCTTCTTCTGCTACTCCTTCTACCACCCCTGCTCCTGAGGGGTCCTCTGGGTCCAGTTCTGCTTCGGGGGATTATTCTGGTCCTTTCCCGTCGCAGAAATTACTTGCGGCTAAGCACTTATGCGACTCTTCTTTCAACGAATCTCATGCTTCTTTCATCAAGCTTCGTTTTGGATTCCCGGAGGGAGTGGTCTATCACTTTCCTCTCGCCGGCGAGAAGGCCGATTTTGAGAGGGAGGGATGGACTTGTCTCTATGAGTATCCTTTCCGTCTGGGTCTCAGGTTTCCTTTTCCTTACTTGATTGTAGATTTTTTGAAGTTAACCAAACTTGCTATGTGTCAGATTGCTCCGCATGCATGGAGAATTTTGCTCAGTATTTGTGCTCTGAACCGTGAACGGGGGCTGAACATCGGTGTGGCTGACTTGGGGCAGTGGTTCGCTCCTTGTTCTCTGGGTCATTCTCAGTGCACAATTCGTAGTCATGATAATATGCCTTCTGCCATTATTTTTTCTACCACTCCGGATGATAGTAAGTGGTTTACCCGTTTTATCTTCGTCAAGATTGACACATTGCCTTCCTCTCCTGACTATATTTTCTCTGCATGGCAGCCTGTGGAAGGTACTGGTTTTTGCTTTAGCATTCCTTCGATTTTTCTTACTTTATTGCTTCTTCGTTTGTTTCTGACGATTTGTTAGTCTCTGCAGGCCGTAACTTGGCTAAGTTTCCTGACTCTGCTGATCCTCCTGCTTCCAAGGCCAAGCTCCTGGACCTTCCTCCCGAGGAGAGGACGTTTTCCAAACTGGTCCGGGATGCTACTGTTCTGGTGGTGAAGAAGGAGGGTACGGTATTTTTGGTGTTCTTTGCTTTCTTTGGGTGGTCCTGCGTTAATTCTACTCTGATTTCTGCTGTCACCTTTTCAGGCAAGCCCAGAGTAGATGTGAGCAGGGTAATGCAGCTGCGCAGAAAGAGGTTGGCTTCTGGGGACGCGGGGTCCTCGAAGAAGACAAAAATAGACGTTGTGGAGGGGAGCTCTGCTGGAGCCGGGTCCAAGGCTGCCCCTATTGAAGTTGATACCGTTGATCTGGTCCAGGAACCTGTTGCTGAGGCTCCCTATGTCGATCCTTCTCCTCTCAAGATTCCTCCCTCCATTCCTACTCCTGGTTACAAGCCAGTTTTGGAGCAGCTGCCTCTGCCACCTTCTGGAGAAGGTTTATCCTCCTCTTCTTCTTTGCGCCTGGAGCTCCCAGCGGACTTTGGTGGGTCCAGGACCCATCTCTGGCCTACTTTGGACTCACTACTTTTCCCTGCCTCTGCCTCTATTATGGAAACTCGTCCTTTTAAGGACTTGATCAGGCGCACTGCGGAGGTTTCCTTTGAGGTAACCCTCCTTTCTCCTTCCCTTTTCTCTTCTCTTTTCTTTCTTCTGTTTTCCCTGACCTGGTCTGGACATCCAGGTCCTGGAGCTGTCACTTTGTGCTAAACGACAGAGTGAGGCCTTGCTGGCTGAACTCCATTGCTCGAAGGCAGCTCAATCTGAGGCTCTGAGGAGGAGGTAGGAGGTGGAGAGGATGCAGGAGGCCCTGGCGAAGAAGGAGCGGGAGTTATCAGAGAAGTTAAGATTGGAGGAGACCTTGAGGGAAAGTCTGCGGCAGGCTGTTGAGCGTTCTCGCCAGGATGTGGCTAAGGGCCAGGAGATGCTCAAAGCTCAGAAGGAGGCTTTTCAGAACCAGCTAGCCACGGCTCACTCTAAGCTGGAGAGGGCCTTGACTTCAGAGGCGGACCTGGTGCTGAAGGTGGAGGCTCTGGAGCAGAAGAAGGCTGGTCTGCAGAGGGCGTTAATTGAAGCTGTTGCTTATACTGCTGCTGAGACCCGGGTGAAGTGTGTTCGGGAGTTCCAGGAGGGTAGCCATACTACCTGGGACTTAGCAGCTTTGGAGAAGGCCTTTGCTTCTGACTTTCCCGAGGGTTTAAACATGGACCTGATTTCTGACGATGATGAGGAAGAAGATGGGGTGGGGTCCCAAGACGTTGGAGAGGAGATGACCTCTGACCCCACCGATGCTGATGTAGCTGCTGCTGGGCCTACTCCTGATGAGTAGGTCTTTAAAATTTATCTGCTGGGCCCTAGTATGGGCGTTAATATTTTGTTTTTGAACTTTTGGATGCCCCTGCGTGGGCTTAGCTGTTGTAATTTTTTTGCTGCTGGTCCGGGTGGACCAGTAAAACAATGCTATTTTGGGGCTGCTTTGGGCAGCCTTTCTTTTAATCGTATGACCCCCGTTGTATGGGGTTTTGCTCTTATCTTGTTGCTTTCTGCCGTTTTTCTGGCGTTTTCTCTTTTGTACATGCATGTTTCGTTTGTGTTTTGGCCATCGCTGTTTTGGTGTGCTGGCCTGGTGTTTTGTATACCCATCCCTATACTGGGGTGCCAGGCTTAACTTAGGTTCTCCTGCGATCAGTGCAGATTTCCTCTTTAGGTCAGTCCACTAGGATAAGTAAATTCTGGTCCAGAAAATAAGTAGTGAAATTTCTCCTTAAAAAATTTGAAAATATACTAAGGTTTGAAATTACAAGACTTAGATTACTTAAACTGAAAAAATATAAGGCAAGATATTATTCTAAACTCAGGTTTATATAAAAAATATAAAGGCAAAACAAAATTTTAGGCTGAACCAGAGTAAACTTTATACAGAATAGAACCTGAGTCTAAGGGAGCTGCTCTGGTCTGGTGGAGGCACCTTTAGACAATATACTTTTTTAAGTGAAGTATATTCCATGATCTGGGTATCATTTCCCCTTCCATTGTCATTAGCCTGTAGGCCCCATTACCAACTATGCTCTCGATTTGGTATGTACCCTCCTAGTTGTAGGCGAATTTTCCGGCTTGTCGGTTTTTGGTGTTTTGGAACACCTTTCTCAGGACCAGGTCTCCTACTTGCAGGGTTCTGATCCTGACATTCTTGTTGTAGCTTCGAGCCACCATCTGCTTGTACGAGGCCATTCTGACGTAGGCACTGGTCCTGAGTTCATCAACAGTGTCCAGGCTACTGGCCAATTCCACTTGGTTCTGGTCCTCAGTTATACGCCCGTACCTGTGGGTTGGGACTTTGACCTCAGAGGGAATTACCGCTTCTGCTCCGAAGACAAGGCTGAAGGGGGTCTGACCTGTTGCTACTTTCGGAGTAGTTCTGTCAGCCCACAGGACCAGAGGAAGTTCCTCTGCCCATTTCCCTCCCATTTCTTGTAGTTTCTTTTTCATATTCTCAATGATGATCTTATTGCTAGATTCGGCCTGTCCGTTGGACTGGGGGTTTCTGGGGGTAGATTTCTGGAGTGATACATTCCACCCAGCACAGAAAGCCTCGGTTTTCTTCCCAATGAATTGGGAACCATTATCACATATTATTTCTGAGGGTATGCCAAATCTAGTGAATATATTGCGCTTAATAAAAGAGATGACCTGTGCTTTAGTGGTCTGGGTGAATGATTCTGCTTCGATCCATTTAGAAAAGTAATCTGTCATGGCCAGCATGTATAGCTTGTTTCCTGGTGCTCTAGGGAGAGGTCCCACAATGTCCATCCCCCACTTCATAAAAGGCCATGGGGATATGATTGGGTGCAGAGGTTCTGCTGGTTGGTGATTGACAGATGCGTGCCTTTGACAGGCGTCACATTTCCTTGCATACTCCTTCGCATCCTTGCGCATTGTGGGCCAGAAGTATCCCATTCTGAGGGCTCTATTGGACAGGCTTCTTCCCCCTGCATGATTTCCACAGTCTCCGCTGTGGAGGTCATGCAAGACTGTCTGCGCCTCAGTCTGGTCCAGGCATCGCAGATACGGCCCTGCTAATGATTTCCGGAACAGGATTCCATCAATCAGTAGGAATCTGGAGGCCTTCATTCTGAAACTTCGTGCTTCTTTCTTACTACTGGGCTGGATATCATGCTGCAACCAGTCCAGGTATGGCTTTCGCCAGTCTTGTTCTGGCTCCTAGTCTGGGTTGCTGCTGCAGATAGGTAGAGCCTCCTGGTCCGAATCTGGTCCAGGAATGGCTGGTTTGAGGACATGGGTGATTGGAATACTGGCTACGTCGGCTGGTTTGAAGGTTGAGCCTAGAGTTGCCAGTGCATCTGCCTCTGCGTTCTGCTCTCTGGGTACTTGCTGGATGCAGAATTCCACGAATCTGCCGATTAACTCCTTTGCCACACATAAGTAGGCCACCATTGTGGGGTCTCTTGCTTCGTATGCTCCATTGACATGATTCACAATTAGTTGTGAATCACTATATACATTAACATGGTTGATCCCCATGTCCAGGGCTAGTTGCAGTCCCAGGACTAGGGCTTCATACTCAGCCACATTATTTGTGGTCTTGAACTCACATCGGACTGCTTGGGTGATTAGATCCCCTTCTGGTGATCGGAGGATCAACCCAACTCCGGACCCTCTGGCGTTTGAAGCTCCATCTACTCGTAACTCCCAGGTGCCTGGTTTGGCACCCTGGTGTAGGTGCAGGATTTCCTGCTCTGCTTGGGTCTGGAGTGCTGGGCTGAAATCGGAGACGAAGTCTGCGAGGGCTTGTGACTTTATGGCTGTGCGTGGTTCAAACTGGAGGTCATATCCACTGAGGTGCACCGACCACTTAGCCATTCGCCCTGATAATTCTGGTTTTCTCATGACCGTCTTGAGTGGGTGATTGGTAACCACTGAGATGGTATGAGATTCGAAGTATGGACGCAGCTTATAGGATGCTGTGACCAATGCCAATACTAGTTTCTCCAGCGAGGTATACCTTGCTTCTGCTGGCAGTAATGACTTGCTGACGTAGTACACCGGGTGCTGAGCTCCTTCGTGCTGTCGGACCAGAACTGCACTTACTGCTGCTTCGGTTACTGAGAGGTACAGGAGCAGGACCTCCCCCTGCTCTGGCTTGGATAGCAGGGGTGGGCTGCTCAGGTACTGTTTTAGTTCCTCGAATGCTTTTTCGTGCTCTGCCGTCCAATCAAACTTCTGGCTTTTTCTGAGAATATCATAGAATAATCTGCACCGGTCTGAGGATCTGGAGATAAACCTGCTCAGGGCTGCTACTCTTCCCGTCAGACGTTGCACATCTTTTGGCTTCTAGGGTGATTCCAGCTGCAGAACTGCTTTGATCTGTTCTGTGCTGGCTTCTATCCCCCTCTGTGTTACCATATACCCCAAGAATTTCCCACTGGAAACTCCGAAGGTACACTTAGCTGGATTTAACTTCATTTTGTACTTCCGGAGGGTGTTGAATGTTTCCTCTAGGTGCTGGGTGTGGTCTGCTGATTGCTTGGATTTGACCACCATATCATCTATATAGACTTCCATATTACGTCCTATCTGGTCTTTGAACATCATATTGACGAGCCGCTGGTACGTGGAACCAGCATTCTTAAGGCCGAAGGGCATTACGTTGTAGCAGTAGATGCCTCTTTCGGACCTGAACGCTGTCTTTTCCTGGTCTGCCGGGTCCATTTTAATCTGGTTATACCCGCTCCAGGCGTCTAGGAAAGTCAACATTTCGTGGCCTGTAGTGGCGTCTACCATAGCGTCTATGTGTGGCAAGGGGAATGGGTCCTTGGGGCAGGCCTTATTCAGGTCTGTGAAATCCACGCAGACCCTCCACTTGCCATTCTTTTTTGGTACTACCACCACATTAGATAGCCACTCGGGGTACCTGACTTCCCTAATCTTTCCTGCCTCCAGAAGGTTATCCACCTCCTGGTTTATGATCTGATGTCTTTCTGCTGCGAACTTCCTGCGCCTCTGCTGCACTGGTCTGAATCCTGGATCTATGCTGAGCTTGTGCGTTATGATTTCTGGGTCTATGCCAATCATGTCCTTGTGGGACCAGGCAAAGCAGTCTATGTTCTTTCGGAGCAGCTGGAGGAGCTGCCGGCGCAGATCTCCAGAGCACTCTGAGCCTACGAACACGGTCCTTTCTGGGTGCTGCTCATCCAGGTGGACCTCATCGATTTCTGCCTGCTGGGGCTCGATGTACTCCCCCTGGATGTGCAGTTGCTGTAATTGCTATGCTCTGGCGGCTGGTGGTTTGGTGGTCCTTTTGAGAGCTACTTTGTAACAATCCTTGGCCTCCTCCTGGTCTCCCCGTATCTCCTGAACTCCCCACGGTGTAGGAAACTTCAGGCACTGGTGATACGTTGACGGGATTGCTCGCATTTCGTGGATCCAGGGCCTGCCAAGAATAACATTGTAAGTAGATGGACCATCAATAACTAAGTACCTTACCTGTTTGTTCAGCCCTCCGGCGTAGGTGGGGATGGTGATTTCCCCTAGGGTATGCGCCATTTCTCCACTGAATCCGACCAGAGGAATAGCTTTCTTTGTCAGGTCTTTCTCGTCAAATCCCATACTCTTTAGTGCTTCCAGCATTAGTAGGTTGACGGAGCTGCCTGTGTCTACCATGACCTTCCTGACCTCACAATTTCCAATGTTCAATGTGATAATCAGGGCATCATGATGCTGCTCTTGTACAACTTCTGCGTCAGTTTCATCAAAGGTTACTGCTGGGAGGTCCTGCCTTGCTATTCTGCATGATGATTCTGGCTTGTCTCCCTTTGCTGCAGTTACACGTCTCTTAGCTGCTGAGTAGGTGAGCCGACACAGCTCTGATCCTCCGGTAATGACATTGACAATTCTATTGCAGGGAGGGGCTGGTGAAGGCTGCACCTGGCTGGCTGCGTTGACTCTGGTGGACTTCTCTGGGAGCAGATGGTCCAAGTTGCCTCGGTCATACTGGAATCGGACCTCCTTTCTGAGGGTGTAACATTCGTCCGTGGTATGACCTATGTCATCATGAAATTCACATTTTTTACTAGCATCACGGCGGTCGTTGAGCCGCTCCTCTCTCTTCTTTGGCCATCTGACTCCTTTGAGTTCTTTCAAGGCCTTTAGCAAGCCAGCTATTCCGGTGGTAAAACCATACTCACTAACCTTCGGAGGTGGATCTGCGTCGTTTTTCCCACCGGTGCTCTCGGATACTTTGCTTACTGGCTTGCTGTAGAGCATTGATCTTTCATTTCTTTTTTCTACTGGTGATTTCCTAGACACAGGTTCTGTGTCGTAGGTACTTCTTCTGGAGGCAGCGTCTTCTTCCAGCCTCATGGCTGCAACTGCCTGGGCCTGTACATCAGCAAAGGCAGTGCATGGGTGCATTGTCAATTGCTTGTACAGGTCTGAATCGTGATGTAACCCCCTGCGGAAGGCTTCAATGGCAGTGGGTACATCACAATGCGGAATGGCAACCTTTTCCTTGTTGAACCTGGTGAGGTAATCTCGAGTGGTTTCCTCGAATCCTTGAACAATTCTGTATAGATCGCTGGTCTGCTTCTCTGGTTTCATGCTACTAGCGAACTGCTGATTAAAAGCATTAACCAGATCTGCAAAGGAGGAGATGCTGCGATTGGGCAATCCCACAAACCAGTGCAGGGCTGCACCGGAGAGGGTTGACCCAAATCCTTTGCACATGCAGGCTTCCTTAAGTGCTCCGGTTGCGGTTACCACCATCATTTTCTGCTTATACTGATTTATGTGGTCCAGAGGGTCGGCCGTACCATCATATAGTGTCATGGTTGGTGGCACAAACCCCTTGGGCACATTGATCAAGGCAATATTGTCGATGAATGGTGAATCTGCATAACTGTCCTGGGAAGCTTTCTCCATGGGCCTTAGCATGCCAGGTATCTTGGTGATCATGTCTTTCAACTCCTGGTAGCGCTGGTCTGAGAGATTGCCTACTCCAGGGAATGGATTGACTGGCGGAGGGAGGAAGCCTGGAGGGGCTCCTCCCCAGGGGCCTGAGGTCGGGTTGACTGGCGGAGGAAGGAAGCCTAGAGGGGCTCTTCCCCAAGGGCCTGCGGCTGACTCACTGGCTGCTACAAATGAACTGAAGCCTGGTCCTGGATGCCAACCCACTGCTGACTGCGCTGGTGCTCCTCCTTGCCACCCTCCAGCGCTGGGCTGGTTCACGGGTGCTGCTCCTACTGAGATCTCCGGCGTTCGTCCGATGGTAGGCTGCGGAGGGGTACCTGAAAAAATTAAAGGGTCAGTCCCAGGGGGAAAACAAGGCGTAGGATTACCTGCAGGCTGAACTGGTCTGGACTGCGGTGCTCCAAACACGGATGAGTCCAGATCCAGTATCTCTGAGCCACTGCTCTGGGTGGTGACGCCTAGATCCAGCCTGGTGACGATCTCCTGGGGAATTGGCCGGTTCGACCCTGCTCTCCCGTAGGGGTTGAAGGTCTGCCCAGGCCCTGGCTGCAACACTCTGAACGGCTGCTCTGGTCGTGCGACTGCGGCGATCTGCTCTCTCAGGTTCAGGTTGTCCTTCTTCAGTCCTTCTATGGCTTCCTGCAGAGCGCTCATTCCCTGGACCACCATCTGCATTGGATCTGCTTGGGAAACCTGCGGCGGCTGGCCTGCTCCGGGCATCTGGGCTTCTCCACTTCTGCTGGGACTGCTTTCTCTGCTCTGCCTTGGAGAAGCTGACACAGGGGGTGATCTGGGAACCTGAGGAGGTTTGCTGGATGGGGCCACAACCCTTGGGGCTGTGGTCTGACTTACGACCAGGGACGGTCCTGCGAGCCCAGCAGGTGCAGTAGGGTTGGTCCCACTGGACTGGGCTGGCATGCTCTGGGAACTGGAAGGGTTAGCTCTGGTCCCAGACATGTTCTTTGTGATGAAATGACGGTTTTATATATTGGAATGCGCACTATGCCCCACGGTGGGCGCCAAATTGTTTTGGTAAAATTTCTACCGGGTCAATGTTTATGTGATGCGGGTCAAAGTGTCAACCAATATAAAGACTAACGTAGAAAATGAATACGAAAATTAAAGAGATAAACAACGACACAAGAGATTTTTGGTGACGCGGAAAAACCCGTTGAGGGAAACAACCGCGGGGGGAACGGAATCCCACCAATATTTTACTATGATCGAAGATTTTCACTGTAGGGACGGATTACAAGTATTTTTCGAGAGTAGTAGGGTTTTTACAACGTATGAACTGAACTAATAAAATGCCCTAGCTTCCTTTTTATAGTTGCGGATTTGAGCTCAGTCAATTCGGTTTCTGGTGCTGGAATATGGGAGGGAATATAGGGGAATATCCTCTTAGGGTTTTGACCCGTTCCCTCCCTTTCAACAGCTCTTTTTCTGCTCTGGTTTGCGTCTAGTCTGCGTCTGATCTGCTTCTGGGACTACTTATGGGCCCAACATTGTGATGAGGATTTTTGGGCTAAACAATTATGTATTTCAATTAACAATTAATTTGATTCCATAAATTCCATAATTCTACACGTGATTTAATGCCAAGATTGCATTCCATAAGAACTCAAATTCTCGAGACTGAAAAGATTTGAATTTAAGAGATTCAATTAATTAATAATATAAATTTAGAAATTTATAAAGTCAACAAGTCCATCCATCCCATAATTCTACATGTGAAAAGGTAATTTAAATTCTAGATCCGTCAAATGACTGCCAAATTTGCATTCCGTAAGAACTAAAATTGTCGAGACTTAAAAGATTTGAATATAAGAGATTCAATTAATTAATAATAATAATTAATTAATAAATTAATAAAGAATAAATTTATAAATCATGGTCATGCTCCGTAAATTACCTAAATGATAAGAATAATAATAATATCCTACTAAAGATTTGATACACCACATTTGATCTTTCTCTAATTCCTATTTTGTAAAGAATAATAACTATTTTGTAAAGAATAATAATAATAACCTATGTATAAATATTTCTCTAATTTCTACAGTCTTGATAACAATCCAATTGTGGTCTGGAGCATTCCAGATAGAAATTTCTTTTTTATTTTTATTTTTTTTGTTTGTTTAATCTTTATTAAATATGGGTCGGAATAAATTACTCTTTCTCGGTATATTTACTAATGTGAGCGTGTAATTTATTAGACTACATTTTTACATGAATGCGAATCATTTTAACAACTACGAACTATTTATTTAATATTGTAAATGAGTGGTCATTTAATAAATTTGGAATGTTTTCGTGTAAAACGTCACACGCAATAACTGTTATTTAATATATGAACATCTTTAGTAAATATAATCAAAAATACGTTTTTTAACCCAATTATACATTTACTACTCACGTCTCATCATATTATTTACGTTTTGCTTTTATTCTACGATATGTAATATACAACTTTATTGTATATATGGGTTACATATTTTAAAAATGGTGCAATGGGTAATTATAAGTGTACTAATTCTATCGTAAGTCTCGATCATCTTAATTATAAGAAAACGTTTTCCCCTTCCATTATGAAGCCGCGTGGGACCGTCTTAAGGACATATTTAACGACAACAAAAACTCTCGTGCCGTGTACTTAGAACAACAATTCACTAGTACACACATGGACAATTTTCCCAACGTCTCTGCTTACTGTCAAAAGCTCAAAATGATTGCCGATCAATTGGCGAATGTGGGCTCCCCTGTTTCGGAAACTCGCTTAGTCCTTTAACTCGTCACACATCTCTCGGCTGGCTACAATAGTGTGGCGACTCTTATCCAACAAAGCGAACCCCTGCCCTCTTTTTACAAAGCTCGGTCCATGCTTACCCTTGAGGAAAGTCGAATGGCGAAGGAGTCCCCCGAAACAACCCTTGTCTCGTCTACTGCTCAACCCGCTGATTCCGCTCCTCGGTCCAACAACAAAAACGGAGGTCACAACAACAACTATCGTGGCAAAGGCAATCGACACAATAACCGAGGTAATTATCGCGGTAAGCATAACAATGGTGGTTACAATAATAACAATGGTGGCTCTAATGGTGGTAATTCGAATTACAATGACGGCAGCAATTCTAATAACAATACCAATAATAATAAAAACAACCGCCGACAACAAACAAATTCACAATCTTGGACTTTTGTTCCTGTGTCTAATTGGCCACAACAACCACCATGTCCTTATCCCACATCCGGCTGGACTGCCCCCCCCCCTAACAATTCTGCAGGTATCCTCGGCCCTAGGCCACAGCAAGCGTTCCTTGCACAACCACCGCAGACTTCTGGCGTTTTCGTCCCTACCGACATCGCTGCTGCGATGCAACAGTTGAATATCCAAGGATCCGACGAAAATTACTACATGGATACCGGGGCCTCGTCTCACATGCAGTCCAATAATGGTACGCTCTCCTCTTATTCTCGTTTGAGTGCACCTCGTAATATTGTCGTTGGTAATGGGACCCTGATTCCAATTGAGGGCCTCGGTCAAACAGCCCTTCCCTCCCCTCACCACACGTTACTTCTCAAAAATGTGTTGCACGTCCCCAGTATTATTAAAAATCTTGTGTCCGTTCGCAAATTTACGATTGATAACCATGTTTCTGTGTCCTTTGACCCATTTGGTTTCACTGTGAAGGATCTCAAGACGGGGAAGCCGATAATGCGCAGTAATAGCACGGGAGACCTCTACCCTCTCCTACCATCCTCCCCTCACACCACGGCCAACCATACAGCCCTGCTGGCCGCGTCATCCTCAACGTAGCACGCTCGTTTAGGACATCCCGGTCCCGTTATTTTTAATTCTGTTTGCCATAATAAAACAATTACTTGTCGTCCTATTAAAATGTCTTCTATTTGTCATTCGTGTCAATTAGGGAAGCATGTTAAACTCCCATTTTCTGCATCAATATCGAATACTGTGAGCCCCTTTGATATTTTACATACCGATTTGTGGACCTCTCCCGAACTTAGTAATATGGGTCATCGATACTATGTGTTATTTTTAGACGACTACACTAATTTTCTTTGGACCTTCCCCCTCAAAAATAAATCACAAGTCCATTCCATATTTTCCACTCTCTATCAAATGATCAAAACACAATTTAATAACTCCATTAAAACGGTCCAATGTGATAACGGTCGCGAATTCAATAATACATCGTTTCATCAATTCTTTGCAAAGTTCGGTCTTATTTTTCGATTCTCATGCCCCCACACTTCTCCACAAAACGGCAAAGCCGAAAGAAAAATTCGAACCATCAACAACATTATGCGCGCGCACCCTCCTCATTCACTCTCACATGCCTTACTCCCTATGGCACCATGCCCTAGCCATGGCCACTTACCTTCACAACATTCTCCCAAGCAAAGCCAATAATCAAGCCTCCCCAACCTCGAGCCTCTACTCTAGGGAACCGTCCTACACTCATTTACGCACCTTTGGATGCCTTTGTTATCCACACATACCCCCATCTACAATCCACAAACTCGCCCCTCGTGCTATTCCCTACGTATTTATCGGCTATCCCGAAAATCACCAAGGCTACAAATGCTTGGATTTACAAACCCGAAAAATAATAATTGCTCGCCATGTTACGTTTGACGAGTCAACTTTTTCCTTTGCCATGACTCCCAAACCAAACGCAATACCCCCCTCTGACCCATCTCCCTACGTCCTACAACAGGTCCAAACTACACACTGGCCATCTCAAGAGTCTACCCCACAGACCAGCCCACCAACATCCCCAGGCCCAACAGCCTCCCCTGCCCACTTCCCTGGTACACCAGACTCCCCGGCCCAGTCACGATTGCATCAAGACGGTCCCATTGCGCATCCTTTTCAGCCGCGGTGTCAGAAGGTGGGGTGACGTGATCCAGGACGTCAAACGCACGAGCGGTATTAAGAAATAGCTCCGCCCATGAGGCGTAATGAACGTTCTCGGCCTCGAGAATTATAGGGACAAAATTTTTGATGTTGGAGACGGAGTAAGCGGGATGGAAATTTGATTTAGAGTTGGAGTCTTTGGTCATGATGTGATGACGACTCAGTATACAGAAAGTGAAGAGATTGAGTCGAAGAAGGGAGTAGCGGAAGATGAGAAGAGGATCGGGATGGTTAACTGATACCATATAAGAAAACGTTTTCCCCTTCCATTATTCATTAACAGAGTGTACAATATATAGCAAAAGAGATTTCCTAAGTTAGCTAGTCAACCCATGAATATAGGAAGACCAATCTAAACTATCCTAAGTTAGGGGATGTAATCCCAAGATATAAGCTAACAAATATGGACGTATAATACAAAAAATATTTTGAGGACTATTTTATATTCTATTATTAATGAACAACTATATGATAGCCCATGTATACCGTCATACGGACATGTGTCATAAATAATTCGAAATTTATTTATACGTATATAATTAATCAGCTTTTGTTGATATTATTAATTACGGTATTAATCTAAAGTTAAAAATAGGCCACCGTAAATAATTAATTTGTTTATCTCCAATATTATTAACTATATTCATCTAAAATTTAAAAAACAGACCCGTGAATTTCACGGGTTACAACCTAGTTTGTTTAAAAGGTAACAAATTACTTGTGTGCTATCAAGAATAAAAAATGAACCCTAATTTTATTCAATTTGTCTAACCCAATCAAGTTTCATACATTTTTTCGCTGTTTAGTTACTCGATAAGCACAAATGCAACACTAGGCTAGGAGCTACAGAATGGCTGTTTAGTTACTCGATAAGCACGGAGCTACAGAATGGAAAGGATAAGGCGTTCAAGAATGAAGATGGATGCATATAATAAGAAGAAAAAGGCTCGATAAGCACGGAGCTACAGAATGGAAAGGACAAGGCGTTCAAGAATGAAGATGGATGCATATAATCTATCTCTATAAAAGGGATAGATTTTAGGTGGCTCTCATTGGTTCCTTAAAATAAGGATGGTATGGGCCCACTAACTTTTACACTCATTTAATTCTCCTCTCTCCTTTATTCAGAATTAATTATTATCTTTACTGATCTCTAATTACGTATTCTGATATTTCTTCACTCCTAATTACGTAATCGATTGCAGTATTACATTTCGTCATTGTCATAATAAAATACGATATGATCAAATTATTGTTAATCGAATATTTAAATAACAATATACAACGGTCCAATAAAATACGATATTTAACGGTCTAAAAATTAAATCCGAAAAACAAAAAATTATAAACAGCAAAAATAATTAGTCCAAAAATTAAATTACATTATATTTTCCAATCAAATCAAATACAAATTAAGATACCAAAAAGATAAAATACGGTAAAATACAACATAGAACGTCCAATATATATCAAAATGATCATATTTCGCCACTGTTGTCATAAAAAACCCGTATATTGGAAAAAACAAAAATCCTGTATCAGCACAAAAAATAGTCTTTTTGTTGAATTTAAATCTTTTAGTTGAATTCTATTTAAATTCAGCTTAAAAATCTGGAAATATACATAAAAAAACAAAAATCCTTTATATCAGCACAAAAAATAGTCTTTTTATTGAATTTAAATCTTTTAGTTAAATTAAAATACGATATACAACGGTCCGATATATATCAAAATGATCGTATTTCGCGAATGTCGTCATAAAAATCCCGTATATTGGTAAAAAAACAAAAATCATGTATATCAACACAAAAAATAGTCTTTGTGTTGAATTTAAATCTTTTAGTTGAATTTTATTTAAATTCAACTAAAAAACTGGAAATATACAGAAAAAACAAAAATCATGTATATCAGCACAAAAAATAGTCTTTTTGTTCAATTTTAATCTTTTTGTTGAATCTCTTACAATAAAAACGATAGAATTTAAAGAGCTCTGAATGGTTGTCTAATTTAATAGAAAAAAAAAAAGTAATTTTCTAAAATTGGTCCACCACTAACTTGCCTTTTTTACATTTCTTTCACTCGATTTTGTGAAATGATTTTTTAAACATGTACAAATAAATTTTCGTCCATATATTACATATGTTTACCTCCTATTTATAATGGATTCTAAAATGTATTTTCATAGGTTTATATGACGTATAAGCGACTCCCATTAACGTTAGTTAGAAAATTGATTTGCAACAATTACAAGTTTATGACATTGAACGTAGTTTCAAAAAAACTTTCAAGTATTTGTAACATTATCATCGAACGGTAGTTATTAATAAATTAAATTATTTGTATGTCAAATTTCAAGCTATAGACTATTTATATTGTCATAATATTTAATACTAATCATTTACATCTCTTCGAATAATACCATAATATTCATATGCGACCCGTGCATTTTTTTGCACGGGGTTAAAACTAGTAAGAAGTAAAAGGAAGCCGAAATTCAAAAAACAAAAATTACACGACTCTGCTGGGGATCGAACCCAGAGTCTCTGGTTTCGTAGACCAGCGCCTTATCCATTGGGCCACAGAGTCATTTTTGTTTATTTGGTATCGCGGAAAGACTTTAACTAAAAACAAGAAGTAGTAATTGAACCTCAATCTTGACAACTAAATATTTAACTAGTTTTGTATCCCGTGAAAATCACGGGATTTTTAGACCTATTTTATGTTTATATTTTACTATTATGATTATTCTGCGTGATCTGAATTAAAAAACGTAGTTACTCATTCATATATTTTTTTTCATTATTTTTCTATAGCACGCCCTTTGCCTAGAGAAAAGCTCTCTAATTTTCTCTTTAACCACGAGATTTTTTTAACTCTTCGTTAAAAAAATTATGTTTTTTTGTTATTGGAATTTTATTCGATTATTCTCATATGAATTTTGTTGTTGAATGATCGTTTTTACTGGACATTTAAATAACATTTTTCCTAGTTTACAACTTTATTATAATGATATTATGAAAGTCCTAAGTAATATTAACCTTCGTTAAATGATTATATTTTTTAAGTATGAATATAATAACAATATTTAAGAATTAAAATATTCTAACTCAATTTCTCTTAAATAGAACATTGATAATCATGTAATGTTTAATCAAATAAAACATAATTTAAATAAGGATACAATAGATAAAAACATAATGGATATTCATGCGATATTCTCTCATTAAAAATTTAAAATTACAAATTAAACGATATGTTCGTCTTTGGTACTCAAAGTAAAAGAAAAATATATTGTTTTAGACGACGTCAGAAAAAATATTATACTTAATTATACTAAACACGTCAAGACCATACATAAAGTTGTTAATATCAATTTCAACAAATTCACTACAGATTCACTACAGATTATCAATTAATAAATACATTAAAAATTTCCCAAAACATTATATCAATAATAAAATATGAGACTATAAAACTAAGGTTTCAATATATTCGATAATTAATGATATAAAGTGTCTTCATCAACATTCGACAATGCCAAAAACAAAGAATATGATACAAATGCTTGTTAGATTTTCTCTTTTCTTCTACTTTCATTTTACTTTTTCATTTCACTCTCAATTGATTCCAACTCACTACAAAAATAAAAATATGAAAACTTTTAAATAATTAAACAGGCTATTAGAAAAGCATAGGCGAAAAAGAATAAACTTACCCGTGTTTTTTTTTTTGCTAATAATGTGTTAGAATTTTTATCATTTAATCTTATTTTATAGGTAAAATACGAAAAGTTTGGCATTTAAGAGATATAAATTGTGATTATGGAGTTGAGTAATGTTTGGTAACAAATGTTTAAGTCATTTCTACATTGATTATTATTTTGCCTTTTCGTTTTCTGTTTGTTCTTTATTTAATATTTTGATTTAACATAAAATTGTAGCTCGCCACATGTCGTTCAACTACCTACTCAATAGCTTGCCACATGTCGTTCAACTAATACTTAATCTTGAAAATCACGGGCTTGTTATGGACATCATTTTTCTTTTTTTATTATAAGTAATGTCTGGCGAGATAGAAGAAATGATGTTTTTTGAGCTCGGGGACAAAAACGCATGAACACCAAAAGGCGAAAGTAGGTCACATTGTAATATCAAAGGGACAAATGAGATTTTTTAAAAATGAAAAAAATATAAAAGTTGTTGTTATCTCTAATTTGCAGACCACCCTTAAGAGAATACTACACTACGCAATGAGCTACGTAATATCAAAGGGACACTTAATGGTTTGGACTCGTTTCTTCACACAATTGTTTGTCTTTTAAGCTCATCTACTCGCTTGCTCCTGCATGTTTCATACAGAGTTTTTCATTTGCAAGCTATTGTTTCGACTATCTCTCATCCATTTTATGATGTTGTCATGTGCTACGAATGCTTTTTAAATTGTACACGAATGAACCCTACAAATAAAAATAATATATGTCAGAAAACGCATGAAAATATATGTCAACAAAATCATAAAGTAGACAGGAAAAAAAATAACGACAACAATTTTTAGCATTCGGTAATACTCAATCGTTGATTTTTTCACAATGTTTAGTCATACTTAGGGGTCGTTTGTTTACCCACTAAAAAACGTAGTAATTTAAATCCACGTGAATTACAAAATTGACATTTTGTTTGGTTACCCCAATTTACATAAATTTGAAGTTCCCATGAATTGCAATACGTCCATAGTGGAGGAAGTGATTTACCTAGTCCCTCTAGTTAAGTGGTAATGCCTACATGAATTGCACTTCCTACCTGACAACCAAACAATATTTTCTAATTCACATGAATTCTAAAATCATGTGTTTTATGACTTCCTAGACAATACGAATTTCTACATGCAACAAAACGACTCCTTATTCTTTTTGCATGATGACATCAATCTCAAATCCATGAAAAAAGTTTAAATATTACTACTAATAAATACTCGTAATTAAGTAATACTCTATTTACAATAATAATTTAAGATTTTTAAGTTATTAAGGGGATGAAAAGAGAAATGATCTAAAAAAAATTAATTGGACTAACATAAGATCCGGAAGGTTGAAGGATTGTCCGCACTAAAATCCATTCATTTAAAGCATTATTATGCGATAAGGCTGGACATCTATAAAATCTAATTAAAAGGGTAGCAAAAATAATGTGACATGGCAAATTTAAATATGACATGGCAAGTTTTAATGTGACATAGATTAACAATTTATTATATGACATTTGTTTAATTTATTTACCAATAAATATATAAATAAAATAAAAGGCTAACCAAAAGTATCTTATTTCACCACTAGGATACTAACAAATCACATCATTATTTCTTTTTCAAAAAGTAAAAAAGAAACATTAAACTTTAACCTCTTAAATTTCTAGATAACTTAGACAACAATTAAAAATTAAAATCAAAGTTCATACTAAATTTTAAATTTTGACGTTTATTTTTAGAATATTTTAAGCAACAAATAAATATATACAACGTATAAAATAATATTATATAATTTTTAAAAATTAAGAAGAAATAATAACATACTACATTAAACATTGACCTTTTAATTTTTAAAATTAGAAAAGGTTAAGCGACAAATAAAAATTTACACAACTCTAATTTTAAATATTGACCTTTTAATATAATCATTATTCTTAATAGTTCTGTATATTAAATATATTATTTTCTCAAATTTATGTAACCCTTCAAATTTTCATAATTTATAATTAATATTGACATTTTAATTGGAAATTTTGTAATAAAAATTTCATAATTTATAATTAAAATTAAAGTTTTAATTAAAGTTGCTTAATAAAACATACATGTTAATAATTAATTAAAGCTTTTCATATTACCCAACACCCACCATTTTTATTAAAATTTCTTCATATTTAATTCATTTTCTTAATTAAGCATGATAATAAATTGATTCAAAGTATTCATAGTACTTAGCCCCAACCAAATTAATTAAAATTTAAAGCAAACCTTTTACATTTCATTTATCTTTACTCTATTCTTATGTCAATATTAAATTTGCTAATAATGAAAAGAATGCTCAAAAGTCATAAAAATGTGCTACATATTTATACATATATTAAATTTTCTAATAATGATAAAAAAAAGAACGTCCTAAAGTCGTAAATTGCATCCTCAATCGGTATAAATAGTTGATGGAAGATAACATTTGTGAGCTAAAATTTAAGCCAATATCTTTTTTTAAGCCTCCATCACCAAGAAAATTGTATGTGTAAATAATGTTTCTTGTCATTGTCTCAACATTAAGGTAAACTAAGTATATTAAGGTTTTATTTATTTATTTATAATTATGGATGACTCATCTAACTTCACATATATAATGTTTTGTTTTCATTTAGGACTATCAAAATTTGTGGGTTGTGATATTCAAAGGTAAATTACTTACCTCTTTATAAATCAATGTCTTATTTCTTTTATTATATAAAAGAAAGCTTAAACTAATAACGATAAGGTTAACATTATATAAATCATATTCCACCATTTTCTTTATTTTTAATCATTTAGTGGATTTTTTTTGTAGGAATGATTCATTGGAGAAAGAGGACTATATGAAAGAAAATATTAGAATTGCTTAAACAAATAGTCCATCCATTCCACTTAATACTATATTATAAACTAATTACAAAATGGATAACATGAAGGACTAATTGTTTTTAGTGTCATAAAAAAAAATTATTTTATAAACTTTCAAATGTACGCTTTATTTTGGTATGTGTTGTTTTATTCAATGTATATGTCTTATAACACATAATAAAATTGGAGTTATGAGTATCTCAATCTTATTAACAAGTTAGACAAAGTTAATCTTATTGGCATTGATAATGGCTGAATATACATTATTATATAGTAGTATTTATGCGTACATATAATATTATTCAATGTATATGTCTTATAAATTATAATCAGATTGCAATGAGATTGTAGTAAACTACTATTTAACTCAATTTATCATTTTTGCAAAAATTTAAAATTTTGATTTTTGACAAATTTATATAAATTATATATTAAGACTAACATTTATTAAACTTTACAACTATATGCTACTTACAAAATAAATGATTTATGAGAACTAAAATATTAGGAAGATAAAAAGCTCTAAAATTCTATAGATTTTAATCTTCTTATTATATTGGGGATTTATCGTTCTCAAAAAAAAAAAAAAAAAGAGAAAGAGATATAATCCAACGTCATGCATTAATTTGGCCTTTCGTCTTCGCTTACTAACTTCATTTCTCTATATAACAAATGGACGTACAAGTTTTTCCATAGAACATTTAGTACACAATTTAATTTAAAAATTGATAATCTAATTAAAAGGCAACCTTAAGCATTTAATTTTTTGGCACATGACAACTACACTAAATTTCAAATAAAATAAAATTTAAATACTTATTAATAATTAAGTTTATTCATGTTGATGGACCCACATTGCTGAGTGTTTTGAACGCGAACGATTTATAAGTATAAAATTAATAATGTAAATCTAATTTTGATTTATTTATTATTTATGTTTCATTGTTGATAAGTTCCCGTCCATTACAAGTTAAAACAATTTTAATCTCGCATGTGTTTCAATAAAAATTAACTTATAAGAGAAAACCAAAACAATGACAAGATTATATGTGATGACCCGGTACGGTATATGTAGTTTAAGCAATTTTTAGTAACGTACACATCACCTGAACAAAGTTTATCTTTTTACAATTTACAATGCATATTCGTTTAGGGCATGTTGCTCGGATGTTGATCAATTGGTTGAGTTACTCATAAATTGGTTGAAATGCATGGGTGTCATGAATTACTTAACTCACTAAAGATATTTTTTTTTTAAAGCCACATGCTATTAGTATATTAATCAAAATAACAACTAAAATATAACATATAGTTTTTAAAATAAATCAAAGTTTTTAAAAAATAAAGTATTAATTAACTAACTTTTATGTATTTCAAGACTATATCTTTATACATGGATCAGCTAATTGTTGGGACAAATGTTAAGAATATGATAAAATAATAAAACTAAAACAGATAAACCCGTGAATTCCACGGGTCATAAACCTAGTTTTAATTTACAAAAGGAAAAGTGTGGAATTATTATCATATTTCGAAAAGGTGCAACGTGGCATGTAGTATCACTTAACATGCTTTTCTTTTTTTTATAATATTGTATAGATAGATAGATTTCTTATATAAAGTTGACATGTGATAATATTTTTCCTATTTATGTTACCTTTGAGGACCTTAGTTGATTTGTTAACATGCTCTATTACAAAAACAATCGACTAAAATGTCACTTTTAATTAAAAAATATGAAACTTGGATTATAATTTGTACAAATTATATCATTAACAAATGAAATATCTATTATGCACAATTAATTTAAGAATAATGATGATATAATAACATTTATTGTAATAAATTTTAGTAAAGTCTATGTACATGTAGAAGGGTAGTTTAGTAATTGTTTGTGAGGTGAGGTGGCATCATAATATGCTAGATAATTAAAATACTTGACAATAAGGCACTCAACATGCCTTTTAATATTATACAATACTAGTTTTGTGACCCGTGCAATGCACGGGATAATTTTTTGTTTTCTAAGATTTTTGACGTATATTTTTATTCACAAAATTGAACGTCAATGTTTAAAGATAAATGTATAACAAATTTTTACATTAATTAAAATCTACAATACAAGACAATTACAACCTATAGTACAAGACAATTACATATTTTTTAAAACAATTTATAGTTTAAATTACGAGAATAAATATTTTTTTTGTTAGTTGCAAAAACAAATATATATGAACAAAATAATTATCTTAAATTTGCACCGTAAACTTTCCGACTCATTAACTTAAAACATTAAACTGACAAAAACTTGACAAATGAATCAAACCATTGTCACATGTAAATCATTTAAAGTATACCAAATATAAAACATGAATTCAAATATATAACAAACGATTATAAAAACCAACAACGTAACAAACTAAAATATATTTTGTTGCACACCAATCACCGTACCGTAACAACAACAACACTCAATAATAATTCTCAATATACTCACTATCATCAAATAATTAAATTAAACCATAGAATATAATCCACTACATAAAAAAACTCATGGACAATAGATATTAAATAAATAGAGTGAATATAAACTATTATATATAGGAATGTAGTTGGTATATATAGACATTACATAACTATAATTTCTCATATTTATTTTTAAATTTAATTTATTTTTTGATATTATTAAATTAGATAATTAATTGTGGAGAACCTCAAGAGGCGAATTAAATAGCAAAAAATGTTAATGAAACATTATGGATATTAAGTAATATATATAAAGAGTTTTAATTAATTTATTAACATATTATATTACAAAAATTAATTAAATAGGAACAACTTTCTAATTAATTTGATGGGTGTTAAGTATTATAAAAAGTTTTAATTAATTTATTACCATGCTTAATTAAAAAAATGAATTAAATAAGGACAACTGTTAATAAAAATGTGGGTGCTAAAGAAATATGAAAAACTTTAATTAATTATTAACATATCTATATATTAAATGGTTGATGTTTTATATTTCCGACTCTTGGTTATCTTTGATTCAATTAACACAAAAACATGGTAATAATATATCTCTTAATTATAATTATACTTTACACCACAATTGTCTTTTTAATTATACATCAAGTAAATAGTTCTAATCATCTAGCGCTGCCACGTGTCGCGATATTATGCTAAATCTAGCCTTTTTATATTATTATATAGATTAATCTTCCCTTGACAGAATATAAAAACTATGTAAAAAAAACATAATATAAACACTCCATTGGTCTCGTATGAAACAATTTTACGGTAAATTATTTTAAATTCAAACCTCAAAAATATAAATATTCCTCACCAAAATATGCGTAGTTAATAGGAGGAATTGTAGATACATTTACATTACTAAAGTAAATATAGAGCCGTTTTAAACTTATTTATTAAAGTTAAGTGCAGGACATTTCGAGCTATTCAGGGAGCGTCATTTTGAATATGGTTTATATTTCTGTTTACGATTACTTTAAATGAGGTTTGATAATTTATAATATATTTAAATAATGATAACACAAGTATGATTTTACGGTTGGATGATTTAAGATCGAGTCACTTACTAATCGGCAAAACTTAGGTGTAGTTATTCCGGTCTATTCTAGTTTCGCCCTAGTTTTAGGTAAGCCTAACGAAATCAATCAAACCAGAAAGATTAGCAACACCACCCCAATGTGACCTGAAACGCAAATCAACCCGACCCAACTAAAATACGATTTGAGCCTTGTTGACTCGTAGTGATTCGACCCCAAGTAACCTTATCCGAAACCGCTCATTCGAAAATGACCCTATAAAACATGAGTCTAGTTCACCCAAAAAGACTTGAAATAACTTATTTAGAATCACACTTAATCTTGTATACACTAAAGTAAAGAATAATTAACCCGAAAATATCCCGACTCGAATTAACCCACCTATTTAACGAGATCAATATTCCAATATACTCCAAAACACTAAAAATTCAAAATAATCCGACCTATTAACCCGTTTGACACAGATCAAGTATTAGGTTCTACAAGTCACCCCAACTTCGAGTTCATAAACTTTTTAGAGTCGGATTAATCAGATCGGGTTGATTTTACTAGTTAAGGAGCATAAACTGCCATCTCCCTCATCTTCGGCCAGACAGATCTCTGTCCTCCGGCTGTCCTCCAGCCTCCTCCAACACTTCAAATAACCAGAACAATCGATAAATTCAGAAAAAATTGAAAACCATCATCATACCTCAAAACGACGTCGTTTACCCCATTTTCTAAGGTAGTTCTTGTTAGTCATGCTGATATTGTTATTGAACTCTCTAAAGAACTAATCTTTTATGTAATTCTCACAAGATTACCAATGCCATCTAAAATCAAATTCAAATTAGTATCAAAAAATTGGAATTTTGTAATTTTAACCCCAAAATTCATCAAATCACACCTTAATCAAACAATTTCAAACCCTAATGTGCCCTTTAATCATGTGTTTCTAAGATTACCACATTACTTTTATAGTTTTATATCCTTAATTGTGGTGCATATGATAGGTACCCAGATGATCATGTTAAAATTTTATCTTTTATGATAATGGTGTTAATCCTTTCTTAATTGGTTCATGTAATGGTTTGCGCACATTCTTGTTTAAGACGGATTACGGGTCAAATAGGATAGATGGGACTATAGCAAAATGCCTATGGGCCACGGAGTATTAGAAAGTTTGTCCGTATTTGACCCATTTTAATTTTAAGATGGATATAACATCTTGCCGGAGACCAATTGGTTTGTTTTGTTTTGTTAGAGGTAGTGCAAGTATTGGGTATAAATGTACAATTATTGTTTTCATGATTATAATCCTGTGCTGGGTCAATTTTGATGTTGTAGATACTTTTAGCTAATTTTCAATGGATGCTAATTAGTGGGTTTGGTTATGTTTCTTCAAAAAAATGATTATTCCTTGTCAGCGAAAATTTGGAGGAGAATTGGGGTGTTTGGTGAAGATGAATTCTCTATTTTTTCTGGTGGTAGAGGGGTTTTGGTTAATGAGGTATTGCTTTAGGATATGACCCAAATTTGGACCCTAAATGTGAAGTGTATGTGTGTGGTTTTGATTTGGTTGATGAGGGTTTCAAGGACGTAAAAAAGCCGCCTATGGTATTGGGTAATGTTGGTAATTTGGGGTTCAAATTGTGTGAGATCAGTGGTTGTTTAGGTGCTCGGAAAAGTATGGGGCATGGGACTCTTGGGTGAAGATGTTTAAGTTTGATATGGTTCCGAGTTTGCGTAGTTTTTGTGGATGAACTGAGTGGGAAGGTTTTATTACAGACAAGTGATGGAAGTCTTTTCTAGCTGTCCTGAATCAAATCCCGATGACATATAAGTCGTCCGTGAAAGATTTGGTTGATATTGAGACAGTGGGTTTCGTTTGGAATGCTGTTTCTCCCTTACTTTGAATGCTCCAGAGGAACAGAATGATTAAATGAAATGCTAAAGCGGAAGTTACAGCCATGATATCAGTTTAATCGTCAAGGTTGTGTGGATTTTTCTTTGTGCAGATGATATGGGATAGATGCATCAATCATTTTCTAGAGCATGCTGTAAACCTGTAAGCATCTGTATACTCTACTCAGTTTCAATTATTCTATTCCCTCCCCTGTAACAAGCGAAAAAAACGCATATTAGAAAACAGTGGTCTCACACCCGACAATGACCCAAATTCTCGTGTATTTTCCTTAAATTATAAGGTTAATGAGTTGGTCTGACTTGTAGGCCGTCTCATGTATGTTTTTGTGAATAAAAAACGTGAAATGAAAATTTTATTCCTGCGCGGTATGGAATCTTTGAGCAAAGGATTCTCGGATATGCTCTTAAAGTATTCGAGTTTCTACATTTGATTTGTTTATGCAACAACTAGTTCATATTTGTATGTCCTGAAGTGCAATTATAGCAGCATGAGTTTCAGATGAAGCATTTGTTTTTCTTTATATTGATCTGCTGATCTCATCTGATCTGCTTGACAATGTATTTTTGCTTCATCTGTGAAGTGTTTCTGGCATGTTTGTTAGTTTTATCCGTTATGTTTTTCGTGTCATTTTCCGTTAGGTGGTTGTTACGTTATTGTATACGGATGGAAATCATTATTAAAAATTAAAATGTGGATCAATACTAGTATGTGATAATCTATGAAATGATTTGGTAAAACTGTCTTTTATAATGAAATATATTTAGACTTTATGGTTTCTTATTAGTCCGCATGTAAGTCGTGCATTATTATAATTGCGGGTTGCTAGACTTGCTATTCGGATCCTCTACGCCCTCTTGAGTCTTGGTATTTCGTAACTTTGGATCATAATTTATTTGTTACTATCGGTAGTGCAAAAGTTACTTATATCCTAGTATAATTTTAATATCTGTCACGAGACCAAAAGATGACCAAGTTATTAATGTTTTGAAGGTTATCATGAGCTCATGACCGTATTTGGAAGGGGTATAGACCACTTTATAGCTAAATGATTGAGACGAGGCTGCAACTGATGATTCTGAGGGTCTGTATGACACAATTCTAATGCTGCATCAACTGCTTTATAGTCCGAGGTTCGTTTTCTCATTGTTCTTTGTACAATTATTGCTCGCGGACATCTGTATACTGATCGATTCAATCTGAGCTGTAAGTGCCTTAAACTTTTTTGGACCCTATACTGATCGATTTGAAACCACCCAACTAAAAACATAACTAAATCTGAATCTTCCAGAAGTGAATACTACTTACATTCTGAGTCGAGGTGACTCTAGAGTCTAGACTCCTGAAACGGGTCAATTAGTATCCCGTTTAGATAGATGGGACATGTTTTTTCCGCATTGTTTAGGCAATTGACTTTTTGTCACGTTTCATGTTTAGGACGAGTATGGCCGTCTTACAGAGGAATGTGCGTACCTTACCTCCCCTGCATTCATCCAAAAGATTAATTTCAAAAGATGTCTGCTTTTACTGTTCACTAATAGAGTATTTGTCTTCTGATTTTGTCAAAAGCCAATTAACAAAGCTTTAACCCATGATTAATGAACCTGTTTAAGAAATTAACTATGGGATTTTAATTTCAAATGAACTTAAATCTTAGAGCCAAATGTCCCAAAATGCCCAAAATCCAAAAGTTGTTGAATTGATGTGACCTTTGGGACTTCATACTGGATGAATTGAGAAGGAAATAATTAATGGAATTCTGATTTGGGCATTTGGCATATTATAATTAAAAGAGTATTGATAACATCACTCGTAAAATGCTTCTGCCACTAAATTTCTTGAAATTAAGACGACTTTATCCCTAAACTCAAGTGACTGAATACAACGTAGAAAAGTTTCGGAAATTCAAGATTCAATTTAAGACTCGTGAATTGTAAAATGTGGGTCCTAATATCCTATATATTTTCGTAGAAAGTTTTTATGAGTCGGAGCATTAGACTATGAATCGGATAACGTGAAAACAAATAGTAGAGTCCGAACTGGGTCCTGAGTTAGATTAATTCTATGCTCGCATATATTGAGTGGTGAAGTAGTTTTTTGAGTGAAATCACCGATTCCCTATTATAATGGTCTAATAAGCATCCGGAGGCTGCTATATTAGTGACTACACTAAATACTTAATTATGAGTTAATGGAAAAGATGATGATTAAACTTAAATTAGTATATTCTTTAACATGGTGACATTATTTTGAGTCATTGTTATTAGCTTTTTAGTGATATGGTTTTACGTGGAGAATTGAACGTGTATTATGCTTTCAAGTTTAGATTTACATGACTGCTACAGTCCCTATTTCCCGTCTCTGTCCATTATTACGTACTCTTGGATATCTCCGATTTCTTTTTTCCGCCCTCCTTTAATTTTGATGGTTAAACCGTGTTAACTGTTACGTCTGACTGATATCTTTTCACAATATACGGAGTATTTAACGGTCCATGTTAACATTTAACTCGACTGACTAGCTGAGAGACCTACATGTCATCGTCGCGTGAAGGGTGTGTATTATTGTATATCCAACCAATGTTAAATGATTAAATGCAGACATGCAGTACTATAGTTCCTAAACTGTTTGCGGTTTCTATATTTTTTTTATGTAAGTACTTAAAAACGTGGGGTATAATATAAGAGCTGTCAACAAGTCACCCACTAGGTAGCACCAAAACGGACACGAGACACGACATTTAAATATAATAAAATATATATTTTGTAGTTATAAATAACGTATAATTTTATTTTTATCATGTATTTGAAACTAAATCTAAACAAGTAAAGGTACAATTCGACCTTTATTATAACTAATTCTCATTTTTCCACCCAAATTCATCTTTTAATCGATCTTTTTTAAAATTTTATTCCTCGTCTAAACTATAATATGTTTTGACATGTGTCCAACGAGTGTCGGGTGTCCGAGTGTCGGACACGGGACGACTAATTAGGAAAAGTGTCCGTGCTACCTAGGTCACCCATTCTTCTATATAAACCCTGAACTTCTATTAAGCCTTCCTCAGTCATTGCCTCACCCATAACTACTTCACACTGAAGCTAAAAAAAATACAAGAATGGAGCAAATTAGTAGGAAGTTAATCAACTCGGATGTGTATCGGGTTGAAGATGATGGCTACCAAACGACGATTGGTAAACGAAAACCTCATCGTACAATCGTGAAGGGTCTGAAATTACTTAACCAAATTGTCAAAACTGTTGTACCAAAAATCAGTTTCGCAAATTTCTCTGTTCTTACCCAAGAAAACAATCTCCCTTTTGATTTGTTTACTTATGAGATTCTTGCTAGGCTTCCTATCAAATGCTTGCTTCGGCTAAAATCAGTTTCGAAACATTGGTGCTCTACCGTGTCTTCTTTTGATTTTGCCAATATTCATTTTAAAACCTGTCTTTCGGGTCACTTTCCGTCTTCTCCTGTAGACTACCTATTCATTCAGGTAGCTACGAAGTTTTATCTTCTCTCTGTCCAAGATGATAATGTAGTTCTTGATTATTGCTTAGTTAAACTAGAGCCGAATTTCGACAACAATGGCGACGGAGGAAATGAGGTTAAATTGGTAGGTTCGTGTAATGGGTTAGTTTGTTTAGCTAATTCATCTGTTTCTGCTGATTATTTCTATATTTGGAACCCTGTAAGTTACGATTGGCGCAAATTTTCCGACCCCTGTTTTACGTCCTGTAGTAGTACTGTGTCTTGTGGATTTGCCTATGTCTCCAGTACTGATGACTATAAGGTTGTCAAAATAGTTCAAGACCGTGACCTACTAGAAACCACTGTCCATGTTTTTTCCTTGCGTTCACGGGAATGGAGGCGGGTTCATGATCATGGGCTTGACCCGAGTCTCTCTTTTAGCAAAACCAACCCGGGTGTGTTGGTCGATGACTCACTTTATTGGATCATGGTGTCGAGAGATCCATTGGAGAAAAGAGTGGTTATTCGTTTTAATCTTACTCTTGAAAAGTTCGAAGAAGTTCCCGCTTTAGTAGTCCCAAGTGGTAGGGATCAGTTCTTGTGTGTTATAGGAGGGTGTTTATCCACGTACAATCTGAACATCCGCCACGAGGCGGATCTCTCCATTTTAAAACGACCCGGAGAAGTGAAATCCATAACTGTACCCTCTATGTCGGAGAAATGGGTTTGCTCCGGGTTGGTGGGACCTACCAAGACCGGCAAGTTTTTCGTCATCTCAAAGGATTCAGAGCTAGCACTGCTGGATCAGGGTTTCTCGGCTAAAGACCGGACCCCTCTTGTGACGTTGGAACAAGCTGACAGACTTTCTATAATGAGCTATGTTCCGAGTTTGATTTCACCATTTTCTTTCTGAGATTTACAGAATTTACAACAATGATTCTGTAATGCTCTGTTTTGTATTCTCCCTTTCATTTAATCAAGTGTTGATGTCTAGTTAATTACTGATTCATGTACTGCTCATTTTATCTAATCATGTTCAGGATTCGTATCATCAGATGCGTAGTTTTCTCATTCATTATATCTGATATTCGACAGATCAGCAAGCGGAAATAGTACAGACGCACAAAAATATAAAGTTTTGTATGAGACAATCTCGCATGTGACAACCCTCCAAATGCTTATTTTCCTTGAATTATAAAGTTAATGAGTTGGTCTCACACGTAAGACCGTCTCATATAAGGTTTTGTGAATAGAAAATCGGAAATGAAAATAATGTCGTTGCTGTATGGAATCTACGATATGCGCAAGGAAAGTTTCTACATTTGATTTGTTTATGCAACAACTAGTTGATATTTGTATGTCCTGAAGTGCAATTATAGCAGCATGAGTTTCAGATGATGCATTTGTTTTTCTTTATATTGATCTGCTGATCTCATCTGATCTCCTTGACAATGCATTTTTGCCTTAAACTGTGTAGCTGTTTCTGGCATGTTTGTTACTTTTATCAGTTCTGTATTTTGTGTCATTTTCCGCTACGTGGTTGTTACGTTATTGTATAATGTATTATGTATAATGATAGAACTCGTGATTTTACGATTAGATCAAATAATATACAGTGTGTGATATAATATCGAAATAATTTCGTGAAGATGAAATATGTTTAGATTGACTCAATTCTAATGTTGCAGAGCAATCTTTGTGACATTACAACATGTCCCTGGAAGCTTACATCTGTATGACACTGTTCTGCCGGGTCTTCCAAGAGTCCGAGGTTCGTTTTCTCATTGTTCTTTAATAAGTTACGGTTGCTCAGTGTTCTGTATAGATGATGAAGTAAAAACTAACCTAACCTGAATAACCACCCAACAATAACCGTAGTTAGAACCAAAATAAGAACAGACACGATCTGACCCGCAACTACTACCAACTTTGTTGGACCGTATATTGACTGATTTGAAACCGCTCAACTAAAATATAACCTTGACAGAGATTCGGAGTTCCCTACTGCAGAAATATGTTTAGTCGATAATCTGTCGAGTCATTTTTCATCTTTTGGTTTCACGCCTATTGGAGGATTCGGAGTTTGCTTTTGTATGTACTCTATACTCATTTAGTCATCGAGGCGGACTCTAAATACTAATATGACCTCCTAGACGGGGGTGCTCATGGCCTAGTGAATATCGCTTACATACTAAGTCGAGGTGGATCTAGACTTTTCGGAACTTCAATTGAAAGCAGATCGACTCGAGCCATACGTTACCCGGTTACCTCCTCTGCTTTTTACTGTTCACTGATAGAGTATTTGTCTTCTGATTTTGTCAAAAGCCAATTAACAAAGCTTTAACCCATGATTAACGAACCTATTTAAGCAAATAACAATGGTTTTTTTTAATTTCAAATGTACTTGATCTTAGAGCCAAATTATCCCAAATGCCCAAAATCCAAAAGTTGTTGAATTGATGTGACCTTTGGGACTTCATATTGGATGAATTGAGAAGGAAGTTAGTGGAATTCTGATTCGGGCATTTGGCCTATTATAAGTATTAAGGGTATCGGTATAGATAACCGCAAATTCTTATTTCAGATGATCTATTTTCGTGTGGAACAATAAGACGGTATATTGTGAAAGGAGATCATCAACTCATAAATAACACTCTAAAATGTTCGTGTCACTATATTTCTTGAAATCTGAGATTTGACTTTATCCCAAACTCAATTTACTTGAGTAAGAGTTTCAAAATTTAACCGAGGATGAATATAAATTAGCGATAAAGTTGGAAAAGCTTTTGTTTGATTTTGGAAGTTTAAAATTCAATTTAAGACTCCTATGTGGGAAAGTGAGTCGTAAATTGTTAAACAAGGTAGAGGGAAAGCATGATTGTATTACTTGGGCCAATAGGCTTCTTATAGTTACAAGGCTAGGGTTACATCATAAATATCGTAAGTATAACGTAAATATATAATAATATCTCCTAATACCCCCCTCAAGCTGGAGCGTGAAGATTAAGAACGCCCAGCTTGTGGAGAAGGAATTGAAACTGTGTTGCACCAAGAGCCTTTGTATAAATGTCAGCCAGTTGTAAGTGAGTCGGAACATGCGCGGCGAGGACCAAACCAGCAACAATAGCGTCACGGATAAAGTGACAATCGATTTCAATATGTTTGGAACGCTCATGAAAAACAGGATTATGCGCAAGGTCCAAAGCAGATTTACTATCAGTGAAAATTTGCATAGGAAGGGAGACACGAACATCCAAGCTAAGAAGCAAACCCTTGAGCCATTTTAGTTCACACAAGATAGCGGCCATAGACCGATATTCAGCTTCAGCAGAAGACAGTGAAACCGTATGTTGCTGCTTAGTTTTCCATGAAATAGGTGAAGTACCAAGAAAAACGTGCCAGCCAGACACCGATTTCCGAGTAACAGGATCAGCACCATGATCCGAATCACACCATCCAATAATATCCAAAGTACTAGTAGCACGAAGGAGTATACCTTGCCCCAGACTACCCTTGAGATAGCGAACAACCCCTAGAGCGGCCGCGAGATGTTCCTGCCGTGGTTGATGAAGAAAACGGGAGAGAATATGAACGGCATAAGACAAATCAGGACGGGTAACGGCCAAGTAAACAAGCCGACCCACCAATCTGCGATAAGACTCGACATCATCGAGGAGAGGACCCGCGGCACGACCCAGAGAGTGATTTTGCTCAACTGGAGTGCTGGCGGGTTTGGCTCCAAGCAAACCTGTTTCAGAGATAATATCGAGGGCATATTTACGTTGGCTAAGGTAAATACCATCAGAGTTACGAGATACCTCAATACCGAGAAAATATTTAAGAGGACCAAGATCCTTCATGTGAAAGCATTTGCCCAAATATGCCTTAAAACGGGCAACAGCGGAAGAGTCGTTACCAGCAATAACAAGATCATCGACATATATGAGAATAAATAGCCGAATGGGACCATGGAGGTAAGAAAATAAGGAGTAATCAGAATAGGACTGATGAAATCCATATTCACGAAGAGCAGCAGTTAATTTGGCAAACCAACATCGGGGTGCCTGTTTTAGCCCATATAAAGATTTTTTGAGACGACAAACTTTATCCTTCTTCCCATGACTGAAACCAGGGGGAAGCCGCATATAAACCTCCTCATGCAAGTCACCATGCAAAAACACATTGTGAACATCCATTTGATGTAACTCCCATTTTTGAATAGCTGCAACAGCCAAAAAAGTACGGACTGTAGTCATCTTTACAACGGGAGCAAAAGTGTCGGAATAGTCAATACCTTCAACCTGATGATTCCCGAAAACAACAAGTCGGGCTTTGAGTCTCTCAATAGTGCCATCAGAGTTATACTTGATCCTGTAAACCCACCGACAACCAAGGGCCTTTTTACCAGAAGGGAGATCCGTCAATTCCCAAGTACCATTACGCTCAAGGGCATCAATCTCATCTTGCATTGCAGTACACCACTTAGCATCATGTATAGCCTCTTTAAAAGTAGGAGGCTCAACACCACTCGTAATTGCAGCAATAAATTGAGAATGCTTAATGGAAAACGAGTGACAATCAACATAATTAGCTAAGGAGTACGGTGTACCTGAGGATGATGAGGAGGTGAGTAAGGAGGACGGATGATGTGCTGTAGCTAAGACATAATCACGGAGATTGGAGTTCGGAATTTTGGGCCGTTTACCGCGGCCGAGCTCGGGTGGACCTGTGGTACTTGCGGAGGATGCATGACCAGAAACAAGCTCCATAGAATCAGGCCCAGCAGAGATAGAACCAAACCCATCAGAGCCATTAGGCGGACCAGGCGCAGCAGGGGAAGGACCAGGCCCATTAGGGGCATTAGGCGGATCAGACCCAGTAGGGGAAGGCTCAAGGGAATCAGACACATCAGGCCCAGTTACGTGATTAGAGTCCAAGACAGATTCAGGGCCCAGAAAATCAAACACATTGGACCCATTAAAGGGTTCATCAGAAACGACCGGATCAGGAGGAGATGATGTAGTATGAGATGCAACTTTCGGGTCATAGGGAAAAATGGTCTCATGAAATGCCACGTCACGGGAGACGAAAAATGACCCTGTCTCAAGATCATATAATTTCCAACCCTTTTTGTTGTGAGGATAACCAACGAAAACACACTTACGACTCCGCTTAGCAAATTTATCCCCGTGGGTATGTTGATTATGGGCGAAGGAGAGACAACCAAAGACCCGCATATTTTTATAGGACTGGGGAGCCCCATAGAGACATTCATAAGGAGTTTTATGTGCAAGTAGAGCAGAAGGGGTCCGATTAATTAAATAAGCAGCAGTAAGGGTGCATTCGCCCCAAAAAGATTTGGGCAAATGAGAGTGGAACATTAAGGAACGAGCCACTTCCAAAAGATGACGGTGTTTACGTTCAACACGCTAATTTTGTTGAGGCGTGCCAACACAGGAGGTCTGAAAAAGAATCCCATTTTGGAAAAAATAGTCGGCTATGTGATTAAATTCAGTACCGTTATCACTACGAACCACCTTTAATTTTTTTGAAAATTGAGTGGCAACCATGGAAATAAAACTCATAAACATATCTGACACCTCTGTTTTATCGAGTAATAAATAAACCCAAGTGGCACGTGAGAAATCATCAAACAAGGTTAAAAAATATTTTGCACCACAAGAAGAAGGAAGACGATAGGGTCCCCATAAATCACAATGTATCAATTCAAATAGGCCTGAAGCACGTTTATGGTTTAAATCAAAACTACTACGATGTTGTTTGGCAAAATGACATGTCTCACACAAATGATCCTTATTAGAAATAAAATGACGAGCGAAGGAAATAGTCTTGACCACTTTAGTAGAAGGATGCCCCAAACGTTGGTGCCACAAATCCAATGAACCATCAGTCTTGACTGTATTCACCCATGTCTTAGCACCCGCACATATCCAGTAGAGACCATCCCGCAACTCACCAACTCCAATCGTCCTCTTCAATGAACGGTCCTGAATAAGACAAGTTTGTTTAGCAAATTCAAACAAATAATCAAATTCCAAAGTAAGTTGTGAGACGGAAATTAAATTGCAAGTGAGAGCGGGCACATATAAAACATTGTGAAGAATGAGAACATCATTAATATACACCGAGCCCATAATAGATGACACAACCCGCTGACCATTTGGCAAGCCAACAAGTCGGTCCGGAATTAATTTTTGATCAAAGATATATGATATATTTCCGCAGACATGATTAGAAGCTCCCGTGTCTATAATCCATTGGCACATACCACTAAGACGGTAAGAATCGAGCAAAGAAAGAGCCGAAGTTCCCACTGTCACGTTATTGGCGTGAACAAGGGAATCAGAAGCAGCAGACGTGGTTCCTGAAGACCCTGCCCCTGTTCCTGCACGGCCAGAAAACGCATTCCCAGCCCCTGCCCCCGCGCGCCCAGAAAGTCGAGAATGCTTGTAATCAGCGATATCGCGCGGTCGATCTCCCCACCATTCAGGAAACCGTTTGTTTTTGAAGAAGCAATTCGGGATGTCATGACCTCTCGTTTCACAATATGAACAAAAAAACTTAGCATGCCTATCAGATTTTTCCTTTTCACGTAAAGCACGCAAGTCACCAGGGGTCCGCGACGAAGACAGCGCGAAAGCAGATACATCAGCGGTTTGAGGAGGAGTCGATTCAGACCGTAATCGCTCCTCTTGTAAAACAATATGAAAGGCACGATTAAGACTAGGTAAGGGGTCGACTTGAAATTGTTGAGAACGGATGTTACCGTAGAGAGTATTATCAAGACCCATAAAGAATTGGTGAAGACGTTCGTTTTCCAAGCGCTTGACAGCCTCTTTACCGATGCCACAATCGCATTTTCCACACTTGCACGCAAAGGGCGGCTCGTGAACGACTATGGCATCCCGAAGAGATTTTAATTTTCCAAAATAGGTGGTAACATCCATACCTTTAGTTTGCTTACAGTTATTGAGTTGGGTTTTAAGGCTGTGAATGAGAGACCCATCAACAACCGAAAATTGTGCTTGCAGGTCGGACCATAATTGAGCAGCGTCTTCACCGTACGACACAGTATCGAGCAAGGACGGATCAATCATGTTACAAATCCATTGCACAAGGGTGCAATGGACAACCTCCCAATGATCAAGAGTAATAGCATCGGCAGGTTTTTTGGATCGATCCGTCGACGAAGCCAAATTTACGCCGCGATTTGAGCGACATCTTCATCGATTTCTGCCAGTCGGAATAATTGTGACGGGTTAACATTACGTTAGAAATTTTTGCACTAGGTACATCGTGTGAACCTAGGTAGTAAGGACTCGACAAGTCGATTTTGGTGGCGGTAGATTCGTCATCACCAGCCATGGTTGTAGAATTAAGGATTTTCGTGGTGGCTGTTGGATGAAGGGCTAGGGTTTTGCCGTTTTTTTTTTAGGGTTTAGGTATAGATTTCTCTGATACCATGTTAAACAAGGTAGAGGGAAAGCATGATTGTATTACTTGGGCCAATAGGCTTCTTATAGTTACAAGGCTAGGGTTACATCATAAATATCGTAAGTATAACGTAAATATATAATAATATCTCCTAATATAAATATTATTGTAAAAACTTTAGAGTCTGAATATAAGTCTGTGAATAATCTGTAAAAAGTAGGAGTTTAGATTGAGTTTTAAAAATAAAATAACAAGCCTTAGAACTCATTTTTGGTTTAGGATAACCTAGGTTATTACAATTGCATATATTTTGTAATGAAATAGATTTTCGAGTGACATTATCTGTTCCCTATTATAAATTTATATGACGGTCTAATCAACATCCTGGGTCCGTGGGGCTGGCGGGCTGCTATGTTAGTGACTACATACATGACTTCTCAACAAGAAATTAAGAAAAATTCTTGTGTTCTTCGTAAAGACCGTTCTCCTTATACATAAGCCTTTATAATATCTTATTTGATAGATCGTTTTTAAGTGTAAGTAGTACAGTTTTCCCGGAAGACAAATACTTTTCGGTGACATAAGCTGTCTTAAGTTTGACTATTATACTCCATAACATATCACATTGGGCTTTATCTATCTATTGGTCTTGCTTGTGGCGGGTCGGGTGGAGAGACGGATAATGACACTCACAAAACGAATAGGGGGACAAGGTGGGGCACCCCTCATGTGCTTCCCCCTCTCTCCTCTAAATGGGCATTTTGTGAGACAAAATGGTATCCGTCACTCCGAAGTGACGGATATCTCCCATCTACAATGAGATTTTGTGTTATAGTAGAAGATATTAATGGTTTTGTTAACATTAACATCCAGTAAAGTCATAAGAGAACAATATAAATAAATGAAGAAAAGAGAATAACGGTCTCAAAATAAAATAGGTGTTATAATTTAGGGATGGATCATTATCTCCTTTTTTATTTAAGGATGACCGACTTGACAAAAATACATATCGTCGGCATGTGAACTGTGTTTATTATTGTAATCCCACTTGAGAAAAATACATAAAAAATCATTTATTTTATCACACTTATTGTGACACATTTTGTAACTTAAATATCTTTATATATTACTCCCTCCGAGGCTCCGAGTTATAGCGATTGTTCCTATTTCCCTTTTGATGCGAGTGTAATGATTGTTCTATTTCCCTTTTTAGTAACTTTTTTGTGGTCCAAAATCAATTCAGCGTGGGTACGGTGTTTTGTGTGGTTTAAAATCATTTTCTTATTTTTTGTGTATAAAGGTAAATGAACGATCACTATAACTATGATATAAATCAATCAGATTATATTTTGCCTTAATAAATTAAATAATAGTAAGTCTTGCTTGTGACGGGTCACCATTTATGACGGATATTTTGTGAGATAAAATGGATAGAAAATGAGTTAGTGGAGAAAGGGGATCACATTGGAGAGAGAAAAAATGGATATTTTGTGAGATAAAATAGTACCTTTCGTAAATTTGCGACGGATATGCCCGTCGCAAATGAGAATTTGTGATTAAGTAATACTAATATGGACTATGAATAAAAAAACATTATTTTGAATCATTGGTTATAACTTTTTTGTAATATGGTTTTACGTGGAGAATCGAGCGCGTATTTGGTTTCAGTTCTTTACCTTTAGATCTGCATGGATCATGCATCATGCATCATGCATGACTGCCGACTGCTACAGTCTCTACTTCCTCTCTCTGTCCATTATTGATTCCTCTATTGACTATTTCAAATCATTTATCCCTTTTTTAACCTCTTCATACAATTAACTGTTGGATCGTTTTAAACCAGAATTTAAACATTAAAAGGAAATGAAGCGGATTTTAATTGCATTACTAAGTAATCTTGGACTCTTGGATATGTCTGAAATAACCTCTTTTCTCTAGTTACGAGAAAAATGTCGTGACGATGTAATACATTAAAAGTGTAGAACAATATAAAAAGAAGATTTTAATTTCCTAGATAATGATTTATAATATGAAACGGAGGAAATATTATTAGGTTATCAAAATCTCGAAATTTAATTGGACTTTTGATTTCCTCCGTACTCTTTACATATATTCAACAAATACTAAAAAACAGAGAAAGAGAAAGTATTGTTTATAGTTTCTACTGTACTTGATTATTTTTAGTATTAAAAAAGGTAGGGGAGATGTGTATAAGTAATGAATTGATGTATATAAAGCCTGAACCATATTTAGACTTCCTCAGTCATCACCTCACCCATAAAGCCACAGTGAAGTTCTGAAGCTTTGTGAAAGTAAAACATACACAAATTTGTACAGTAGTAACAAACAAGATGTATGCTTTTTACTGTCCACTGATACATTGTCTGTCTTTTCATGTTCTCAGAAGCCAATTAACAATAATTATATAATATTATACGGAAAAGGCTGGAGTTACACTCAGTGTAGGGGGCTTTTGCTACACTTGCAATGGGAGAGTGACATGTGTCCATTTTGTTGGAATCTGATTTTTGCATCTTTCTTGAGATTCCTTGCATTAAATGCCCACTTGCATGATTACCTCACCTAATTACCCACTTAGTTATAGTTTAATACATGTTTACTTTTTGTAATTTTGTACTTTTTCAACACATTTTGTTTTGGAGAATACATTTAAGGTATTTTGTATTTAATTTGTACGGTATACGGCATACGATATACATTTATACGGTATACGGTATACGGTATTTATACGGTATACTTTAATTTTTATATATATTTTTTAATATATTACTTTTTTAATACCCGTATTTTCGTATTTTAATGTCGTATTTATACGGTATTTTTGTCTTGAATTGAATATGTTTTTACTAAAATTAATAAAAAAAAACAAAAACATAGATTATTATTTTAAAAAAGAGTAGATGTTTTTTATGTTGACTTGATATATTTTTTTAAAAAAATTATTTTTAAGTAAATGAAAAAAAAATAAGTAAATATATTTTTTTTACGGTTTTTTCCCCACTAACCACGTCCTGAGTAGTCTTTATATTTAATTAAGATTGTAAAGTAATCAGTTGTTTACAGTGGCTGGGTTGGTTGATTGTTGTTTGTGTAAGAGGTCGCGTGTTCGAGCCTTGTGTAGTGCCCCGATGTTGTATTTTTTTGTTGTGAGGGATTATTTAAATTTTTCTACTCGAGTTGTGTTTATTTTTTTGATGTCATTCGTTTTATTGAAAAAAAATAATTGTTTCCCTTACTCGTATTTATTTTAGTTAATTATTTAATTTGCAAAAATTGATAGACCAAAACCGTCTTCTTATTGACACAAATGTGTATTAATGAAACCGAAAATAAAACCTGAAAATCAATTACAATATTCAACCAAATCTACTATAATTCTACTAATCCGATCTTATAATTCTACAATCCGATCACCAAATTATGTATTATACTAAATTAGTAGGATCTTATGCTTCTACAATCCGATCCTACTAATTCGATCCTTACAACACTTCTTTCAATAGAGAAACTACAATATACTTTAGTAAACCGTTAACCCTAACCTCGTAAAACCTTAGACTCTTACGTTAAGCTAAACCCTAAATGTAACCATTATTCAAAAAACAATTAAGACGTCATATTCTAATTTTAGAATAGTAATAGATTTTAAAGATGAACTTGATTTTAGACGAATTTGATTTTAGAATAGTAATATATTATAAATACGAACTTGATTTTAGACGAATTTGATTTTAGAATAGTAATAGGTTTTAAACATGAATTTGATTTTAGACGAATTTGATTTTAGAATAGTAATACGTTATTAATATGATCGAGATTTTTAGACGAATTTCATTTTACTTAATATGTAACCCAGTCGTACGTCAATTATGTATTTTACTAAATTAGTAGGATCTTATGAATCTACAATCCGATCGTACCAATTATGTATTATACTAAATTAGTAGGATCTTATGATTCTACAATCCGATCCTACAGATTCGATCCTAACAACACTCCTTCCAATAGAGAAACTACAATATACTAACCCTAACCTCGTAAAACCTTAGACGCTTACGTTAAGCTAAACCATAAATGTAACCATTTATTCAAAAAACCATTAAGACGTCATATTCTGATTTTAGAATAGTAATAGATTTTAAAGATGAACTTGATTTTAGACGAATTTGATTTTAGAATAGTAATATATTATAAATACGAACTTGATTTTAGACGAATTTGATTTTAGAATAGTAATAGGTTTTAAACATGAATTTGATTTTAGAATAGTAATACGTTATTAATATGATCGAGATTTTTAGACGAATTTCATTTTACTTAATATGTAACCCAGTCGTACGTCAATTATGTATTTTACTAAATTAGTAGGATCTTATGATTCTACAATCCGATCCTACAGATTCGATCCTAACAACACTCCTTCCAATAGAGAAACTACAATATACTAACCCTAACCTCGTAAAACCTTAGACGCTTACGTTAAGCTAAACCATAAATGTAACCACTTATTCAAAAAACCATTAAGACGTCATATTCTGATTTTAGAATAGTAATAGATTTTAAAGATGAACTTGATTTTAGACGAATTTGATTTTAGAATAGTAATATATTATAAATACGAACTTGATTTTAGACGAATTTGATTTTAGAATAGTATTAGGTTTTAAACATGAACTTGATTTTAGACGAATTTGATTTTAGAATAGTAATACGTTATTAATATGATCGAGATTTTTAGACGAATTTCATTTTACTTAATATGTAACCTAGTCGTACGTCAATTATGTATTTTACTAAATTAGTAGGATCTTATGAATCTACAATCCGATCGTACCAATTTGATTCTAACGACACTACTTAATATGTAACTCGTGTGAGCTCGACTAGAGCTCCGGCTCGGGTCGAAAGCTTTACGAGTCGAGACGATTTTAAATATGAATTTGATTTTAGAATAGTAGTTGTAGTACATTATAAACATTAAATTAAATCCTGACCATTCATTGCAAAATAAATTTAATTATGAAGAACATCTTGGCCGTTGGTTTGGCTAGTGTCACACGGATTACCAATTTCATTACATTATAAACATTAAATCAAATCCTGACCATTCATTGCAAAATAAATTTAACTATGAAAAACATCTTGGCCGTTGGTTTGGCTAGTGTCACACGGATTACCAATTTCATGTGTTTTATATTTTGTCTATAAAAACTAACAAAATCCAACTCCATCCACATTTCTCTCTCTCTTTCTCTCCAAACCCATCACGTTTTCTCTCTTTCTATCTATCTCCAAATCCATCACCTTTTCTCTCTTTCTCTCCAAACCCATCACCTTCTCTCTTTTTCTCTCCATCTCCAAATCCATCACCTTTTCTCTCTTTCTCTCCAAACCCTCACCTTCTTTCCATTAAAAACAAACTTTAACCCTAAAATATGGAAGCACTTCGTAGCAATACCGAGGCAGTTATCGAAGTTACGAGGATGCATTAACCTTTCTTCTGTAGTCATTTTTTAAAACTACTCGTTTTTTAAAATAAGGAGTAGTTTTTTTTAAAATATTCGTTTTTTATTGAATTTCTAGTCATTTTTATTTTTAAAACTAATCGTTTTTTAAAATAAAAAGTCGTTTTAAGCAAATTATAAACTTATTATTAAGCTAAGCTTCCACAATAAGCATCACAATTTCCCAAAACCAAAGAAATGAAAATAAAATAAAAAACAAATAATCTTTCAAATCCAAGTTGTAAACTTAATCTTTCAAATCCAACTATATTAGAATATGATATTCTTTTTAAAAATATTTGTTTTAATTTAATTTCTAAAGAAATTCGATAGTTATTTTTTAAAACTAGTCGTTTTTCAAAATAAAAAGTAGCTTTTTAAAATATTACTTTTTTAAATGAATTTCTAACGAAATTCAAGTCATTTTTTAAAAGTAGTCGTTTTTAAAAATAAAAAGACGCTTTTTAAAGCAGTTAATCGTAATTTAAAACAAAAAATAGACGAAAATGACGCACTAATAATATTATTTTATTATTAAGCTAAGATTTCACAATAAGCTTCACAATTTCCCAAAACCAATGAAATGAAAAGAAAATAAAAAACAATTCATCTTTCAAATTCGAGTTGTAAACTTAAACTCTCAAATCCAATTATATAATTTCTAAAGAAATTCGATAGTCATTTTCTAAAATACTGTATTCGTTTCCTAAAATAAATAGTTCAAAGGAAATTAAACTGTTAAAACGTCGTTTTTGTAAACTGTTAAAAAATAAAAAGTCGTTTTCGTAAACTTTTAAAATCTAACAGTTAATTAAAAACTTGCAGAAATTAAAAAAAAAAAAGTTTTTGTCAATTCTTTTAAAAAAAAAATAATTCAAATCGTAAACAAATGAAAAAGGTGTTTTTTTTGTAAATGTTTAAAAAATAAATATTAATTCAATTTCTGTTAGAATGTTTTTTTTTGAATCTAGTAAAGTATATTAAAATGATACGAGAGCCCATTAATTCAAAATCTTAAAAAATAAAAATGTAATTGAGCGGTTTCAGTGACACCATAAATACTCCGACGGACGTCACTCCGGTTTTTGCAGCATCTCAAACAACGTCAACGATACCCAAGTCATGACAGTATTGGCCGCAATACTTGTCTTCGCAGTTCTCCGACTCTCAACAACGACGGTCACAATACTCCAATTGTTTGTACACTAATTACAGTAGGTTTGGTTGAACATTGTAATTGATTTTTAAGTTGTAATTTCGGCGATTTATACACACAGAAAATAACGTATCAATCAAGTTGTAGAAAATCCGTTTGGTGTATCAATTCTTGCAAATAAATTAATGAATTGAAATAAACACAAGTACAGGAAAACACTAGAATTTTGGTCAAAAAAGCGAACGAAAAATTAAACACAAGTCAAGTAAAAAAATAAAATGAAATAATAAAACATAGTACCACCAAATAGGGCTCGAACTCGCGACCTATGGAAGAAACAACACCTTAAACAAACAACAAACAACAAACAACCAACCTAGCAACTGTAAACAACTACATACTTTACAATCGTTATTAAACATATTCACCACCAAGGACGTGGTTAGTGGGGAAAAAAACGTTAAAAAAGTATATCTACTTGTTTTTTCTTCATTTAGGTTAAATTTTTTTTTTTTTAAATAAACATAAACAGTTAATCGTAATGTAAAACAAAAATAGCCGAAAACGTACTAATAATATTATTTTATTATTAAGCTAAGCTTCCACAATAAGCTTCATAATTTCACAAAACCAATGAAATGAAAATAAAATAAAAAAACAAATAATATTCTTTTATTATTAAAGCTTCCACAATAAGCTTCACAATTTTCCAAAACCGATGAAATGAAAAGAAAATAAAAAAACAAATAATATTCTTTTATTATTAAAGCTTCCACAATAAGTTTCACTATTTCCCAAAACCAATGAAATGAAAAGAAAATAAAAAACAAATAATATTATTTTATTATTAAAGCTTCCACAAGAAGGTTCACAATTTCCCAAAACCAATGAAATGAAAAGAAAATAAAAAACAAATAATATTCTTTTATTATTAAAGCTTCCACAACAAGCTTCACAATTTCCCAAAACCAATGAAATGAAAATAAAAAACAAATAATATTCTTTTATTATTAAAGCTTCCACAATAAGCTTCACAATTACCCAAAACCAATGAAATGAAAAAAAAAAATAACAATTAATCATTCAAATCCAACTTGTAAACTTAATCTTTCAAATCAAACTTGTAAACTTAACTTAATCTTTCAAATCCAACTTGTAAACTTAATTTTTTAAATCTTACTATAGTTGTTTTTCGTTTTTTAATATGGTCATTTTTTAAAATAGTCGTTTTTGTAAACTGTTAAAAAACAACTAGTCGTTTTTTAAAATAAAAAGTCGTTTTAAGCAAATTATAAAATTATTATTAAAATAGTCGTTATTATTTTGAAATATTCGTTTTTTTTATTGAATTTGTATAGTCATTTTTTAAAACTATATGTTTTTTAAAATAAAAAGTCGTTTTATTCACTAAGTTAGTACAACAATATTAAAACTATGAACGAATGATAACAAAAGAACACATATTCGTTTCACTAATTCTTATTTCAGACCGCAAGATCCGTCTGAAATAATAAGACGGATATCATTTTCTCTAACAAAAGAACACATATTCGTATTCATTTAGAGAGTGAGTGGGAAAGCACATGAGATGTCCCACTATCCATGTGGTTTCCACTTGTGGGAGGTCTTTTTGTTTCAGACGAAAGTTGCGGTTTGAAGCAAAACGGACTACGTTTTTATTTCAATTTCTAAAGAAATTCAATAGTCAATTTTTAAAACTAGTCGTTTTTTAAAATAAAATGTAGTTTTTTTAAAGAAATGACTTAGGTTGTAATAATATTCTTTTATTATTAAGCTAAGCTTCCACAATAAGCTTCACAATTCGCCAAAACCAATGAAATGAAAAGAAAAAAAACAAATAATCTTTCAAATCCAACTTGTAAACTTAACCTTTCAAATCAAAGTTGTAAACTTAACTTAATCTTTCAAATCCAACTTGTATACTTAATCTTTCAAATCTTACTATAGTCGTTTTTTCGTTTTTTAAAATAGTCGTTTTTTAAAAAAGTCGTTTTTGTAAACTGTTAAAAAAAAAAGGCGTTTTTGTAAACTTTTAAAAAATACTTCGTAACAGTTAATTGAAAACTTGCAGAAATTAAAAAAACATTTTTATCAATGCTTAAAAAAAATCAAATAATTCAAACCTTAAACAAATGAAAAATGTGTTTTTTTTTAAATATTTTTAAAAAATATATTAATTCAATTTCTAATATTAAGCTAAGCTATAAAAAATAATGACATAATCACTCAAAAAAACGAATGACGTAAAAAAATAAACACAAGCCAAGTAAAAAATTTGGAGGTAAAATGAAAAATTTTAACCAAGTGAAAATTTGGCGTAAAATGAGAAATTTGGAGGTAAAATGAAGAATTTTAGCCAAGTGAAAATTTGAGCCAAATGAAAAATTTTGAGGTTAAAATGGAGCCAAAAATTTGGAACTAAGCTGAAAATTTGACCTTCAAATGAAAAAAGAAGTGAAATTTTGGCGTAAAATGAGAAATTTTGAAGTAAAAATGGAGCCAAATGTATGATTAGATTAGGACAAAATTGAAATAAAACAAAGTGTACAGGGTAGATAAGTAATTATGCATAACTCTTAATTTTTGTGCAAAAAGTAAATGTATAGAAAGTAATTTTTGTGCAAAAAGTAAACAAAGTGTATAACCAATTTGGACAATTTGGACCATAATTTCGTAACAATATAAAAATATGTATATAAATAATTAATTATTGACGTTTAGGATAACTTGGACCATAATTTCCGTAACAATATAAAAATATGTATATAAATATTTAATTTTTTTTCTTTTGTTTGACAAACGAACATTACTACATTCGGGTAATTTCGGGTTTCGGTTGAATTTCGGTCATCATTAAGCAGGTTGAAAACGGTTCGGGTGTGTTTCGATTCGGGTCAAACCAGTTCAGGTTGAAACAGTTCAGGTTTATTCGATCTCGGGTCTATTTCGGATATTACAAATTCAGTTCAATTTCGAATCTGATAACACGTTATTTTACGTATTTTTAACCCGCATTTTATCTCTTATTTAGTCGAAATAATAACCCGAGTGGTCTTTATTTACTCTTTTTAGTGTCAAATAATATATTAGTCGACTAGTTTTAAATAATATTATTTCATATTGTTTGTTAGTGTGTTGGTACTGTTTTCGTTTTTTTTATTTTTATAGGTGCCCAATACGAGTATAAAGTCGATCAAGACGGGTCTCAAAAGTCATGGTTTGTTGGGCTGGGCTCGAAAATAAGGACTATCAAAATGAAATCAAAAAAACACAAAGAAGAGGGAGTAGTTTGTTGGGCACGTGAGGCAGCAGGAATAAAAAGAAGAAAAACCAAGCAAGGAGAGAGCTCAATTTTAACGGGGTTCGGTGCAGCAACACGGAGAAGGCGAGAAGCAGGAGCAGCATTTCGAGAGGAGTAGAGCTGATTAGTATAGGAAACTCAAAACAAACATTCCATTTTTTCTTCCTTGTCTTAGTTTAGATTAGATTATCGTCTTAATTTACAACATTGTATTTGGGTGGAAAATTGAAGGAAGAAGATATTCATCCTCAACAATTCATTCCAAATTCATTTGTTTACATTTAGTTGGTATAAATTTCCTCTCTTTTACTTTGTTTATCATTTATTTACATTTGTTTACTCTTGCTTCTACTTTATTTCTCCATTTTCATTGTTTGTCTTTATGAGTGTAAGGTGTTTGATAAAATGTCTATGTGAAAATTTCTTCCTTTCTTCTTAAGGATGCAACCATTATGCTTTGTTAGTATTAGTTATAGACTAATTAGTTTCTACTTTTCATTGTATGTTTATTTATATGCTTATTAGTGTTAGTCTATCTTTTAAACATGTTTAGTTTTCAAGTTTCCATCTTTTATGTTTGTTTAGTTTAATTAATATGATTAGTGAGTAGTTTTGTCACTAGGTGCGATTAGACTCCGACATGTGTAGGTTATCGACTTAATTCCACCAACTTGGTGTCGAGGGGGAGTTTATGGGTTAATTAAGGGGGTTTAATTGTCATTACTTTATCTTGTTTGTACTTTGACTTTGAGTCCTTGTCCGTTAACGAGAGTTGGCTAGACTTGAGTCGGGTCATCTTGTTGGGAGTAGTAGCCTCATTGAGTCGAGCCCGGGAGGGAGGACTTGAGAGGGGTGCCCTTAGTTTTCGGTTTGAAATCGACCCTTGGGAGAGGGAGTGGGATGACCGGGGTATAACGTGGACTTAGAACCTTAATCTTGGGGAAATGGGAGTCAAAATAGGCATATTTTGGTAAGTTTTGACCCTTGACTTAAGGAGTTTGATGCATGAGCCCGGGAGGGAGTTGTGTCGGCATAGCTAGTGTCTCATTGTGAGCCCGAGAGGGAGTCTATGAGCGAATTAGAGGCGTCTCACCATTAACCTTTCCCCTTGGCAACTTGTTACGTGACTTAAGCGGTAATTTACAAGTGTTGGAAGTCGAAATCGCGCCCTAGGCCTTTTCTTTATTGCTTTTATCTTTATTCTATTATTTGTTTGATTCTTTAGTTTAGTAGTTATAGTTAATTTAGTTTATTAGCTTAGTACTTATCAACTTAATGATTCGCGTAGCTAACCTATAATCTAAGATAAGACTAGTACTCAAACTTAACCTCCCTGTGGATCGACCTCGACTACCCTACTACATTAGTTTAGTAGTTGAGTTTTATAAATGTTTGTTTGATGTGGGGGAGGGCGACAAACCCCGCTATCAAAATGGCGCCGTTGCCGGGGAGGTTAACGGATTGATATTAGTTTAGTCTTAGATTTGTTAGACTACGTTTTTTTTTTGTCGTTTCAAAATGTTGTTTTATCTTGGTTTTCCTCAATATAAAAATGAAGAATTTTGGGCTTATCTTGATAGACTTGTGCATTATTTGGACTCACTAGATGACCATGGTTTTAGTGAGGAAGAATTGCGTCTTACAATCGAAAAGGGCATTAATTGTCATGTTAAATCCTTGTTTGACTCCTTATGTGATGGTGATTTGTCTTCTAAGTCGGATGAGGAGGCTTATGACCTTTTTTATTGGTTGCATCGTGAAAGTAGGAAGCCTAATTTTTCTTTGTTGAGTATTGAGGAGAATACTATTTTGGAAGTGGATGAGTATCTCGAGCCTTTGAGTGAGACTGTTGTGGAAGACTATGAGAGTGAGGCTTCACCTACCATTGTTAGTGACTATTTAGTTGGATTTTCCTTGTCCAAAGCTTATGAAAACCCCACATTTGAGGAATTGAGTGGTGTGACGATGAGAGAAAACCCACTTTTTGATGACATGGTAGACGAGGTTAGTAGTGGAAGTGAACATGGTTTGAGTAGTGAAAAGAAAGCGGATGAGAATGATGTTTTTATTGATTATTGGAGTAAAGATAGTGTACACATCTTTGATGATAGTCTTGAGGTTAAGTGGGATGATGATGTTGTGGACTTTGACACTTTAGGAGAACCCACTCTTGAGAGATTCATAGAGAAAACCTCAATGTCTACCCCTTTTATAGATTATGACTCTCTTATTGTCATTGATTTTTCTCTCTTTGACTTTCTTACTCCATGTTATGAATATATGATTGTGAGTGATGAGTGTGACAATCGCTCCATGGAGGTTGTTTTTACTTCTTGTTTGAAATTTGATGATTATTTGAGTGAAAATTTTGAGGATATGAGTGATGAACCATGGAGTGATTTTGAAATATTTGGTATACACTTCTTTTCTTACAAGTCTTCAATTTGTAGGCCTCTTACTTGGTTGTATGCTTGGTCTTGCTTGCTTTATTCAATCCCTTATGACCATTTCTTTGAAAATTGGTCAAGTTCATTTGACAAGTTAATGAGATCGTTGACCGGCTTTTTAAATGGCTAACTTGTTTTATGTGCTTGGGTGTATATAGTTTTTTGCTTGCTTTTGTTTTGTTTTGTTTCGTTTCATGTGTGTAGGTACCATATTTGTGAGCTTCAAGAACCAACATGAAGGTGGTGGATTGAAGTAGAAGATTCAAAGATCACTTCACAAAGTGATTGATCGAAGATTGTGCTTGAAACGGTATTATTCTTTAGCCACCCGCTTTTTTTTGCCTTCCCTTGTTCTTAGACATTGGGGGACAATGTCAAGTTTAAGTGTGGGGAGGTTTGTTGTTGTTGGTTAGATGGAGTAATTGTTGTTTGGATTTTTGAGGTTGGAGGTGTTGATTTTAAGATTTGGGAGTTTTTGAGGTTTGTGAGGTTTTTTTTGGTGCAAAGGAGGAGTTTCGGGATGTGAAAAATGGCGAAAAAAGGCGAAAAATTGGAGTCGGGTGCATTTTCTTGAATTTGGAGAGTTTTGGAAGTGAAAATGAGTGTTTTGGGTGTAACTCAAGGCAGTGGGGTGTAGCTACACCCTACTGGAAGAGATACACCCAAGGGGAAATTGAAGCTGGGTGTAACTCAGGCAGTGGGGTGTTACTACACCCGACTTGGTTGAGATACACCCGACTTTAAAAAAAAAAAAAAAAAAAAAAAAAAAAAATATATATATATATTAAGAAAAGGTTTTTTTTAAAAAAAAAGAAAAGGATCTTTTTTCACTTTTTGCTCCTTTTTTTTTTTTGTCTAATTTTGTGAACTACAACACCAAAACCTCCATTTTACTTCAAAATTTCGACACTTCTTTTTCCCGTTGTTCCCCTTGTTTCTCAAGCTTTTTACATTCCGTCTTCACCTTTGTGTTCCTCGTTCCCCTAATGTCATTCTTTAGGCGAAAATCCCCTTTGCTACTTATTTGAAAATCCAAATTGCACCAAAATCCTCATTTAAATCCAAAATCCTTTTGTTTTCTTTGTTTTCGTTTTAGTCTTAGTTTTAGTTAGCTTTTTCTTAGTTTATTTCTTTCTCTTAGTTTTTTGTTTTCCTTTGAGTTATTTTCCTTTTCTTTTGCCTCTTGTTTATACTTTGTTTATAAATAAGTATAAAGGGGAGCCCAAAAAAAAAAAACCCCAAAAACATGTTCTTATTTTCAAAAAATCGAAAAATACCAAAAATATTTTCCTTATTTTTGCATTTCTCTTCCTTGTACTTGTCTCATCGAGGACGATGAGAATTTAAGTGTGGGGAAGGGAAATATCTACCTTGTATATATTTCTTTCATGTTTTTATTTTGTTTTTCATTTTCCTTTTGAGAAATTTTTTAGAAAATACAAAAAAATTGAAAAATTTGAAAAATCCAAAAACATTACATTGTATATATTTTATATTTTGTATTCGTCCTAACCTTGTTCATAGGCAACACACAAGATTGCATCGGAAAAGAAGTTGGTAAAACTCTTACTCTTTCTTCTTATTCCTTCCTTTTCATTTTTCATATTTATATATGGAGGAGGATGGGATTATGTGATGATGGGTGTTCCTTTGGGGAACCGTTTTGGATATGGTTGTGTGCCTATGTGTTGGTAGGATGTTTTGCATTTAGTTTAGAGTAGGCATATAGTTTTGTAGTTGCATATGCATTATAACATGTATATATTAGTTGCATTCATGTCATGTAGTTGCATTTAGTAAAATGTTTCCAAATTGCCTAATTGAGAACTTTGACAAAAGCATTTAGGCCATTGTAAATATTTTTTCTACTTGTGACTTTGTCTTCTAGAATGGTTTTGAAACACTCTAGGTTATGCTTTGCTAGTATCTTTCGAACCGTGATCCACTACCAAGTCAAGGGTTTGCATTTTGAATCACCTTGTCCAACCTCGTGATGCGAATGGTATAGATTGACTAGTCTTGGTGACCTTGTCGGTTTGGGTGGGATGGTAACTTGAAATTTTTTGGTGGTTTTTAAAATGCTCATTTCTTTAAATTTTGGTGTGAAATGTTGAAAAAGGGAAAAAGAAACCTCTTAAGTGAAAAAAAAAAAAAAAAAAAAAAAAAAAAAAAAATTGAGGTCATTTGTTGTGTTTTCCACCTTTATGAAATGACTTGAGCATTTAAACCCGAAAATCGATTTTGCTATCCTTCCTTGACGAACTTGGGACGATCCATGACCCTTACTTGTGAAGAGTCTAGACCCGGTATATTCCTTACCTCTAGCATCATGGGGACATCCTTCCATTCCATCCTATCGCCCTCGACGGAAGTATTTGGATCATGGTTATGAAAGTAGCCTAGGTTAGCATTATTTGGTAGTGATTTGTTGCCATCCTTTTGAACTTAGTGACTTGTTGAATTAGTATTTGTGAAGGAGTTTATGCTGTTGAATTTGTTCTCTTTTAGTTGATATTCGCCACTTAGATGAGGAAAGTGGGTTTTCTTTTGTTGATACATCTTATTGATAATTTTGTGCTTCATGTTAGGATGTGTCCAATTTTGTGCAAGACCCAACTTGCCTTGCGAGTTGTGCTTTACCTCATGAGCATAACTACGTGAGTTGAAGGGGCGTTGAGTGCGCTAATACTCATTCGGATATTATTAGTTAAATAAATTAAGTAATGCTTATATCGTGCATTTGCTTATGGTAGTAGTGATATATTACTTATCTTGCTTTTTATCATGCTTGAGCTTACTCGAGGACGAGTAAGAGATAAGTGTGGGGAGATTTGATAACACGTTATTTTACGTATTTTTAACCCGCATTTTATCTCTTATTTAGTCGAAATAATAACCCGAGTGGTCTTTATTTACTCTTTTTAGTGTCAAATAATATATTAGTCGACTAGTTTTAAATAATATTATTTCATATTGTTTGTTAGTGTGTTGGTACTGTTTTCGTTTTTTTTATTTTTATAGGTGCCCAATACGAGTATAAAGTCGATCAAGACGGGTCTCAAAAGTCATGGTTTGTTGGGCTGGGCTCGAAAATAAGGACTATCAAAATGAAATCAAAAAAACACAAAGAAGAGGGAGTAGTTTGTTGGGCACGTGAGGCAGCAGGAATAAAAAGAAGAAAAACCAAGCAAGGAGAGAGCTCAATTTTAACGGGGTTCGGTGCAGCAACACGGAGAAGGCGAGAAGCAGGAGCAGCATTTCGAGAGGAGTAGAGCTGATTAGTATAGGAAACTCAAAACAAACATTCCATTTTTTCTTCCTTGTCTTAGTTTAGATTAGATTATCGTCTTAATTTACAACATTGTATTTGGGTGGAAAATTGAAGGAAGAAGATATTCATCCTCAACAATTCATTCCAAATTCATTTGTTTACATTTAGTTGGTATAAATTTCCTCTCTTTTACTTTGTTTATCATTTATTTACATTTGTTTACTCTTGCTTCTACTTTATTTCTCCATTTTCATTGTTTGTCTTTATGAGTGTAAGGTGTTTGATAAAATGTCTATGTGAAAATTTCTTCCTTTCTTCTTAAGGATGCAACCATTATGCTTTGTTAGTATTAGTTATAGACTAATTAGTTTCTACTTTTCATTGTATGTTTATTTATATGCTTATTAGTGTTAGTCTATCTTTTAAACATGTTTAGTTTTCAAGTTTCCATCTTTTATGTTTGTTTAGTTTAATTAATATGATTAGTGAGTAGTTTTGTCACTAGGTGCGATTAGACTCCGACATGTGTAGGTTATCGACTTAATTCCACCAACTTGGTGTCGAGGGGGAGTTTATGGGTTAATTAAGGGGGTTTAATTGTCATTACTTTATCTTGTTTGTACTTTGACTTTGAGTCCTTGTCCGTTAACGAGAGTTGGCTAGACTTGAGTCGGGTCATCTTGTTGGGAGTAGTAGCCTCATTGAGTCGAGCCCGGGAGGGAGGACTTGAGAGGGGTGCCCTTAGTTTTCGGTTTGAAATCGACCCTTGGGAGAGGGAGTGGGATGACCGGGGTATAACGTGGACTTAGAACCTTAATCTTGGGGAAATGGGAGTCAAAATAGGCATATTTTGGTAAGTTTTGACCCTTGACTTAAGGAGTTTGATGCATGAGCCCGGGAGGGAGTTGTGTCGGCATAGCTAGTGTCTCATTGTGAGCCCGAGAGGGAGTCTATGAGCGAATTAGAGGCGTCTCACCATTAACCTTTCCCCTTGGCAACTTGTTACGTGACTTAAGCGGTAATTTACAAGTGTTGGAAGTCGAAATCGCGCCCTAGGCCTTTTCTTTATTGCTTTTATCTTTATTCTATTATTTGTTTGATTCTTTAGTTTAGTAGTTATAGTTAATTTAGTTTATTAGCTTAGTACTTATCAACTTAATGATTCGCGTAGCTAACCTATAATCTAAGATAAGACTAGTACTCAAACTTAACCTCCCTGTGGATCGACCTCGACTACCCTACTACATTAGTTTAGTAGTTGAGTTTTATAAATTTTGTTTGATCGGGGGAAGGCGACAAACCCCGTTATCAGAATCAGTTCAGGTCGATTCAGGTTTCGGGGTGGAGTTCAGTTATACCTTTCGGATGTACGGTCAAGTGTCGATTCAGTTATTTTCGATCGATTTTTCGGGTTCGGTATACTTTTGCCAGGTCTACAAATTACAGTAGATTTGGTTGAACATTGTAATTGCTTTTGATGTTTTATTTTCGGTTTGATTAATACACATTTGTGTCAATAACAAAACGGGTTTGGTCTATCAATTTTTGCATATTAAATATTTAACTAAAATAAATACAAGTAAGGGAAACAATTAAATTTTTGTCAAAAAACGAATGATATCAGAAAAATAAACACAACTCAAGTAAAAACAAATGACAAAAAAATACAACCTAATGGCACCCAGCAGGGGTCGAACACACGACAACATACACAAACAACAATCAACCAACCCAACCACTGTAAACAACTGATTACTTTACAATCTTTATTAAATATAAAGACTACTCAGGACGTGGTTGGTGGGGAAAAAACCGTAAAAAAAAACATCTAGTTATTTTTTGTACATTTACTTTAAAAATATATTCAATAGATGGGTAAATAAACATCAAGTCAACATAAAAAACATCTACTCTTTTTTTAAATAATAATTTATGTTTTTTTTTTATATTAATTTTAGTAAAAACATATCAATTCAAGAGAAAAATACCGTATACCGTATAAATACGACATTAAAATACGAAAATACGGGTATTAAAAAAGTAATATATTAAAAAATATATATAAAAATTAAAGTATACCGTATAAATACCGTATACCGTATACCGTATAAATACCGTATAAATGTATACCGTATGCCGTATACCGTAGAAACTAAAGACAAAATACCTTAAATGTATTCTCCAAAACAAAATGTGTTGAAAAAGTAAAAAGTTACAAAAAGTAAACATGTATTAAACTATAACTAAGTGGGTAATTAGGTGGGGTAATCATGCAAGTGGACATTTAATGCAAGGAATCTAAAGAAAGATGCAAAAATCAGATTCCAACAAAAAAGACACATGGCACCCTCTCATTGGAAGTGTAGCAAACCCCTCCTACACCAAGTGTAACTCCAGCCTCTTCCATATTATACGTAGTATGAGTGTAAAAATGGGGAGAAGGAATGCTAGGTCTTGCTGCGATGGTTACAAACTTGTGCCTTGTCACAACTGCCTCCTACTAACCCTCCCCAGTCCCCGCTTGCCCTACCACTTGCGAGCTTCTGACGGATTTAGTCCAAATTACGGAGTTGATTTTATATTTAAGATTTCATATATAGAAATTGAAGTGTTTCAATTTCAATTCTAAAAGCTCGTTCAGAGATTAAGTTGTATTCGATTCCAAATTTCAATTCTCATTAATGTTTGGGAAACCCGTGAGTTTGGAATTGGGTTGAGGTACGGCCTGATGTCATGTAAAGAATGAGACGGTAAATATGATTCAGAAAGAGATGATATATACTAAAGAGTACAACAACTATATCCTAGAAACAAGCTAACAAAACTACAAAGTAGGAGTACATATGACTAACCACTTTGACTAACAACAATCCTTAACAACTATCATAGGAGTAGGAGTGAATATAGGAGTCACGTATGTTTCTGTTGAACGTCCTTGACGGAATTAGTATCCTTAACAATTAGTGTTTGGGAAATCCGTGAATTTGGAATTGGAATTGGGCTGAGGTACGGCCTGATGTCGTTGCTCTCTTTTATAATTATTTCAAAAATATTCGACATTGTAATTTTTTGAGTAAAGATCATGTGCTCATGTTCTCATGAGACTTCTATATACTAAACTTATTTAAGATTTTCATCATGGTTAGATTAGTACAATATATTAATTTTATCCTGTGAGACGGTATTTTACCAAAAAATATCATTCATTTATTATTAATTAATAAAGTAATAATTTTTAGTAAATACACTATCCTATAATGTAAGATCGTCCCCCACGTGAATTATTGACATTGTACAATATATTGGCCTAGGCGTGGTTAATAGTGCGGGTCGATCGGGTCCAGGACGGGTCGAGAGACGGTGCGGGTTCAAGATATTGGGACCCGGACACGGCCCGGAGTCAGGGCGGGTCCGGGACGTGTTGGGCCCGGTTCTTGGGAAGTGTAACCCGGACCCGGACCCGGGGTGGGTCTGGCGGGTTGGGGGCGGGTCTACGAGTCAGCTTCCGGGCCGGGCTCCAGAAATTGGACCCGGACCCGGTTACTTCACACACACGGGCCGGGACGGGTTTGGACCCGGGTGAGGCGGGACGGGTTAGATCCGGGTTTAGTGACGGGTCGGGTCCGGGTTGCCAATGCCGACCCGCACTTTTGACCAGCCCTATATTGGCCTGGTAAGTTTTCGATAGGCATGACTAGACCTGGCAAAACCTGACCCGACCCGAAAACCGACCGTAACCCGGCCCGTAAATAACCCGTAAATGACCCGGTTTTTTCAACCCGAACCTGAAAGATACCCGAACCCGTTTTGACCCGTAAACAATGGGTCAAAACCCGACCCGCAACGGGTTGACCGTTGGGTCAAGACAATATATCACTTTTAAAATATATAATGTCATATAGCCATATAGGTATTGACGACTTAAAAATTTTTGAGAAGAAATATGTACATATATATGCGGTATGTCACATCATCACCTCGAACAAGCAACATGCCACGTTATCACCTTTAAATGTGTGTCACACCGTCACTTTCACCGTAGTACGTCGAATTGCATTCCACGTCAGCACCGCCAACTCGTCACCTCGCACCATATGCCACATCATCACATCGAAGTGTGTGTCACGTCGTCACTTTTAGTGTAATACGTCAAGTTACAATCCACGTTAGCACTGTCACCTCATTATTTCGATGGACTACATGCCACGTCATCACATCGAAATGTGTGCCACACTGTAACTTACACCTAATTCCACATCATCGTTTTCACCTCATTTCCCAGGACCACATGCCACATCATCACTTTCACCGTATTACGTCGAATTGAACCGCACTTTGCGTCAACACTTGCATCTCATCATCTCAGATCACATGTCACTTCATCATTGTTATCTTATTTGAGTCTCATTATCGTACTTAGCGAGTTAATGAGGTTGATGATGACGATAACGACGGTGATGGCGAAAATGGTGAAAATTAAGTTAACTAAGACGAGTAAGAGGAGAGAAAACGTATAAAGGTTAGGAATTACGATATAAAAGAAGTTTTAAAAAATGCGAGGAAAAGATGTTGATTGACCCGTATTTTTACCCGAACCCGTATAGACTTGACCCGTATTTTACCCGACCCGTATTTTACCCGAACCCGTATCTACCCGACCCGTAACCCGCCCGTTAGACCCGTTTAACAGGTCTAGGCATGACTTATCAATAGGAAATTAAATACTCATTATTTCTGACTTGTGACCAACCTGGTGACATTTTCATGAGTCAGATTTTGGTGACATGGTTTTACGTGGAGAATCGATCCTGTATTTTGCTTTGGAATTCTTCTTGCTTTGATTTGCATTGACTGCTACTTTCCCTAGTTTCCACGTCCACCTTTATATCTATTTGAAGATATAATTAAATCACGTTTAAAACCGTTTTAACTTACAACCTATCACAACATTGACTAATAAAGTCTAGTGTAAATAAATAAAATAAGTTTTAATTCTTATCTTCTTTTCATTTATTGATGTGGCCGATAGTCATCCGGGTGATTATTTAAATAAAAATGACCCGCTTGAGGAACCTATGTGTCGTGTCGTCGTGTCACGTGTGTCATGGTCTTGCATGTGAGCGGTATGTACGTAGATCCAACCCCCCTTACCCTGGTTCGAGCTGAGGGTGAACAATTCAGTCATCCATTCTTCTATATAAACCTTGAACTTCTATTAAGACTTCACAATTAGTTCACAGTTAAGGTAAAAAAATTAAAAAAAACGGAATGGAGCAAATTAGTAGGAAATTAATCAACTCCGATGTGTATCGAGTTGAAGATGATGGCTACCAAACGACGATTGTTAAGAGAAAACCTCATCGTACAATCGTGAAGGGTCTCAAATTACTTAACCAAATCGTCAAAACTGTTGCACCAAAAACCAGTTTCACAAATTTCTCTATTCTTACCCAAGAAAACAATCTCCCTCTTGATTTGTTTACATATGAGATACTTGCTAGGCTTCCTATCAAATGCTTGCTTCGGCTTAAATCAGTTTCGAAACATTGGTGCTCTACCGTGTCTTCTTTTGATTTTGCGAATATATATTTTAAAACCCGTCTTTCAGGTCACCTTCCGTCTTCTCCAGTAGACTATTTATTCATTCAGGTAGCCAATAAGTTCTATCTTCTTTCTGTTCAAGATGATAATGTAGTTCTTGATTATTGCTTAGTTAAACTAGAACCCAATTTTGAGAACCATGGCGGCGAAGGAGGTGAGGTTCAATTGGTAGGTTCGTGTAATGGGTTAGTTTGTTTAGCTAATTCCTCGTCTTTTGGTGATTATTTTTATATATGGAACCCTGTAAGTTACGAATGGCGTAAATTTTTAGACCCCTGTTTTACGTCCTGTGATTGTATTGTGTCTTGGGGATTTGCCTACGTCTCCAACTTGGATGACTATAAGGTTGTGAAAATCGTTCAAGACTATGACCTGTTAGAAATAAATGTGTCTGTCTTTTCTTTGGGTTCTCGAGAATGGAAGCGAATTCACGATCATGGGCTTGACCCGAGTCTCTCTTTAACCAGAACCAACTCTGGTGTTCTGGTTAACGACTCGCTTTATTGGATCATGGCATCAAAAGACCCTCTTAATAAACGGGTTGTCGTTCGTTTTTGCTTAACTCTTGAAAAGTTTGAAGAAGTTCCCGGTTTAGTAATCCCAAGTGGTAGGGATCAGTTTTTGTGTGTTGTAGGAGGGTGTTTATCCACGTACAATCTGAACATCCGCCACGAGGCGGATCTCTCCATTTTGAAGCGACCCGGAGAAGTGAAATCCATAACCATACCCTCTAATTCGGAGAAATGGGCTTGCTCCGGATTGGTGGGACCTACCAAGACTGGCAAGTTTTTTGTCATCTCGAAGGGTTCAGAGCTAGCACTGATGGATTCGGGTTTCTCGGCTAAAGACCGAACCCCTCTTGTGACGTTGGAACAAGCTGACAGAGTTGCTATAGTGAGTTATGTTCCGAGTTTGATTTCACCATTTTCTGTATGAGATTTACCAGTAAGGATTAGATTCAAATGCTCTGTTTTGTATTCTCCTCTTTTATATCCTGTAATTTATGTAATGGTAATTTATCTTATCATGTTCAGAATTAAAATGCATAGTTTTCTGAGACGGAGTACGTTATATCTGATACTCAACAAGTCGAGAAGCCACTGTCATACTTCTGGTAACTGTATTGTGTCTTGGCGGATTTGCCTATGTCTCCAGTACTAGTGATGACTATAAGGTTGTCAAAGTAGTTCAAGACTGTGACAAACTAGAAACCACTGTCCTCGTGTTTTCCTTGAGCTCTCGGGACTGGAAACAGGTTCATGATCATCGACTTGAGCCAAGTCTGTCTTTAAGCAAAACCAAGCCGGGTGTGTTGGTTAATGACTCGCTTTGTTGGATCATTGCATCGAGAGTTAACCTCCATAAAAACGGGTTGTCATTCATTTTAGCTTAACTCTAATTTTGAGAAATGGGCTTGCTCTGGGTTGGTGGGACCCACCAGGACCGGCATGTTCTTCATCATCTCAAAGGGTTCAGAACGAGCACTTATGAGTACCGGTTATATCCTCTTGCGACCGGACCAACTCGTTTAACAAGTCTTGATGTGTTGTAATTTATGTAGGTGAAAGTTATGGGATACACGATTGAATGAGCTTATAATACAATGAAAGTTTCAAAGTAATGCAAATAATAAATTAACAAAAACAAGGGAACGGGAAAAATTTATAGCAGAGATGGAAAGTCAAAGCAAGGATGATGAAGATCCAATACAGCAAACTGAGCTGCCAATTGATTTAATATCTGAGATGATATTAACAAGATTGCCCATCAAATCCGTTGTCCGATTCAAGTCCGTTTCCAAACTCTGGTATTCTACTCTCTCTTCTTCTCGTTTCGCTTTCACCCACCATAAGTTTTCCGACCCTTCAACCACACAGTCCTTGCTCATCCAAAAAAACAATAAATTCCAGATTATGTCTTACGAAAATGGCCAAATTGACTTGGTCGACCTGGAGGTTGACTTCGATTTAGGTGGTGAGAATACGGTCTTGGTAGGGACTTGTAATGGGTTGGTTGGTTTAGGATCGACTTCTGGTTGTTTGTTCATTGTATGGAATCCAATAACCGGCGACTTTCGCAAATATTTGGATTCGGAAATCTCAGAGTTCACAGCCGGAGGGTGTATGGTCACTTGGGGATTTGGGTATGTTTCCGCGGCTGATGATTACAAGTTTGTTAGGCTATGCAAAAAAGTGTTTAGAAAATCGATAAGGGTTCACGTCTACTCGACAAGGTTTGACAAAATGAAAAGAATCGACAATGATACGTCTGATAATTTCTTTGGTTTGAGAATAGCTGAGCGTTTACGTAGACCAGGGGTACTGGTTAACGAGACTCTGTATTGGATGGGTGGCGTGCCACCCATGCTTGATGGGTTGCCAAGGAAAATTATTTCCTTTGATTTAGTAGCTGAGATTTTTGACACATTTCCTCATCTCGAGGTGAGCACACCGTCTTCAACTTGTGATACAGGTGACGATGAATGTTTTGATGAGTTATTATGTGTCGTAAATGGGTGTTTATCTAAGTACAGTAGACGTGTTACAAGTGGCAAGGATGTCATAACGGTGTTGAAAAGTCCCGGAGAAAAGGAAGAAATTATTCTTTCTAGGGATTTGACCGAGTGGATGTACGATAACTTAATTGGATCTAACGAAGGTACTAACACGATCTTCACACAATATTATGGTGATTATGCACTACGTTTGGGGGTTTTCAATATAACGTCGCGGCCTTTGAAGCATACGGTGTTGACGGTCCTTGATAGAGGGCCGAAAATTGAGATTGTTAGTTATCGGGCTAGTCTTATTTCAGTGCTTAATGCTTATTCTATAGAGACCGGCCCCGAGACGCACAAGGATGAAGTTTCGAATATCTAACTTCTATTTTCTGTATGTTTAACTGTATTGTTGAGTTTCCCGCAGCGATGAGACCGGCCCATAAGCAAATGAGGTTTCATCCTAAAAACAATTGGTAGCCCACTTACTTACTAGTTCATTCACTATTATTCTACCGATGTGGGATAATGCCCCTTACATACATATGGGAAGAGACCTCAACATGTACCATGGGTTCCTTTTATACCATCATAGTACCCTGCTACGACTCAACGAGTTTTTTATGTTTATATTTTTTTGTGAGAAATATTTTAGTAGAACGGAAAGAATTTATAGGAGTCCGTGTATACGCGTTATTTACTAAACTAAATCTTTGTTGATTTGATGTTTGAAGAAATACTTACAAGTTTACCCATCAAATCGTTTATTCGATTTAAGTCAGTTTTGAAACAATGGTAACTTACTTTTGAACAATATATATTGAGCATGTCGCTGACGGGATTTGAACTCAACCATGAATATTATTTCCCATGACTTATACGAATTAAGCTAAAACTAAACATATGCAATTGTTCTTGTATACACCCTTCGCTTAGGTCATCTGTTTACCTTTTAATTTGGCACAAAGACCAATGAAAGGAGAGAGAACCATTCAAAGGCGTTATTATTATTGAGTGACAATCGGACAATAGGTTATAATATTAGTCAAATCGCCCTTAATAAAAATATCCATTATAAACAATAAATAAAATCGGTTTTTCTAACGTATACCTTTAGGGCACACATTAATAATCTAAATGCGGAAAGATTACAACATATTTTCATTAACAAAGCTAAAAATCATTTTCTACCTCTGAATCAAATAAAAATATGTTATAAATTTTTCTGTATTTAGATTATTAATTTGTGCCTTATGTTAAAAAAAAACTCGAATAGAATAAATGATCAAGACGAGAAAGTATATTATTGGAGTAAATAACATCCTATTAAGATCAACGTGTAATTGGACGAAATTTTACCTTGGCCACCACGTCTTTAATATATATAGAGTATAAAGAATACCTTGGGGAAAGGTTTTACCTGATTTTACCCAATTTTACTCGTGTAAATCCGGTATAAATACAATTACCATACATTTACTGCGGGATCACAAAGAAAGCACAAAAACAAACAAGCGTAAATAAAATGAAAATATTTGTTAAAACGGTAGTCGGTAGAACCATCACCTTAGATGTTGAATCGACTGATACAATTGAAGATGTCGTAAATAAGATCCAAAATACCGAAGGTAATTTCGATTTTTTATAGAGAAATTTTAAATGGCATAACACAACAAACCCGGAAATTTACAAATTGTTTTACGATCATTACACTAAAAAAAGTGATCTTGAACTCGATTTTCTTTTAAATTATTTTAATTTACTTCAGTTCGGTTCAATTTAGTACTTGTACTCTGTATGTATCTGTATATAAGCATTGTTACTTTAATTTTATGTACGTCTTACTAATGAGTTCTATTCGTAAATAGGTATTCCGTCAAATCAAAATTGTTTGATTTTTGATGGAAAGTGGTTGCATAATAGTCGTACCCTAGCTAATTGTGGCATCCAGAATGGTATTTCCGTATCCAAATTCATTAATTCATTGATCTCTATATTTATTCAATTAGTCTTATATAAGGCGGTTTATATACTGAAATATATTTTTGACACGATAAATATGTAGAATCGATACTTGATCTTGAATGGCGAAGTGGAGGGTATTCATGGTACTACACGCCGACTCGTAAAGTCCTGGCATTGGCTCTTAAATTCCATCTAGATAAGAAGATTTGCCGCAAGTATGTCATTTACCAATTAAGTATGGACGATTAAATAATTAAAAAAAAGATTTAACTGATATATATCGTAAAATTGACTTAATAATTGGTATATGTGGTTAGATGTTATGGTCGTCTTCCAGCAAGAGCCACCAATTGTCGAAAGAAGAAATGTGGACATAGCAATCAGTTAAGGGAGAAGAAGGGTTTTCGTTACACTAATTGGAGGAGGGTACTTGACTAGCTTCTATATAGTATCATCCGCTGGCGTCCTATCATCGTCTTTTGTTACAATTATCGTCTCGTAAGAAAATTTCCATAGCATACTTGCTCTTGTACTTATTTTCAAAAGGTTATTATTGTCATCATATAATTCAATATGGTTTGTTTGGAAACTTTGAATTGAAATTTAATTTCCGTAATTCAGACATTTCAAGTGTTTGGTAACCACTAAAATTTAGAATTGAAATTGACTCAATTCTTTATCAATTCCAAGATAGTTAAAATTTAAATGAAGTTGAGCTAAATTAAAATAAATTAAATGGATCCGAGTTGAAGTAAATGAAGTTGAATTAAAAGTTAATTTTAAGAAAAAATGGGCTGAACAAAATTGATTGAAGTCGAATATAATTGAACGAAAATAGTTGTTCAATAATGGAGTTAGCTGAAATTAAGCCAGCAAAAACCGAACTTTAGTGTTTTGGAATTTGTAATGCAATGAATAAAGTAAAACGACATAGATAGAGAATTTTTTTGATATTTTTTAAAACTAATATGAAACAGAGGGAGTATTGAATAGTATTTAATCACCATTATAAGAAGACAGACCAACAATGAAGAATCAAAGGAAAGGTAACTCGATAAATTATCAACTAAACATGTTCCGGAAATCAGGAATCTAACGATGATGCTAGTCCGTCCTCCCTAATTACGACATACTATATCAATATGTCATATAGGTATAACAGCCTTACATAAGACCAATTAGGTGGGAATAAAAGAAGGCGAAACTAAGCTTGGAAAATATCTTACAATATTAAACAGTCCTTGAAATTTTAGAAGCATTGTGTACTCTGTAGATTCGGTACCTGAATCAATCAACCCCAGTATGCGATTCCTGCGTATTAGGAATCTTTCTGGCGACCCGTCATCAAACTCATCGAACTCCCCTATCAAAAAAAATTTGCCCGTTCGAGTGTGCCCGATCACGGCCCATGGAATACCTCTGCACAATAAATCTGCTGGAAGACTAATAGATTCCATAACCGTAGGAGGTTTCAGTATGTCCATCGAACCATCCAAAGTGAATTTACACAAACACCCTCCAATAGCACCTAACATTAAGGGTAGTTGTTCTTCTGGGTTTGGATAAGTCAATATGGCAAATGTCTCGGTCTCCAAATCGAAGCTAACAATTACATAAACGTCACCACCATAAATAGAAGAAGCAGACCAATAAAGTTTTTCATTAATGAGGACTCCATGTCCATGACTATAAAGAAAATAATTGTCGATATCAGAATCGATTTTCCTCCAACTTTTTTCCCTAACAGAAAACATATGTACTACAACAATATCTGGTTCATCATTTGAAATTCCGCTAAAGATTCTAACATATTTATAGTCATCAATAGACGGTGCATATCCAAATCCATAAACGGCACGAGGCTCAAATAGCATCTCAAAAAAACTATCAAAATATCCATCTAATTCATATTGATGCACTTCCCGGGTAGCCGGGTTCCATAAAACAAAGTATTCACCAGAAACTGGACTTAAACAAACCAACCCATTGCAACACCCTATCAGTTCAGGATGACTTTTAAACGCGACGTCTAATTTAACCAAATTATCTTCATAATTACTAGAAAGTTGATCATCATCGTAAGAAAACAGGTAATAGTTGTTACGGTTTTTGATAAACAAGGTGTTAACAGGAGCAGAAGGGTGATAAAAAGGGGATTTGACAAGGTGTTTTTTGGCGAATTTGGAAGAAGAAAGGGTAAAGTACCATTGTTTGAAACGGACTTAAATCTCAAAATCGATTTAACGGGTAATCTTGTAAGTATTTCTTCAAATATCAGATCATCAGGGAGGTTGTTTTGATTCAACATGGCATTATATGACTGTTTATCACCCATTTTCTCAAACCTTATTAGCGAATATCATTTCTAATTTTGTATATACTGCAAATGCATGGTTTTGTAGCTGTGGTGTGTGAGTGATAAACTGATAAACAGTCTGCATTCATTTGAAGAAGTTCAATCGTCTGTCACAATAAATAGGCACACACAAGTTCCAAATCCTAGAAAACGTACATTCTTCATTTATTTATATTGCATTAATCTGCATAGTTTGGAAATCGAAGTAGGGGGCTGGTGTGAATGGTAAACAAGTCTTGCGAATAAAGAAGCCAAACTTGCGCCTTCAGTATCCGAAGGAGATTACCCAGCTATCATGTAGGAATTTTCGTTACGTTTTATGTAGTATTAAGGCACTGTTCTTTTCAGCTGAAATAAGTTGAATTGAATTAATGGCAGAAGAGCTTAATTGAACTAAATTGAGTGACATTGAGGTGAAGTGAATTTTAGTTGAATTAAATGCTAAATTTCTGAAGAGATTAACTGAACCCAATTGATTGAACGTAAATAAAATATAATAGAATACAACCAAATAAAATTGAAAGAAGTTGAAATTAAGCCACAAAGAACCGGACCTGATCTGTTACATACTAGATGTCATTTTAAAAAATATCAAAAAAAATTTATTTTTCTAGTCGTTTTACATTTTTCATTGCATTACAAATTCCAAAACACCAAAGTCAGGTTCTTGCTGACTTGATTTCAGCTAACTTTATTTTTTAAGTGCATTTTTTCGTTCAATTGTGTTCAACTTCAATCAATTTTATTCCGTTCACCTTTTCATAACATTAACTTTTAATTTATTTTCATTTACTTCAACTCAGATCCATTTAATTTATTTTAATTTCTCAACTTCATATTAAATTTTAACTAGCTTGAAATTGATAAAAAAAATTGAGTCAATTTCAAATTCTAATTTTAGTGGTTACCAAACACTTGAAATGTCTCAATCACGGAAATTAAATTTCAATTCAAAGTTTCCAAACATGGTATTAAAATGTGACTCGATTGTCGAGTTGATATGTCGGAGTTTTATTACGGTGAACAATAAACTAAGAAGTGATAAAATTAAAACCCGGATATACAACGTTGAACATAGCAGCACATACCATTGATGATATCATGATGATGTCATCATTGAATATGAACAACTATGTTCATGATTTAGATTTTTTTTTCAAAATGGGCGATTCTCACTAATTAATTAACGAAATAGGTAATTTTTAAAATTTATTACCAAAAATGGGTCCACGTCATCACCGAAGCTAGTTTCGTATTTAAATCGCTCACCCGCACAACGGCTCTACCCAAAAAATTATGCCAGCAATAAGTCGCGACCAGAAAATGAGTTAAAAAAATATCGTTTCCCACATTAAAAACGCTGTGGGAGGCTGGGAGCCAGCGGCTAAACTTCGTACTCTGCCTCCCTCTCTAACCAAAAACTTCATACTTTCTCTACCCATACCCAAAAACACTTGAACATGACCTAATAAAAACTCCTTACTTTCTGTACCCAGTACCCAGTTTCTTCTTTTCTTATTGTCTCAACTCGTTGCTGCTTTCATTTTCGAAAACACTTGCAAGACCATATTTGAAGCAATCATATTCGTATTTGTTGTGCATCCATTTGATAATAGGGTTGATTGATTTGAGTGTGTTTTCAACTTTCGGATCATGATTTCATTGGTAATAATTCTAGGGTTAAGATTCATCCTACTCTTCCTCAATTAATAGTGAATTCATTTTTGCTATTGAAAGGCTTATTTCAATCTATAAAGTTTAGATTTTTTCTGATTTTTCTGTAATTATTATGGATGTTTAGATTTATGAGATGGGTGATCAGTAAAGTTTGAAAATTTCTGATTGTTATGCAGCAAAGAAATGAAGGAGAAGAACCTTCAAAAAGAGCGATTCTAATTAATTGAATTTTTCTGGGTCTTTTTTGGAAAAAGGGGAACAGGAAAACAGGGGAAACAGGGGAAGGGAAAGGGAAAGGGGAGTCAAGTCGCTCACCCCAGAGCGACTTGATTTCTGGCCCAGGTTCGGTAAATACAATCCTACGTGGATCCATTTTTTATAATAAATTTCGAAAATTACCTATTTGTTAATTAAGGGGGTTACGAAACGTCGTCGACGTTTTATAACAAATCGTCGACGTTTTTTATAATAATTACCTCCCTTACCCTTCATCTATCTCTCTCTACCACATCCCTCATGGTGAGGGACTTTAAATCCCCACATCCCTCACCATGAGGGATGTCCATTCCCCACGTCCTCCCCCATGGGGGACCTTGAATCCGCACGTCCCACACTATGGGAGACTTTGAATCCCCACGTCCCTCACCATGAGGGACTTTGAATCCCCACGTCCCTCACCATGAGGGACTTTGAATCCCCACATCCCTCACCATGAGGGACGTCAATTTCGCACGTCCTCCTCCATGGGGGACTTTGAGTCCACACGTCCCTCACCTTGAGGGACGTCCGTGTTTTACGTCCTACCCCCAACCCGACGTGCGTGTTTCACGTCTTACCCCCACCCATCAATCCGATTTTCAATTTTTCATTCTTTCAATCTATGCAAACACTAACAACAATACTACCAACAATAACAACTACAAACAACACTAACTAACAATAACAACAACAAAAAAAATACACAAATTAAAGAGGAAAATTGAAAAAATTAACAAAAACAACAATAACAATTCGAATTACTAGCCTAATTAACAATAATAACAACAACAACAAAATAATAATAACAAATTATACAACTTTAACAAAATTAATTAAAAAAAAAACAACAAAAACAAAGCTTGCCGGAACAATGTTGGTCGCGTGGTGGAGCAGTGGTGGTCGTGTGGTGTGGTGGTCGTGTGGTGTCGGTGGTGGTGTGGTGTTGGTCGTGGTAGTGTGGTGAGGGAGGGGGTGAATTTTTGATTTAATTTAGTTTGAATGAATGAATGAGAGAGGAAGGGTAAGTTGGTAATTTTTATGAAAAACGTCGACGATTTGTTATAAAACGTCGACGAAGTTTCGTAATCGGGTTAATTAATTACTGAAAATCGCCTATTACGGAAAAAAATTCTATTGGACGTGTAGTATATTATTATTAATTAGTTGTGTACGTATAATAATATTATGATATCGGAATTACTTTTTCACATACGGACTTTACTCTTTTAAATACACTTTTTCATAAAGTTTCCGTCTTCTACCCTTTTCTAAACCTGAACTCTTCTTCCTAAACCAAAACTCTCCTTCCTAAACCTAAACAAAACAACTCATATATATGAGTTTTTTCCTTCACAATTTAATCAATTAGTCTAAAAACTTAAACAATGGATTACAATTCTTCAAGTATTGATTTAATATTGTTTATTAAATCAATTGAATCGTCAATTTCAATTTCTTTGTATGCATATTCAATTCCAATTTCATTGTCTTGTCTGCGGCAATTTCGATCTTTATTTCAATCCTTCGTTCGTGTTTAGTTAGCAATTTCAATCCTTCTTGCGTGCTTACTTTGTCTGCTTCCCAGATTTATATGCAACTTAACTTTGGTTTTGATTCTTTGATTTTGTTCATTACAGCGAGTATTTCTTTACTTTTTGTTTAGTTTTAGCTTTTTTTGTTTTTTTTGGTTTTTGTTTCTGTTTTTTAAGTTTCTGTTTCATTATTTTTATAGTTTTTGCGCGGCAGGAGTAGACGGAGGGCGGCGACGGAGTAGACGGCGGTAAACGGAGTAGTTGGTTTAAGAGGATGAAGGAAGGGAGAAAATCAAAATTAATGGAACGAAGGTTAAAAAAATGACAAGGGTAGGATGGTAAAAATCGTATGTAAAAGAGTAAAATTCGTATGTGAAAAAGCACGTCCCTTATGATATACGTATGTAACTTGTTGGTTTTCTTACTTTGTTTGAGACAAGTTTGTTTATGAACATGATTCCTAATTAAAATTAGTAAGTCTTGCTTGCGATGGGTTACCATTTGTGACGGATATTTTGTGAGATAAAATGGATAGAAAATGAGTTAGTGGAGAAAGGGGACCACATGAATAGTGTTGGAGAAAGAGAAAAAGTGGGTATTTTGTGAGAGAAAACGGTATCCGTCACAAGCTTGCGACGGATAGTGCGGTTGCAAATAAGAATTTGTGAATTAAAATAGTCTTTGTTAGGTAGTTTACTATTATAAACAGTACTCTGTGTTAACTATTCTTTAAGGAAATATTTGTGAGGTAAATATTTTGAGAGTTTTAAGAGGCAGATCTAGAAAAACTTCGTGCTCATCTTTTAAGAGGAGAATCACTCAGAAGTTAGCGGTGCACCAGAGTGGCGTCATTGGTGGCAGCTTGAGAAGTTGTTTTTACGCATAGCCGGGATTGTCCCTGTTTATTTTATGTCTGATTTCCTATAGATGCTGCAATCTGTAAGGTTTAATTTATATATACTTCATTCTCTTGCGCATCAACAGGGCTTGCATTACCATTAGTGTTAGGATTTTCCATAAATGTTGCAATGTTTGATGTAAAAGGTTTATTAATATTAAATGTAAAAGGTTTATTAATATTAAATAAATGTGACTCATAAGTCATGTTTCAGATTGCAATGTTAATGTTTTCTATATTTGTTTTGTGCAATGTCTTCTTTTTTGTGCAATGTCTTCTACATATTAAGGTTTCTTTAACTTTTGGTTGCATGTTGAGAACCGTTGTTAGTACTTTACAACAATATAAATTTTTGACAACAGTTATAAACAACAAACCCGTTGCTATAAGGTTATATTTTAACGTCTTTTTCAATCTTTGTAGCAACCGTTGTTATTGTTTGTCATTGCTTTTGTAACAATGGGTTTTGTAACAACCGTTGTTATTACTTTTGCGCCAAATTAATAACAACGGCTATAATGTATTACAGAGTAACCTGTTGTTATTGGTGTAACAACGGTTCTTAGAGTCTTACCCGTTGTTAAAACTAATAACAACGATTGTAAAACAAAAACCGTTGTTATTAGTATTAATAAAATTTCGCAAAAGCCTGATAATCCATTCAACAATGGATTTTACTAATTTTCATGAATAAGTGTTGTTGAAGGGTCGTTGTTATTGCCCGATTTTGTAGTAGTGTTCCGTCTCAGTCACCTTAAGTTGAGCACCCGCAGCCGAAGCTCCAGTCTTCGTCACCTTCGTGGAGAAACCCATGCGGCAAGGGTTTCCGGATGCACCGCTCTTTTATCAAAGCCCTCATCTTCAATTGTCATAGTGCAAAACTATTCCTCCCATTGAACTTCTCATCCTTATAGTGTCACTTGTCATCTTCTCCTCCTTGGATCCAAAAAAAAAAATAACGTAATTGCTCATTCATGTATGAGTTTTACTCATTCATGGACTTTTTTCATTACTTTTTCATTCTGTACCCTTTGCCACAAAAAAATATGAAAAAAAAATCTTTTTCTATGTTGTCTTACATTTTTCATTGCATTACAAATTTAAAAACACTAAAGACCGGTTCTTGCTGACTTAATTTAAGCTAACTCCATTTTTGAACAGCTCTTTTTTGTTCAATTGTGTTCAACTTCTGTCAATTTTATTCGGCTCATCTTTTCATAACATAAACTTTTAATTCAACTTCATTTATTTCCACTCAGATCCATTTAATTTATTTTAATTCAGCTCAACTCCATTATAAATTTTAACTAATTTGGTATTGATAAAGAATTGATCAATTAATAATTTTATCAAATGGATCCTAAAACCAGGAACAATTAAACTGATCAAGACTAAATACATAAGCTTGATACAACTGACTTAGCAACTGCATAATTCATATCCCACATACAAGGAATCACTAACAAACTCTAAGAGCAATTGCAATAGTAGTTCTTAGCATTGAGGTTGTTACCAAGAACTTTATTTCTATAGTTCTTCTATTGCATTTAAAAGTTTGTTTTATTTTTAAGAACCAAGTTCTAAAATAAGAATCAAATTTTTAACTATTGGAAAATGAACAACCAATTAATATAACTTTGTAAAATGTGAAAACCCTTTAACATTATTCATTTTATAATTTTTTTCCACCTAAAAACTTTATATAAAATTTTTCTATTGTGAACAGAAGTTATTAAAAATTGGAATTGATGTATTTTGATGTGGCATGTGAAAAACTTTATATAAAGTTCTACTATTGTTATTGCTCTAATGTTGTATTTGAATTTCTATAGTACTCCTTCATTCTCAAGGAATGTTCCATATTAGTAACTCTGACTAACTTTCGCTAGATTAATGAGAGACATAGTATAAAAAGGAAAGAAAAATAGAATATTATTTTCAACATGTGAGAGGTCTGTTGTTAATACTATTGGAAGATCATCTCTCTAAAGTTTTGTGGTTCCATATTTAGTTTATGCTTTGATGACTATGTGTTAATAAATCGCTCAAACTTATTGGTGAGATTCACCACATCCATCACACAACCGTAACACAAAAGAAGTATAGGACAGGGACAGCCTCTAGGAACACAAAAGAATCACTATTACAAGAATAATAACTAAATGAAAATCAAAATTGCTTCTCATATCAGAAGACAGACAAGCAATGAAGAGTTAAAAGCAAACTCCGAATTCACTAATACTTGTAAAAACAACTAAACATGTTCCGGAAATCAGGAATCTAACGACAATGCTAGTCCGTCCTCCCTAATTACGACATACAATGTCATATAGGTATAACAACTGTTGTAACGGAGGCGTTCCGTTACCCAAATAGTTAATTGATAAGGTGATAAGAACAATAAATAACGAATGTAAATAAAGTTGACACAAGGAATTACGTGGTTCACCAGTAAAATAACTGGCTACGTCCACCCTGCAAGGAGATCAAACTTCACTATAATGGAGAAAATAATACAACAGTAGACCGGTACACACGCGCTCAATATGAGCCAAAAGTATACCTTATTCTACCAACAAATATGGTAGTCTCGAAGAGACAAAAGAAAAGACCACCCCAAATAAGACGGAGGACAAATTATCTTGAGGCCAACCAAGATCTAAACAAACTCCTCCAATCTTCAAAGACAAACGAGATAAACGAACAGCAATAATAGAGCCCTGAGACAAACTGAGTTTTCTTCTCCAGAAGGAACCTTACAAATTGACCCTCTTTATTGTGCTCTCAAATCTCTCACATCTTTGTCTCTTCTAATTAACCTAGAATAATACTTGAGTCTTTATATAGTTATTCCACCCAAGATAAAATAGCTAACCTAATTAGAAACCAAAGACTATTAGGAAACTAATATAAAAGTTTCCTAATCTAATTCAAGATTCTCCTACCATAAATAAACTAAGAAACCAAGTCTTAACAAGACACTTAGCTTATATCCGTCTTCGACACAAATTCAAGGCACAAATTCACAACAATCTCCACCTTGACTTGAATTACCCAAAAACGAACCCAACATAGAAGAACCAAATCCAGATAGCTTCAGCGGAATCGATCCTCAATTCACTATCTGTCCCGATAGTCTCCATTCTGGCTTGAACACAACTCCCAAAAATGGACAAACGAATCAAGTGTGCAACAAACGTGACCAATATACGAAGTACCCAATGTAGTAAGCTGAAACTACCAAATATACTAAGTATCCAATATATCTTCATACCAATAGGAAGGCCAAACGTAGCAAACTCCAAAGAGACCAAAAGCTACAAAACGCCAACACAAATATATGAGATACCCAATGTCACTATGATGGAACGGTGTACCAAAACAACACACACAAGACTCCAAAACAAAATCTCCTTCAAATTACGTGGCTAGATGTACCGTCGTACCAAACTGTCCCTAAAGAACACAAACGCCACGAACAAAACAAATGTCTCACTTGAGTATACTAGGTGTCATGACCACCACAAATATGCCTACACCAAGGCAACAAAACTCAAGTCGAAACCAAACATTCTAAGTGAGCACAAATTACCTCCATCAAAGGTACAAATTGTTAGACTATCAAGTCCAACCCAAAAGCTCCAAAGAATAAACTCCCGTCGAAGTTTCAAATGACCCTTACGAGATCCCAACGACTCTCTTTCGAGAGTCACAACAGCTCCACCTGGAGCCCCAAACCGCCCACCTTATTGGACGCAGATCGCCTCATTGAGGCGACGAGACAAAAGTCGATAGCTTGTCTTGAGAACCTTGTAGTTTGACCTGTACCGGAATAGACTCCACCTTACCGTCAACACCACCATTCTCACTAAAGCTATCCAAACCCAAAAAACTATTTCTCCCAGTGAACTCTTCAACATTTAAAACATTCGTTCCCGACATCTTTTCACCTGAAATCAAGAAATCCAGATAACGCCTAAAAGACAACTAACGCGGAAGCAGATCCCAAATCAGAACCTTAGCTCTGATGCCAATTGTTGTAACGGAGGCGTTCCGTTACCCAAATAGTTAATTGATAAGGTGATAAGAACAATAAATAACGAATGTAAATAAAGTTGACACAAGGAATTACGTGGTTCACCAGTAAAATAACTGGCTACGTCCACCCTGCAAGGAGATCAAACTTCACTATAATGGAGAAAATAGTACAACAGTAGACCGGTACACACGCGCTCAATATGAGCCAAAAGTATACCTTATTCTACCAACAAATATGGTAGTCTCGAAGAGACAAAAGAAAAGGCTACCCCAAATAAGACGGAGGACAAATTATCTTGAGGCCAACCAAGATCTAAACAAACTCCTCCAATCTTCAAAGACAAACGAGATAAACGAACAGCAATAATAGAGCCCTGAGACAAACTGAGTTTTCTTCCCCAGAAGGAACCTCACAAATTGACCCTCTTTATTGTGCTCTCAAATCTCTCACATCTTTGTCTCTTCTAATTAACCTAGAATAATACTTGAGTCTTTATATAGTTATTCCACCAAGATAAAATATCTAACCTAATTAGAAACCAAAGACTATTAGGAAACTAATATAATAGTTTCCTAATCTAATTCAAGATTCTCCTACCATAAATAAACTAAGAAACCAAGTCTTAACAAGACACTTAGCTTATATCCGTCTTCGACACAAATTCAAGGCACAAATTCCCAACAACAACCTTACACAAGACCAACTAAGTAGGAATAAAAGAAGGCGAAACTAAGCTTGGAAAATATCTTGCAATATTAAACGATTCTCGAAACTTGAGAAGGATTGTGTACTGTGTAGATTCAGTACCTAAATCAATCAACGCCAGTATACTTCTCTTGAACTTCAGGAACCTTTCTGATGATCCGTCATCACACTCTCTGATCTCCCCTATCACAAAAAATTTACCTGTTTTAGTGTACCCGATCACTGCTGATGGTAGATCAACGCGTAAATCCTTTGGAAGACTAATAGATTCTATTACCGTAGGAGGTTTCAATATGTCCATCGACTTGTCCAACGAGAATTTACACAAACAATCTCCTAAAGCACCCAACATTAAGGGTAGCCCTAGTTCGAGTTTGGATAAGGAAATATGGCAAATGTCTCGGTCCTCAAATTGAAGCTAACAATTACATTACTAACATCTTCAACACAATAACCAGGCCAACAAAGTTTTTCATTAACTAGTACTCCATGTCCATCACCATCAAGAAAATAATTTTTCATATCAGAATCGATTTTCCTCCAAGTTTTTTCCCTAAAAGAAAACACATATACTCCAACTTCTGAAAGTCTGCTCAAGATTCGAACATATTTATAGTCATCAATAGACGATACATACCCCAATCCATAAACAACAGAAGGATCAAATGGCATATTAACAAAATACCCAAAATATCCATCTAATTGATATTGATGCACTTCGCGGGTAGCCGGGTTCCATAAAAGAAAGTATGCACCCGAAATTGGAGTTAAACAAACCAATCCATTGCAACACCCTGTCAGTTCGAGAGGACTTTTAAACGTGACGTCTAATTTAACCAAATTGTCTTCATAATTACCAGAAATTTGATCATCATCGTAAGAAAATAGGTAATAGTCTTTACGGTGTTTGATAAACAAGGTGTTAACAGGAGCAAAAGGGTGATAAAAAGGGGATTTGACCAGGTGGTTTTTGGCGAATTTGGAAGAAGAAAGAGTAGAATACCATTATTTTGAAACGGACTTAAATTTCAAAATCGATTTAACGGGTAATCTTGTAAGTATTTCTTCAAATATCATATTATCGGGGAAGTTGTTTTGTTTATCACCCATTTTCTCAAACCTTATTAACGAATATCATTTGTAATTTTGAACTATATACTGCAAATGTATGATTTTATAGTTCATTTCAAGAACTTCAATCGTCATTCACAATAAATAGGCACACACAAGTTCCAAATCCTAGAAAACCTACATCCTTCATTTATTTGTATTGCATTAATCCTTTCATTCACAATAGTTCTCTTGTACGACGGTCTCACCCGTCTTTTGTGACCATTTTGTGTTAAAATGTGACCACTTTTTGATAAAAAGTGACCACTCTTGAAAAATAGGTCATTTTTTTAAAAAAAGTGGTCACTATTTACTCAAAAGTGGTCACTACTTATCACAATGTGGTCACTTTTCGACTGGTCGCACGTGCGACGGTCTTATACAAGTTTTTGTGTTTCACTTATTAATTACTTCCTCCATTCATATCCAACCTACATATATTTCTTTTTCATCCATTCATATCCACTCTGACACTTTCCTAAAATAAAAACAAAATGACTAAACTATCCTTATGGAAACCATTTATCTACATAAAATGTCACTCCATGGCCCACCTATAACCCACCATCACACATTTAAATTAATAAAAAAACATCTTACGTACCTTTAATAGTTTTTTAATATTTTTCTTAATATTTGTGCAAAAAGCATATATGCGCTTTGGATATGAACGGAGGAAGTACATTGTATAGTTTGGAAATCGGAGTTGGTTGTGCTAGCACCATCTTGAATGGTAAGTTAGTTGCTACTTGTTTACCACTTTACCTTTGTCAATTTGGATTTTTTGGGGTTTGCTATATTCCGCTCCTAGTTTTACTCATTCCGTCCCAATAAATTAACAAATTGCCCCTTCTTTTTTTTAATAGTTACTTTTTTAGTAAAAGTTATTTATTAATTCATTTCAATATTTACGTATATTTAAAACCGTTTCAAAAACCCGCAAATCATACCATATTAATAAATTAAAAAAAAAAAATTATAAAAGAATAATAAATTTGTACTCTTTGCAAAGTAACGATGTTGTAATTTTTTTTTTTAATTGACTCATTCATGTAATTCATATGAACAGGCCTGGGCGAGTTCATGTAATTCACATGAACAGGCCTGGGCGAGTTCATGTAATTCACATGAACAAACCTGGGTGTGTTCATATAATTCACATTAACATGTATGGGCCTGTTTACGTAATTCACATGAACGGTCCATTTTACAGCTATTCTACATATTAAATAATGTGACGAAGCAATAAAAATAAGTGACGGAATTTAATTAAATTGATTAATACCTCATTTTCTGTTTGTTCCGTATAATTATATGAACTCGTATTGTCTTCACCGTATACAAAACCACTTCCTTCTCCGTGTTGGTGACTATTATACTCATCGTAATATCAATAATGTTGTTCGTCATTCAATCATTGTTAAATCGATTTCCATCATTGTTGTAAGAACTATTATTATTGTACGATTCAAAAATATAATCGAAAAATGGGTTATCGTCACCCAATAATCAATAAATATATTTGTTAAGTAATTTTTTAGAAAGAGAAATTGTTACAAAGTAATGATGTGTGGTAATTAAATTTCATCTTAAGGTTATTTGGAGCAATTATATTAACCCGTAATGTTTTTACCGTAAACAAAATTACTAAACTACGCGTATTCGTAACTATTTATACTTATCATATACGATTAACCACTATATTAATGTGTTGAATATTTTTTACAAGGACAACGACAATCTTGAAACATTTGAAATTAAATTAGGGGCAGAAGGAGTAAACTAGGGGCGGAATATAGCAATTTTGATTTTCAAACTACAACATTTTTAAGCTATAAACTACTACAATGGTAAGCTACTAGTGGTGTCACTGGTGTGGCTTAGATGGACCCATATGTCAACTAATTTCCGTATTACCCTTTTAATTTACTACACTTACTTATTTTACGTAAAAAGTAAAAATTAAAAAACACACTCATATTTTCATGTGTGTAATTTTAGTTGGTAGATTTATTTTGTAGGACCATTTGAGCTACTAGCTCCATGAAGCTAGTAGCTCATTTTAAGCTACTGCAAAAAAAAACACTACTACAAGAATGGGATATAGACGCGCTCATCTCCCCACGCTTATGAAAAAACTGCTAAAATAGTGCAACTATAAAGATAGTGCCAGTACAACGTAACCGGTACCAAATTACACACCGAATTTGGACCCGACAATAATTTAGGAATACAAACTAGTACCCTTTAAACCATCGGTATAATTGGAAAACACTACCAATTATACCTCTAGAGTAACCCTCTAAATTATTGTAAAAGAATACCTGTTATACTGCCTCACACACTCAAACCCGATTGAACCGTTACCCGAAACACAACCCCTTGTTTATTTGTGTCAGTACCTTACAAATTTCGTAAGGTCTGCCTTATACTCCACCAAATTCCAGCAAAGTATAATATCAAAGAGATGCTTACAATTTCAATGTAGAACACTTTTTATTTCTTTCCCTCTGATCAAAACCAATGAAATTCACCATGTATTTATAATACCTTGCATCAAGCTTAAGCCACCACTTGACAAAAACAAACATGCGTGCAAACATGTCCATACCAACAATTCAATGGCAATACTATGCATGCACTATGCCGAAAAGGCTAGAGTTACACCAGGTGTAGGAGGCCTCTCATACACCACTAACCAGCAATCGCCACTTGTCAAACTTGTTGAATCTTGCTAAAATGACTAATATTTTTGATTCCCTCGGTAATCAACACCTACTAATTGGTTTTTTTTGGAAATTAACACCTAACCTAGCTAGTTATATTAGTAAGTCTTGCTTGCGACGGGTCGTTATTTGTGACGGATATTTTGTGAGGTAAAATGGATATAAAATGAGTTAGTGGAGAAAGGGGACCACAAGAATAGTGTTGCAGAGAGAGAAAAAGTGGGTATTTTGTGAGAGAAAACGGTATCCGTCGCAAGCTTGCGACGGATAGTGCCGTTGCAAATAAGAATTTGGGTAGTTATATTATTTCCTCTCTCCTATTTTTTTTTATTCAACTCTAATTTATTTTTAAATACATGTATTTCGTAATCATTCTGTATACGGTATATTTATACGTATTTTGTATTTATTCTGTATTTGTACGTTGTATTTATACGCTATTAATTACTTTTTTTCTTTTTTATTTATATGCTATTTAAATACTCATTTCTTTTTTATTTCTAATTGCAACTTATTTTTTTTTATACTTTTCATTTGTAGTCTGTTATTATTTTTTTATTTTGGTTAGTAAATTTGATTTACATGATTATTTATATTTATATTTTCTTGTTTAACATATTTGTGCATGTGTTTACGCTTATATAATTATTTTTTTATGATTAATATTTTTTTTGTGCATGTGTTTACGTTTATATAATTATTTTTTTATGATTAATATTTTGTTTTTGTGCATGTGTTTACGTTTATATAATTTGTTTTATTTATATGTCATGTTTAACATTTTTATTTGTATAACAAATATTTAATTTTTGTTGGCTTAATAAATAATTTGTTTAGTTTATAATTTTCAATAACTTCAGTTAATTATGTAATCCTTAGTGTAAATTGATAATCAGTACCGATAAAATGACCATTTTTAATAAATGGTACCAACATAAATACTTATTAGTAAATAGTACCAATTTAATTACTCCGTTCAATAAGTAGTACCAAGTCACCGGAAAATCGCACTTTTTAGGTGGATTTGAATTTTCCCGCCTATATTTTAATTTTTTATACCTATTCTACCCTCCCCTAATTTTCAAACATTTATCCCTCACTTCTCCTATCCCCACCCACCTCCACCACACCCCACCGCACCTCCACCACCAATGCAACCCCACCTCCACCACACCCGACCGCACCTCCACCACCACTCCCTCACTCCGCTCATTAACCGCACCGCCACTACCACTCTCTCACTCCCCCACTCTCATCGTCACCTTTACCACTGGCCGTCACCCCCGACGTCACCACTCCCACGTCGCCTCTATTGGTCGCCTACTCTCTTGTTGCCGCCTCCCTCTCACTCCCCCTTTTGCGCGATTGTCACGGCTTCCACCTCCTTTTCCTCTCCTCAATTTATTTTTCAGATTTTGGTTGAACGGGGTGGTTGTGGTTAAGTTGGGTGGTGGTGGTGGTGGTTGAAAGATAAAAAGGGGTTAAATTTGGTGGTGGTAGTGAGGGTGGTTGGGGTGGTTATTGGGTTTGTGGGTTTTATGGTGCTTTAGTTAATATGAGAGTAGTTAATTAATAAGGGCATTTTGGTCATTTTATGTTATTTTTAGCCGGAAAATGGGACTTGGTACTACTTATTGAACGGGGTAATTAAACTGGTACTGTATACTAATAAGTTTTTATGTTGGTACTCTTTATTAAAAATGGTCATTTTATTGGTACTGATTATCAATTTATTTTTTTTACCTAAATTTTTTTTACTTGAGATAAATTTTCGATAAGATCTTAATATTTTACATAATTCATATTTGTTTTTGTTAGCTTAAAATGAAACTATTGTTGTAGTTATGCTTAAATGAAATGAAAAAAACGAAGAGTCATAAGAGTTTTGCTTGGTTTAGGCGGGAAATGCATCCATTAGTTGAGTAATTTTGGAGGGAAACAATGTACTATAAGTCTATAAGTAAGATCATTCCCTCCATAATTTAAATCATCCAAATTACAACTTATTAACTAAATCACATCCTCACTACCCTAAGTCAAAGAAGAGAAAATGTCGGAAGAGAGGAAAGCCCATGTTAGAGACATTGTCACAACTAGATTGTTCATGAGAGAGTTACTAAAACAAGTTGGCCCTAATGCCGTCCAAAGTGCTATAACCCGTGTAACCCCCGGTTACCACGAAAATGAGTTCCTCATTGGTTTATATGAGGAGGAATTTAACAAGCTCAATTGGGGAAAATTTGAGCTTGACAAAATGTATTGGAAGAAAGTTGGCGAAGGAGTAGAGATGTTAGCTACCCCTAAAGTTGACGACTGCATCGTGAGGGTGGAGGAGGACAACGACGATTTCGAGGTGGTTGAGGTTGTAGCAACCCCACCGAACGAAACCTACAAGGGCCACAGTTGTTGCTAAGGGGAAATCTCCTTGTGTTGCTACCCCTGACCTACGCCAATCAAAAATATCAAAGAAGAGGTTGGGGAGAACTCATCCAAGAAGGGTCAATCCTAAGAAGCTTAGATTTGATTCTTGCGTTGGGTGTAGTTATCATGTTTAATTGGTAGATTTGTTTTTTTTATTGTTATTATCTTTGTATTCGTTTTTAATATTAATGAAATTTAATTTCGTTATATCATAAAATCATTTTCGTTATTTTTATTGCCTTTATAAATTAAAACAACAATAAGAAAGTAAAATTAAAAATCCATTTTTTATTGTCGTATTAAATTAAATGAAAAAAGCCAAATGGTGATCTTCAACATTCTCAATAAAATTATTTAATTTTAAAAAGAAAATCATATTGTCATTCTCTATAAAATTGAATGATGGTGAACATTTGACTTTCCCATGCAACTTAACTAATTTCACATTGATTCGTAAAATGATTTAAAAAAAATAATTGCCAAAAAACGTTTTAAAATAACATAATGTAAAAAAATAACGATAATTTTATGTTAATGTAAAAGTGTCTTAACCAATTTTCACGTAAATAAAAAAATTACGTAACTTGTAGAATAAAGTAAATTAAACTACCTCTTTTTATTGGCGTATTAAATTAAACGAAAAAAAGCGAAATGGTTACCTTCAACATTCTGAATAAAATTATATAATTGTAAAAAGAAAATCATAAAAGGTTGGTTAACTATTGTCATTCTCCATAAAATTGAATGATTATTTGTCTTCCCCATGCAACTTAACTAACTAAATGATTTTAAAAAAAAATTACCAATAAAAACGTTTTAAAATAACATAATGTAAAAAAATAACGATAATTTTATGTTAATGTAAAAGTGTCTTAACCAATTTTCACGTAAATAAAAAAATTACGTAACTTGTAGAATAAAGTAAATTAAACTACCTCTTTTTATTGGCGTATTAAATTAAACAAAAAAAAGCGAAATGGTTACCTTCAACATTCTGAAGAAAATTATATAATTGTAAAAAGAAAATTATAAAAGGTTGGTTAACTTGTAGAATAAAGTAAATTAAACTCCCCATGCACTCTTTCCATTTCCGGAACACCCACTCGAATGACTCGGTGTCTTCATGCGAAATTAAAACAGCTGCAAATAATACCGTACTGCCATTGTGATTAACGCCTACGAATGGACAGAAAGGCAGCTGGTACCTATTACTCAAGAATGTACTGTCAAAGGAAATAGGGTCACCAAAGGCCTGGTACATGGCACGACAATGCGCATCAGACCAGAAGATGTTTAGCAGCTTATTATCTGCATCTTTCTCATATGCGTAGTAGAAATCTGGATTTCGTGCCTTCAAACGCTCGAAATAATTTAAGACCTCTTGATCGTCACCACGCAACCTAGTTTTACGACGTTCTTTGTTAATTAAGTTTCTCGCATCCTTGCTATTGAAGCCTAGATTCTCAATCCCCCCAGCTTCTCTAGCTAATGTGTTGAAATTCCGGGTAATAGGTATACCAGCTCTGTCATTCAACAACAACCTAGTTTTGAAATATTCGCCTATGTGCCTGTAGCTCACAACATGCTGGCTAAATTCAGGATTGACTTCGTGATTATGTTCGTAATTAACCGTGCGTATTACAAATTTCCCGCTTTCGTTGTCTATTTTCCCGAAGATAAACATTGGACATGGTTTTTCAGATGGGGCTTTCTTCGCCGTATTGCCCTCTGAACATGCTAGCCTAATCTTCTTCATCATGTGGAAACGCGGTTCATTATCTCCAACCTCGTTACGCCGTATACCTAGCTGCCTAAATGGGGCCAAAAGTTTGTTACTTCGTACATGCAGTTCATCAAACTCCGTCTTGTAAGCATACGTATAACATAAGGCAGCGAACTGTTCACCTGAATCAAATTCCAACCCAATTGTAGGCTCACCTATTCGATGATTGTCCTCATTACCCTCAAGCACGTTCAGAGGCGGCGTCGGCCTCATCTTCGACTATAACGTTTTCTCCCTCCTCCTCCACAAATACAACATTTAAATCAATACGGCTGGCCATGATTTTTTAGTTAAAAGATGAAGTTGATTAATTAAAAGATGAAATTGATTAAATTAAAAGATTAATTAAAAGATGAAGTTGATTAATTAAAAGATGAAGTTGATTAAATTAAAAGATTAATTAATTAAAAGATGAAGTTGATTAATTAAAAGATGAAGTTGATTAAATTAAAAGATTAATTAATTAAAAGATGAAGTTGATTAGTTAGAGTTTATTTCTTCATGGTGTGTTCAACAAGATTGATATTGAGAATCATTTTTTTTTTAGGTGGGAAGTTGAAAGTTCCCTAAACACTCCCGCCTAAATAATAGGGTCCTATAAAAATCCTAAAATGAACCCATATTTTTCCTTTTTGCAACTAAATAATATAAAACCCCTAAAATGAACCTCTTTATATCATCTCTCTTTATCTTCTTGTTATAACCTGTCTCTTTTATCCCTTTTTCACTCTATCTCTTCAAACCACAACTTTCTCTCCAAACCCTAACCCTAACCCTAACCCTAACCCTAACCCAAACCTTTTCTTCAAACCACAATATGAACAATAAGGACCTTCGCATAATGATCTCAATATATGGGCACAACAAAATTTGCATTCAAGCGCTACGGGCTGTGGAGAGGAAGAACAACCTCTACATTGCTGCGGCGAAAGGAGTGGTCGAACAGGCCGCCAACGTCGACTTGGAGGCGGAGGCGACGAAGTTGCTCGACAACATTGCAAACTGCTTAAGAGACATAGAAATAGATAAGCAGGAGAGGGAGCGGCTTGTGGAGGAGAATAACAGCCTCTGACGCATGATTTGGGCACTAATTTAATAAATAATACATGTATGATGTACCAAAATTCCAATTTTCTAGGTTTTGGAATTCATCAATCGGTTTGCTTTTTTTTGTATATATAAATTATTAATTATTAATTATATCTAATATGGATTTTAATTGCATTTGCCGTTTCCTACTATTTGCATGTAACAGTAAATGATTTAAATTGGATTTGACAACCTCAATCACATCACTGTTATCACAACAACTAATAATGAGTGTTATGTACTCAACATATCTTCCACATTAGATTCGGTAGATTTGGTAGATTTCTCATAAACAAAATTAAAGCATCTACTAGATGAAAATTTAAAGGGAAAAAATAATAATGATCAACAATATAACAAGGACATTAACAGAAAAAGTGCAAAAATAATTTGACTCTTAACAAAATTTTAAGAGATTACAAAATTATAAGTGACAAAATAAATTAAGAGAACAAAAAATTTAACGAAAAAAACAAACAATTGATAAAAAAAATTATAAGTCAAAAAACTAATGGTAAAAGTTTCGAAAATGTCAAGAGTTTAAAAAATTATAAGTGATCCAAAAAATTAAAAGTGTTAAAAATATTGAAGTGGTAAAAAATTTATAAGTGAAAAAAATTGTATGAGTTAAAAAAATTATAAGTCAAAAAAATAATTGTAAGAGTTTCGAAAATGTCAAGAGTTTAAAAAATTTTAAGTGGTCCAAAAAATTAAAAGTGTTAAAAATATTGAAGTGGTAAAAAATTTATAAGTGAAAAAAATTGTATGAGTTAAAAAAATTATAAGTCAAAAATAATTGTACGAGTTCGGAAATGTTAAGAGTTTAAAAAATTATAAGTCAAAAATAATTGTAAGAATTTCGGAAATGTTAAGAGTTTAAAAAATTATAAGTGATCCAAAAAATTATAATTGTTAAAAATATTTGAAAAGGTAAAAAATTGATAAGTGAAAAATTTGTACTTATTTGAGTTAGTGATAACAAAATCATAAGTCATAAAAATAATTATAAGACTTTCAAAAATGTTAAAAAGTGATCAAATAAATTAAAAGTGTTAAAAATATTTGGAGTATAAATACACTAGTAACGCTATACAAATACGGTACAAATACTCAAAAGCGTATAAATACAAGAAACGTATACGTCATCCGTATAAAAATACGAAATAAAGAGTGAAAACAAAAATACAGAAAATATTATATGTATTAGAAAAAAATTAGACTTAATTAAAAAATTAGGAGAAAGATATTAATAATTAATAGAGTAGGTGTGATAATCGAAAAACAATTATTAGGGTGTAACAATCTAGAGAATCTGCTTAATTAATGAAATAAATCAGATTCTTTCAATTTAGCAAGTGGCGAATGATGATTGATGGTGTATAAGAGGTCTCATACACCTGGTGTAACTCTAGCATCTTCCTGCACTATGCATACCCTATTCTCCCATTGAATTGCACAACCCAATAAATGTTTTGCAGACAATCATCCTAAAAATAAGGAGTACCAAAGCCATTCTTTCACATAGAAATATTACTACCTTGAACTTACTGCCAAGAATACACGTTATTTACTAAACTACATCTTTGATGATCTGATGTTTAAAGAAATATTTACAAGATTACTCATCAAATCCGTTATTCAATTTAAGTTAGTTCGAAACAATGATAACTTACTTGTACGAATTAAGCTAAAACCAAACATATGCAATTGTTCTTGTATATTTCCTTCGCTTAGGTCATTGTTTAGCGAGGGCTTCAGCTATATAACGAACAGTTGCTGAAAATACCATGTTATTAGATTTGTGATAACGTAGTAGCATTATTCCGTGAAACCGAAATCGTTAGTAAACAACGATATTGACCTCTTGCGCAAACTATAAAGCTAATAACTCAAACAAATGTGTGTATATGATAAACGAAGTGAGAAGAAGAGAATGAACGTGACATTTTGTAATTTGATGGTCAGAGCAAAGAGAACGGAGGCGATGAAAGTAGCTTGTCGAGCACCGAAAATTACAACCTTGCAAAGGAACTTGTCGCTGTCTGGGACAACCACTTGTTCAATTTTCTAAAAAAGAAATAATAAAAAATTGAAATGGTGACGTGGACCCATTTTTGGTAAATAATTTGAAATCGATCCTAGTTTGTTAAATAGTTTATGTTTAAACCCCATTTAAGCAAAAAGTTCAATTTATATACTGGTAATTTATCTTATCACGTTCAGGATTAAAATGCATAGTTTTCTGAGATGGAGTACGTTATGTCCGATACACGACAGGTCAACAAGCCGCATATTTTAGGCTAACAGCGTGACTTATATTATGGAACAATATATCAATGTCTTGATATACCAAAATTTTACAGATTTATTTATTTATTTTTTTTTATTTTTTTTTTGCAGATGGATACAACTACATAAGTAGTTTATACAGATGGTATTTGACTCATTTGGTCTAATGCACTTATTTTAGTAATAGCATAAACTAAGACAACAAAACCAAAGTCTAGCATTAACATTACAAGGTAAAACCAAATTGAAAAACAACATAGAGAAAGGACTCGTAATAAAGAACAACAACTAAGTAAAGATTTCCAAATAGTATCGGAGACATGATGATAGAGAGCAGTAGAATGATCACGAGCATCTTCACCCAAATCATCAGGCCAACTAACAAAACTCCCAAGAGACTTGATCAGATGAGAAGTCGTGAGGGAAGAACGAGGTGCACTTACGCCACAAGAGCGTAGAAATTTAAAGGGGAAAATAAGCCACGAAAGCCTATAAACAGTGGAGAAGGTTCTCCTACACCACGTAGAACGAGCACAACAATCAACAGACCAAAAACTAAGGACAAAGTGTCAGCTGACAAGTCGGGAAAAGGAAAACTTCACAACCAAACCCACATCCCAATTCATCCAGACATTAACGGAAGAAGAGCAGGACATCCTCTCACCCAGTCTCAGATGGAACAAAAAACAGTTGTAACCAACACAAACCAAAGAGCACTGCATCGCCACCCCATCAAAAACATTTTTTCGACAAAAAAGTAAAGACTCCTATAAGAGGATAAAATAAGGAAAAACAAGCTAACAAGTAAAATAAAAAGAGACGACATAATATCAAGGAAAAATACCACCATCTCCAAAACCAACCGTCTACATCGTAATCCATTATACAAATGCTAAAAAACTCCCAAATCTCAAAAAACGCAAATCACCCAGAAAAATCACCCCAAAAAACCGAACAGAGAAATTTCGACCGAAATCCATGAACCCAACAAAGACCAGACGACATAAAAGAAAGAAAAAAAAGATGTTAGCATGAGGACACCCCAGACAATCCTTAGAAGACGTAAAACGACCCTGAAAACACACATGCATGCACCAAAAAGTAGACAAACCCACACCGGGATCACACAGAACAAAGAGCAATGGACTTAAACACAGTCCGACCACGAAACCTAGGGAGATGGGGGAAATGGGGGGATCACATCCCTTGGTGAAAAGGACCATGAAGCCTAGGGAGATGGGGAAGTGGGGGGATCACCTCCCTAGCTACATGCACACACATACCCATAAAAAAAAACAGACTTTAACATAGTCCGACCACGAAGCCTCCGGGAGATGGGGGAAGTGGGGGGATCACCTCCCTAGCTGCATGCACAAAGAGGGAAAAAAACCCGAAAAGATGATCCGTCCCAAGATGCATGCGAGGAGACCGTCACAAACACGGTTATTGTTTTCAAGATACACAGAAAAAACTTACTAAAGCGAACATCCAAAGGACATGCTAGGATTGAAATCGCTGCCATATCATTGAAATCACGGAAGGAGTCAAAAAAACCTCAAAAGAGGGATTAAGAGAGGACACAAAAATGGGTGAAAACAGTCATAATGAGATAGGGAGAGTGATCACCGGAGAGAAGCCACAAGACGGCTTAAACTCCGGTGACCGAGCAAGAGTACTCAGGAAAAAGTGAGAGGAAGCGGGGAGGATGGTGGTAACAAGCTGATTATATTGGGTTTTTTTAAGAGAGAAGGGGGAGGTTTTTAGAGAGAGAAGAGACTTTTTGTGTAAATCATTTTACAGATTCGAAATCACTGTTTTTACACATGGGAAAAGAAAATGCTTGCTTAGGTTTAAGTCTGGAAATTTTTGGTTAATGGGTGTATTTACCCAATTAATTGGGTAATTGGTGTTGAAATAAAACTATTTGAGATTCTAGTGTCCACATGGACCCTTTTCTCTTTTTTCGAGATTCTCAGCAAAGTCACTGAGGTCTTCAGCGGCTTCAGTTAGTGTAATTTTTTTTTGACGAAAACTTTTCCAGGAGGTTTGGAAAATGAGGGAGAATAGTGGGAGGGGTAAAGCCGCTATAAAGATGAGCGGCTTTGCCCAAAATTTCAAAAAAACTAAATAAAAAATAGTAAAGCCGCCAAGGTAAGTAGTTGCTTTGCTGTTTCTATGGACAAATTTCAATCCAAAAGCCACTGGTTTGTGTGTGTTTTATTTTTTTACCAAAGCCGCTAAGGACTTAAGCGGTTTTGGGTGTGTTTTATTTTTTTACTTTTCCAGAAGCCACAGGTTTCAATGCGTGGTTTTTGGCTCACCATTCACTAAAGCCGCTATGAACCTCAGCGGTTTTAGTGAAAATTTGAAAAAAAAAAAAATAGTTTCCACGTGGACACTAGTGTAAAGTATATGTGAAATATTATGATATTAATTGATGAGTAAAAGAGATTACAACCTAATACTTATATAGTAGTTTACATACACTAAACTAGGTTACAAAAGATGCTTTGCATAATCTAAGGAGATAAACAAGGTAACAAATAAACTAATTACATAAGATAAGGAAGAACATATTAATAGCATTTGTAGCATGATCAATTACGTTGACTTCGCCTTGATTGTAAGATTATGTTGATGACTTGGATTTGTATTGTTGACATTCCCGCTCAAGATGGACGGGCGATAGCGCAGACCAATCTTGGATGAAAGCAAGAAGAACCGGGGTTTGTGAAGAGGTTTAGTGAGTGTATCCGCCAGCTGATCAGTCCCATTAATATGTTGTATTCAGACATAACCGTTACGTATTTGTTCTTTGACAAAATGGAATGCTAGAGCAACATGCTTCATTCTGGAATGAAAAACCGGGTTTGCCGAATACGTTGTAGTACTTAAGTTGTCACAGTAGATCATGGGAGGAGCATGAGGTGTTATACCAAGTTCGAGCAAGAGATTTTGTAGCCAATTAAGTTATGTCGTGGTGTTTTCTACTGCTCGAAATTCAGCTTCTGTTGAAGAGCATGACACCGCCTTTTGTTTCTTAGCAGACCATGAGATCGGGTTGAAACCCAAAGAGATGATGTACCCGTAGGTGGAAAGATAGTCCTGGGGTCACCGCCCCAGCCGGCATCACAAAATGCGTGTAAACATAACGGAGTGGAACTAGATAGGTGAATACCGAGGTGAAGTGTGCCATTAAGATATCGTAACAAGCGTTTTAACGCACTCTAATGAATTGCGGTCGAATGTGTCAAAAATTGAGCTAATTTATTAACTGAAAATGCAATATCCGGTCTCGTAAGAGATAGGTACTGTAAACTACCTATTATAGACCTGTAGTCAGATGGATTTTCAATGGGTGTAGTCGTGTCTTTGACGAGCAGTGGGTGAGCGAGCATGGGTGTAGTCACAAGGTTCGAATTTTCCATTTTAAATTTGACAAGTAGGTCATACAAATACTTGGTTTGATTCAAATGCAATCCCGTTTTTGTGGGTGTGGTATGAGAGGGGTCTAAGGTCCTTAAGGGCAAATTTTTGAGAGATTTGAGTGATGAATGTCGTGATGTGGTGTTTATTTGGTCCTGTGACTATAATGTCGTCGACGTAAACTAAGACAAAAAGAGTGGTAGTGGTGGTTTTGAGTATAATAAGCGAAGGGTCAGAGAATGAGTTTCGAAAACCTGAGTGGAAAAGATAGGTCTTGAGTTCATTGTACCACGCTCGTGGTGCTTGCTTAAGACCGTAGATGGCGTTATTGAGTTGACAGACATATGACGGGTTGGTGGTATCAACAAAACCTGGAGGTTGACTCATAAACACAGTGTCAGTAAGAGTACCCTGTAAAAATCCATTGTTAATGTCGATTTGTTGTAAATGCCACTTTCGTGTAACAACAATATTAAGTATTATTCGAATCGTAGTAGGTTTGATCACCGGACTAAAGGTTTCCGAATAATCAATCCCGGGTCGTCGATGGAAACCTTTAGCTACTAGACGAGCTTTGTGTTGTTTCAGACTTCCATCAGGATTATATTTAATGCGATACACCCATTTACAACCAACAACATTAGGGGCGTGGGTGGGAGGTACTAAGGTCCAAGTTTGGTTTCGGATGAGGGCGTCGAATTTACCGACCATGGCTTGTCTCCATTGAGGATGAATAAGAGCTTGCTTGGTGGTTGTAGGAGTGGTGTGGGTTAGAGGTAGGTTGCCTGCGAGCGCATTTTTGTTGGTTTTGAAATAACGTGGGTTGGGCACAATGATGTTGTTAGATAGCCGTGTTCGGTGGAGAGGGGAAGTGGGTGGTGGTGGAGGGGGAGGTGGTGGGGTAGGGGTATTGGTCGAGGTAGAGGAAGATGTCGATGGAGAGGAGTGCGTGGCTACTGGAGATCGATAGGGGTGAGGATGATGTAGAGGAGGGTTCGACAGAAGGTAAAGAATTGGAGGAGGATGGTGATGGGTTAGGTGAGGGAGGAGGGGATGGAGGTGGTGAGGCAGGTGGGGAGGTGGAGTTGGGAGGTGGCTGATTAGGCGCAGGAGGTGGGAGGAGAGGAATGGTGAGAGTACACCATTGGAGGGGAGTGGGTGTGGGGTCGATGGAAGAGTTCGATAGGGCGAGGTAAGGGAATTCAAGTTCGACGAAGCGAACATGACGGGATGTATATAGTCGATTTTTAATAGGGTTGAGACACAGATAAGCACTCTGAGTGGTTGAGTACCCGACAAATATACATGGAGCAGACTTGGGTTCGCGTTTATGGTTCGTATATGGTTTGAGCCATGGATAACACAGACAACCGAATGGGCGAAGTTTGTTGTAGTTAGGATGTTGACCGAATAAGAGTTTGTATGGGGATTGATTTGTGAGAGTAGTGGAAGGGAGTCGATTTATTAGGTAAGTAGCGGTTGAGAAAGCATATGGTCAATATTTGGTTGGCATTTGAGGTTGGGTGAGAAGAGCGAGGCCAGTTAAAACTATGTGACAGTGTCTACGCTCCGCGAACCCATTGTGTTCGGGAGTGTGAGGTGGAGAGGTGAGGTGTGTGACACCATCGTCAAGTAAAGTGGGTGTTAATTTTACACATTCACCTCCGTTATCCGAATAGAATTGACGGATATGGCGTTTAAATAAAAATTCGATTACGGCTTTGAATCGATGGAATGTTATGGCTGTGTCGGATTTATTTTTGAGAGGGTAGAGCCAGAAATAGTGGGTGAAATGATCGACAAAAATCACGTAATACTTATATGAATCAACGGAGGTAATGGGTGATGTCCACACGTCAGAGTAGACGAGTTCGAATGGTTCTGTGGACACAAGCGATGATTTCGAAAATGGTAATTTGTGACTTTTGTTGATTAAGCAAGAATTACAATGCGATAAATCGGAAATATTGAAATTAAAACTAGTGCTTAAGATGCGTAAAGTAGCATTTGATGGGTGGCCTAAACGAGCATGCCATAGAAAGCTCGGTGATTTATTTGGGCAAAGGCTTTGGGTGTAGTGGAGGATGGCTTCCAGAGGTGTGAGCCATCGATGATGTAACATCCCGTAATTTCGTAAAGGAATATTCTAATATTTTAAAGTATTTTTCGGAATATAATATTATTTTAATAAGATTTCGTAATTTATATTTTAAGGAAATATCCGTTAAGCTCCGTCTTAAGATTCATTTTATCTTAAGATGTCTAGTTCGCTTGGCAATCTCGTCTTAAGGTTTCGTTTAACTTAATTAAGGAAACCCGACTCAATAAATATAAAACGACAACTCATGTCCTCCTTTCATCGACATTCATTTTTGCACAAAACACAAACACTGTAAACACAAACCTCCATTTTTTCTCCCTTTCTCAACTCTTAAAAGATCATCTAAAGGTTCATTTCAACTCTAATCAAGGTAATGTTTACATATTCGGATTTCTCTCGCAATTTTCGTTCTTCCCATCACTTTTATTTCTCACATCTCGAACTTCCATTTCCGGGCTGTTTTTGCCCTAAATCGTTTTAAGCTTCTAATTTACGTTTTTATGTTCTTAGGAATTGGCTAGGACGACCCCGAGGCTGATTCGTTCGTTGTGGAGGAAGAATTGGGAGCACAAGATGCTTGAGGTGACGATAATGAGCTTACTCGGTCTATTTGTTAAATTAGCATACTTTGTGCTGATTGGTTGTGATTTCTGAAATTTATGATGAAAGTGTTGAGTATGAGTTTAGGAACATGCTAGGAATCTATTTCATATGCCTATTGTATGCTCTAGTTGTTGGATATAAGGTTCCACATGATTTATATGCTTATTTTCATATTTTGAGAAATTGTGACAGGTATGATTAATTGTTCATAAGATGGATTTATTTTGATGTTTAAGTTGTTGTTCATGTATTATATGAATGTTTATGTGTTGGGTAAACATTTGTTGTTGTGGTTTACAAGCCATGTATCGATTTCTTAAGTTTCTATTGAAGTTCATATGTCGAAATTAGCGTGCGTGAGTACAGGGGGTGCTCAGCCCGGTCAGGGGTCGGCAGCCGGTCGACCGGCTGAGAGCCCCTTGTGGTGTGTTTTTCGTATGTCGAGAAGAGCATGGGAGATGGGGTGCTCAGCCGGGTGGCCGGCCGCCGGTCCACCGGCTGAGACTTCCTTTTTGGTGTGTTTCATAGACAAAGGAAGAGGAATAGGGAGAAGGGTCTCCCAGCCGGGTGGCCCGCGGCCAGTCGACCGGTTGGGAACCCATTCCTCGTGTTTCATTGTTTTAAATGGCTGCATTGGTGGGGTTGCCAGACGGTTGACCGGCAGCCGGTAAGTGGTCGGCTGAGAGCCCCATTCAGTTTAAAATTTGTTTAACTTTTGATCGGTTTGTCCGATTTGCTTGAGACTTGGTCCACGTGCCTTGTATGTTGTTTGAGGTCCCCGGAGGTCGGGCGACACTTTATTGGGTTCGGGAATGGAATTGAGGAAAGAGACCCCCCGGTCGGGCAATCGAAAGGGAAACCGGCTCTCCCTCGACTTAGTTCCCGGGATCAATTAAGTGTTGAGTAGAAGTCAGTAAGGTTAGAACATAGGATATGGTTGTAGTGCATATCGGAATATGTCTGAGTTGGGACCGTTAGAGTACGATATGTACTGATGTTTGTTGCATGTCAAGCTATGTCTGAGTTGGGACCTCTAGTTTGACATGTACGTGTATGTGGCATGGCGGACATGTCTGAGTTGGGACCTCTGGACCGTTACGTGTATGGACGATGCGGTGGGACATGTCTGAGTTGCAACCTCTTTCCTTCCGTGAGTTTGTGTGACCGTGGTGAAGTGGGTCTAAGTTGGGATTCTGATTCACTACGAAGGGTAATGGTTATGGCTGAGTTGGGTCAATGAACCATTATTAGCTGATCGGTATCCATTCATGCCTGAGTTGGGGTTCACGGATGTATGCTAGCTGACCTTGTGTACCATGTTTACCTGAGTTGGGGTGTGACTTGGGCACTACTGTTTGTGTTTAGTTCTTTCCTGAGTTGGGGATAGTTCTAGATACTGCTGTTTGCATCTGCTTGCCTGAGTTGGGGTACAGTGTCAGATGTTGTTGAATGGTTGTTTATTTAAGGGTATTGTTTATCTTGAGTATTGTTCGTCCAAGGCATTGGACGACTCTTATTATGAGTTCGTAAATGGTTTGAGGAGAAAGACCCCCCGGCCGGGCAAACGGAAGGGAGACCGGCTCTCGCCTCAAATAGTTTCCGAAGTGAGTTAAGGGTTTTTGCATAGTGATGCATGTTGATATGAAAGTTGATATATATATATATATATATATATATATATATATATATATATATGTACTTCGCATGTTATAATGTTGGAGCATGTTGGATGTTCTTATGTGTTACGTGTTGCTAACAATAGGTGGCTAGGAGAACTCTAGTCACTTCCCACTGATTGTGGCGTACATGTTTTCATGTATGTAGGTACATGATGGTTGCTGGAGGGTTACTGAAGCTAGCGAGCGATGATCCTATCATCGATGACATATACTCTAGCGTTTTAGCTGGACCTAGATTTTGTTATACATTGAGTGCCTGTAGGGATATGCTATCCCAGACTGCGTTTTTGTACTTATGCTTTTTGTACTTAGACTTATATACTTATCTATGTTTTGATCATTTCCGCATGTATAGTTTTGTTTGATTCACCTCGTCCTTATCTTGCATGTTATAGTTTAAATTCCGTGTAAATTTTGGCATGTTTGTATGTTTTACTTTTCCGCTGCGACGAGGTGTTTTACAGATGAAGGGTCCTTCAAGCAGAATTGCTCCTGACTGGATTTCCTTAAAACAGAAATAATTGGGAGAAAAGAAAGCGTGAGCATGGTTATCGACAAAAAATTGTGACACAGAAAGCAAGGGTTGCGAAATATGAGGTACTAAAAGAACATTATTATATTGTAAATTGGCGAGAGGGTGGAGGAGGGAATACGACATTAGGATAGTCTCGTTTGAAATCGGGACAATCGCTAATAACGTGCCCTTGAGTACGACAATATTGACAACGACCCTTGAATGGGTTTCGGGTCGTGGTGGTGTTGCCAGACTGGCGGGTGTAGGATGATGGTTGGGATTGGTTTTGAGAGCGTGTTTGGTTGTTGGAGTGATGGTTGTTGTTACGATTTTGATTGTAGTATGGACGATGAGAGGCGGCATTAGCCGAGCGGTTGAATGAATTGGTGGTGATTTGGGGTTGATTTTTGAGAGTCAATTCATGCTGTATTAACTTTTAGTGAAAGAGGTCGAAGGAAATACGAGAGTCTCGAGCACGTACCGCGTCGATAACGGGTTTGTACAAGGTGTAATCGAGACCAATGATGATTTGAGAGGTGATATCCTCAATGTCTAATGGTTTACCGAAATGAGCGAGTTGGGTAGTGCAGTCTTTGATAGCGAGCATGTATTCGGAAATGGTTTTGCCAGTGTGAGTGATTGTTTGAGACGGTCTTTTAGTTGTAGGATGTGGCCACGGGAGGGGTTGGCATAAGTCGTGGCAAGGGTGGTCCAGGCTTCTTTGGAGGTGGTGGCATCTAGTAGGACTGGTGCGACAGTATTGTCAAGGGCATCAACTAGGGCTCCTAAGATGAGTTGGTCCTGACGAAACCATGTTTCGTAGGCTGGGTTCAGAATAGGTTTAGGGTTTGGTTTTTCGGTGGTGGCTGGTGGTGTAGTGGTTTTGGATGGAGCAACGGTGGTCCCATCGAGATAGGAGAAGAGGCCGAAGCCTAGGAACAGCCGACTGATTTGGTAATGCCACGATCGGTAATTAGTCGGGGTTAGTTTGGTACAGGTGGGAAATGAGACGGAGACAAGGGGTTTGGATGGTTCGGCTGAGTTTGGAATTTGGTTGTTGGTGGTTGCCATGGTGGTATCACAAAGAACGAAGGTAGCGGAAGCGTTTTTAGTAGTATAGGATTGATGTGATTCCTGATACCATGTAAAGTATTTGTGAAATATTATGATATTAATTGATGAGTAAAAGAGATTACAACCTAATACTTATATAGTAGTTTACATACACTAAACTAGGTTACAAAAGATGCTTTGCATAATCTAAGAAGATAAACAAGGTAACAAATATATAAACTAATTACATAAGATAAGGAAGAATATATTAACAGCATTTGTATCATGATCAATTACGTTGACTTGGCCTTGATTGTAGGATTATCTTGATGACAAGTTAACAAATAAACTAATTACATAAGATAAGGAAGAATATATTAATAGCATTTGTAGCATGATCAATTACGTTGACTTGACCTTGATTGTAGGATTATATTGATTACTTGGATTTGTATTATACCCACTAGGAACGCCATGTTTTTCGTCATCTCAAATGGTTCAGAGCGAACACTTATGAGTCCGGGTTATATCCTCTTGCAACCGGTCCCTGTCGTCTAACAAGTCTTGATGGGTTATATTCATTTCAAACCCAATTACCCAATTAATTGGATAAATAACACGCATTAACCAAAAAATTGTTAAGTCAGTTTCGAAACACTGGTGCTCTACCGTCTCCTCTTATGAATTTGTCAGTGTTCATTTTAAGACCAAGTCAATTACCCGATTAAATTAATGAGCTTCTTGTCCTATAGTATTAGATTATAAATTTATAATACAATGAATACTTCAAAGTAATGTCAATAATAAACTGACAAAAAGAAGGGAAAAATTTATAGCAGAGATGGAAAGTCAAAGCAAGGATGGTGAAGATCCAATACAGCAAACTGAGCTGCCAATTGATTTAATATCTGAGATGATATTAGCGAGACTGCCCATCAAATCCGTTGTCCGATTCAAGTCCGTTTCCAAACTCTGGTATTCTACTCTCTCTTCTTCTCGTTTCGCTTTCACCCACCATAAGTTCTCCGACCCTTCAACCACACAATCCTTGCTCATTCAAAAAGACAACAAATTCCAGATTATGTCTTACGAAAATGGCGAAATTGACTTGGTCAATGTGGCGGTTGACTTCGATTTAAGTAATATGGTCTTAGTAGGGACTTGTAATGGGTTGGTTGGTTTAGGATCGACTTTTGGTTGTTCGTTCATTGTTTGGAATCCAATAACCGGCGAATTTCGCAAATATTTGGACTCGGAAATCTCAGAGTTCACAGCCGGAGGGTGTATGGTCACTTGGGGATTTGGGTATGTTTCCGCAGATGATGATTACAAGTTTGTTAGGCTATGCAAAAAAGTGTTCAAGAAATCGATAAGGGTTCACGTCTACTCGACAAGGTTTGACAAAATGAAAAGAATCGACAATGATACTTCTGATAATTTCTTTGGTTTGAGAATAGCCGAGCGTTTACGTAAACCAGGGGTACTGGTTAACGAGACTCTGTATTGGATGGGCGGCGTGCCACCCATGTTTGATGGGTTGCAAAGGAAAATTCTTTCTTTTGATTTAGCGTCTGAGATATTTGACACGTTTCCTCATCTCGAGGTGAGTACACCGTCTTTAACATGGGGTACAGATGACGATGAATGTTTTGATGAGTTATTATGTGTCGTAAATGGATGTTTTTCTAAGTACGGTAGACGTGTTACAAGTGGCAAGGATGTTATAACGGTGTTGAAAAGTCCCGGAGAAAAGGAAGAAATTATTTTTTCTAGGGATTTGACTGAGGGGTGGAGGTACGATAACTTAATTGGATCTACCGGAGGTACTAACAAGATCTTCACACAATATTATGGTGATTATGGACTACGTTTAGGGGTTTTCGATATAACGTCTCGGCCTTTGAAGCATACGATATTGACGACCTTTGATAGAGGGTCGGAAATTGAGATCGTTAGTTATCGGGCTAGTCTTATTTCAGTGCTTAATGCTTATTCTATTGAGACCGGCCCCGAGACGCACAAGGATGAAGTTTCGAATATCTAACTTCTATTTTCTCTATGTTTAACTGTATCATGGGTTTGCTGTTTTAATCTATACAAGTCTTCATTTGTCAAAAAAAAGAAAAAAAAATCATAGTACCCCGCTACGACTCAACGAGTTTTTTATGTTTATATTTTTTTTTGAGAAATATTTAATAGAACGGAAATAATCTATTAGTTTATAGGCGTTATTTACTAAACTACATCTTTGATGATCTGATGTTTGAAGAAATACTTACAAAATTACCCGTCAAATCCGTTATTCGATTTAAGTTAGTTTTGAAACAATGGTAACTTACTTTTGAACAATATATATTGAGTATGTCGCTGACGGGATTTAAACTCAGCCATGAGTATTATTTCCCATGACTTATACTCGAATTAAGCTAAAACTAAACATAAGCGATTGTTCTGGTACACTCCTTTTGCTTAGGTCATCCGTTTACCTTTTATTTAGACACAAAGATCAATGAGAGGAGAGAGAATCATTCACGGGTGTTATTATTATTGAATGACAATCGCGCATTCCCTTAATAATAATATTCGCAATATAAAAATATAAACAATTAATAAGACACATATAAATAAAATAGATAAATAAATGATCAAAACGGGAAACTATATTATTAGATTACATAACATCCTATTAAAGATCAACGTGTAATTGGACGAAATTTTACCTTGGCCACCACGTCTTCAATATGTAAAGAGTATAAACAATACCTTGGGGAAAGGTTTTACCTGATTTTACCCAATTTTACTCGTGTAAATCCGGCATAAATACAATTACCATAGTTTAACTATTTACCGCGGGATCACAAAGAAAGCCCAAAAACAAACAAGCGTAAATAAAATGAAAATATTTGTTAAAACGGTAGCTGGTAGAACCATCACCTTAGATGTTGAATCAACTGATACAATTGAAGATGTCGTAAATAAGATTCAAAATACCGAAGGTAATTTCGAATTTTTATGGAGAGATTTTAATTAGCGTAACATAACACATTTCAGTTTTAATTCACTTTAGTTCAGTTCAATTTAGCACATGTACTCTATGTGTCTCTCTATATATTCACTGTTGTGTTAATTTTATGTATGTCGTACTAATGAGTTCTATTCGTAAATAGGTATTCCGTCAAATCAAAATTGTTTGATTTACGATGGACAATGGTTGCATAGTAGTCGTACCCTAGCTAATTGTGGCATCCAGAATGGTATTTCCGTATCCAAATTCATTAATTCATCGATCTCTTTATTTATTCAGCTAGTTTTATATAGCACGGTTTTACACACTGAAATATATGTTTGACACAATAAATTGTTGGAGTGAATTACAGAACTCAGAAATAACTGTAATTCTAAAGGTACGAAAAAGCAGTAACAAAATCAGAAGATTAGAAATACCGAGAGAGGTAGTGACGTGGTAAGACCACTGCCTTGAAAACTATATTTCCGGTAAGACCGAGGTGGCGATCAACGATGACCGGTAGTTCCCCAAGGATTACACTACTGCTGCCTTACAGTCTTGCCCACTCAAGACTGGAAGACCTGGAACGATTTAATACTTTACCCAGAAATTATAAAGAGAGAAGAGAAGAAGAAGAGAGGAGAAGATGTGAGTTGAGTGTAATTGTGTGGTTTTTTGTGATTGCAGAGGCGGGTTTATATAGGGGAGCATCACAGGAACCCTACTGAGGAAACTGCCTCCTCGAAGTCAGCAGTCAAGGCACAACCCGCCGCAGGCGATTGCCAAATCCCGAATCCCGAATCCCGAATCCGGATCCGGGCCGGGCTCGGGCACGCGCGCGTGCGAGCTGAATTAAGCACCTCGCAAGCCTCTACAAAAGGCTCCCTTGACCCACTAGTGATAGGTGTAGTAATAGAAGGATATATAAACACAAGCACACTTCTATAACTCTCCTATGTGGGACAAATGTAAGAAAAAAAGGACTCCCCTTACCAAGCCCCTATTTCCAACAATCCCCCACTAGGGGCGCCCGAAAGAAGGAAGAAGAAATTCCTGGGTAAAGGAAAGGATTGGATACTTAGGTATCAATATCTTTCGATTGGATTAATTGATAAAAATACTCTAAACTATGGGTGACCTGCTCAAAATACTCCAAACTTTATTTTAACTACCAATATAACCAACTAATGCACTCATTTGCTTTGAATAGAATTTGTTGTTTTGTTAAGTTGTTGTAGCATGTTTTAATGCTGTGATCAGGTAAATAGATTAACATAGAAGTAAAAAGAGAAAGACGGGCTAAAGAAAGATTAGAAATTTCTTCACTTAATTAGCATATAATAGGTTATATATTATAATAAAAGCGAGTGAGAGCATTAGTTGGTTATATTGATAGTTAAAATAAAGTTTGGAGTATTTTGAGCAGGACACCCATAGTTCAGAGTATTTTTATCAATTAATCCCTTTCGATTTGAATTGACACTTTAGTGCTATGAGGAAACAACTTACTTACAGCGAGGGAATATCTTACGATTTGAATTCCTAGCTGAGCTTCAGTCGATACCCCCCACAACACATATCATACCTTCAGATTAAGATCGTTCCGCGATTTCAGAGTGCAACGCGCTCTTTTTAGAGCTTATGCATTACCTTGGTACTAATAGATGTGTTTACAAGACTTCTCATAGTCTTGAGATCATCACACCTACGTAGGTGGCTCAAGTGCTTCTCAGTAGCACTTCTCACATGAGCCATTAAGGACATAAGTCCATCCTAGTGTATAATTCATCAAGTGCGTCTCAATAGCACCACCATTTAAGGCTATGAATCATACTACGTCAGAAGAACAAGAGACTTTAAACCTAGTCAAGGGTCACTTTACCTTGACCTAAGGCCTTAAGTCCCATTCCTTTCGACGTATCAGTAACTAGTCTCCTAGTCAGCCCCTTAGTAAAGAGATCAGCAAGATTGTTTTCAGACTTCACATAGTCCAAAGCGATTACTCCATTCTCAAGGAGTTGTTTAACTGCAGCATGCCTGATTCGAATGTGTCGTTTCTTTGCATTATAGACACTATTCTTAGCAACACCAATTGCAGCTTGTGAGTCACAGTGTAAGGAGACCGGTGTTTGCCGTCCTCCCCACACTGGTACATCTGCTAATAGGTTTTTCAACCAGTCAGCCTCTTGTCCTGCCAACTCAAGAGCTATGAACTCCGATTCCATGGTAGAGCGTGCAATACAAGTCTGTTTGGAAGACTTCCACGATATTGCACCTCCACCCATAG